>OZ018391.1:43213896-43332239 GCA_963969525.1 Ontholestes murinus | reverse complement strand
ACCCGTGTTATATCTTGAATTTTCTTTCTCATTGCGTTTGTACATTATTCTTAAGGTGAAAATGAACCAATTGGATTTTTAATCAACTACCTATTAGTTATATTTATTTATTATATACGGGAAACCCCTTTTATACAATATAATACATATTTTGGCATTAAAAATAATGAAAAAAAATTACAAACATTTATTCGTGAATTTAAAATAAAATAAGATTAATATATTTATTTAAATGCGTTGCGTTTAATATTAAATTTGAAACTTTGTACAAAGCTATTGAATAGGTTAAAACATTCATAATCATTATAATTATTTGCATATCTCATATTATGAGCTACACAGTTATTACGACTGAAATTGGTTATATAAACTTGCTCACGAAATAACGGTCGAGATCTTAGTAAACGATAATTTTCCGTGAAGTAGAAATTTAAGTGGGCTAAAATAAATGAACAAAACACTTTTTAGTTAACATTATATATAATTGTATATATAAAATATATACTAGTTATATAAATAAATATATAAATATATACTAGTTTCTACTGAAAACAGATAAGCCATATATTACAAATAAACTGGTGAAAAAACACCAAAGTGACCTCTACTGGTAGCATAGTCATAAAAGCAGCATCGGGCAAGAGTGGAAGATCACGTGGACGTGAACTTTAGCCTTTCCATGTTATGTCGAAATTTTTGTATACATGTACCTATAGAATTATTTGTAAGTCTCGAAAAGAGTTATATTCGCATTGGTTAAATAAATAAATATCAAATATCAAATATATATCATTACCAAGGAGATTTATAAATTAGTCGGCATTTATACAGATTAAAATCAGCTAATAAGCGCCGTCGGAATTTACCCACCTCGACTGCCATTATTACCTGATTTTAAACTGAATATAGTGAAATAATGTCAAGTTTTAATCAACAATCTATTTAATCTGTTTATAATAAATATATATTTGTAATATTTTGCATTTGATTCTTTTTTAGGCAATATAAATTATTAGGTTTTTATTATTTGACAATATATTTTATCATTTCGCTTATTTTTACAATCAGCAAGTGGTTGCTTTTAAAAAGTTTATTTTTTAGTTCATAAAAGTATATTGTTTTTTTTAAAGATATTTCTTTGACCTCATTTATTTTGGCTGGATCACTTTTGCTTGAGAAGTGTTTAAATTTTTGAAATGCAATTGTTTTCTAATTCTTTTTTTATTAATTTTGCTTAAAAATTGAAATTGAAACCTACAATTTTTTTTATTTCTCATATTTTATTGACAATGTAAATTGACCTTTTTATAAAATATCTGTACCTACTGTTTCTGTTAAGAACTTATACAATTTAATTTTTTTAAGTGGTTTTACTTCTTCCACTACTTATATTTGGTTTAGAATTAACAATTTATAAAATGTTATAGCTTAAATTGCTATAAAATGTAAGATTTTTACTGAAAAAAATCAATTGGCAATGATAAACTAACTAAAACCTAACATTCCTTTACAAAACATTATAATATACCCTTTTTTCTTCTTTACTCTTTTCTTCATTCTTCCCGTAATTCGTCTTCCCTTCTCTTCTCCTTTTCCCACCCTAGCCTTCTCAGTACCCTTATCCTGGCCTTATAATCTCTCATCTATTCCACTACACTTCTACATCGTTTCACCCATCCCACGTTTACTCCCTTACATTCCTCCGCCAAGTACACCCAAGTATTTTCCCTTCCTTGCATAACCATAACTTTCACCCATCTATCTCTTTCTTCCTCTCTCGCACGGCTCGCATCTTGCTCTCGCCATGATTATTTTTTCCTTTGTTCTCCATTTGTCCCCCTCCAGATATCTTGGTCTGTTCCCATGTACCTGCCACCTCTCATACCCCTCATTGTATTCACTGTTTTCTATCTGATTCTGTCTCTCCTGTCTCTCCACCTCTTTCACTTTCTCGTGTACCCATCCTACCATATTTACCCCTTTCTCCAATTATTCCCTTACCATCACTTCCAACAAGCCGACTCTTTCATATATCCCCTTCCTCGCTATCCTCTATCTGCCCTGACTTGTGTCCATCCTTTCCCTCCATACCTCCTTCACTAGCCTTCCCTCTTCCAGACCACTTACTGTCATCTCATACCCAGCCACTGTCTTTATTCCCTTACACCACACACTCTCTTTATTCGTTTCCTGAAGCAATGCGTAACCAATGGTCGATTTCTCCATCCCTAAAACTGTCTCCTTAAACATAAAGCCCTAATATTTAAACACTTTCACTCTCTCTATCGTTTCACCCTTCCACTCTAACTCTTTTATCCTTCCCTCTCTTTCCTTATTCCCAAATCTCATCCATTTCGTTTTTTAACATTCACTTGCAAACCTCTCCTGTCCATATATCCTTCCACTCTCTTTAACATCCCTTTCATTCCTTCCCATTCCCTCGCCATTAGGACCATGTCGTCCGCGTACCCTAGCGTCCATACCTTTCTCTTCCCTACTACCATCCTACCATCCTGTCATTTCCCCAGTACTTCTTCCAAATCCCCAATGTATAAATTGAAGAGCACCGGGCTCATCGAACTCTACTGCCGTACGTCCTGAACCTTTCCGCTAGTGATGGGCATAATCGAATGATTTCAATAATTGATTATTACTTTTCGAGTAATCTGAAAATCGATTAATCATTCGAATGATTACTCGAATAATAATTCGAATGATCACTCGAATGATAATTCTAGACCCGATTGCTCGAGAACCGACCGCTCGAGTGATTGCACGAGAACCGATCGCTCCAGTGAACCGAACACTCGAGTGATTGCTCGAGAACCGACCGCTCGAGTGAAACAACAAGAAAATTTAACATTAAGAAACTTTATAAATTGACAAAATAGAGGAAAATATTTTATTTGAAACTGTAAAACTCATTTAACACTTTTTTTTAACAATTTTTATTGCATACATCTTTTAAAATAAATAATTGCTATTATTGCAACTTATGTTATAAGTAAGTATAAATAAGTGAACCCACTTTAATGTGTTAATCACTCTTATTCGGAATTCATAATTTATGCTGGTTCTTTTTATTTCCAATAATCGAATACATGTTCTTTCGTATTTGTATATGTACATATTCGATATTTTCATTCGAGTGATCCCATAATTCGAGAACCGATCGCTCGAGTGATTGCACGAGAACCGATCACTCGAGTGATTGCTCGAGAACCGATCCCTCGAGTGATTGCTCGAAAACCGATCACTAGAGTGATTTCTCGAGAATCGATCGCTCGAGTGAAACACTCGAATTATAAAAATAAGTTTTCAATATAATCGATTGTTTTGATAATCGAATGAATCGATTATTTTCATTCGAATGATCCCATCACTACTTTCCGCACACTTCCCTCCCACCTTCACAACGCACCACGCTTCCTCATACATTCTCCCTATATTACTATTACTATATTACTATTTGTGGTTATTTTTTTAAATGATATTTTTCTGAACTATTATATTATATTCGCGGAGAAAAAGTTGTTATTGATAATAAGTGCCTAGCACAATAAAGGATACACCAGTGTTATTTATATTGATTACACACTTAACGAAACTGAAATACAAACATGGATAATATTTTACATATTTTTTTCTAATAACATTTTCCAAGTGTTTTTGTTAATAATCTGCTAATGCGTTATTTTAGAAAATGTTTTCTAATATCTTATCAGTGTATTGCTTTTAGACAATTTATAAAACAAACGTAATTAAACTGCTGTAGTTAAGTTTTGTGAATATTTTTGTGCCCTGTATCTTTCAATTCTTAGCATGAATTTTCTTTGTTCGTTTGTTTAGAACTAATTTTATGTTTGTTTTTATGTATTTGTGTTTTAATTTGTATATGAGTAATGCATTATTTAGTATGATTAGATTTTTTATATTTAATTCATTTGTTGATTGTATACTTCTTTAGTTATGGTTCTTTTAGTAGTAGTAGTGTTTGGCTATCGACCACGTGGTCCTTCCGCCGTGTGATTTGTGTATTTTGTGTGTGTGTAAATGAGCTTGTTTTTAGCAGAGACAATACCTCTTGCGTAACTATTAATTGAGAATTATTACTATCACCAAGTAGAAACTCGCCATCATTTGATGGTGTATATCAAGGACAGATGGACAGTGTGATTTTATATCGGTAATTACGTGCTTTTCAGATGATTTTTCTTCTTATGTACACTATTAACTCCTGACGGTTTATCCACTATTATTGAAAATACTTTCTGGATGCTATATTATGTTTATGTTTATTAATCTTTAGCGTTCATTCCAAAAAAATAAATACATATGAATATACACAAATATAAAACAAAACGTACAAAAATTTTGACGGGATGAAGCTGGGCGGAGTTCGTGCAGCTGCGACGTTCTTCCACTCTAACCCTTGTATTGGTCCATGATGATGAGGGTGTAAATATCCTCTTGGACACCTTTATTCTTTTTTTAAATACTTGTATTTATATTTTGATCCCTTTTTATGGGAGACGTTTTGGCTGTTTATGTCAGCATGACAGATATATATATGACATATATATATATATATTAGTCTACCGTGACGCTGTACCCTGGCGAGATATGATACAGCGAAACACGTGTCTAGGGATTGCCTTATGTAATAGTAACAACCTAAAATACATTACTTTGCACTTAATGCGAGGAGTAGTTCTTTTAACTATTAGGTGTTCATAGTATTGATGAAATTAAAATGTTTATTACGTTACGTGCGTCTTTTCAAGTGAATTTTCACGAAGAAAATCAATTCTAAATTGTATTGAAATATTTCCGATGTTCAATTTTCAAGGCGATATCAGCACAGACAATAAGCCTGCTCTCGACAGTTGAACGTGTAAATAAATTAAATAATAATTTGCTTATGGCATAGCATCACTGAGGAGCTGTGATACAGCTATGAAATGACAACTAACAGTTATATACGTCAATGTCTGGTGGTGCTTTAGCACGGCGAGTAGTTGTTTTAACTAGTTGGTATTTCTTGCAGAACATATATACAGCGGTGCAGTAATACCCAAAAACAAAAATTTTTTTCACCAATTCTTTTAATTTTATCAATACTGCACCTGTAAATTTATATTTAATTTATTTATAAGAAAATATATACAAGGTTGGGATGGAACCAAGTAATTATCTTTAAAACGAAACGGACGGTATCTTTTTAAAAAGATCATGTTATTTCGAATTTGTACATACTGGGTCAGAAGCGACAGTAGACATTATTTAATAGGAGCAAAAATACAGTCCCCAGAATAAAGAATAATTCGAAAAGCACACAAAGATAAACATATAAGCGGTGTTAAAGACTCTATAGATAATATCCAGTATAAAATAAGTAAGGAAAGAGAAATAGATGAGCTAAAAGAAGTGATGAAAAACATAATGACAGAGATTGCAAAGAATACAAATGATTTTAAAACAGAGATTAGACAATTAAAACATGAAATGAAATGAAAATAGATCGAATGGGAGAAAGAAAGATGGGTTCTTATTGATAGAATAACACGACTAGAAGAATTAACAGAAAAGGAAGTTAAGGAGAAGTTAAAAATTGATTAGTTATCTTCATTCACACGCACATTAAGTTGCATATATTATTACTCCGTCGGAGAATAATGCTTTTCGCGCTCGTCTGCGAACGCAAAAAATAGTGTTTTGGGCGTTCTTCGTTAGAAGTCTGACGGACGAGGTGCACGCTGGAGGTTATTGTAAATTCTTCTTGTTTGGATAGTAAAATTTCCTCGAAGATTTTCGTATTTATAAGTAGAATTACTACAGTGAAATTCGCTGTATTGGGTTTAGTGAATTTTGGAGTTTTGGAGTGAATTTCTACTACCGGCTGCCGCCGCATTTATTTAACCTGCCGTACGCAAATTACTCGCAAGACAATCGCCTGAAATAAAGCTCCCGCTACCAACTAGGGGTGAGTAGAATAAATCCGTCTTTGCTAGAATATTTTTCTAAGCCTTTCTATTTTTTTTAATAGAACAAATTCTAATTCATATGCTACGTCACAGCTAATTCGCAGCTAAGTTCTAACACGTTGACATTGACAGTTAATACGTGAGCTAAAGGAAAGCTAACAGTTAACACTTTGTCGGTGCTAAATACTGTAACCACATTCCATAACCCTATCGAGTTGGAATTTCGGATGTTCGTTTCCGTTACTATATTACAGAGATGCCTGCATCATTTTCCTTCCTTCTCAGGAGTTTAGCTGTGTCTGGAGTTCACTACCATCCCTGAACACATCGACAGCAAACACCCCGAAGCGATGAGTACCTTTTAATGTATTTCTTTATTATCTAAATTAGCCGTGACACAATTTCGCACCTTTTTTTATGTACGTAATTTTTATGTTCGTATTTTTGTAAAAAAAATTGTTCGTAACTAATGAGATTAAGTATTACCGTGTTTATGAATTATTAAAGTTCCGTCGCGAAGTTAAGAGATTATTTTAGTATTTTCTAGTTGAGTAAATTTAAATTTTGGGTTTTCGCCGTTCCGTGATTTTCATTATTATGATCGCTATTTTTGAGTTAATAATTGTTTATGTTAACTTTACGCTTACTATTAATTTTATTATTAGTTTGTCCGGTTAATTTTTACTACTTTGTTACGTCTAAAGTTACAGTATTATTTAGTATTTTCGGTGTCGAATTATATAGACGGTTTATTACAAATAATAGGTTTATTGACTTGTGCATATGAAATTAGTCATTTATGTTTTTGAGAGATTACAACAAAATCTGTTTTATTTCCTTTTAATTACCATATACATATTTATGTATAATACTTCTGTAATTGAAATCTCCTATGAGTTCGTGTTTAAGACTAAACACGCATACCTTAAGTGTAACACCATTTAGGTAACTGAACGGTGATTTGATTTATCGTCATTACTTTAGTTGTGGGCGTAATAAGGGTTTGAATTTTATTTTGTGCATTGATATTTACGTAAGTTAATGAAAATCATACACTAGTTAATAAATAGTTATATATTTTATTTATGTGGTTGGGTTTATTCAGTTATTGTTATTTTCATTGAGAAAGTTATCATTAAATTTTAGTTTATATGTAGGGGTTTTAATTTTTGTCGATACCTTACGTATGGTTGTTGTCAGTTGATTTCCTACTTGATCACGGATTATTGTCAATGCTCGTTTTCCAGTAGGTGGCGCTGTTAAGATCTTTGGGTCGTATCCCTCTCTGAGGACGCTAGTTAGTTTGACCGAGCGGTGAGTATCAATATTCCCTTTAACATTACGGGTAAGTAGTTCTATTATGTGCGCTACGTCATACCTTTAATTCCACCTTTTAGGGCATTAAGATTTTACAATCTTAAAACTCATCACTAATATTTTATTAAGTTAACATCGATCATAAATTGTGTAATAAGCTGGCACACAAAGTGATCATTTATATCGTAATAATAGTAAGAACGTAGTAAGCAGGATAAATAGATAAACAAGGAGGGGTTGAGCACTGAAGATAAAGAGAAAAAACGTATATAGGACAAGGATTGTCAGTTATTGATATTCTTTCGTAATAAAGGGGCTAAATAGGGAAGAAGTTAAACGAATGGAAGTGAAAGAAGTCTTGGGATCTGACAATTTGCCATATAAATGGGAAAAATTAAGGAATAGACTAGGAAGCGTGGAAGCTAAAGGATAGAGTGAGTGCTCTTAGAAATATGGGAAAGCGCTTAGAGAAGATTGACTGGAATGAAGTAAAAAAAAATGGAAGAGATGAAGAGAAAATTGCGGGATGCGGAAGAAAAGTGAAGGAGATTAATGGCAAGAGATGAGCATGGTCCGATGAAGACTTTCGGTCGCAAAAAGAGAAGTGAAGAGGACATTGAGCAAGTGACCATCGTCTTGAAATGTTTTTTTGTACGTTTTTACTAAATTATTAATGATACTGTTAAACCATTTAATATATTTTGATCAATTCTAAAGGTAAGTGAAAGCTTGAGTAGGGGAGAAGATAAATGGGTGGTGGCAGTGAGAGCTGAGTACACCAAACTATGCGCAATAAAGAAGATACCTAAAATGTAGGAAATTATAAAGGAATGTCGATTATGTGTATCGGGTACAAAATTAGCATGACGGTGGCAAATAATAGGCTGGAGAAAGAGGTGGAGACGAAAGGTATGATACCGGAGATGCTAGGGAGTTTTATAAAAGGGAGGGAAACAAGGAATCAAATTTTTACACAGGCAAGGATTGTGAAGAAGATGACGAGAGGCTGGGGGAGAGATAAAATAGGTGATGGAGAGAGTGGAGAGGTATAAGGACAAAAGAGGGCTACAAATGAATGCAAGCAAAACAAAATGGATGCGATTTAGGAATAGGGGAAAGAAAGGAAGGGTGGGTGAATTGGAATTGAAGGTTTGGTGATTAAGAGAGTGAAGGAATTTAACTACTTATGCTTCAAATTTAAAGTACAGATGGATACGGTTAGCACGCCAACTGAAGGAAAGTCAGAAAGTTTGGGGCATGGCAAGAAAGAAGTAGGGAAAATAGTTTTTAGGCAACTTCCCATTTTGCTGTATGGTGTAGAAATATGAGGAGTAAGGAATCGAGAGTTTTTCTGAAAGATCATGCCTGGGTTCTACTTCAGAAAAAAAAATGAATAAGTGTGCATGGGGAAGCAATTGAGAGAATGGAAGTAAGATATGAAGTCGTGTGGTTTGGATAATGAGATATTGGTGAAATTAGGAGAAAGCACATGGGAACAAGCTTGAGTTAGTGGAGGACCAAACGCAGAAAGTTGTATGAAACAGCAGGAGTGTCCGAGAATGTGACTGAATGTTTGGAGAATGGGGTAAATGTGCAGGCATGGATGATAGAGATGTGGAAGGAGGTTGAAATGCAGGAGAGGCAAGGGTGTAACGTCAGGAGCTCATAAAATCTTTCATACCTTATAGGCAGGTATACGGGAGGGTACCAGGGTACATGAATAATAGTGTCTTCTCAAATGAAGAGAAGGTTACCCTAGCGCGAGTTAGATGTGCATCGAGGGAGAGAGAAAGGAAGGTTTGGATAGGGGAAAGATTTGGTAGGTGTGTGCTGTGCACTAATGGGATGGATACATAGAGTCATTTGGGAAAAGAGTTTGAAGGGGTGTATGAGGAGTGGTTGGGGGAAAACAGGGTAACCAAATTGATGAGAGAGGATGAAGCTGGTGTAAAGATTTTGACTAGACTGGAGTGGCAGAGGAAAGTAAAGAGAAAAGTAGAATAGAGGACATTTTATGTTTTCATGTGTCAAGTAAAATAGAAGCTTACTTTTATATGTGAATGTTTTAAAGGGTATTTTAAGTTTTTTTAATTTTTTTTTATTATGAAATCAAATGTAAACCATGTTATATGCTAATATTGTAGATTACTTATTACCTTGACGATAAACAAATAAATCAATCGAGTCATAGATTATATTATAGAAGAAATTTACTTAATAATTTATGTCTTACAAAGAATTCTAATTTGTATTAGTAAACGTTTTCCTTAAAATTACAAACAAATCAGAAATTATAATGACTATATTATAGAAGAGATTTACTAGATCATTCTATGTTAGAGGAACATAGAATACCAAATTATATTAATAAAAACATTGTTTAATCTTAAAAATTTCAGAGTTTTAAAGACATACTTGACTTTAGAATTGCAAATAGACTTATGCAGATAACTGCTTGCTTCATAGTTAATAATTCATTCCAAATGATGGCAATGTAGGTCTCGTTGTATAAGAAGATTAACTAAATTAATCCCAAACAAAAGACGTTTCTAAAATTATTAAATCCAGCAGAATTAAGTTAATGTTATTATCAAATTAAGAAGCATTAATCAGTCAATGTTGCTCTAAATGAGAAGACTGATGGATTATTAGTCAGGCTGGTTATAGTCACAAATAATACAAACTAAGTAGTTGGGTAACAACTTATTGCAACTTGTAACTGATATGTCACAGTCCAACCCTCATTGCCATAATTTATACCCGACTCTGTCCAGAGCAATTAAGTCGTCGGAGTTGAATTTACGCCATTGTGTGTTTCCACGAAAAGTGCGGGACGACCCAACACACGACCATAAGGGGCTTAACGGGTATTTTCAACATCTGGAAGCCATCCGAAGACGTGAGATGGATGTTTTAGCAACGCCGGCGCGCCGTGCGGATAAGATGTTACGCAGGCAATAATCCTCGTTTGCAGCCCACCATGTACCCTTGGGCTAACAAAACTCTACTCCTTTACTTTGTGTGTAGAAACCATCGCTCAAGAAGAAGCCATTCAGTTTGAAACATCAACAAACACCACGCGAATTTTAATTGTACTTTTTGTAAAGTTGGTTACCAATACAGGGTGTCCCGTTAATGTGGGGAAATGGCTGGACCGTATATTCCTGGGGTCAAAATATGACGATTTAACGCAACTTATCTATATCCAAAAATTTACGGTTAAGCCGGAATTTAGCTTCAAAGTTTCAAAATTTTTTATTTCTTTGGTTTATAACAATTGAATGCTTTATTTGATTTCAATGAAATTTATTTTTAATAACTACCATAATATAATACATCATTTCAGTTATTATGACTATTATTAGTTAACAAGAAGTATAAGAAACAGTAGTACCGCCACTTAAGAACTAAAATATTTTTTTATTGGTGAATCTAATAAAAATTAAAAAAATACTACTTGAAGGACAATTTAATTTAAAAACTTTATTATCTCTTAATAATATTTGATATCTTTTACGGTTTTCCCACAAAAAAATAAAATATATATTTTTTTCTAGTAAAAACAAAATCAAGTTTTTCATCGAATCGAAAAAAAAATGTTTTCCGTGGCCGTCTTTGTTTAAAAAATGTAAATTATGTATAATAATAATTATTTAGTGTCTTTTAACAATTAATTTTTAACATTATTATAGTTCATAAATATTCATATTTGGAACAAACAGATATCTTGTTTGTATTAGGATTTTGCAAAGAAGATTGTTTGAAAAGTGTTAGATGTTGTTTTGATTTATTTAATTTTATTTAATTTTTATTCAGTAGAGTAAGTTTATTTACTTATTAATGAGTGCATAATGAGTATACTATATTCATATTTTATTTTTTTGTGCAAAAACCGTACAAGATATCAAAAACTAGTAAGAGTCAAAAAAGTTTTTAAATCTAATGCCCTTTCAAGTAGATTTTTTTGGATTTTATTGGATGCACCAATAAAAAATATTTTAGTTTTTAAGTGGTGGTACTACTGGTTTTTATACTTCCTGTCAATCACTAATGCCAACAATAACTCAAATGATGTATGATATTATGGTACTTATTAATAATAAGTTTCATTCAAATCAAATAAAGCGTTCAATTGTTATAAACAAAAGAAATAAAAACATTTGAAACTATGAAGCCAAATTCCGGCTTAACCGTAAATTTTTGGATATATATAAGTTGCGTTAATCAACATATTTTGACCCCAGGAATCTATGGTCTAGCCATTTCCCCGCATTAACGGGACACCCTGTATATGTATTAACTTAAATGTGCGTTTTTTACATGACGACGCAACACTGCGGATAAACAATATTGTTGCAATTCTGCGGCAAACATATCATACAGTCTCAGCGAGTGAAATTATTTTACAATAATTCATTATAAGAAAAGCTTCATGCGAGTGTAACATAAATATTTTGTAAAAAATATATAAGCTGTTGTTAGATGATCGTTTTGATTTGGGATTTTATATTCAATACTCCAAAATATTAATATTAATTAATATTACATAAGTGATGTCTCCAATCTGCTAAGCATCTTATTTTTCATAAACTGTTTATTACTTTTAAAGTATTTTAATATTTTACTAATATAGATGAAATAAAAAGAAAATTTTGTAATTTTGACTTATAAGTATTTACTAAATGTAACACTGACTCAAGCCGGTAAAATAATAGAGGTCTAATTCACAGTTTCTCTTGTTTTTCTACTCGACCGATTACACATTTTAGCTGCTAATGATACTTATACGGCGATTTAGCCACGACAGCAACATTTTGGGCACTGCACTTAAGTTTATACGACTTAATTTATGTTTTAATTTGAGATTGAATATTATTGAAAATAATTGATAGTGTATTGAAAAAATAAAACAATATCAATGGTACTATTGTATCAAGTTTTTAATTTAAATTATTGCGCAATCAATATCATGAGACAAAATATCAAATTAGTATATTCTTATATCTGGAAAAGGCTGTAAACTAATACCACCTATTAAGGTTAATATTGTGATACATGTGTTACAACATGTAATAAAAATTTATTCACATTACTAGTCGATCTGCGATAGAAAGTTATTGATGTAATATTGGAACTATGCAAGTAGGTCGCAGCTATTTCGCGGAGTGCAGTGTATACAAGACGAAAGTTGACTTAATTTAGTTAAGTTGTTTGTGAGAACAATATTCCTAACTAAATTCAATACTCTAACATGATCAAACTGCGAACAAGAGATCTAAGAAACAACTTTGAATTTATTGCTGCATTTCAAATAATTAATAATGCAATGTGAAATATTCTTGTATCTTACAAAGTAAGCACATAAAAATATGTATGAAAAAGAACTACTTTTGTGGTAAGCAAAACAAGAGTTTTAAAGTATTTAAATATTTTGAATGATGTATCTATCCCGATAATTAAACGTAGAATATTTTTCTCAATATATCTAATAGAGTTTTTACATTGTGAACATACTAATAGATAAATTCAAATTTTGACTTAATTTTCTATATTTTATTTAAATTGATCGGTTTATATGTTTTATAAATTACTTATAATAATAAGTATTGTTAATAAACACTTTAAAATTGAACATTGTCACACAACAATTAACATTTGTTATAGTTTAATTTAATATATTACTTAAAAATTACTTTTTCGTATATAAATTATTAGAAAATGTTATTTGTATAAAGTATTTTTCAAAACTATCTACATTTACTATTGACGAAAACTGCACGATTACATGATTTCAGAATTATAATCATAAGACCTTATTTTAAAATTTTTAGCTCTTAATGATATTGTAAAATTTCAAAAATAATGATTTTAAAATGTCATTATTTTAGAGCTAAAAATGTTAAAATACTGCCTTGTAATGTGCTATTTAGGTATAGAAGTGAGTTATATAGGAGTTGATTAGAAGAATTATGTAGAGGATTGTTGGGGTGACGGATTTTGGTTAAAGTTCTTAGGGAGGATCGCTCGTTAACTTGGATATTGTGGATAGTAGTAGGGGTTTCTAGCTGTTATTTTTGCTTTGTTTAAAGCAAAGCTGTGTGGATTATTTTTTATAATTTCTAATTTTAGAATACTTTGTAATTATATGCAAATGTATGTTTCCGATGCAAAGTAATGTTTCCAAAAAAAGTCGGAGAGGAATTGTTACTTATTAGGTGAATCTAGATTTATGTTTATACTGTATTAGAGACAAACAATTTAAATACATACTTACATTGAATTGAAAAAATTACTATGTTTTAGCCATAAATAATTATTTGTGGGTAAAACCTAGTGAATTTTTCAATTCAGCATCTTTAATTTTTTGAAAATTGATAGATGGCACCAAACAGCCTTAAATCCTATGATTATTTAGAAACTCAAAAATACAATTATTTATAAATTACTTAATTTTTAAAACAATTATTATATAACTTCGAACTTGGAATATTTTATGTAAAGGAATGTACGAAAAAACAAAAAGGGTTTCGAAGAAACGTCTACACGGTAAATAAAATTTATCTAAAATCTTTTGAATACTAACAAAAAGGCATTGAAAAGGTTAGACATCGATGAATATATAAATTTAGTGTTAATTAGTTCTTATTGTAAAATATAATTCATATCGGTATCTGTTGTGGTCAGTTTCCTATAGACGCAATATTAAATGTTAATATTATAAATATGTATTTATTATGAGATCCAGGAAGTTGATTTTGCCATTTTCAATTATTATTTATTTTAAATTGAATTTGTTTGTTAATGATTTTAAATACCAGTAATATATTAGCAGTAGTAGTGGAAATATATTTCTCAAGTTACGTGAAGATTATTATTATAGTAAATTGTATTGAAAACATTAAAACTTTATTCACAAATTTGCTATTATTTACTAAATGTACATTTCAAACACGAATTGTTATTTATCAATAGTTAACTAGTAGTGGTTGATTAATTAAAACACCATGAAATTTATGTATTATGTGTTGTCTAAATGAGCTTGTTACTTTTTAGTATTCACCACAGAGCTCTAATAATTATACCCCAATAAAAGATAGGTAACGATCGCCCTCAGAATTTAGAACTGGACTAACGACCCTATATAAAAATTCTCTTTTGCCCAAATACATTATGAAAACAATAGCCTCGTTAATTGATTTTATTTCAATAACCTAAACAAACAATTCTTCACTTGCTTTATTAAATCGTTATTTCAATACAATCAATGGAAATTCGTGAAGGGTCGAAAGCTCCTCCTTAGAATATAAAATCCAATTGAATTAATATTCGAATGAAGAAAGCAACCATATTTAGGGCACGTTTATATTAGCACGCAAAATTCAATTCACGACATTGCGTCGTTATAAATTATTAAATTTTCATCGTCCTGTTTTTCCTCCAGGTTAAGAGCGAAACGCAAACGTAGCACAATTAAATTTTTATCATTCGATCGACAGCTTTCGCTTGAAACGTGCCCTTCGTCCCATAGCACGCAAAGCGATTTTTGATTAGAACCCAAAAACGGATGATCATTGCGAACAAGAAATGAAATTAAAATTTGATGGTTCATTCATAACAAATAAAGACTACACAGTTTATATTGTACATAAATAAAATGATATCATTATAACGCGAGAGTGTAATTAAATATAATTTTTCCATTCTTAATATTCATTAAAAAACAGTTAACGCTAGCTTTTCAAATTTAAAATATGCGCTGAAAGATATTGGATATCGGATTTATAATAAAAAACGACGGTAGTTTTTTATAATAAATATGAAATAAATTAAACAAATTTAATTGCTGCTGGTATAAAAAGATATTTTTTGCAGTAGTAATATAATATTTCCGTATATATTACCTTAGAAAATACTTTAAATAAAGTAATTTTAGTAACCATTCGGGTATTATAGCAATTAACTATAGTAACTAGTTGATTAGCAGTTTAAATGTTCTATTATTCTCTTAGTTTTCACTAGTTTTCCTCCCAGCAATAGCAATTAGCGACGACTTGGATGAGATGTAGGGCACCATTGTTCCGCCATTACCGTCCGCACCGACTGGCCTCTTGTTTGCGAAAAATTACCGTGCGCGACTTCCGTATTCTCACCCCATTACTTCCGGTCCCTCGCATCCGGTTCTCCGGTTCGCATCCATGCAGATTTCACGCTCTCCCTGTAATGGATGCGCGCCACCGAAGCAGTGAGATGAAGCTGCACTCCTTACAATTCTAAATGACATGTCGTAAAAAATCGAGCGAGGAATATCATTGTTGTCCCCGAAATGAAGACACTGGTGTGTTGCCTTGTATACAAAGCAGATAACGATGAGTGATATCATCATAATACAGATAGCTATATAGCAAGTATAAAAAATATATAAAGAGATAACAAGTTTTGGCGATGTTATTTAATAATAGGTGCGGTATTTTTTTGTCACTGCAGTGAAATTTATAATTTAATATATTTTTGTAAAAAATATACTTAAAAGAACTTAAAAAAAATATATAATTGAAAATAACGCCAGCACTGGCTAATGCATTTATCTGATTGTTTGTTACTTTGAAATAAACTAGTTTAGTTCTTTTGATAGCCTTGCTCTCTGTAATATGCAAATTACTTTTGTATCATTCAATGTTTGTTACTTTCCCCATATAGAATATATAGGGAAAGAAATTGTTTTCGTTAAAATTTTTTCAAATTTTTTGAACGGAAATATCCATTTTGAGGTTCGCTGAGACCATTACATTAATTTTTGAAAAAAAAAATGGTGATATGGCCAACATAATACTTTTCCTATTTTTCTTGAAAACTATGAGGTTTGCGCAAAAAATCTATTCTTAAAAATTTACTCAATTTTGGATTCTTTACAATCAATTGATATATAAATTTCATGTAACTCCTATAATTAATTAGCAATAGGCTATAGATGTTAAAATTTTAAATTTCGTAAACTTCCGTCAAAGAGGACCTTCAGCGACATCCTGACATAAATAGCGTTCGCTATAATACCGAAGGGATTCCCAGAGACGAGCATAACTATTAAAGCCTCGATAATCCAAAGCATTGATGCTACGGTGAAATTTCAGGAATGTACTCAAAAAGGATTCCCAAGAAAAGTATGCTCCGACCTTCTAACCAGGATAAGGCTTGATTGCATAGCCTAGGAGAAGAATCTTCTGGGGAGCGAAAATGAACTTCAGATCATTGATCCCAGGAGAGTACTAACGTGGGCTCCAGGATCACCAATAGAGGCAACCACCTTCCTCAATACCTGGAGAATAATAAATGAAAAACCGGACCCCAAGGGAACTCAGTATATCATACTGATGGACAAAGTCTCTTGGGGGAATGAAAAACAACAACAAAGAGTGAAAGGAAGAAGTTGCACTTCGCCCTTTCAAACATCACCCTCAGGGCGCTGGCGGCAAAAACCTCCACCAAACCTGAGAAGACATTAATACAAAAGGTGAGAAACTATTAGGTTTTATCTTAAAGAATGACATTCGTAAACGCGGTGTGAAGCGAAGTAATTGACATTACACTTGCCTCTCGCAAGGCAAGTGAAATGGTAAAACATTGGTATGTATCGACGAACCATCACTCTCAGATCATCGATATATACGATTCGATATTGAATCAGAAGAAACATAGGAAATCTAAAACAGAAACCTGAGGAGAACTGATTGGGACCTATGCAAAAAGGTACTCGCCGGCTGAATCGGGGACTGTCCAGTAGCGAGAACAACGCATGAGTTAGCGTTCATGGTGCAAAGCATCACGGACTCCATCAATACTGCGTTTGAAGCAAGCTGCCCAAGAACTACCAAACCCACCTCAACTAGGGTCACCTGGTGGAACAAGGATCTTGAAGAAGAAGAGCATCAGAAGATTATTTAAAATAGCCAAGATGTGATATCCTCAGAGCAAGCCTTGTCCTTTCATACATTCCAAACAGTTGGCGGACTGTAAAGGTGGTATTATCAGCAATGGAGAAAAGAGGGATTAAGCCGCAAGTCTGACAATGGGTGAACAAGATGCTCAGAAGCCGGTCTGTAACAACTACCCTATATAGAAAAACAGCTGAAAAGTTAGTCGCTGGCGGGTACCCGCAGGGAGGTGTCCCGCTTCTGAGGTACCTCGTCTTGGATGAGCTTCTGCTATTACTCAAAGCCTGGGCATATATGCACTAGGATATGCAGATGACTTGACCATTATAGTAAGCGGGAAGTTTGGGTCCACTGTATTAAACTTGATGCAGAAGGCACTAAATACCGTTGAAAGATGGTGCACGAATGAAGGGTTAACTGTAAACCCGGTCAAAACGGCGACCGTCCCCTTCACTAGTAGACGAAAACCGATGACATAAAATCACTACGTATGTATGAAATGGAAGTCCCAATCAAAACTGATGTAAAATATTTAGGGATCATACTTGATACCAGATTGAACTTCAACTTTCACCTAGTGCGCATCAGCAGAAAGGACATGAGAGGACTTTTTGTGACCAGAAAAATGGTAGGATGCACATGGGGACTGAGACTCAGTATGACCCAATGGATATACACTGTGGTCATAAGACCTATAGTTACATACGTGGCGCTCGTTTGGGGAGAAAAGACGCAAACCAAAAGCGCAGTAGTAAAACTTAAAAGAATGCAAAGACAGGCGTGTCTGCTGATAACTGGGACAATGAGGACAACGCCCGCGGCAGCTATGCAACTCATATTATCGCCACCACCACTACATCTATTTGTTATGATGGAAGCTAGACGGGCCTATAGGATGCACATAAATAGCCACACTTTAAATGTGGGGTCATCAAGACCAGCAACATTTAAAGTACTACAAAAAGACGAGACCCTAAAAATGAGGTCGAATTTCACTAAAATCGTACACCCATCCCGCAGATTAAAAACAATCATACCACAGCGGAGTGAATGAATAAATAAAATATACCCGGGAACGAGTAGATGAACCATCTGGTACACAGACGGGGCCAAAAATACTAAAGGAACCGGGGCTAGTATCTATGGAGGGTGCAACCGAAGCAAACAATTTGCGATTGTTCTGGGGAACATGCCTCCATCTTCCAGGCAGAAATAGCCGCTGGACGCACTGGGACAACAAGGAAAACACAGCTAGCATAGATACCCAAGGACCAAAGATTAATTGGACACTTGGGGGCCGGCTTGCTGGGCAGCAGGTGCAAATCGAAATGAGGCATACGAGACTCTTCTTAGATAGTCCGGTACCTGATAGCATGCTGATGCTGTCAAGACTGAGCAGACTGAAAGTAAGAAAAATCACAGGACTAGTCACTAGGCACTGTGACCTGAATAAGGAAAAAAAATAGGATGGGATTTGAGAAAAGCCCCCTATGCCGTAGATGTTTGGAAGAAAAGGAAACTCCCCAACACCTACTGTGTACTTGGGAAGTATATAAACGAGAACGCACGGTGAAATTCGGGAAGCCTATGCTTCCTGTAGAACAGCTAAAGAGCATCCCCTGGCAGAAACTCCTGAACCTTATAAAAGACACAGGTAAAACATCCAGAGGCGCACAAATTGACCACGGAGACCGCAGTGCAGGGACGCTAAGCGATACCACCTCACGAGGAAAAGAAAGGTAATGATGTCTGCCTATTTCAATTACTCTTTTAACTCTTCAATAAATAAATAAATAAATGCTTTATAGGTTCATTAGGCTACATCATACATGGATTGAACATGTCAAATACATAATAAAGAAAAAATAATAATTTCCTGCAAAACAGAATGTCAACAAAGTAAAATTGGAGTGAAAAATATACAGTACAAATGCAGCAAGGACAATGTATCTAAGTATAAAATTAATTAATTAATATAATCTTTATTTTATTTTTTTAAATGACTCAAATGTCTTATAGTTGTCTATACTTAGTGGTAGCATATTATAAAATCGGCAACCAGCATATATTGGAGATTAAAAAAAAGCTATGATGGTGTTTAGTTAAGTGAAAATCATCCTTACTTCTAGTATTATGATTATGAGTATATTTGTTTAATACTCTTATAAAAATATGACAGATTATTTTCAATTCACTAAAATATATGTGACAGTTAAAACATGTTGCTTAACAAAAATTTTTCGACAGGATTCATTATACGGAATATCAAATAAGAGATGTAGTATTCTCTTCTGCAATATACACGCGATATTTCAGTAGACTGCCCATATAATATAATATATAATAGTATAGTAATACTATATGAGATATAAGAATACACAGATGCATAGTAAACGCTCATTAACGCATCTAAGAAACGTTATTTTTCAACGATTTTATCAAATAGAACCTTTTATTAAGCATCTTACCTATATACATTATTACACCAATTTAGACGATTGTCAAAAATGAGTACCCAAAAATTTAATTGATGAATGTATGAATAATGTTTCAAGGTTAAAGTTATTATAGTTGATTTTTAAATTTAATCTTTTTTGTTTATATTATTAAATTCTACTAAGACACTATTATATTGATTTATTATTAATCTATTGCGTATAAACCAATTTTCAAATTCTTTTATGGCCGATACATTTTTTGATGTACTATTATACAGACATCATCCGCATTCATAAATATTTTCCCGCAAGTTATATGAGAAGGTAAATCATTAACATACATCACAAACAATAACGGGCCTAAAGTACTACCATGTGGAGTACCCATTTTCATTTTATAATCTGATGATATATGTGGTTGATTTTTACTACAAGGTTTGAATTTTCACGATAGGAAGTTAACCAGTCATTTAAAGATCCACGAATGCCCATTGTAAATAATTTTTTTCTTAATAAATTCATAAACCGAGTCAAATGCTCTTGTAAGATCAAAAGCAATAGCTGCAACATATTCACTATTATCTAAACAATTATTAATATGCTGTGTAACATTAATTAATAACTAGTTTCGGTGTAATATCCAGGTCTAAAGCCATACTGATTTTCTGCTAAAATATTAAATTTAGTTAAGAATGAGAATATTTTAATTGCTACAATTTATTTTAATTTATTAATTTAGAAAATACTCTGAGCATTGCTATTGGTCTAAAATCATCTAAATTATAGCAATTTTCCTTTTTGTAATAGATACCATAGAAGCTAGTTTCAAACACTGGGGAAACTTACCATTTTCTATAGACCTCTTGAGAAGCTCATCTAGGACAGGTGATATTTCTTCAGCACATGCCTTAATCAGTTGAGATGGTAATTCATCAGGGCCAGTAGTTTTTTTTTGAATTTAAACTACATATTACATTTAACATTTCTGTTTCAGTTATAGGATCAAAGAATAAACTGTTGTTTTTAATTGATGAACTAGTGCAATTGTGTGATAAATTATTTCCAAAACGTGCATTTACTTTATTGATTTATTGATTTTGCTTTACACGTTCACTAAAAAAAAATATTCTAAAAATTGATATAAGTATACTCTGTTCCTTGGATCTTTCGTCGTACGTCACAAACTATCGCTTCAAGAAACGACGTAAATACATTCTGATAAAGTAAACCAAATGCGTTAGAAAAAGAACGCACTGTAAAACTTTCGTCGTTTTTTGAAGCGATAGTTTGTGACGTACGACCAAAGATCCAACGAACAGACTAGAGTTTATAAATTACTTAAAAATTTAGAGCAGAAAACATGCGGGCGGAGTTCACGTAGTGTTCTTCTACTCAGACACATAATACAGGATGATGTAATCCTCACTGGAAGTATATTTTACCCATTTTAGGCAATATTCGTCCATTACTGGCTCAGTTTTGCTCATTAGAAAAGAAGTTTCCGAATATTTCAGCAATTTTTTGGTGTCATCAATAATTTCGTTATTATGATTTAATTTCGTTATTATAATTAATTAATTAATTTTATAATTAGTAGAAGAAGTTGTTTTACCTTGAATTTTTTAAATCAATATCCAACTTGCTTTACTTTTATTTTCAGTAATAATAATAATAATAATAATAATCATTTATTGGTGCTTATCACATTTGTGTTACATAGGTCAATAGAATTATAATGCTTTTTCTTTTCTTCTATAACTTCAATGTTAATTTCATTTTTTTAGGCTTTTACATTTTTCGTTAATATTAAAGCGTAACAAGTTAAGATTTTTTAGAAGTTGTTGCATAAATGATTCAAATTGTAAATTTTCATTGCCTCTAGCAAATATATTATATACAGGGTGAGTTTTTTTCGATGTTCTCTATGGGGATCTCGGAAACTATAAGAGATAGAGAAACGGTTAAATGGGGAAAGAAGTGTAGATTAACGAGACGAATAAAATTCCAATTTCAAAGTTTTCAAAAAAGTCAAGGGTAACTAGATATTTTGAAAAAAGTAAAAAGTGTCAATTTTTTCAAATCAATATATCTCGGTTATTATAACAGATAGAAAAAATCTGTAAAGGGCAAAGTACTAGATAATTCTATGTAGATTAATAAAGAATAATCAGAAATTTTTTACCGCCATAATTTTCCTAGATATGACGCAAACTTACATTTTTTTAAATGGAAACCATAGTTGGCTATGGCCTCATTCAAAAGGTAATTTGTTTCTCTTTAATCCATATGACATAGTTATTTCTAAAAATAAGTGAGTTATAGTCATTTTAAATTTTGTTATAAATAAAAAATGGGTAGCCATGAAAAAGATGAAAGTAAAACAATTGCAGTTGTTTATAATAATAGCAATATTGTAATTATTAGTTCTACAAAGTTAAATAAAAATAAAAAACCAGCATAAGAATAAAATTTTGTAATTATCAAATGGCCTTCTGTGTGTGGTATAAACCCATTTATCAAGAGGATAATACGTTTCTTACAAAAATATTATGAACAGATGAATCGCGATTCACTAATTGTGGTATTTTTAATCGCCACAATGAACATAGATGAACTTAAGAGAATCCACGAGAAGTTTCACAGAGAAAACTACAAATTAAATTTGGGTTTGATCTATGGTGTGTTTGGATTAATAATTCTCGGTCCATATATTTTTGAAAGCTCACTAAGTGAAACTGATTACTTTCATTTTCTTCAGAAAACATTTGAATATACGTTCGATTGTTTAAATTTATCATTACAAGCAAGATTAAAATGGTTCCAATATGACGGTGCTCTACCTAATAACATGTTGGCTTTACAAATTATTTAAATGATGCATTTCCTAACTCATAAGTGGGAAGAAATAAACCAATCCCAGGGCCACCTAGATCTCCCGATCTGCGCGTTTTAGAATTTTTTTCTGTGGGGTTATGTAAAAAACAAAGTATATGAAAAATCATATCAATCTGTGGAGGATCATAAACTAGTTGTTATTGGAACATTTAATTCAATTTACATGAGAATCGTCAAAAAGCGATAAATTCAATTTTAAAAAGATATAATTTATGTCATAATAGTATTAATCGTGGACTCTTTGACCATATTTTTTTAATATTAAAATTTCTCTCCCATTAATATATTGATAATTACAGAATTACTTTATGCAGTTGTTTCATTTTGATTTATCTCTGTAAAACTAATAATTACAATATTGCTAATATTATAAACAACTGCAATTGTTTTACTTTCATCTTTTTCATGGCTATCCATTTTTCATTTATAATAAAATTTAAAATGACTATAACTCACTCATTTTTAGAAACAACTATGTCGTATGCCATATTAGATTAAAGATAAAAAAATTACCTTTTGAATGAGGTCACAGCCAACTATGGTTTCCATTTAAAAAAATGTAAGTTTGCGTCATATCTCAAAAAATAATGGCGATAAAAATTTTCTGATTATTTTTTATTAATCTGCATAAAATTATCTAAAACTTTGTCCTTTACAGTTTTTTTCTATCTGTTATAAAAACCGAGATATATTGATTTGAAAAAATTGACACTTTTTACTTTTTTCAAAATATCTAGTTACCCTTGACTTTTTTGAAAACTTTGAAAGTGGAATTTTATTCGTCTCGTAAATCTACACTTCTTTCTCCATTTAACCGTTTCTCTATCTCTTATAGTTTCCGAGATCCCCATAGAGAACATCGAAAAAAACTCACCCTGTATATGTAACAGTAATGCTTGCTTAAATTTTGTAATTCTATTAGGGTTTATATTTTTGTGAGTGAAAAATATCATCAGCACACATTATAACTGTTTTAAACTGGGTAAATGCTAATAGTAATATATTGTTTAATTCAATAAAAAGAGCATCTACATTATTGCTTGTTGGTCTATATATGCAAATAATGCATATACAGTTCATGAAACTGATTGCAGCACATTCAAATGTCATTTCGATGACAATTTGCTGATGCTTCCAATAGGTTTGCGCAAATGATGATCCTCTTTACTCGTCGCCATCTTTTATAATTCTCGATTTATTAGCCATTTTAGTTTCTCCACTAAAGCAACGATTTTTATTGTGTGCTTCTTTTTCATAAAAAATATTTGCAATTATCATATTATTTCTTTTGTCGTCTCCATGTTTACCTATTATTATATATCGTTTTCATTCGTGACTACCATCGTATAAAAATACTTAATACATATAATTTTCCTTATTCAATTTACATACTTAACTGCCTTTTGGTCTTTTAATGCGTATTAGAGTATAATATAACATTATTATGTATGTATTTATCTGTACAGATATTTTTCTTTGTGTTGATAAACAAACCCCGTATCACATGGCGACTTGTTGTCGTCGTATAAAACGAGTGTACGATTATGTCACACGATAACACAAACACCCCAGCGTTATTACCACAGTTATTATACTCGTCTCATTTAGTACGCTGTATGTCCAATAGTCTGACGAAGAGAGGTAATCCGCTCCAGAATCCCTTAAATCGCGGGAACTGTGTGTCGTAGGCCTGGCACGTGTAGCTCGGGGAGAATGGGGTGTGCATTTACTTTCATGGAGTTCCGGGATTTGAATAAAGGCGGCGGTATGGATTTACTCCGACGGAATTTCTGGCGGGTGACCCAAGACCCGATCCCGTGAGATAACCCATGCGAAGGGGGAATGTTCAAGGGTTCCGACGTAAAATCCGCGTGTTATGTGTACGGATATTTTTATCTGTACATTTTCTCCGGCATGGAAATGTGGAAATGTATTCGAAGAACCGGCTGGTTTATACGGCACCGGAAGGAATGTTTAATTAAGTCATGGCCCGGCGGATCCATCATAAATTGAACCCCAATTTTTTACGTATAAATTTTTCGTTTAATCGCTAATTTTACCCTTTTATCGAGGACGGGTTTGACGTTATATGCGAGGATTATTCGCTTGAATAATTAAATCGGACGGACTATCAATTTCTAAATTTCATTCAATAAAAAAGCAGATGAGTCTGCAATAATTCCCTAGCAGCGGTTAAAAATCAATCCAGTATTAACGATCGCGGCATTCACCTTACCTAGCTAAAATGAAAAACTGGAAGGCAAGAAAAAATACGGTCCTACATTTTCATTCAACGCTGGAAGTTTTTCATTATTAGTGGAGAGCGGCTCGCGTTGAAAAGTTTGATGAGCGCGTCCGCCCAATATACATAAAACAAAGAACGGTAGTGGCGTCGGCATCTGTAAGTGCCTATAGAAAAGCGGAACTCTTGACAAAATACAAAATACGGGGCGCGCACACGATGAAATGGGAAAATGGCAGGCCCGCACTTCCGCAAACAAAAGTTCGCCCCTTTAATATTCATATTCCATTTGTTCGAGTGGTATGCTCTCTCTTCTGCGTCTCTTCTATGGACGACCACAATACTAGGGAAGAGCAGTTGATAATTACCGAATAGGTCAGGACCGGATTCGGTCTTAATTACACCCACGGGGAGATCCGAATGGACATTCAGTTTAGACAAATGCGAGAACCGTATTTAATTGCTCCCGGTTTGAATGTATAATTTTGTCCTATAATGAACTATATACAAAGAGGCGATTAGTGCTGTGTATACGAATACTTACTGGATTGAAATTCATTGGGGATTAGTAAAGTGCGTTGCTTTATGTATATGCTGCACAAAAGTTATTCTCAATTAAAATACATAATGCATTTTGCTAAAATATATGATTTGGTTTTGATGTATGATCAATAAATATGTTTTATAAAATAATTGGAATAACGATGTATTTTTACAGTACTGTGGTTAGAAACATCATTTATGTACCTCCCCATTGGAGAACCATGCCCAGCGCGGGACTGGAGGGACTGGTTGCAGTCTGCGTGGAACAAGGAACGCAGCATGTCATCGGTTGCGACTCTAATGCTCACCACTCCGTCTGGGGAAGCTCTGACACTAACAGTAGAGGTGAGTTACTTATTAAATTTTAATGGCAATTAAATTGGACATTTTAAATATTGGCAATAAACCGATCTTCGTAACAAGTGTTAGGAAGGCGGCAATAGATATAATGATAGGTACGCCATATATCGCTAAATTTGATAAGAACTGGCGTGTGTCTGATAAAGTGAGTTGCTCAGATCACAGACACATAATATGAGTAACTGAAATTGCGGTAAGCAATAATGTAGAGCTGGAGATCATGGCAGAGCAAACTGCGGAAGCTATGTTTTCGGCGTAACTGCCCTCTTATTTAGAGGCGTACCACCAGGAAAGTATCATCGTGGAACAGTGAGCTTGACAATAAGAGAAAACAGGTAAGAAAGCAACTCAATGTTGCAAAAGCTAAGGGCTAGTGGGAGATAAACCTTATAAATAAGAACTCCTTGACTGAATACAACAAAGCACTTAGGAAGGCTCGACGATCAGCATGGAGGAGACACTGTGAGAGCATCGAATCTGCCTCAGACAGTATCCGACTCTCTAAGATCCTTTCGAAGAACTCCCAAACTCCACTTCAAACTTTGGAACCCGCTGACGGAGGGTATACTACAAACGAGAAGAAAACCATGCGTGAACTTATACGGGTACACTGCCCAGGAGGGGAAATTTATGATGGGCCACTCAAGTCAGGGACCTGATGCAACAAGAAACAGAGCATCTAAGGAAGACTGGCAGACCGCCAGGAGAGTGATCACCTATGACAGTGTTAAATTTGCAGTAAACCGTAAACCCATTTAAACCTTACAAATCACCAGGGCCTGATGGAATACTATCATGCTACAAAAAGGATCGGAACTTCTGTGACAAAGGCTCTGCGAGACCTTAAGAGCCAGTATGGCCCTGCAATATCTGCCGAGAATGGGAGGCTTGCCAGGGTGGTTTTCTCACCGAAGACTGGTAGGACAGACTATTACCGTGCAAAGTCGTACAGGCCCATTAGCCTCATGTCTTTTGTACTGAAGACAATGGAAACGATTATGGGAAGCCTTATTAGAGAGGGGATACTGGTGACTTTTCCACTATCCCAAGATCAATATTCCTACCTTCCAGGTCGATCTACAGAGACAGTTCTCAGCCGACTAACAAGAAGTGCATAAACTGTTTTGGAAAACAAAGACATTCTACTTGCTGCCTTCTTAGATATTTGATAACACATTCTTTAGCTCCATAACTGTTGCTTTGAGGAAGCAAGGGTTGAAGGAAACTCGCGACAGGTGGATTGACTGCATGCTAAGACAAAGGATTGTATATAAAATAAAAAATAAAATATTTATATTAGTTAGCTAAATTAATATATCGCGGTGCGGTATATTGTGACGTACGTCGAATCGTTGGTAGCGCTACCGGATTATACGTAATTGAGAGCCAAAATAAAAAAAAAAACAATTCCACAAAGAGTTTAAGAAGAACAACTGGCATGCGAATTTTACATTAAGCATTATTCACTTATTTACTTATCTCCTAGTTATCAAAATTTCAAACAAATTAAATGAACAGCTATTAAATTAGAAAAATTAAAAATAAAAATTAAGAAGTTATGTACCAAGCATTTAAATAGAAGCAAATAAGTGAAAAGAATAAATGAATCGCGTAATAGTTAATTGGTCTGACAATGTTGTGCGCCTTACTCGTAATAAATGACTGCAATTATTTAATAAATAATAATAATAAAAAATCTTTATCTGACTTGTTACTCCGGATCTACTACCTCTCTCCCTCGCTCTCGTTTCTTCCTTATGACGACGTTCACCGCTACTGTAGCTAATCCTCCAAAACCCAGGAACAACGATATCTCCTCAGCTTCTCTCAAATACAATCAACTCAACCCGCACCAGGAAAATCTAGCTGCTCGCAAGGATAATCTCTTCACCTGTGGTGTCTTAAGGACCAAGAAACATCAATGTAAAGAGCTGCCCGACGAAGGTAAATTTTTCCTGCCCAGGAAAAAGAGCCAGGCAGAAAACCTGCATAGAAAACTAATTTGTACAAACTAAACTAAAGAAGAATTACATTACCTCTCCTGGCTCCACGTAATATTACCGAACAAAATATGATGCACAGTAAGAAGACGAAGAATCCGCCCACGGCGCTAAATTACCCTGTTCTCCAAACCAGCCAACAAACTCACTACTCGCAATTATTTAGCGCGCGCTTGATAAATCAGGGAATTATCCCTAAACCAATCTTCAATAAAAAACACAGTTACGCACGCCTGCCTTCTTTTACTGCACCACCGGAAATAAAGTACCACCGTGAAGAGGAAATGTTCCTCAACTTTTTCTTAATACTCATCTAAAGTTGCACACTGCACGAATTTTAAACAAAGATGCTAAATTTATCAAACGATGATATCTAACGAGGAAGAATATACAACTATTCACACATCTTAAGAATTACTAATTTTGACCAAGAACATGGCATGCGAACGGATTGTGCCGTTAACTAAGTTAAATAATATAAACTGATATTAATAATATTATTCGCATTCTAAATCACAGTTGACAGCGTTACATTTTGACAGTTGTCGGTGTTGTGTTATTTTCCCACCTCGCCAACAATAACAAACCATAGGTAAGCCATACAACAATTTTACCCGGCACAATTTCCATTTAATTATTAATTTGCGTTCCCTATCATTAATTCATCCAGGATCACACGACCCGTATGGCCACGGTCAAAATATAACCTCTTCATGGAACGCTCGATCTTGAGACGAAAAATGCGCCTATATTCCAGCGATATAAGAGGTATTGTTAGGCTCAACGGGAATAGGAATGGGAACTACCATAACCCTTTATGATATAATTTTGGTTTGAGCGATTTAACGTCCAGAACAACGACGTCCCCGTGAAGAGCGATTAAACAAAATTTTGAGTTATATGTCCGTAGAATAACCCGTAAACTCTCCAAGATAATGTATAATACTATTATTCTTATATTAATTGAGTAGTTTTTATTGATGAAAAACTGAAAATAGCCATTATCCTTGTTCCCCATTTTGTTTTGTTTATCTCCTGCAACCCAAGTTACTTCCTTCCTCGATAGTTTGCCTATATTACCGCGAATCTCATACTAAAACTAATTAAATTACAATGACCTGTGACCAAAAGATGTTACAAATTATTAATGGAACTCAACAACAAAGAATACTCTTCCTTCGGATACGCAGACAACCTAGTCATTCTCGTTGAGGGAAAATTCAAGAACACGATCAGAGAGCTCATGCAACGAGCACTGAACGTGGCGAACAAATGGTGTGCACATGCAGAAGGAAATTGGACGGCCTAGGACCCCTCCTTCTAAATGGTGAGAACCTCGAATTGTCGGGTGAAGGAAGTACTTAGGAGTAATCTTAGGCTATAAACTCACCTGGACCTCGCACATTTCAAAAATTAATCGTAAATGGGAAATTACCCTTGCGGTGGTTAGACGTATGTACGATAGCCAATGGGAGCTCAGATCAGGGATGGTATAATGGCTGTACACCAGACTGGTTGGGCACGCAATAATGTATGCTGCTTTGGTGTAGTGGCCCAAAGCCAGCAACACACAACCATACATATCTTCAGCAAGGTCCAAAGATTTGCCTGCATCAGCATAACGGGGGCTATAAGAACCACGTCCACTGCAGCAATGGAGACGTTATTAGACCTCACACCACTTCATATTCTGATAGTGGGGAGGCAAGACTCTAAAGAATGCAGCTAGCAACGGCCAAAGAAAAATATCTACAAACAAAGCATGATCTGGTATACCGGTGGTTCCAAATCACACACAGGTACAGGATCAGGAATCTACAATGAGAATATGAAGACAGGTTATGCCCAATCACTGGATAGTCTGTGGCATCAGTCTTTCAAGCTGAAATATTCGCGATCGATCGCGACAGGCGTACCTATATCATGTCTGACAACCAGGCGGCACTGAAGACTCTCCAAAGCCAAACGACTTCACCCAAACTGGTATCAAACTGCTTCGACACTCTGAATGACCTGGTTAGACAGAACAAGGTAACACTTGTCTGGACGCCGGTTCACTCCGGTATCGAGGGAAATGAAAAAGCTGACTAATTAGCAATGTAAGGAGCCACCATATTTATGAAACGTCGATTAAAATTGGCGTTGCAGTGTCTGGCATGGAACATAAAACACCACTATTTTTATTTTCTTACATGTCCGAATAACTTTTTTGCGTGGTGGACTAAACAGTTCTCAAGCAGCTGCGAATGGTTCTGGTAAGATGACAAAACACTCATGAGTTTCTTGGATCATTTCCAGGCAACTGCCTATTCATCCTCCCAGAATCCAACAATGGAAGAGTTCTATTGTTGGACAATCATGAATCGTATATTTCGAGGGAAGCGATAGTTACGAACATAACATCCACAATTTGGCGGAAATTGTCATCCGAGCTTTTTCTCATTCGAATATCGAAGAAGGCTTTCGTTGCACAGGCGTATACCACTCAAATTAGAATATTTTCATGGACAGTATTTCGTACCATCCACTGTCACCGATATTGGTGCAGAATGCGCCGTTAAAGACGAAATGCCATGGTGTCAACTAAATTTAAATAAGTGCACTCAATTTGGTCGAAACCATCCAAAAAGTTTTGCCATTTCCATATTTTTGAAACGTCGAAAAAATTAAGGGTTTGTTAGAAATGTCATAACTCAGCACAGAAACTAGCCAAAGCAACGGTCTACTGCGAGAATGTAGCCGAAGAAACAAGCTCTACAACGATAACAAATACAATTAGTTCGGCCTCATGTTACCCCTAAATAGACAAGTACAAGACACCTTACCCTTTCTGGGTTATGTTTATAAAAATAGACAAAGAGAACTTATCCTTCTGATTTAAGAGATATTAAGTTAACTTAAAATGAATTTTCGTAACCATTTTAAAACGATTGATTAATGGCTATACTGGTGGTAATGTAGGCTTATACATTAAAAATAATATTCATTCAAAATTAATTCAAGTTCCAGACACTAATATCGAAGGTCTTAGAATTAAATTTAGTAATAATATTTATTGCATAATTTATATGTAGTATTTATGATAATAACTGTTTATTAAAGCTTTTTAACCACCACACAGATTTAATATCTTCAGGTTTAACTAAGAAACCTACGCCATTTATAATAAATACAAACCTCATGATAACCTATTCATAAAGCAACTACGACACTAATTGATTAACAAAATTAAAATGAGTAGCGAAACTGAATTACGCCTGCAATTAAATAAAATTCTTCTTAATTATGTGGTAAAGTGTTTGTAAACGAATGATATACTCAAACAGAAAGCTCACTTTATATTAGATCACTTAAAGGACGCTAATGTCTATCTTTTAAATAAATGAAGTTTTTCTTAAGGCAGTGCTCTTTCGAAAGTTAATTGCACTTCTTATATAGTTAAATGTAAATGTTTGAATGCTACTATAACTCTTGTATCTAAAACCAAAAATTCAACTTCATTTGTGAACTTAGGTTTTGTTATTGACTCTGATTTGCGATTTAAATTACATATAAAAAGAATGTATTTTGCGTTCTTACTACAACCTAAAAATGATCTTTGCCAACTAAACTTTTTTAGGTATAAAATTTAAACGTTTACTTTGTGATACTTTAGTGTTGAGTCACTTTTTATGTATTCATTCCTGGATAAAAAAAAATAAGGAATCATCTGTAAACACATCAGTGTAATATTAATCAGGAAAATATAAAGAGGTTGTAGTCATGGTTTTCACAATATTTTGTTGGTCTGTATATAAAATAGAGTAATAATATAAGTAAAGACAATACTAAGCGGATGTAATGGAATAATGCTAAGAGAGTCATATATTTCTTTTCAAATTAAAATAAAATTAAAAACTAATGCTCTTATTTATTGTTTGAGTTTATACTAAGTTTAAATGGTTATTAAATTATTTGTCACTGTTCTATACAAACTTGATTAGTAAAACCTGCTTAATGATACTATTTTAAGTATGAATTGTAGCACTTTATATTTATCTTGACAAACACTTTAATATTTATTTGACACAATGATATTAAAATTAAGACTCTTTCTAAAGTAATTTAAAACCTTATATGTTCTACTGTATTTTAAATGTTCTTCGTATAATAGTATTTATAATTGGTAAAACATCATTTAATCTTTTAGCTAATGTTCTGTGCGACTAATGTATAATTATGGCCTACTTCTTGTAGTAATATAGAAAAAGAAATTTACAGACTATTATAGATCGTAAAGAATTAGCTTTGCACTGTGCTGGGCAAATGCAGTACCTCCTGAACGTAATTACAGCAAACTTAAATTCTCAGTGAGAATAAATTATGAAGCATTCCCTACCCGAATTAATTGCTGCTCCGGATAATTAAAATTTCATTAAATAACGAAAAATGCTGGAGTGAACTTAATTTTTACCGCAAACGTTTACACAAGTTTGTATTTATATACTTCGTATCATGCAGTCTACTGCTGTGTTTAAACCGGATTTAACATTAGAGAAACATACTTACTAAAGTGAATTCGTATGTACTTCTATTCATAGACAACCTAGAAATTTGAGCAAGTAAATGCGCATTCATGTTTAACTTTATACTCTGCATTAGGAATAAATACCGCTTAAGAAATCACACATAATCTGTAAGGTTCGTCATTGCATTTCTACAGTCTTATCGTTTTGTTACTTATATAAATACAAATTGTTAGCAATACATTATAAACTTAAATACCCTCAAAAATATTATAAAATTATGGATACATATTACGATAAAATAAACCGATCAGCTTCTCCATAACATTAACGAATTCAAATGAATTATTGTTTTCGACAAAATCATATAATAGTATTATATAAACAAAGAAATTAATGGTACATTATATTTTAGCATGTGTGTCAAATTCTTGAGTATCAACAAAGATTGTTTTCTTAAAATGATCAAGAAAACAAGTAATTACTCCTAACAAACTAATGTAATGAATAGAAGTCTCAGTTCAATTTGTATGTAGTTCTTGTATATAAGTTAAAGTTAGGTTAAGTAAAGAATCGTTGAAATCTCCTGGGTTCTTAAGGTTAGCGATTTGACGTACTGCGAAGTAATCATGTAAATAATTATCTAATCAAAAACCCAAAGGGGAGCTGACACTTTCGGGCTTTGACTCTACAGGCTTTATAAGCAAGCTCGGATAAATTATACCACATGCGTGCCTTATAATTATAGGCAGACCACATACGGGAGATATTTACATCATAAGAGTTCAAGGACAATTGATGAGTAATATGAGTATTATATCGTTAAACGATTGTAAAGTGATATGGCACTCAGAATCTCCTGATACACTAATATAGAAGTATATAAAGCAAGTATTGCAGCAAATAGTGTAAAATTATAGATGAAAGAACGTATTTTTGATTCTTTACAGATATGGGTCTACTGAGAAGTATATATAATTGTAATAGAAATCAATACTATAAGATTTAAAGATATTTAATTGCAGCTACATGGGTGTTATTGATAATTTATTGTAATCGATTTTAGCAAGGTGATGACTATGAATGACTTACTTTCTTCAAATTAAGAATAGATTTAATTTGCTTTTCTGTCAGTAGAAACATAAAATAATATGAATAAATAGTACAAAATGGAATAGTAGAAAATTATTTTTTAGTACAGGAATTTAAAAAAATAATTGGCCTGTAATTTCTAGCGGATTACGATTTTCATTATTTTTATTTTTATTAGAATTGCTTATTTGAGTTTATTTGGATATGCCGTCTTTATGTGATATATTTCTTTAAGATATTACAAGATATTTCATCAACACCACAGCTGCTATCAATAAATAACGTTTTTAATTATAATCACGATGCCTTGTATTTGATAGTTGAATCATCTAGTTTTAATTTAATTTGTTTTTGTTTCTGCTATTACTAAATTTTCAATTTGATGCAAGGATAAATATTATGGAATATCGTTTGAAATTGTTTAATAAATAAGTCCATTTTTACTTTTAGTTATTTCATCAATTTGATTAATTTTGTTCCTATTTTTCTTTTTAGTACTAGTGGTAATTAGGAAATGAAAATATTTTATAAATATGTAAAAATTAATGTAATATTTGTTATTAGCAGACTAATTATGTACATAGGATTTAAAGATTAAGTCTAAAGACTACTATTGAACTAAATAAGCTTTATCCAGAATCATAAAAAATATATAATAATAAATATAAATTTAATATAATTATTAAATACCTAAATATTACTATAACTTTTAATGTAAAAATTTATTGAATATTCAGCTTGCCAAAGCAATGATTATAATTCCCAAGATGATAATACGCGATGAAAGACATACAAAATAGATTCTCCATTGAATATATGCGTATATCAAGTACTTATAACAAGATATAGAGAAAGTAATGCGCAATGCGCAATGTGTGTGGAAAATAATAGCCGACAGTTCTAAAGGAACACCTAAGCGCCAGTGCACCAGTATAACGCCTTGATATTCTCTTCGAAATATAATTTATAGAATCAAAATAACTTATCTTTATACGATATAACTGCTGCACAATACTTGTCTAAGCCCACTCACAGTTTAAATAAATAAAAATTGAAAAAGAAAATTATAAAAAATAAATAAATAATAGATCAATAGTTTTATTGGTAGGCATTTTAATGCAATTAACTTCTCATCTATTTAACCCCTGTGTGAATATTCCAATAACGATTTATTTGTTTGTGCTCGGACGCCATTAATCTATAACACATAAATGATAGATTCCTCATCATCCTCGTTGATGTTTTCCAGTTTATAAAATATTGTTCTGGAATTCTGAATTTTTAAAATATAAAAACGTTTATTATTCAAAATTTGCCTTTTATTTCATTCGACGCGTTGGTAATAAGTCAGGCCCAGACAAACACATTAATTCTTGTGCGATGCACAAAAATATGAGAATTAATCAATAACGAAAGCTAATAGGCATAATAGTACAATTAAAGCCCGAGTACCTTATTACCTCTTTTTTACGTTCATCCTGAAAAGCTATCGCATTTTATTATAAATATATTCCCAATGATTTTCAAAGTGAGTACTTAATTTCTGAAACATTATTAAAGATTAATATTAGCAAAAATTAAATACAGTTAAATTGATCGAGTTTTATAATACATTATATTATTTATGACATAAAATATTTGTCGGGCATAGCATCGATTATACATATATTAATATGCAGAGATTTTAACTATAATTTATTAGGAGTATTTTTAAGAAGAGTTAAGAACGTGGCAATTTTCCAGCACAAGTTCTCAACGCATCTACAAAAGTCAGTCAGATAAGACTCTAAGAATGTTCAAAGAAGTTTTATACCGCGATATAATCAGTTAACACCCAAAACAAATTCAACAGCGAAATTACCAGACAGTAGTGTTTAGACTCTTTAATAAGAACAAGGATAATAACAACACAGAAAATTTCTGATCTAATAAAAATAATAAATGTAATTTGAACAACAACAATGATAATCATAGGTATAAAATACAATAATAAGAATCTGAAAATATTCATTGTAGAGACGTTTACTTTGTCTTGAATATAATGAAGAATGAAACAAATAATCATGCCTCCTTCTTCATTACAAGACAAGTTAATTATCCAACATATTTTATTAAATGAAACAAATACAAACATTAAAATCATTCTCTAAACACTCGCTTATTTTAGGTTAATAGTAGCAAATAAATTATTTTAAAAAGCTATTCTTAAGAATCTAAGGTTATAATTTATATTTGAATTAATTACACAATAATTAAATAACTTATTTAAATCAGAATCTTAGGATAATCTTGACAACTCGTAATTATATATATATATATATATATATATATATATATATTTAATTGGTAAATAAATAAATATTGTTTAAACAAGTTTAGACCTTCGTTGATCTGAAATAAATAAATAAATAAATAACCGTCTCTGAAAAGCCTGTTACATAAAACATTTGAAAAACAGAAATAGTATTCATATATACAGAAAAAAAAGAAAAAAATAGTGAAAATCTTGTAACATAAAATAATTAAGTAAAACGAAAACAATATTCATATATAGAGAAAAAAGTGAAAAAGTTGTAGTAAAATAATTGAGCGAAACAAAAACAAAATCCATGTATACACAAAAGAGAAGAAGTATATAACTTGAGGTAAATAAGTAAAACGAAAACATTTTTTATATATAGGGTGTCTCGTTAATGCGGGGAAATGGTTGAATGGCTGGACCATAGATTCCTGGGGTCAAAATATGGTGATTTAACATAATGCATGCACCAATAAAAAATATTTTTGTTTTTAAGTGATGGTACTACTGTTTTTCTATACTTCCTGTCAATCATTAATGTCTATAATAACTCAAATAATGTATTATACTATGGTAGTTATTAATAATATATTTCATTCAAATCGAACAAAGCGTTCAATTATTATAAACAAAAGAAATACAATTTTCATTGAATTAATTTTTTACAGTAAAAATATATATTACTGATATATTTTACCTTCGAATCTTTCATTCTAAATATAGTAAGTAAATACATCAACATATATTTTATTTAATTAATCACTTAGTAATAATAAGAAAAGAAAAGACAAAAAATGCATTCCACTAAATGTTATAACAGTAATAATAATCAAATGGTTATTTATTTCGTTGTTAGTATATTTAAGGTTATCGATAAAAGATCCAAGATATAATTAAAAGAAGAGACTAATCGATTTATTACTAGAGTTCTAGATGTGATGCTTTAAATAAATTCTTATACAGTATGCATTTTTGCTATTACATAAATAAAGATGCAATGATTTTTTTAAGTAAAGATTGCAGATATAACCGACCTAGCCCACGTGCTCTTATAAGAGAAAGTAATTTAAATGAATTACATTTATTAATTAAAATATATATATGTTGCTTTTAGCCTAATGCTCCCCCTATCCTATAATAATAAATCTCACTTTTTGTTAAATACTTACATGGTAAATGCAACAGGTATGTAGTGAAAATTTAGAAGCTTACATCCATTGCACAGGAAATATGTTCGTATTTAAAGTTATCTTAAAGGTGCCATTATATAGTTAAAATATGTTTTTAAAAATGTTTTATTTTATTATTCAATTAGAGGAATTACAAGATGTTAAACAATTATACATCTTCAAAATGCACGCTTAAAATGTAGCATTAGAAAAATTGCATTAAGCTGCCTGTGATCTGCTTATGTAGCTCTGTTGATGACACGTCCAGAATTTAATTTCGCGACCGACATAAATGTGCCAACGCCGCTATTTAAGTTGGATGCCTATTGTGATCAACACAACAAACCGTTCAAATTGAAGTTTCAAAAAATTTATGATACGCTGTGATTCCTATACACGGAACTCCTCTAGGTAGATCCTTATTATTCATAAACCTTTACATTTCAATGAAAGTTTTAGTCTATTTAATATATGTTTTTATTTCAAAAAGATATATTTCGAAGTAGATGTTGGCATTACTTTAGAAAAATATATTTTAAAATGTTAGTGTATCTAGAATGCCAATTGCGCATCTATTCCTCGTTATAAGTGGTATTAGTGTATGTGTTAGTATAAATATCAAATTGAAGTGTGTGTGTATTAATTCGTGCTTCAGTTTTTGCTAATTTAAGAAGGTATTTTCTCTTAATTAATTATACTGATAAGTTTCAGCGGATATATAAAATTTCAAGCTATAAAGTGGTATAATTGGGATTATTGTACTTAGTTAATTTAATTATTAATATGATTATTAATTTTTCTGTGCACGGGAATAAATTTAATAGTGGATTATTTTTGAATATTTACTATTTATAACATTATAATATTTGCGGTATATTTCTTTCCTCTGTTTTATTGTGTTTTACTTTCCGTGGCATACCTGTTTGTATTGTCAGTCACTCTGAAGGGCCCTGAGTATGAAACGTGATCTTGTTATTTTTTAAATTCCTATCCTTATTTACCACTTTTAAATATTGTTCTAAGCTATGTCGAACTCTTGTAAGATTTGTAATCAATTTGTCCCAGATCAACTGTCTTAAAATGTGTACAATGTTTTATGATATACCATGCCCACTGTTTATCTTTGCCGAAATGTAAAAAAAAATGGAGATTGGGGAAGAATTTCTTTTTTTTGTCTCATTTGCGATCAGGCCAACGCTGAACCTGAAGAAAACAGTACTTCTACTCCCTCAATGTTACAACCCAATAATATAGAGAAGATAATAAAAGAAACCATTAGTTTTGTCCTTAATAATCAGCTACTTCAATTTAAGCAGGGAATTTTAAAATCCATGAATAGTGAGATTAGCCACTTAAATAAAAATTAATTGCCTTGAAAATGAAAATAAATTACTTCACGATGAAATTCAAAAAATAAAGAACCATTCTTATTTGGATTAAATGGAGATAGACATATTTAACGAGTTTAAAGAACGCAACATAAGAGCTAATAACGTAATGTTATTTAATCTTGAAGAATTTAGAAGCTTGGACGCAAAAGATAAGTTACAAGATAATATGAGCCGTGTTCAAGAAATAATCACAACTGTTGGTTTAGAAAGTGTCCCAGTGAAAATAATACGCTTAGGGAGGAAGAAAGATGAGCCAAAACCAGTAAGTTATCTTTGCAAATGAAAACGACGCCCTGGGCCTAATTAAATCAGATATGTCTAGGATTTCTAATCAACTCGTGATTAAACAATATTTGACTCAACATCAGCGTTTATACCTAAAACAACTTCGAAATACAATCTAATTAATAATTTCACGCATTATCTAAAAGTGTCATAAATCAGTGCAAATAATTGAATAATATTTTGTACATAAAATACTTAGAAGATACTGAGAGAAATATTAACATTAACAGTAAATCATTTTGGAAATTTGTTAATGATTCTACAGAATTGAAGGGCTTTCCCGTAAATATGTTTTTAAATTTTTTCAAAAGTGATCGTTTACAGGACCTTATTGATCTATTCGCTGATTATTTTGCCGAGGTTTACTGTCATAATAACGTTAAACTCTTTGATCTCAAGTATGAAAAAAACGTTGGTTCAACATATATGTTCTCTGTTGATTTTATGAACATTTTCAAGTCAATTAGTCAATTAAAGCCTTCAGCTTAAGTGGGTCCTGATAATATTCCAAATGTGTTTTTAATTAATTGTATTTTTACTACCCATCCAATTACGCTGCTCTTTAAAAGGTCGCTTAATGAGTTAATTGTACACACTATGTGGAAATGTTTTTATAATACCCCCATTTATAAAGATAGATCTGACATTAGTAATCATCAAGTAATCTGTATTCGATCGGAAATTCTTAAAATGTTAGATTGCATTTTAGCTTGAGCACCGGCTACTTTTTTTTCTTTGCTTTTGTAAATTTTTACAAAATGGAATTGTTCGATAATAAATTCGACGATAAATTCTTGTCGAAAGAGAAAGGGATAAGTAAAACTCTTGTTATGTTCCATTTCTTTATTTTCAGATAACTGACACGTGTTTCGGTCGGATCATTAAAGTTTTAACTTTGATAAAGATCCGTAAAGACCGAAACAAATGATACGTGTTTCTAAAAATAATGAAATATAAATAGCAAGAGTTTTACTTCTCTCAATTTGAAAATTTGGTTCCATCAAGAGAGTAGCAGAACAAGTATCGATTATATTAAAATCATTGTATTTGGTTGAATTTAGGATTGCTAAAAGTTTTCTTTCAATTGAAAGTTCTAGAGTAATAAGTAATTGGTCGGTTTGATTGAAATAAAACCCTTCCTGTTGATACATTTAACGGATCGGTCGTTAATTTGAATTGTTTATTAAAAGTGGGATATGCAAGAATGTATAAAGTAGTTCTTTGCATATTTTAAAAGCTTGAATATATTCTGAACTCGAAATATTGATTTTTGAACCTTTTTCCAAACATTTAGTCAAAATGGATACAACTATGGAATAATTACAAATTAATTTTCGGTAATACCCCAATAAACCTAATAATAATATATACATATATATACATTCTGTAATAATCAATTATTTTGATGGTTTTTGGTAATGAGTAATTGATTACAGCTTTTGTTTTCACTGAGTTAGGTTTTATACCATCTTATGTAGTCCAAAATGGATACTTTTTTTCTTTAAAAAAATCACACTTATCGACTTGAATCCTTAGATAAACTCTCATTTTGCAGAAAATTAATTTAAGATGATTAGTATTGTCTTGTAGGAATTGAAAAAAATATAATCCATGTATTCGAAACAAAATATATGCAAGAATTATCGAAGGACGTGGTCAATAATGCCCTGAAATGTGTTAGGAGCATTCTTTAGACCAAAGGGCTTCCATAGATATTCATAATGTCCTTGATTTACAGAAAATGCGGCTTTTCAATGGAGTTGGGATGTATTTTAATTTGATAGAAACTAAGTAAAGTTATATAAATTGCCTTATATTCATCTTCTACTATATTTTCGATCTCGCACTTTTCTTCTGAATTCAGATGTTCTGTTCTTATTAATTTCTAAACGTTGATTTGTTTGTTTTGGGTCTTAGGGATTGATTTTTGATTTAAACGAAGATTAACGTCTATACATTCGTTAGAGTGTAAATTTACTTCCAATGTCTTATCTAAAGGTCATTATTGAAAATAGTGAGTTATTTTGGTAGCAAATATTCTTTAGATAATTTGGTTGATGGATTAATAACTTCATCGTCTTCTAGAGTAACAGGAATTTTAACATAGTTTTTTTCTGTTTAATTTTTGTGGAAAATGGTTTCTTTATTAAGTTCTAAATAAAAGGGAATTTTTATAACATTTAGTTCAAAGTATTACTCTAATAATAGTAATAATTTATGGTTTCATTTAATTTTTCTAAATCAGAGCGTCCAATTTTAATTTTGAATGTTAATCAACTACGTGTAAATGTATATGCGATGATTTACCAAATTTACGAAGAATTGGGAATCTTAAGTCATCTTTACAGTCACTTTGATTTCCTAAACCATAAACAGTAAATAATAAATGAAAAATGATTATATATTGTGAGCATTTTCTGTTAGGGTTATTCGAATTTAAATTGACAAGTAAATAAAACGCAATTACTTTCTATATATGTTTTTGTGAAAAATTTGTAATTTTTTTCTACGAAAATATCCGTTTTGAGATCCTCTAAGGCGAATCCACTAATTTCTGGACAAAAAAGGTTTATGTGCGCTGTGTGTGAGTTTCCGTCGGAGGCCGATGCATGTCACGAATTTATCATTAAAAATTGGAATTAGAAAGTTTTGGTAAATATTCATACACTGGAAGTGTAAGTGTATACTCAATGCGTTTTTGTTTTTTTTTTTCAGATATTTTTGTAAATATGAAACATACTATAAAACTTTAAAAAAGTTAAAGAGAAACGAAACAAATTTTATTAATAGAAATTTTTCATAAAGTTCTGGTCTTGCGAGTAAAAATCAATTAAATTAAAATGTTTGACATAATTAGCTTTTTATAAATAAACCATTAAAATTATACAAGTAATTTTAAATTGTAGATAATTTAAAAGTGAACAAACTGTTAAGCGTAGCCTTTTTACGTAAACCTCGTGGTTTTCGATAAACATTTAGGGAAAGTACTATAAGGTCTACTTCATTATTTTTTTTTTTAATTTTATTTTGACAATCTACGTTTCTGATGTTTCTATATACGAAAATGTTCCTAATTTTGTGTGCCAAGACATCAGAGTTTATTTATTAACTCTAGTTTGTTTGTGAATATTTTGCTGTGGCAAGGGTTTAATTAGGGATTCCTGAAATTATCTGGATTGGGATTTTGTTTTTGAATAGGTCGACATTGGGAATATTGAGGAATATTGAGCGATTTGTGGTCGCGAAAAATTATTGCATTGATTCAGTTGAGATTGTTTTTGAGAAGTCGGTGTAAATTTAGGATTTTTTTTAGGTTCATTTACTTTTCGATTAAAATGACAGTAATCACTCTTGTCTTCTGTTATCAAACAATCTGAATTTATTTAAACAGTCCTCATTAGTTGAAATTTTCCCTTATAACTTTTGTAGACATACTGGAAACATTTTGATGCTAATTTGTAATATAATATCCTTACAATATGATTAATCAGTAATTAAATTAACTCTATTAGCTTTCAGTATTGTAATGAATTATTAATTAAAAACTTTATCAATTACGAGATTAAAAATAAATAGAACAAAATAGTAAGATCTTGTTGAGCTACCTAGACATACAGCTTTCTCGGGGTTAGAAATCACTTACACTGTCGTGAGTATCCTGTTTGTACCACTAGTTAAATTTCACAAATTGTGAATCATGTTCTTAAAAAAGGGTGCTAAATCAGGGTTATATGGCGGATTATTCGCCAATTTGACTTTTACAGTTCTCAAAAAGTCTTTTATTTAAGTCCATGTGTGAAGGATTGTTCCGGTGAAGAAATTTCATTGTCTTCGATTGTTGGTTTTCCTTATATTTCCGAAGACTTGTGTACCATTCAGAATTAATTGTACGTCATTGCACAATTGTCCTTAAAAAAACAGGTGATCATTTGCTTCGAACGTCTTCGCTTGCAACAAACAACTTTTGTTTGATTTGGTTCGTCTTAAATGACCAATACAGTCGACTATTGTTTACTTTCGGGTTCATTCGAAAATATCCTTGATTCGTCACTTGTGATATTATAGACGTGTTCTTAAGCATCACAGTCGTATTTTTTGAGCACTTCTTTAGAACAATTTACACAAGCCATTTTCCAAGGATCATTAAATTATGTAGGAATTAATGTTAACAATTTTTTTGACAGTCAAGGCTGCATCAAAATCAGTAATATCAGTTTACGCATAGCATTAATGTTTTTTTGGAACAATAACCAATTTTGAAGGACTTTTACTAAATTCACCACTAAGAGAACTACTGCGAAATTTGCCAGATCGGTAATCAACCGAAAGGAGGAAAACCACGCGACAGCGGTACAAAGCGTCCAAACATGGCCTGCAGTTATATTTTAGATTAAGTTAGTTAGTTTTAGTATGTAACTATATATGTATTTATGTATTTGTAAATATATGTAACTGTGATGAAATAAAGGTGCAGCGGGTGCTCCGGGCGAAGTTAGAATATGTTTTTTTTTATATTGTGTTTCAAAAATAAAATTTTCAAATAGGAGACAAAGATATTATTTTTCTTTCTGTAACTCTTGTAGGAAAAATTTAATAAGTTTCAGTTTTATATTAAATATATCCGAAGTTTTTTTTTGTGTGAGTACACATTACCAACATTTTTTCATTAATTAATCTTTCTTTTGTCGAAACAACTTATTGGATTGAGTTGTACACTTTTACTCTAATTTAATATAAATGTAATTTCAACGTTTCCACTGCGGGGGTGGCAATCGTTCCAGAAATGTCAATATTAATAAAAATTTAATATACCGAAAGAGATACGAAAACAGAAATTATAATTTTACTGCTGTAATCCCTTACGCTGGGCGGCATATTCCCTCCCAAACGTGTAGTTCGAGTAGTTAGCGCAAAATGTAGATGTTACATAGAAAATTACTCAGATTTAATTGATTTATTCATATGGTTATTGCTATAGCTATAAACATAAGTTGGAGAGGCCATGTTTGCAAGAATTAAAGTACATTATGTATTAACATTATTTGGAATTCTATTATTATTTAAATTCTGAGATAAATGTAGTTTAAAATGGCAAATTATATTTAAAAACTTTTTGGGATAGTTCGTATTGTTAGTTGCATATTACGGCATATAATAAATCAATGATTATAACGGGTGTCCAACAATTATTGCAGTCCCGGGTGGCGTTGGAATCAAAAACGTAGGTCGATTCTTACATGTGCCAAATAAATTGAACTGTCATTTAAAATATGTTTAATTAAATAGGTTAATTTATATGAAGTAAGAAACGACGTTTGGCCACCCAAATGCAATAATTGTTGGACACCTGTTACAATAAATAATAATAAATATCTTTATTCACATGTTTTCTCCTTTTACAATAATAGTATTTATATGTTCTGTTTTATTTGTGATCGAGCTATCGACCATTGGTCTTTTGGCCATTATTATATAAATTGTAAGAAAAATTAAAATTAATAAATTTACAACAGTGGTAAAAAAATGGATTAATTTTGTTTTTGATTAATTTAATCTAGGTTAAAAAATACAATGTATTATTATAAATTGAAATATATTTAATAAGATACCTTACAACTAAATATATTATAAAACAACACAAAAGGTCATTATATTTACCATATATTAACGTTATTAAAATTTTTATTCAACCCTATTAGTTAGAATTAAATACATGTTCTTATCATTGTTTTCATTGATATGGAAGTACTAATTATATGTATTTAATTTGATTTAATAACCCGATAACAATAATCTAAGTCATTTGATTATAATGTATATTTCACACATGTTAATTTGTATTGTAGCACTAAACGTAATTTATTATTAAAATGGCTAAATGTGTTTGCAGCAAATTCATAAATAATACTATGTTAATTATATCCCAGCGCATATGCTTTTATATAGCTAAATCGGATTAATATATAATTAATATTTTTCAGTGAACACGGTGCAGCCACTACTGCTAATGCAACGATTATTTTGCAAACGTCCAATCGATTGCATTAGTAATTCCGTTCACCTACGAGGATGATGATACAAGTCGACTTCGGAGTGTTGAAATTGTAACGTTGCCAAACAATAACGAGTTGGCAGTGAATGAATGGAATCGGTTGCTTCCATCGCTAAACTCGACATGATGCCCTTTTAATAAAACCGACCATGTACCCTTCGGAGTAGTGGGAGTAGAATCCCTTCTCTCGCGATGAAATATGATAGAACGGGCAATAATAATAATGCGGCGATTGTCGGGTTTCGAAATTTATATCGGCAACTTCACAGCCGACCCAATTTCCTTGTTTTCGGAAGCTTGTTTACATCCGCAGCCGCTGTGAGGTAAACATAAAAAAATATATTTATAGTATTTGTATGGGTATTAGGAAGGAGACACGGCTTATTTTTCCCGAAGAGTAATACAAAGGAACGATAACAATTTCCTCACTCGAATATAAACATAAAGAACGTGTTTCATGGATTTAGATATATACCTATACATATCAATCTATAAGACAATATTTACATTCAATTCAAAAGAGAGCTTTATAGGGATTGGAACTTAACTAGGTACATATTGATTCATGCGCTGACAGGAAAATAATGTTCTTAATTAGAGTTACATACATATCATCATACAGTCATGGGTATTACGAATTCTAATTGTCATATAATCTTTATTAAGAAGACAAAATTCCTTCATTTCAAACAGTTCTAACAAAATGTAGTATTAGGTAGAGTATTCGATTTTGATTAAAAGTTATATGTTTTCCCCATAAAATGGTCAACATGTTAAAACACCCAAGAACGCTTATTATCTTCTGCATTCGACCTGACGTTGTGCACAATTCAAGGGATTTTTACGTTAAGAAAAGACAGATTTAAAGCTTAATGCAGTGATTAATTATCTTATAATTATTAACCTACAATTATTTATAGATATGCATACAAGGTATTTCTCCTTAAAATACGATATTACTTAGACATTAACTGCCAGAAGTCCCCCCTAAAAAGTGGATAAAACTAAAATATAAAAACTTTCAGATGTGGATAAAGATTGCAGACTTTCTGACACCATGGTGCCAATGGAGTTTAAGTGGAAGACTCCGCCCGTACCTCTTACAAAATATTATATGAATGTTTTTGTTATTTGACCAAATATGTAAATAAATAAAGGGTAAAAACTAATTGCAGCGGTACATTTTAGTTTATAGAATCAATATAGGAAAAACCCAAATAATCCAATAAGTATTACATTCTCAAACACAGCCTAATCACCCATGTTTGATATGGTGAAAATCTCTTTTTAAGTATATTCAATTTGTTTTAGATCATACTTATTTCTAGATACTTGACTAATTGATCTTAGTACATTTTACTTTTGGATACCCTTTCCAAAAAATGTAATGCAATTAATTGCGTCTTCATGTAGTGTCACAGCCAATATTTTAGACTGTTTTCTATATTTCATCCACAAACATCTAGGGTAGCCTAAAATAGGTAGGAATCGAGGCATTTTAATCATCAAAATAAGTTGGTTTCATTTGTATGTATTTTGACTATTAGTTTATGGCAACGAAAACATACAGCGTTTATCTTTCAAAGTGTTTTATTCACTATAATTATAAGAAAATTAAGATTTTAGTAGCACACACAAGAGTGGAGAAAAATATCAGTAAGTGACAGAACGGAGGTGACATTGACAACTGAAAGCAAATTAAAGTATTTAGATTTATTACAAAATAAAACACGGGTCAAATTACAGAAGTCGCTGGTTATAATAAGATATCGGCTTCACGTTATGTTTATTCTTTTCTAAATTTGGAATAGTCTAATAATTATACGGTTTTGAAATTTTGTACAAAATAAATGAAAAATACTAAAAAGAGTCTTATTCTGTTTCGGGCAATTGTACCTTAGAGTTAACACGTTTCAACAGGAATAATGAATTTGTACCTTTGAACTCGCCATCTGTAATTTTAGATGTTACATAGTGACTTTTCAAAGCACTGAACTTTTGCTTCTGTATTGTAAGCACTTATTTTGAATTTAATTATTTATTTATGGGTGCCCAGTGATTAGGTCAAATGTTTTGGATTGCCTGTTTCACAACTTTTAATTAAAACCCCGGCATATGTTTTACTGATTGGAAGGTGGGTTAGAGGCCACCCACGTATATGACAACATTAATTACTAATTCTTGATGGATTCTACATCTTTGTTACTTTCCCTCGATAAAATTTGAAAAATATTACATAGAATGAGAAACAGAACAAGTTTTATTAAAACATTTTTCGAGAAAAATATTAAAAATTAATAATTTTGACATTTTTGCTTATTGCTAACAAGTAATTGTATAGAATCAAATTATTAATAATAATAATAATAATAATAATATATTTATTGATGCTGATTAGACAAAGTCCTTACATAAGTCAAGTACAATATAATATATAAATCTAGAGCTAAATTAATTTCTAAGTCTAATTATTATATCAATGAACCTTAAAATTAAATTATTCACATAAAATTGACACTTAAGGAACACGTTAAAATTCGGTCAAAGCCACCTTAAAAACAACGATGTTTGGAATCCAGCTGTGAGTAAAAATAATTTAAATTAACAAACCAAGGGCAAAACGTATAATTTAAATATTTATGTTAAAAAGTAATAAATAGAAAACATGTAATAAAGCTTAAAATTATTAAATAAATAAAATAAATATATAACATAAAAGACAGTACACTACATAAAACCGAAGTTATAAACATCAAATATGATAAAAACTAATTAAAATAAATATAAAATAATCGGAGGAATAAAAACAATATTAAAATTAAAAACATTGTACATTTTCGGAGTAAAATGTCAAATAAAATAAAAATTGATAAAAATATAACAATAATAAAATAATGAAACTGGTTAAAATATAAAAAAGAAATATAAGGTACGTCACATGTTATAAAATATTTAAATATATATATATATATATATATATATATATATATATATATATATATATAAATAAATAGATAAAATCATTCCAAAATATTGGCATTTAAAAATTCCTCAATTGAATAAAATGCGTTCTGGCCCAAAAACGTTTTCAATTTTGTTTTAAATTTATTTAATGGCAGATTTTGAATACTACTCGGTAGCAGATTAAAAAATTTTACACAGAAGTATCTTATGCCAGTTTTGTTCTTCGATAGATGAAAAGCCTCAACTCTGTATTCACTTTGTCTTCGGGTTTTATATGTGTGGAATTCTTCATTTTTATTAAAAGTGTGTATGTTTTTCTTACAAAATAATAAACATTCCATAATATATAGGCTTGGAGCAGTCAGTACGCCAAATTAAGAATAACCATTTGCGTAAACCTCATAGTTTTCTAGAAAAATATAGGGAAAGTACTATGATGGCCACATCACCATTTTTACTTTATTAATAGTGTTACAAGACTCATTTTCGGTTAGCGGTTCAATGCAAATAGAATTATTTATTGGTTGTATGTTATGTAAGGTGTTTGAATTTGATTTTGAGTTAATTCTGATATAATATTCTGGAAGTATGAACTATTTTTCTGGGACTTGTTTTTTCCTTGCATATCCTCCAATTTATTAATGTGGGTTCAGTGTTAGAACCGTGCTATTATATGGAGCAGAAGTGTGGTGTTGAGGAAAAGATCGAAAGATTGCAACTGCAGCACCTCAATAGGTGCATAGGGTTGGAGAGGACCACACCTGGGTACGTGGTGCTGCAGGAATGCAACAGAATATCTGTAGCGTACAAGGCAGCATAGCGAGTGGTGAAGTTTGAAAGGAAGTTGAGTGGAATAGAGAATGTAAGATTAATGCAAGAAATTAGTGTGCTATAGGGAATTGGAACGAAAGCACGGGTGTACGAAATGGATGCAAAAGACAGCAAAACTGTATGAAAGAGCTGAAATGTCTGTGATGTATGTAGAGGAAAAGCTAAGGCGGTGGCAGACGTTAGAAGAAGAAAATAGCGAAGAGTCCGACCTGCCCGAACTACAAAAATCTGCAAGTTCTTGGAACAACCCCGTGCTACTTCTACACACAGAATAGAGAGGATGTAAGAATGCTACCTCGGCTGAGGTGTGGGAATGAAGAAAGAGGAAGAAAGGTATATATTGGAGCAGAGTATACGGTGTGTGGATTTTGTACCAGGGGAAAAGGCGTGTGGGAGCATTGGTTGTATGAGTGCACTGAGGGGCCTAGTTTTAAGAGTAAGAGTATAAATGAGGTGTTGCGTGAGAGTGCAAAGGGAATTGAAGAATGTAGAGGTTATATATATAATGTGGGTTTAGTAGTAGAAATAGTACAATGGTTAGTGATCGTCAGTGGCTGAGGATACGAAAAAGTGAAAGTCAGCTGTTATTAATCAGTTCAAATTGCTGAATAGCCTTTGTTTTTGAATTATTAATTGAAATGTTTTTTTTAAGCCTTATCAAAACATGCTTTTTTGTAATTTCTTCCAACTTGCCTTGTTTCTCTGGTTAAAGTTTTTACAATAGGTACACGGATTTTTCTCTAGGTGGTTAGATCACTTTTCCTGGATTATGTTTTTGAGTTCGCTTGAAATAGGCAAAAGATCTTCATAGGAATTTGGAAAATGTTGGGTGGAGAAGTTGAGATGTAAAATAATGCTACATATCAGTTGCAATTGTTCAGTTCAATTTGTTGAATAGCTTGTATTAATGTTTTTGACTTCGCTTGAGATAGCCAAAACATCTTTATAGGAATTTGATAAATGTTGAGTGGAGAAGTTCAGAGGTAAAATAATGCTACAAATCAGTTGCAATTTCTCAGTTCAATTTGTTGAATAGCTTGTATTTTGTATTTTGTGTTGAAGTGTTTTTGTACTTTTAACTTTTTTGGTTTTTCTGAAGGCACTTATATCATCTGGGTCGTTTTTTTCCTAGATGATGTTGCTGACTTCTCTCGACTTAGCCAAAATATCATCATAGAAATTTACAAAATATTGGGTGGAGAAGATGAAATCAGATTACAGTTGAGTTTCCGTTGCTCGGTTTAATTTTTCTTGTGTTTGTAATGTAAACATTGAAGTGTTTTTTAGACCATCCCTGTAGAAGATTTTGAGTTATTTCTTTCAACCCCCTTGTTTGTAGTATTACTGACTCAGGAAACGCACATGTTTTTCTCGAATGTCGGTTACGTCATCTAGCTCCTTTTCATTTCCATAGACAATGTTCTTGGCTTTTCTTGATTTGGTCAAATTGATCTTTATTCAATATAGATCACATCAGAATGGCAAAAACTTAACTTGTTGTTTGGGAAAAAATATATTTTTTCACCTTACAAAGTTTCTCCTTTTGTTATTAGGGGATTATTATGATTTATGCTGAAATTTAATTACCTAAATATTAATTATTGTTACAAAACGTTTAGAAAATTGTCTTTGTTTCGAATATAGAAAAGATATTCTTAAGGATAAATAATGAACTACTACAAAACCATTAAAGCTAAATTATGTGAATATTAACTACTATATAGATCAGAAATATCGCCCAAATAAGTGCATCTCAATGTTTGCAAATTTTCATTATTACATATTCTTTTAGATACTTTTTGGGAAAGGGTAAATGAAAATAATTTTTAAGTTTTTATGCCACTATTTATAGTAGTATAAATATCGGTATAAAAAGAAAATTATTTTCATTTACTCTTTTTAAAATAAACTACCACATAGTAACGGTCGCTCCCATAATTTTTATACTTTTTGGGTTTCACTTTCGAAAGATATATCTATTTTTTTGTCCTAGATGATCTGATACATGCTTATTTATAATATTGCCAGTGCATAAGTCTATCCTGTTAACAAATACATTATCCACCTGCATTGATAATGTATTTGTTAACAGGATAGACTTATGCACTGGCAATATTATAAATAAGTATGTATCAGATCATCTAGGACAAATAATAGATATATCTTTATATTTATTTATTTATTGTAAAGAATTAGTGATTCTTGTTGGTTCGTTAAACATTGGGCTAAATCCATAACTGTTAAATAATTGTATTAGCCTTTGTGTTTGATGTGTATTACTTATTTATTTATATTAAATCGCCCGCAATAATAGATAGCGTTAGCCGGTTCTAGGCCAGAAAGTAATACCAAGGTCATCATGTGGTTTGATCGTGTTTGTAATAGATGTTGCGGTTTTCGGTTGATAAGATGAGAACTGTTTGTAACGGATGTTGAGATATCCGGTTGAAAAAATAAGGCGGTCCATTTATTGTTTGTAAACATCCGTTAGAAGATAAGATAAGAACAGGAAGTATTGTAGATAAAAAAATTACAAGAAAAATGCCAAGCAAGTTTAGTGGACAAATCCCAGGAATTATCTCGAATATTGATAATGTCAAAAAATTAAATTAATGGCTGTAAATTTCAAAAGAATTCATTTATAATACATCCTATATATTAGAATAAATGAGTGTCGGCTCTGTTGATAGGGAAAGCGGACATGTTTGTGAGATAATTAATATACCGGAAGAATCTAAAACCAGCTTCGAACGAATTTCGCCTATTATTTACTGTGTAACAGTGAGTACTGATAAAATCTGAACAAATGAAGCAGATAATAATTTAACGCGTAACTGTATGTGTTTGTGAAAAATCTATTCCATCAAAGGAAAATCTGTAAGATTGATTAATATTCCGTCTTAGTAATTGTACTAGAGTTTTTGAATAAGGTAAGAGTGAGTGAAATTGTTTTAGAAAATTGGGAAGATTTGTTGTGCTACTAGTTACAGGTGGAAACAAAAAGAGTAACGAATCTAATGCTGATGAGAACATAATATTTTGTACAATTGTAAGGGAAAACATAATAAACAAATGAACAAAATTTCTCTTCGATTCAAAGAACATTATAAAAAAATATTAACAATGTGTCGATGCACCACGGTGGGTTATACACTCTCTAAGGGCTATGTTCGCTTCTAATTAGGTTATTGATGTCTTCCTGTGGTATCTCATTCCAAGCAATTACTAACGCATTTCGAAGTGCTTCTAGAGTTTGAGGGGGATGCTGCAAATTAAGGAGTCTTTGGCCCATGATATCCCATGATATCCCACACAGGCTGAAATGTTTAATTTGGAAATGTTTGAAGATAGGGTAGAAAATGAGGTTCCAGAATTTCTTCGATGTAACCCTGTGCGGTTATGTTGCCTCTAACAAAGATTAGAGGTGGTCTAGAGCCATAAACAATGGCACCCCATACCATAACCCCAGCAATGTGATGCAAATCTGGATTTCTTCTTTCACCACGTCGTCTCCTGACTCTGGCCCAGTCATCATGCATCCCTAAACAGAATCTAGATTCGTCACTAAACACTATACCATCCAATTCATGGCAAACTGTTCGCATTTCAATCGATTATCCATGCTCTTCATACCACTGGTTTTCAATGGACCTGGTGGTGGAGAAACGATCTATTAAAGCCAACAGTCTCAAACGCCGATCTGAACGCTTTGTGGTTCTTCCACGTGGTAAAAACAAAATCTTGGAACCGCTTTCAGTAAAATTAAAATCATAATACAGCAAACATGCATTTCACATTGTGCACCAATAAATAAACAAGTTGAATAGAAACGAAAACTTTATGTGGTATTCGGATTTCTATGCCACTTAGTATATACTTATATTGAAAAAACACACCCAATATTAATTTTTGTTTGTTTTAGAAGTCACCCAGCGGCATCGCTTGAACTTTATATCAGAAATTCATAAATTTTGAAGAAGCAAATGACAGAAAGAGGAGAAAATGCAAAATATTAATTGAAATAAAAACAGCATTAGATGAAAAAAGAAAAAGCTGTCAATGTCGAACTAGTTGAATTTTAGTTAATCAAACAATAAACAGTAAATTAGGAGGAGCTGAAAGTTGTATTAAATAACATTTTATATAGAAATGATGTAAAAGGTAAAACTTTTTAATATGTTTTATTATTATGTAAGGTATAAAAATAACAATATTAAAGATAGCTAAGCTAATTAAAAGTGATCGCTTAGAAGATAATTATTAGTCTAATTATTAACAAATAAGATGATATAAAGATTTTTTGCTAAATTTAAAATATATTCGTTTTTCTGCCTATAAATATAATAATATACATAATTGATTTAGTTTATTTATGTCATGTATAGTACTTTAATAAAACAAATTTGAAAGTAAAAAACTAAAAATATCAACCAACATTAAAAAACTAATAAAATAAAAATCTTTAGGGCAATACATCAAAACGCCAGGAGCATAATAAATACATAGGGTGAAATTGAAAATGCCATGACTGAATATAAATCTAAAATTATATGGATCGCTGAAATGTAGTACAATAATAGCGATGTAATTTATTGAAACTATAAATAAATTCTCAGTTGAATTTATTAATTCTACAATAAATATTCAATACAGGAAGTTTATTAACAGCATTTTGCAAATTAAACATTGCATTGAATTCAATATAGTACAAATTTTCAATTATAAAACAGGCAGGTTTTGAAAAGGATTCGAGAAGACGATCTAAGTATAAAAAAATATGAATAAAAATTGAATTTAAACTGATATCATTAAATTAAATTAGCAAACGCAATTAAAAAATCTAGCATTCATGTTTATAATAATTTATTATTATATTTTATTATATTTATTTTACTAAATGTTTTTATTTGTATTTAAAATTAATTTTATAATAAAGCTGTAGTGAAGAGATCGAAACACGTGTCTGCAGATGATTATAAACTTGAATGCTAGATTTTTTAATTGCTTTTGCTAATTAAATTTAATGAAATCAGTTTAAATTCAATTTTTGTTCATATTGTTTCATGTTATAGTCACATTTAAACAATCTAAAATACGTTTTATCATTTATTAGTTTATTCAAGAGAAATAATTCCATTCAAATTAGTTTTGCTTTGATAGTTGTACTATTAGTAACACGTAAATTAATTTTGTTTTATTCAATGTCTGTCGAGGTAGTAGCCAGAGAAGTAGTGGTTTCAAAATTGATTTGTTTTGTAGTCTTAGTAAGACTCATTGTTGTAGATTCATAAAATATTTTCGTATTTTTAAATTTATTATTTAATTTTCTACAACGAACCAAAGGATTTTAATACAAATTATTATTTAAGATTAAATATACTAGATAAATAAAATCAGCAGTGAATTAATCCAAATAATTGGTACTAGAATTTCTGACTAAGTCATAGATGTAAATTATAAGGAAAGTAGGAATGCTATATATGTTAGAATGCTGTTGAACGCAGAGCTTATTCGATATTTAATACCATTTTAACATATATCTGATTAAAAGAAGATACAAAACATGAAGATGGTAGATAGCCCAAATAGACGAACTAACTTTTACTGTACACTTATATGTCTATTTTTCAATTTTAGTTATGTTTGTCCAAATATCGATACTTATATAAACCTGTAAATACTGGAAAAGCTTTGGTATTGTTTAGTTTTCAAGAATAATGTGTAATAGAAAATAAAGAAATACATATTTAGCTATTACAAAATGGAAGTATGTTTCCAAAGTTAAAATGATTAGAAAATCACCAAATAAATGGAAAGAATACCAACAACCTATATAGGCAACTCAAATTACGAACTTGTAATAAAAGAAGCGAACGGATTACTTGGCCGGGACCAGTAAAATTACCAAAGGTACTAAACCAATATCTGTATAATTTTTAAAATAGTTTAAGAATGAGAGGTTTTCTCCAATACACTAGTCTATCAATAATCCCAAGTAATTCCAAATGAATATCGCCTATTAGACCTTGCTATAAAGTTTGCGACTAAAATTAAAATTGAGTTATCATCAATACTTACATTGTAAAATATGATTGAATAAAATTTGTCTCTATATTTTTAAATTTTAATTGAAACAGAAAATAATATTACATATTATTATTATTTGAAATTAACAAAAATATCTATCCATGATTTAGAAAACAGTTTTATGTTACATAGTATAGAATTTAACGTTTTGCTTTATTTTTTAAAATAATCTAGATATAATAATGCATATATTTAATATAATATGATTTAGAATATATTTATGTAAAAATTAAGGTTACTTAGTATTTTACGTATTCATTTCTTATATCAGTTATAGGAACTCTTTCCTAAGAAATACCAAAACTATTTCTCGGCAGCTGTTTACTTTCGATAAGACCCAAGATACTGCTTAGGTCTTAAAATGTTATTTATAACTGTAGTAAAAGAATTCGAATACCGAACCTTACATGCACATAGAATATGGAGATTATATGTTTCTTTACGATAACCGCCGAAAATTATCTTAAACGTGAACTTATATGTAACCGGGATGCATTTTCCATCCTACCGGTTTTGCATACATATGCACTTTCCCGAAAATCCTTTCCAACGCGGTTTCGTGCACGTAAAGGTTCTGGATAACTATTCAATTACCACTTTCGCGGTCCCTTTATAAACACAATCTACCAGAATCCCGCTGCTCGCCTCCTGGCGATTAATTACAGTTTCTCGGTCCTCCTGTTTATTTTATTTTTGCAGAACTCGTACTGTGGAAGGAATTATTATTACGCCGGCCTGGTCTGGCGTTCAACTCGGTATTCCATTTTGAGCGTGTTAGAATGTATTTAGACGAATTGCTGCAATAAAATTTAAACTGCACCACCGACTTTTTCCTCTTAACTACAGCTCGCTCACTTGTCATCTATTAAATCACCCGCTGTGGGGTATATACACAGGTGATTAACTGTGCCAGTGCGGTTTAATTAAGTTTTTCTAGCGGATCAGGACAATGCTAGAGATATGGACTATCCAACGCTGTTCCTTTGTAAAACTATCACCGCAATGACGTGCTTTGAGCTAGTACAAAGCAATCGTGATATTTCTATATCTAGAAGAGAATTGTGCCTTAGGGGTGGCTCGTCCGAAATTATAAATTAAACGGAGAGAACGGATACAATTACTGTTCCTTTTGAGGCGCATACTTCTCGATCAAACGTTTCCGTTGAGTTCTTGCTGCTTTAAATTTAATTAGCCCGCCAGATCCTTATCGGCAATTGCGTCACAATTGTGCATTTTACAGGCTAGTATTGTCGTCCAGGTTTTAAACTGTAATTAAATTATAGCTTCCTGCAACTTTATATCTATATCGTTTATATTAATGGACAATAGTGAGTTCATAATACATAGGCTTATTTGTTTATGATTGAATTATCTCTTAATTTTCTTGGTTTTATTAGATTGTGATTATCCTGCAAGAACGATGCCACATCGCCAGTCACAATCCGGTTCAAGAAATAATCTTTTTCATGTTCTCCAATACAGAAAGAGAATAAATTATGCGTTTTAATTTGTGTTCCGGCTTTAGAATATTTGAAACACATTTGTTACATAATTTTCATCTTGAAAATGGTGCTTTAAAATAAATAAACAATTAACTTTGTTGGTAACACTTTTTATTAAAAAGTGATACCAACAAAGTTAAGTGTTTATTTATTTTGAATTTATCAAAATGTATCACGAAGAAGCCTCCACAATTACTTATTTACTTTACTATTTTGCCGAATGTGTGTGCAGTTTTGATAAATTTTTAGTGGTAGCTCTTTACCGACTAACATATAAACTAACTAACTAACTAAATAAGTTAAATCAGGTGATTTTACAAGCCATAAAATATATTTGCTATTATACTTTCCCTATATAAAATATATTTAAAAAAATAAAAAACCTTTTAGTTTATTTTTTTGAGCAATGAAAACATGGCGTCGACAGCAACAGTGTCCGATGATAATAGTACAAAAATGTTTAATTGAAATAAAACAACACAGTGGGGAGGGTTTCACATTTATTGTTGAACACTGCAACATGTTTCGCCACACAGTGGCTTCATCAGGCAGATGAATAATAATTTAACAAATTACAGGTAAAAGCTTATATACTATTAGAACTACGGGAAGGAAGGGGGGGGGCGTTGTTGTACAAAGGGGCAAATTATTTGATAATTTACATATTAATTAAAGGAGAATTATTAACTTCTATTTGATCATTTAATAGAATAGCTTTTTTATTATATTTATTAATTTATAATTCTTCTAACAAGTTTAACTTTCGACTTTTATTACAAATGTGCAAAATTTCAAAATTATCATTAAAGGTATGCTGGTATTCGATTAAATGATTGGCGTAGGTTGAAGCAGTTTTCTGGAATTGAAAGCATTTTTTATGTTCTTGAATTCGGTCTGGAAAGCTTCGTCCAGTTTGTCCAACGTATACCTTAAGACAATCCCCACACTTTAACAAATATACGCCCGAGTTCGTCGATTTATCAGATTTATCTTTAGCATTATTTATAAATTTACTAAGTGAGTTGGTCGTTCTGAAAGACGGGGTTAAATTAAAAGATTTAAGTTTTTTGCTGATGGCAATTGATGGGGGACCGTTAAATGTTAATGAACAATATTTACTGTTTTTATCGGAATTAACCTGGATTGGGTAAACTAATTTTAAAGCTTGCTGTTTTTGTTTTTTAAAAAGGATGTTTAATATTAGCTTTTGAGGAAAGCCATTATTGTTTGCTATTATTAAAATTCTATTAAGTTCATCATTAAAATTTTTGATTGAAAGGGGAACTGTTATAAGCCTATGTAGCATTGAATGATATGCTGCAAGTTTATGTTGGATAGGATGAAATGATGTGAAATGAATAGTGGTATCTGTATGTGTCTGCTTATGAAAGATGTTAAATTCATGCTTAATATCTGAATGTGAAATTGTTAAATCAAGAAAATTAATTGACTTATTTGATTCGATCTCCCTAGTGAATGAAATGTCTCTGTGAATTGAATTAATAAAGTTTAAAAATTGATCTAGTTGTCTATCTGTACCTGTAAAACAAGTTAAAATATCATCTACATATCTGTACCAGTATAGACATTTATTAAACAGTGGATGTTTTCTGATTATGTTCTCTAATGAATTCATAAATATTTCGACAAGTAAGGGGCTCACCCATCGCTAATCCTTTGTTTTGAATAAAATGTTTAAGTGTAACAAGTTAAATTTCACACCATCTCTTAAAATAGAACATCTTTCAAAAATAATTATGCAGTTAGAAGAGATGACTCGCTTACTAAAACTGAATAACGAATCACCCATAATAACAAATAAATATCTTATAGATAGGTTAAACAAACATAAATATTACGAAGGAATCGACAAATCTGTTAAAATTGCAGAAATTCAAATAACTAGATGGAGAAAGAATCCAATATTCTACAAATTTGAAAAAAATCGAATAATTAATGGAACCATCAAGGAAAGAAAACAAAACCCAAATCAAATAACCAACAAAAAATAAATTCCACCAAACGGAAAACAAGTGATAATAAAAACAATACACATAAAGATCACTCGGCTGATACTGTGCATGAATGGATACTGTACAATTGAGAAAAAAATGAAGAAGCGTTGTAATATTGGGAACGCGAAATAATGAAAAATATCAGCAATCACAAGATCACACTACTTTATAGAGCGGACAAATACAAATACAACAGACCAAGATGTAGAAAACTATATCCGCAGCAATCGAAGAAACAACTGTAACAGCAGCTGTACCAGTAGCAATGTTCCGAAGAAGAGCTAGCAAATTATGTTTCATTAAAAATATCCTCCATAGAAATTAAAATAGAAAATAATAAATCAAATAGATTTTCGTGTTCTTTTAAAATTCCTGTCCCACGAGAACGTGCAGAGGAGCTCATGAAGGAAGATGCTTGGCCTAAAGGAATCAAAATACAGCCATTTCTATTTCGAAATCCCTATGGGTCAAAGAATTGCCAACAGAACTACAATAAAGGAAGAAGAAGAATCATTCAACATCATACAAATGAACGCTATAAAAAAACTTAATTGTGACGTGTTTAAAAGAACATAATTATTACAGAAGCGATCCCAGTAGATATTATAGTTAAATCTGCGGAGGGAGTATATGATTGCACGGTAGTTTCCTTTAAGTTAAACGGTAAGAAAAGCATATTAGTATCGGTTTATCACCCTCCAGACAGCAGCCATGAGATATTTATCGAGAAATGAAACAAGACCTTAATTAATATATATTCAAAGTACACAAATATTTTTTTTAAAGTAAACTTAACCGAAAACGCAAAGGACAAAGTAAGGAACTTTTTATATATATACAGGGTGTCCCGTTATTGCGGGGAAATGGCTGGACCATAGATTCCTGGGGTAAAAATATGATGATTTAACACAACTTATCTATATCCAAAAATTTACGGTTAAGCCGGAATTTGTCTTCAAAGTTTCAATTTTTTTTAATTTCTTTTGTTTATAACAATTGAACGCTTTATTCGATTTGAATGAAATTAATTATTAATAACTACCTTAGTATAACACATCATCAGCCTTCCTGCTGGAGGCATAACCGCAAGTTCGACTCACAGGCTCTAGACACTGCCCTAAGGACTTCTGGTGATATACCGCGGAAAGCCGCGCGAATTCTCTCCCTCATATCCTCGACAGTAGTTGGTACCGTCCTGTAAACCTCGTCTTTGATATGACCCCAAAGGAAGAAGTCAAGGGGAGTGAGGTCTGGTGATCTTGGCGGCCACCTCACAGGACCCCCACGACCAATCCAGGAGTCCGGAAACGTTTCATCGAGAAATTCCCGAACGACACGGCTATTATGTGCAGGAACCCCATCGTGCTGGAAAACTATCTGTCGTAGAGCGGCTAGAGGGACATTTTCCAAGAGATCATCCAAGTCGTCGCGAAGGAACCTCAAATAACTGTTGCCGTTTAGGTGCCCCTCGATGAAATAAGGACCCAAAAGGTGTTCTCTAACTATTCCTCCCCAAACATTCAGCGACCATCATTGCTGGCGGTCTATCATTCGCATGGCGTGTGTTTTCATCGGCGTAATAATGGTAGTTGTGGCGATTGACATGCCCATTTCTATGGAACGTCGCTTCATCAGAAAATAATACGCGCATAAGAAATGATTCCTCCTGCTCAATTGTGTTGATAGCCCACATGCAGAAATCTTGCCTCGCATGAAAATCTTGAGGTTGCAATTCTTGGTGCAGCTGAATCTTAAATGGACGGAATTTGTACTTTTGAAGAACACGATGTACGGATCGCGTTGAAATATCGTGATTCCTACTAATATCACGGATACTGGTATGAGGATCTTCAATAACTGCCTCCAGAACCTGCAGTTCATGATTTTCGGTAAAAACTGCCTTCTTTCTAACTCTCCTTGGCCGTTTCACACTTCCCGTAGTAGTAAATCTCTCCAACACTTTTAGAAACGCACGTTCATTTGGATGTGCCCTGTGCGGATATCTCGCAGCGTACACTCGTGACGCCAAGAAACAATTCTTGTTACATTCTCCAAGAATAAATATCATGTCAACCATTTCCTCTTGAGTTCGGAACAGTTTTAGAACGTTTATCAAAAATGACTTATGGATGCTACTGGCGTCTAATAATTTACTTTGACAATTACCAATCTTTTGTTTTCTCATGGCACACTTGGAAACGGAAAACGTTTCCCGACATTTGCGATGAAATTCCTTTTTTCTCCGAAATTTTGTTATGCAATGTGTAATTTTTTTTGTACCAATGAAAAATTTAGAGTTTTGGCTGTACAGCGCCGTAATTTTTTATGGGGGTGCCATTTGAAATTTTCGAAAAAAATGACAACAAGCGAAGATCAATCAAAAATTTTTTTTTCCATAAATTACCCGAAGGTATACGAGGTCTTAACCAGTACCTCAATTCAAAATTTAGGCGCCGGCATCAATTAGTTTCTCTACAAAAAAATCTCAAAAATGGTTCGCAATTTTGAAAAAGGGGTTATAACAGCGAAAACGCTAAAGTGAAGGGTATAACATGTTAGATAAAAAAATTAATACTCTCCGAGCACTTTCCAAATCTGCAATATAAAATAAGGCATTCCATTTAAAAAAAACATAAGTTTGGTACGCCACTGGAGCACGGCACGCCACTGATGATTAGAAATATTTTTGAAACATAGCGACGGTAATTATGCACCACTTTGCTCTTAGATTTTTTCGATAGCGTTTATCGTAAGGGAGCTATGGTCCGAGGCGTCTTAAGTGCCACATACGGTATCTATGTCATATATATCTGTCATGCTGACATAAACAGCCAAAAAGTCTCCCCTAAAAATAGTAAATACAAGTATTTAAAGAAGAATACAGAAGTCCAAGAGGATATTTGCACCCTCAGCATCATGGACAAAAACAAGGGTTAGAGTGGAAGAACGTCGCAGCTGCATGAACTCCGCCCAACTTCATCCATCCAAAATTTGTATGTTTTGTTATATATTTGTGTATATTCATATGTATTTTTTTTTTGGAAAGGCAACTAAAGACTAACAAACATTAACATATACATTAGAATCATATGGCATGAAACAAAAAGTACATGAAGCTACGCAAGAAAAGTCACCATTAGACTACATCTTTACACACTGTCATGAAAAAATGAAGTGTAACAATATTAACATCAGAAATTATCAAAATGGGAATTTTGATAATTTCCCTTAAAGGGTTTAGACTGGTTGTATAAAATTACAGAAGATCGAGAAATTAAAATAAAATATAATGATCTAAAAAATCATATATAAAACTATTACAGACTTCTAAAAAACAGTATAATGTAACGAAAGCTGCCTTGAAACTAATTAAATCAAATATTAATACGACTCGAAACATGGATCAGTCAGACATAATTAGCCTCAGAAAGATAAGAATGTTATCATAAATCCAAAACAGGTAGCTGATTTATTAAATAAGCATTTTATAGATTCTGTGTATACTGACCAATAACAACCTACATTGAAAGGAATAATAGTGTATTTAATACAAATAATATTACCTTTAATTGCCCAATTATGAGTCAAAGTGAAGTGTTAAAAATATTAAAGTCAGTTGCAAAGAAGAAATCCGCAGGAGGCCACAATAATATTTCTTGTAATTTAATATATGATGTAGTTGATTTGGGAGTATACCTACTAACTAACATAATAAATTGCTCATTTAAAGAGGGAAATATCCAAGCAAACTTAAAGTTGCAAAAATTATTCCTATTTAGAAGAAAGGAGATAAGTAGTCACCAAAAAATTACAGGAGCATAGCAATCCTGTCGGTATTTGCCAAAGTAATAGACAAATGTATGCAAATAAAGTTACAGGAACACCTGAAAAAAAACCATCTATTAGCGAACAGCCATCGTGCTTCGTGTCGGGAAGAAATACGATAACAGCTTTACATGAAGTAGTCCACACATAAGAGGAAATAAAAAGGTGACAGGGATATTTTATGATTAGAGTAAGGCCTTTGACACGGTTGATCACAAACAACTTATTAGCAAACTCAAATTATGTGGCCTTAGTGAGATAAGTATATCGTGGTTCAAAAGCTATCTTACAGAGCGGGTATAATATGTAGAAATAAAGCAAAATACTGTAGATCAAATGTTAGTGTGATTTACCTCACAAAAACGAACAACAAATGTCGGGTTGCCTCAAGGAGGAATCTTGTCACCTTTATCATTCCTAATATATAGTAATGATTTATATGAAGCATGTGTAATCGATTAACATATTAAATTAGACCAGTATGAAGATGACATCACTAAACTAGTGCAAACTACAAACCAACAGCAGACAATACGTTATTGCAACAAAACAACTAAACAAATACAAGAATAGTGTAATCAAAATAATTTATATGTAAACTCATCTAAATCTTTAGTTATAACATTCTCAGCTGCACACTATGTAAAGGATCCAGCCAGTATACTGGTCAGAAGCACAGAAAAATCTATTCCGGTAGTAACTCAAACAAAATACCTAGGATTCCACATCAATAACCATCTCAACTAGGAGAGCCACATAGATTATTTACAAAAACAACTCAATCAAGAGCATTTTACACTTCTAAATTTAAAAACATGCACCAATGATAGAACATTAATTAATTTCTATCATTCACATATCAAATCACATTTTGAGTATAGCATCATAGTATGCACAGAAAAAAAAAATGTGCGGCTAATGGCAAATGCATCGGCCACTAAACATTGTAAACCTTAATTTAAAAATTATGACGGTTATTTCACTATACCTGTATAAAATAGCAATGTATAAGTTTAATATTATTAAAAATTTTAAAACAAATGTATCTCTTAGTAATGTAAATACACAGAATTCTGAGTTACTAAGCATCCCCAAACAGAGGACAATTTCAATTTCAAGCGTCTACCTGTTAGAGTAATTGCCCAAAAGTATATGTTGGACAAACAGGTCGGAGCTTCGAAGACCGAATCCGAGAACATAAGAAAAGTTTGACCTTGGAAAAAACAACATACGTGAACCACCTTCTTGATGAACAACATCAATTTAATCCGGCTTTTAAAATATTACACACGTGTCAGAAAGGAAGAAAATTAAACCTACTAGAACAATTAGAAATAAACAAATTTAACAAACCTCATATTCCATTAAATGAACAAACGGATCTTAACAATTCACCATTAATTTATAATTTTTGTACTTGCAATACCCCCACCATATTCATAGTGTTTTGTAGTATTTAAGTCTCTACTGAAATCAGTTTAAAATCATTATTCATCTGCCTGATGAAGCCACTGTGTGGTGAAACAATTGTAGCAGCATCTACAAAATAAAGCTAAACTCAAAACGATCGTGTTTTTCATTACTAAACTAGTGCAAATTACAAATGGAGTTTCGCCAAGCAACAGCTTTATCAATCTAACATCTAAAAGTTGCCTATAAAACTTATATTTGTTTTAGTTTTTGTAAATCATTGTTTCAATAGATTTTAATTGTATGTATTAAATTATTTACATAACAGTAAAATTCTGTATAGAATCACACTACAAATAATAATAATAATTATTATTATTTTTAAACAAGGCATTAAATCGCAATATTAAATTAGAATTACATAAAAGTAACGTTTCTGAAAGTATTAATATAATTAATAAGTTAATCACAATAAAAGTGTCATCTTTATTCTCGTCGATTGCAATAAGTACGTTAAATATGTTTACGAGAATATATTTTCTTGGATCCAATATGGTGAAAACCAACTGAGGCGAATACAATTGGATGCACAACCTTTGTAAATAAATTATATATTTCTCTTTCCGCAAAATCGTTTGTTTATACATTTAAATAAAATATATTCCATCGATATAAAATTGTAACATAAATGTGAATATAAAAAACACGCAACGCAATAAAAGTAGATATTTCTAAAAAAGTTATTAATATCCAATAACTATACTATACTAAAAATAAAAAAAATACACTAGCATATGAATAATTATCTCTTAGGTTTAAAAAAACTCATTTAAAATTCAATTATTCCATTTACGAGTATAATTATATTTAGTTTTAGTTTAATAAAATGTTTATTTATACTTGCACTATATTTATTAGCAATTAGGTTTTGTAGTACATTTGAATATATTAAAATAGAACAAATGTTTACTTTTTTATAGCAATATATATAGGGTGTCCCGTTAATGTGGAAAAATGGCTGGACCATATATTCCCGTTGTCAAAAAATGATAATTTAATACAAATTATTCATATCCAAAAATGTACGGTTAAACCATTTCACCAAAATAACGGGACACCCTGTCTAATGAAGAAAGAGACACAATACTTTGTAAAAAAATAATTTTTACAAAGTAATCGTGTCTCCGTTTTTATTATATTCAAAATGTACCACAAAGTAAACGCCTACACAATTAAGCAATATATTGGTTCTATATTGTATTTCTAGTAAAAACATATTCGATTTTATTTATAATATCCGAAGCTAAAAGTTAACAAAACTAAGCATTATGTAAATACAACTTTAAATTATAAATAATTTCAGTTACTATTCAATTCACGTTTACACTTAATACATTTTTAAGAATATTTTTGCGTATATAAAATAACCAAGTAAAAATATCAATTACTACAGATAACACTACGTAAGACCTGCAAAAGAAGACAAAACGAGTTGAAGCAACTCGAAGGGTTTCACAGAATTGAGAATCTAGTTTCAAGTGGGATATTAAGAACGTTATTCAGCAGTAACGGGGATCTCGTACTGTAATAAATTACGTCTGAGAGATTAAGAATAGTTTTAAACGGAAATGAGGGGTGGCGTTGCCTCTGGAAAATCCGACTTAATGTCGGAGTTTTTCCCGGGAATAATTAGGAGGAGGGATCGGGCCTTGATTTAAGGCTCATTTTATTATTCCTAGACGTACCTTATTTAACTCAATTGAACTTTGGATGACGAATCGCCGTGTTGAATTTTGATTAAATTTATAATTTACAGTTGAGGGAATAGTTCATGCCAAGAATTAATTAATGTCGCGGTTGTGTGGCCCAGGCGCATCCACCATAACTGCACGGCTGGTTTTAATCATCTTAGGGCTTGTTTAAGTGGTGAATATATTGGGTTACTGCATTATAGTGTGTTGTGCTTCTGTGTAATTAGTCGAATGATTTATGTGATGTATTATAGATATTATTTTGCCTTGATGTGCATTCCGTTAGTTTTTAAACTTTATCATTGGATAATTATCGTAAAATGTAAAATTTATAATCTTGTAATTAATTTTATATTTATTATTGTATGGTACACTTAAGAAATAAACTGAATTGAAAAAGAAAATATAAATTGTGGATTTTACTTATAGTAAATTGTTATTTAATAATAAAAATTGAATAGTTTCCACTTAATTATTGTAATACCGTGGTATTTTTCAATTTTGATGTAGTAAACCCTCATTAAGAGTTAGTGCCAGATAATAGTTTTTAGTTAGTTAATGATAGATTGAAATGGTTGTTCTTAACATTTTGAATTGCTCTTAATTAAAATCAAAAGGAAAATCGGGAAATAGATTAAAAAAGTATTGCGTAATATAATTGTTTACTTTATGAGTTTACGTGAAGTGATTAATTACAACAAATAAATGCACTGTTACTCCTTACTTCAATTATTTATTAGTATTTTTATTTGCTGTTATTCTGTAATATATGAACTAAATTATCATATATAATCAAATTAGTTCTACGGTAATGATTAGATGTATAATTAAGATAAACTTAACATTTAAGTTGATACGTATTTCTTGAATGTATACTAATACGCAAACATAACTATCTCCAGATCTGGACCAAAATTTGTTTGAGCTAGTAGACCTGCTTACATGCCTAAGTAATAAAATAATAAACAAATTAAATAATGTTATGTTTCTGTTTGTGCTTTACACAGTTGTGATTTTATAGATATGTTAAGGTTTTAAATATAATATAAATTTATAGGCTACAACAAAAAATTAATTATCTAGGTAGAATTTATTTTCATATTTGTCATGTTTATTATTCGTTCATTGTCCAAAATGTTGTGATAACAATGTGTTGCGTTAATAAAATTCAATATCATTTGTAATTTATGAAATGGATAATATCTCGTTGCAGGGAGATCATGTCATAAAAATGGAATATTATCTTTGGAGCATGCCGTCTACATCCATGATTAGAATGGCCCAAGGGAGGCCCTCGGAGCGGCACTACATCTGACGCTCACAAAGGAAAAACTTTGGCGGCACGTCATCTATCAACCAACCTCGGACGCATACTCTACGTCCGCTCGGTAACGACACACACAAAAGTGTATTATGGGGGTTCCCGGAGTACGCCACCACCCTTAATTTGTCAGCGAAACTTTCCAGTTTTCCATTGTACGACTTCGTGCGCACTTGTTGTTGAATGGATTAATTCAAAGTCGAGCGGTGACTGCGATTTTCGGAATTCTGGGGAGTTAATCGGAGGCGGTTCCCGGGGACGCGGCGGCAATAAATTCGTTTTACAGCCGACAGAATGACACTACCGTTCGCACATGTTGCCCGTTCGATTTCCATTTGTTTACATATCGTTCGGACGTGACGGGAAAACGCGAGAGATTAATGTGAAAATTGTGATGTAAAGTATCACGGATACAATCACATATGCCTTAGAAACACAACATCCCCCTTTAATCGTGAATTATTGAAATTCAATTCCTCTCCGAATTCATACATTCATCATACCATACAGATCATTTAATCATATATGACAGTTATAATATAAAGGGTACCTCAAATTGAAGAATTTGAATGCTAGATTAAATCCTCGTGCTGTTTTGTTGGTAGCTAATATTTTGATAGATGTTGAATTACGAGCACTCCATAAAATATGATTATTTTAAATAACAGAATTTTATTTTATTCTTTCTAAATATATACAGGGTTATTCACGCTATACGGCACGGAATATTGTGGCCAAAATACGTGACTTTCAAAAAGTTTCACTTTGGGGATATATGGGGGTCTATTAAGGCTACTTTTTAAAATTACTTTCATAATATACAGGGTGTCCCAAAAACCCTAAAAGTATCAAAGTTGTGTTTTTTTTAATGAAACACCCTGTATTTTATTGCATTTTTGGATCCTTCGATCAAAATAAGTGTGTGTTTTAATAAGGTTTTTATTACTTGAACCTTAAGGTTTTTGAAATAATTTGAATTTTTTTAAAATTTAACCTAATTTTCATGTTTCAAATACTTAAAAAGTAATTAAGTTATGCATACTAAATTTACACTGAAATGTAACAATAGATCATATTTTATTTTCCAAGTATAATAAATTTGACATCTTATACCGGGTGTAAAAAATTGCAATTAAACAAATGAGAACTTTAAATGGCTATAACTTCATTTATTTAAATGGAACGCTATATTTATTAATTTATCAGCAAATGCAGGTTTTAATTACCTATCGAATGGTATTTATATCTTAAATGCTAAGTCTTCTCGTTTTTACAGAAAACGCCAAAATATTGTTTATTGCACCGTTTTAGTACTTTTTAAGTAAAAATTTTAATGTATCTAGTTTTCCATCGTATTTAAAAACGTAAGATAATTAATTTAGTCTGTTACTTTAGTTTAAAAAGCCTGTCTTTTGTTATAGTTGTGTTATTTTGCGCTTTTGTGTTAGATCGTTAGTAATCGTTATTGTTTGAACATCGTTGTTGTATTTAATAGTAAAAAATGAAAATTTACACAGATTTTCTTAGACTGGGGTTTTTATAACTGACACTTCCAATTTCTTTAAATTGGTTTAATAGTCTCTCAAAAATGGCTGGCTTAGGGTGATTTCTTTCGGGAAACCTTTAAGTATAAACTCGACAAGCAAATAAACAATTTTGATGACATTCTCCAAGCATAAAGATAATGCCAATACCCCCTTCTTTTGAGTAAATCTTCATTTTTTACCAAAAAAACACAACAGCGATGTTCAAACAACAACGATTACTAACGATCTAACACAAAAATGCAAAATAAGACAACTATAACAAAAGACGGGCTTTTTAAACTAAAGTGGCATACTAAATTAATTATCTGACGTTTTTAAATACCATAGAAAACTAGATACATTAAAATTTTTACTTAAAAAGTGCTAAAACGGTGCAATAAACAATATTTTGGCGTTTTCTGTAAAAACGAGAATACTTAACATTTAAGATATAAGTACCATTCGATAGGTAATTAAAACGTGCATTTGATGATAAATTAATAAATATAGCGTTCCATTTAAATAAATGAAGTTATAGCTATTTAAAGTTCTCATTTGTTTAATTCCAATTTTTTTGCACCCGGCATAAGATGTCAAATTTATTATACTTGGAAAATAAAATATGATCTATTGTTACATTTCAGTGTAAATTTGGTATGCATAACTTAATTACTTTTTAAGTATTTGAAACATGAAAATTGGGATAAATTTTTACAAAATTCAAATTATTTCGAAAACCTTAAGGTTTAAGTAATAAAAACCTTATTAAAACACACACTTATTTAGATCGAAGGATCCAAAAATGCAATAAAATACAGGGTGTTTCATTAAAAAAAACACAACTTTGATGCTTTTAGGGTTTTTGGGACACCCTGTATATTATGAGAGTAATTTTAAAAAGTAGCCCTAATAGACCTCCATATATCCCCAAAGTGAAACATTTTGAAAGTCACGTATTTTTCACACAATATTCCGTGCCGTATAGCGTGAATAACCCTGTATATACGTAGGATTGTTATATGTATATGTAATTTTACCGAATATTGGAAGAAATGATATAGGGCGAGAGCTGTTGGGATCATCAATATGGTCTTTTTTGTAAATGGGAATAATTATTGCTTTGTTTAGAGCATCGGGGAAAATATTATTTCGTATACATATATTAAAAAGTTTTGTTAAAGACGATAGAATAGTGTTGAATATTGCTTTTACAATATCACATCGAAGTCCATATATGTCCTTGCTTTTGCTGGGTTTTAAGTTATATATTGCTTGACATACCTTACTAGCAGTAATCTCAGCAAATTTGAAATACTTGTTACAGCTGGGAGGATTAGCACACATATAGGGTCAACGGTCGTGTCGGGTAGTAAGTTCAGAATTTTACTGGAAACTCAAGCAAAAAATCATTAAATTCATTTGCAGTTATATTTTGGGATTTTTTATTCAACAGAAATAATTTCATTCAAATTAGTGTTGCTTTGATAGTTGTACCATTCGTAACACGCAAACTAATTTTGTTTTATTCAATGTCTGTCGAGGAATTAGCCAGATAAGTAGTTGTTTCAAATTAATTTGTTTTGTAGTCTTAGTAAGACTCACTCTTGTAGAATCACGAAATGTTTTCGTATTTTTAAATTTATTATTTAATTTTATACAACGAACTAAAGGATTGCAATACATTTTATTATTCAATGGCATATCTATACATAATTCTATATCTATTTCTTAGCTCTAGTAATTCGGGAGTCTTGTTTTTATTATATAATTCAGAAAATAAGTTTAAAGTATTTCTCATGTTACTTAGAGTATTGGTAACATTTTACGTGTTTAGTTTTTGTGGATGGTTTTATATGTTTGGTAGAACATGATTAGTGAAAAAGCCTGAGCACAATAGATAGAAATATATTGAAAGATTCGTTTGCATCTGAGGAATCATCAATAAAATTCTATGATTCCTTTTCCAGTAGTTGGAAGAACGTAAATTTGCCTCTAGCTGTAATTGCACGCGATATTTTGAGTTGTGGTTTAATTTTTAACTGGTCGGACGGAATATTAAATCATAGGGGTAATCAGATAACCCAGTTTCGACAGATTTAGCAATTGAGGTGGAACAGTTAGTGCAAATGTTGATGATACGTAGGGAAATTAAACAAAAACTTCAAACCATATCCCTCAACAAAATCCTAGAGGATGACTTTATTGATGTCATTATTGTTGAACCGAATACACACGTTTATTATTAAAACTAACGCTATCTAGTACCTGAGAGAGAGTCTGTAAAAATGTAAGTCTCTCCTAGGAGATCGGTAAGCAGCAAGTATGATATTATTTTTAAATTGAATGCAAATAATGCCACAATTCTTCTCAGAGGCAAAATTGTTAACCGCTAAAGGAGTGTACTCGATATTATTTTTCATCATAATTAAAACTCCCCCACCAGGTGAAAATCTCCTCGAGAACTGTACAGCCACATAGAAATTTGATAAAACAATTGACCTAACTTCTTCTTCAAGTAACCAATGTTCGCATACACATAGTACTATTATACAACTTATCATTTAGGGTAATTGAAATAAACACAGCTGGGAGGGTTTCACATTTATTGTTGAACACTGCAACATGTTTCGCCATACAGGGGCTTCATCAGGCAGATGAATACTGAGTATTCATCTGCCTGATAAAATGTGAAACCCTCCCAACTTTGTTGTTTTATTTCAATTTGTTATGGAGTTTTTGGTGCAGCCCTATATATATTTTGGGACAATGCAGGAGATCTATAATGGATAGGATAAAAGAGCATAAAAAAGATCTTCAATATAAGAGAGAAAAATCAGCATTTGCTACACACCTCATCGCAGAAAATCATAGATTTGGAGAAGAAAAAATACTACACATTGAAAGAAAAGGAAGGAAATTGGATGCCCTAGAATTCATGGAAATCAATAGAAGACAAGAAACAGGACACCTGCTAAATGAACAAACTGAAATGTCAAAATCCCCATTATTGAACTTGTTCAATTTACCACCCACACTCACAAATGTATAAATACACAACTCTTGTTTCAGAATGTACCATTCTTCGCCTGAAGAAGCCACAGTGTGGCGAAACAATTGTTGCGAAAAATAAAAGCATATTCTTTGAAAGTTTGTGTTTTAGTTACAACACATAACAGTGAATTTAAAATGAACTTTCAACAATTAAAAGCCAATACAATCAAATTATTTCAGACTGACTTTTCAAAGCACTGAACTTTTAGTTTTGTGGTGTAAGCACTCGTTTTGAATCGAATTATTTGTTTGTGGCTTATTGAATTTAGATGACAAACACTGACATTTCATAACAACTACTATTTTTAAGATTTTATTATCGAATAGTAGTAGTAGTAAAAAATATGCGGAAATATATGTTAAAGATTGCGAGAAATTTATTAATACAGTTATTAGCATTTAAGAACTCATCAAGAAAACTCCATTTTTCTGCATCAAGTAATTGGAAAAGAGTAAATTCACCACTAACTGCAATCGGATTTGAGTTCAATCTTAAGATTACTCGTGGATGCATCATCAGGTACAATATGAAATAAGATGCCTATGTGATCAGATATACCCGTTTTTGAATCAGGATAATTAGTGGCAACATTATTAGTGTAATTATTGAGACAGGTAGGAAAAGTAACCATAAATTGCAAACCATAACTGTGTACAGTCAATAAGCGTAGATTTCTTATTATCATTGTTACTATTGAAAGAGGCAATAAAATCGGCAGCTAAAAACACATACTTTCCATCAATACGTATCCTGTCAAACACTTTTGAAAGCGTGAAAAAACGTTTATTAAAATTTCCATAGGGAGATCTATTGGCACAGCTAGTACAATACACATATGAATTTATTTTGATACCAGCAATTTCACAGTCCTTTTCAGAAGAATATGTGTTATAATTTTAAGGTCAGTATTTAATATCGTTTTTCGCCATAATTAGTACTCCACCGCCAGAGGATAATCTTCGAGAGAACTGAGTAGCAGAATTGGTAATTGACATTGCTACTTCATCTAATAACCAATGCTCGCAAATACATAATATTGAAACATTTAATGTTGTGTGATTAATTAAACTATCGATTTGATTTAATTTAGTGGTAATGGACTATATGTTTATGAATAAACATTTAAATGGTACTATGCTACTCGATTCGCTGCTCATTTTAAGTTTTTTGATGACGATGAAGTAATTTCCGTAATATTAAATTTATTTAAAATTTGTTTAATTTATTATATTTATTATTTATGATAAAGTTATTTTTAGAGATTGTTTTATTTTTAAAGATTATCTTATTATGTACATGCATTTAAGATCTGTGGCACATATATTCAATTGAATATTGATAGAATTAATTAATTAGTCCAAAATTTGCCTTATTCGCCAAATTAAATAAAAATTTGTTTTTTTGACACTACTTTTAAAATTTGTTTAATTTGTGTAATATCTATTTGACGCCCTTTAATTGTATCTACAGATCCAGCCATAATGGAGATGTGATCATAAACACTATTCACGTTGTTTTTGTATAATAGGTGGCCATGATTAATTTTTTTAACGCCTGACATGTGAACCTGTCAAAATATACAGGGTTATTCACGCTATACGGCACTTAAAATTGTGGCCAAAATACGTGACTTTCAAAAAGTTTCACTTTGGGGACATATGGGGGTCTATTAGGGCTACTTTTTAAAATTACTTTCATAATATACAGGGTGTCCCAAAAACCCTAAAAGTATCAAAGTTGTGTTTTTTTAATGAAACACCCTGTATTTTATTGCATTTTTGGATCCTTCGATCAAAATAAGTGTGTGTTTTAATAAGGTTTTTATTACTTAAACCTTAAGGTTTTTGAAATAATTTGAATTTTGTAAAAATTTAACCTAATTTTCATGTTTCAAATACTTAAAAAGTAATTAAGTTATGCATACCAAATTTACACTGAAATATAACAATAGATCATATTTTATTTTCCAAGTATAATAAATTTGACATCTTATACCGGGTGTAATAAAATTGGAATTAAACAAATGAGAACTTTAAATGGCTATAACTTCATTTATTTAAATGGAATGCTATATTTATTAATTAATCAGCAAATGCACGTTTTAATTACCTATCGAATGGTATTTATATCTTAAGTGTTAAATCTTCTCGTTTTTACAGAAAACGCCAAAATATTGTTTATTGCACCGTTTTAGTACTTTTTAAGTAAAAATTTTAATGTATCTAGTTTTCTATGGCATTTGAAAACGTCAGATAATTAATTTAGTTTGATATTTTAGTTTAAAAAACCTGTCTTCTGTTATAGTTGTCTTATTTTGCATTTTTGTGTTAGATCGTTAATAATCGTTATTGTTGGAACATCGCTTTTTTTTGGTAAAAAATGAAGATTTACTCAAAAGAAGGGGATATTGGCATTATTTTTATGCTTGGAGAATGTCATCAAAATTGTTTATTGGCTTGTCGAGTTTATACTTAAAGGTTTCCCGAAAGAAATCACCCTAAGCCAGCCATTGTTGAGAGACTATTAAACCAGTTTAAAGAAATTGGAAGTGTCAGTTATAAAAACCCCGGTATAAGAAAATCTGTGTAAATTTTCATTTTTTACTATTAAATACAACAACGATGTTCAAACAATAACTATTACTAACGATCTAACACAAAAACGCAAAATAACACAACTATAACAAAAGACAGTCTTTTTAAACTAAAGTGACAGACTAAATTAATTATCTTACGTTTTTAAATACGATGGAAAACTAGATACATTAAATTTTTTACTTAGAAAGTACTAAAACGGTGCAATAAACAATATTTTGGCGTTTTCTGTAAAAACGAGAAGACTTAAGACTTAAGATATAAATACCATTCGATAGGTAATTAAAACGTGCATTTGCTGACAAATTAATAAATATAGCATTCCATTTAAATAAATGAAGTTATAGCCATTTAAAGTTCTCATTTGTTTAATTCTAATTTTTTACACCCGGTATAAGATGTCAAATTTATTATACTTGGAAAATAAAATATGATCTATTGTTATATTTCAGTGTAAATTTGGTATGCATAACTTAATTACTTTTTAAGTATTTGAAACATGAAAATTAGGTTAAATGTTTACAAAATTCAAATTATTTCAAAAACCTTAAGGTTTATGTAATACAAACCTTATTAAAACACACACTTATTTTTATCGAAGGTTCCAAAAATGCAATAAAATACAGGGTGTATCATTAAAAAAAACACAACTTTGACACTTTTAGGGTTTTTGGGACACCCTGTATATTATGAAAGTAATTTTAAAAAGTAGCCCTAATAGACCCCCATATATCCCCGAAGTGAAACTTTTTGAAAGTCACGTATTTTGGCCACAATATTCCTTGCCGTATAGCGTGAATAGCCCTGTATATACCGTATTGCTAAATTTTTCGGGACCATCATATGTTTATTTAAAAAGAGATCGCATTGTTTGATAAAGTCATTTATTTTTCAAAAAATTACTGATAAATTTCTTTAAAATGCCAAGAATTATTAGCGCTGAAATTAAAATAGCAAAAAAGTGTTATATTCAATACAGAAAAGATTTGACAATTTTCAGCCGTGATGATATTTGTATTAGATTACAGAACACATTTTCAGTGAGGTAGAATTAAGTTAAGTTAATTAAACTGAGTTCTAGGCGAGTACAATAACAATAGCAAAGATAGTTCAGCACCGCATCATCTGGCACAAGAGTCAAACGCGACATTTTAACCAATCACATGTTTGGGAAAGACCTGCAACAACTTTTTGGCAATATAACTCAAAAAATGAATGTTTCACGTTAGATGATCTTTTGGCTAATGTACGAGAAATTTTGGAATATAAAGGTGATAGAACAACTTTATACAAAGTTTTGAAATCGATGGGATACAAGTATAAAATGGTAAACCGTCGCAAAATTTTATGAAAACAGAAACACGCCATTGAAGTTAAAATTACGTTTTTCAGAAAATTTTTACAGTTCCAAAGTTCTAGTAAAATTTTACGTTTGTATATCTGATGACACGCGGAATTACCAAAATGGGTCGGCAATTCGTTGTTGGGTGCACGATTCAGATTTGAAAAGTAATCCACGCAAAATTAAAAGTAAAAGGTCAAGGTTTACAATTTTACATGCAGGATGTCATTTAGGTATTTTGAAGGGATGTGATTTATTGTTAAATTCAAACAATAATGACAGGGATTATCATAAAATAATGGATGCAAACTTATTTCAAAATTGGATAATTAATCAGCTTATTCCTGCTTTGACAAAGTTAGATAACAAATGTGTAGTGATCTTTGGCAATGCGCCCTATCATTCGGTGCAGCTGGACAAGCCACCCACATTTTCATCTATTAAAAGTCGAATGCAGGCACAACGTAGAAATCAAGGATATCATTTTGAAAACGCAACCATGGAATTTGATAAAACCCTTCAAAATTATTAGTAATTAGGTTTTTATATTACCCCATACCATTGCCAATACAATCCAATTAAAATGGCATGGGCGTTTTGTAAGACCTATTATAACAAGCACATAAATTCGCGACCATGGCCTAACGACAGAGTTGCGAATTTATGGCTTGAGACTAATTCGAAATGCACTCCTGAAATGTGAAAAAATGTTTGTAGATATTGTGAACAACTTATTTCGGAAGAATGGGCGAAATTAATGGGAAATCTTTCATTTGATAACATCCTACCTTTAATAATTACATTAGGAGAATCGGACTCGGAATCTAATTGGGATTTTGATACAAATAATGATTCAGAATTTTTTAATGAAATTATGGAAGTTGAATAGTTTTGTTCTTTTTTGTCAAGTAAGATAAGTGTGTAAAAATTTGGAATAAAAATTCGAAAAAAGGAAGGTAAATTTATTAAAATAAGTAAGTATTTAGGTACAAGAGAGAGAGAGAAAACATCTTTATTATTAGAAGTAAGTATTTATACAGTTTTTATGAAGTGAACAGAGTACAGACTTGAGGTTTCTTCTAATCAGCAGCTATCGACCCGCGGTCTTTCAGCCTGGATTTAACTGTCAAAAACGTCAAAATTACTAATGTCTTACGAAGTTAGCTGTCTTCTGTCATTCGAAGGTTATGATCGCTAATGTCATTATGAACTGATGAGATGAATTGATGAATGGTGATTTGTGGATGTTTTGGTTTTGGGTTGACTAAAGGGTTACGAGGATTACACAATTGGTTAAGGATTTCGAGGTTGTGGGGATTTGTGGCAAAATTTTGGGATAGATATTTCAGACGCTCTTCAATAGGGATTACTTGGGTTAATTCATATAGGAGGGTATTAGATGGGATTAAGGGGGTGTTTAATTTTAGTAAGGATGCGAAGGGCTGATCGTTCTGCTACCTGGAGATTTTTTAAGACTCCGGGACGGTAGGTACAAGATTTTTTATGAAATTTTGTTTTAGGAATATTTTGGTTAAAATCAGAAATGTACTGAGAATTGGGTAATCTGGCCGTATATTAACTATCTGCAGTCACCATTACGATTCTTTTTATATAATGGATATAAAAATAACATAGCTTGTGTTTAATTGTTAGTATTTTTCTGCTTCAACCTAGTAAAACTGGCAATGACGCACAAAACGTTGACACTACCAGTGCCAACATAAATTCTAAATTTTCATGGCCTCCTGTTATGCAAAAACAACAAGAATACTGTTTATGTGTAAAGACATTAGCCAAATCATTAACTTGTTCAACCATAACAGATAAAGTGGCGTTGTGTTTAAACATTGACAACGTAGTTGGTGATTTAGGAAATTGATCCAGAGTCTTTCTGTTTAGTTGTCCCATATTCATTCCTTCCGTGGTTATAACTTAGAATTAGAATCCTGGAGTTGTCCTTAAAAATTTAATTTGAAGGACATTTAATTCATTTATTTTCGTGTTAAATTGAATCTTTAATGCATTACAGCTTTCGCATTTATCATATATGGTTTTAATAACAGTAGATGCTGATAGATTATTTGTCAATACAGGTTGATACTGAGGATCTTTGTAATTATGTCATTCGTCCTTAAGATCTGCATTTATTCTTTTGACATTCAATAATTCATGTTTTACGCTATTAATGATATTCACTAATTCAGTTAATAAGGTGTTCTTCACTTTCTATTTTTCGATTAATTGAATGCGAGTTGTTAATTTTTCAATATTTGATTTTATTTATTAAGTTTAATGTTTAATTCGTCTATTATGCCTTGTTTAATTGATTCGAAACTGAATCAAAGAATTATTTAAGGTCCGTTCATAAAAAATATTTTATACTCGCCCAGAATTTTTTTTTTAAATTTTGTTTTTACATACTGAGTTGTAAATATTATTTATGCATATAAAATTCTCAAAAATTATTTTTTTACTTTTCAAAGTGCAGTTGGCCTGAGATATGTTTACACTATTGCTTTGATAATTAATTAATTTAGTTTAGGAATATATAAATTAATTATACAGACATAGAGACACAGAGACACACACTTCTCACCACCCGGTCTTTTGTGGTGACTTTTAATGACATACAAGGGACGACCACGGAAAGGTTAATTAATAATGAAATAAAATTAGTTGAGTGAGCCGTAAATTATGTGTTCGCACTATATATAATCCATTGTACTCCTAATATAAGTATGGTGTAAGTGTAAAAATTTAGGTTATACTTACATTAAATTAATAAAGTAACATCTAACTATTCTAGAACTATGAACTATCTTTAAAATATGATTCCTGTTCAACTTAAAATTACACATTTTCAACTTATAGATTTTAAAACACAGTCGAACTATAATAACTTTGAACTATCAATGTGGACAACATCCAACGTGCGATTCACGAATGTAAAAAAAAGACTTAGATTTTTACGATAACTTTTGTTTTTTTGTTTATTACTTTGGGCGATAGGAGTCCCCACAGTTATGATTGAAATCAGAGACTAATACTTTTGATTTTAACCCGAAAACGGCCATTGTTATCAAAATTTTCAAACAGTGATAAAAAAAAGCTAGTAAAATGTGGAAGAATAAAAGTAGATTTACGAGCAAAGCAAAAAGTTCTGAGCAAACAAATTTTAAAAACACCATGTGTAGCATAATTTCCGCGGACTGATCGAAGTGACAAATTGCCTTAGGTATTTACTTGATTTTAATTAAGGCTGTATAAAATTGTAACACTCTACCATGAATGGTATTTAAATAGTTTAGAAAAATGTGTTAAAATTTCTTAACTTTTATGGTCTGTATCTTTGCCATTTGAAGACTTTTATTATACTTTTTTACATGAATCGTCATCATTTTCACTCTAGTATATGTGCAGTTAATTTTACGCTCCGAGTCACAGAAACACCTTGTATATGTGTAACCTATAAATTTCTTCTATTGTTGGTTCCTCTCGCAACGCCGGCGCCCTGAATTCCTTCTTGTCCGTGGTCTATTTCTCAAATCAAGTCGCTAAGAAGGTGTCTTTGTGTCGATTATATTTCCCATAATTTTCTATCCCTTTGTATTTATTCTTTGTTTAAATTATTATTATTACCTAACTTTACATGTATATTTATCTTATCTGCCTAAAGTGGTGTGTTTACTTTCATTTCACACTTTTATTATTTTAGACCATTATCAGATTATTAATTAATTAATTTTATTTTTAATTAATAGCATACCAATATTTTGCTCTGTTTTTACTCGAAAGCCCTAGACTACCCGCTCTAAAATATCAAACTTAGTCTGTTTGGCATCATGCCTCTTGTACGGGATTAGATCTTGATCGTATCAATTATTATGTCGAGGAAGCAAATAGCGATGAGGATAGTGATAGGTGGTTATGTAATAAATGTTTTCAAGATAAGGTAGTGCTCATATCTACTGGTAATAATGCTTTTTAAAATTTTACCAAGAATGGAAATCCGAGATTAAAAAATTGTTTGTGACAGTAATTGATAGTTGTTTTGGAACTTTTAGTATGCCCGTGCAAAAAATTCTTAATGAATTTTCGTTCGTCAAAATTGGACACTATTAATACTAGACTAAAAAAATCTTGATACTAAAAACAAACAGTTGAAAGTGGAAATTGCTTAACTGAGAGCTGATCAACAGACTGTTCCTCAAATAAACGCAGCTAATATTATCAATGAAATTGAAGAAAGAAATATTAAGTCCACAAATTTAATGCTTTGTAACATTAAATAATCGGTTTCTTCCATTATTCAAACCCGCATTAAGGACTATTCAATTGAAGTTCATAAATTGGTAAAGTGAGAACCAGAATTTATTAGTAGTATAAATAAAATTATTAGAGTTGATCGCAAAGTTGAGAGAAAAGTCCGCCCAATTAAAGAAATGTTCACTCATAAGAAAATATTATTGTCCTTAAAAAAATTTATATCTACTGATTCACACAAAAAATTAAATCTGTTTTTACTACTTTGCAGAGGTCTTACGCGAGGGATAGTTATAACAAATTATTAGAAAGGACAAACAATGGTAAAAAGGATATACCCATTATATACACAAACAATGTTCCAAGGATCATCAAATTAAAGGATATAAATAAGAATGATGATACTGCAAAATAATCAACAAACACGAATATTACAAAAAACTAAATATTTACTTTCAAAATGTTAGTGGTTAGAGCTAGATGTTAAAGTTCGCGGCGGCGGTATTTTAATTGGTATTAAAAGCGACATTTTTGTGCAAGAAATAATTATATCTAATTAATTATAAGTGGCTGATTTTAAAAATTTAAGAATTTAACTCCCTATAATTGTTTCGCCACATTATGGCTTCTTCAGATGAAGAATATATATTATTAATTGTAGTGAGTTAAATAAAAATTTTGAAAATCGACCACTTACTATTAATTAGATATAATATGGATTTTCAACTAAGTACCTCGTCAATTAGTTCATGAAATAATTATTTGCGAGAATCGTATCGAGAAACTTTTCATACTAATGAATATCGGTGGTAAGCAGTTTATTATTGGAGGCTTTTATATAAGTAAGTACATATATCATTGCAAATCCTTATAATTTATTAGCATGGAATAAGATCAAGCCAAATTGATTCACAGATTTTATTATTTCTGGAGCTTTCAGTGATTTCTTGGATTTATTATCTACTTTCAGTTATTTGAATTTATTAAATTAGTTTCTCATGTAGCTCGTGGTGAAACATTTTGTAATATAGAAATAAACAAATATCTATATTTGAATTTATATCCAATCCTAATCAACGTGAAACTCTTTTAATTTAATATTTTCAAATTTTGATGAAGCAGTTGATATATTACATCGGAATTCATTGCACTATACTGTCATAACTATTATTTAAGAGAGCAGATTATAATGTAATCAATATGTACCTAAGTTCAGTCCATTTGGGATTGACTGTTTAAGGAATGTGACATAAAAATAGTGGTAGAATTATTTTACGAACCTTTGTATTACATTATTGATTTATATATTCCATCAAAAGCTATCCATACGAATAGTTATCCCATTTCGTTTAATTCAACGTTAATAAATTTATCAAAAGATAAGTAGGCCGCTCCTACAAGATTCAAACGGCAATATTTTCATCGTTTGAAAGAGAAATCTAAATATCTTACATGATTCTTGCATTAGGGATATGGAACTTAATATCATTGAACAAGCGGAAACATTCTGGAGACATTCAAAAAATCAAGAAACAAGATGGATTTCCAAAAGTAATATTAATAGTAATGATACTTTGGATAATCTAGCTACTATAGCTGACTTCTAATAATTTACCTGATCAAATTTTATTGTACAGTGAAAAATCAGTAATAATGTGTATAAACTGTCAGTTAATATTATTATTATTTAATATTCAATGCATCATTGTTACAGGGAATATTTCCTAATACGTAAAGACAAAGTTATATAGTACTTGTTTTCAAATCTGACATTAAGAAGATTATTGGTAATTATGAAGGCGTTTCTCTTAAATCGGTTATCCCTAAGACACTTGACAAAATTATCTCTAAACAATTGATGTGGTTTTCAAAAAATATTGCCATTCAAGAACAGCATGAGTTTTATGAGTCATTTTCATTCGATGCTTTGGAGAAGGGTCATCAAGTTGATGTCATATATACAAACTTCTCTAAAGAGTTTGATAGAGTAAATCATATCTTATTAATTGTTATAAACTGGATTTAATTATTCTGGAGCAACCTAATACAAGCGGTCAAAATAGGTAACGTTACGTCAAAGTCTATTGATGCACCACTTGGTGTTCCCCAAGGGACATATTGTGGTCTAATTCTATATTTAATATTCATAAATGCTCTCAGTAAATATTAAACTATTTGGAATATCTATTCTTCGCAGATGACTTAAAACTGCTTAATTGCTTAATCCATTAAATATTTCAATGTCAAGAATCAAATCCAGGCTGACCTTAATAGTTTAGTATATTGGTGTAATATTAATATTTGGAAATAAATATAAGTAATGTAAACACATGGATTTTTTTAGGAGTAATGCCAGTTTTGTTTACTCATACTTATTTAAGGGTTCTACTTTACTGTTGAATATATTAATGATCTGGATGTACTTTTTTGCTCGAAATTAAAGTTTGATATATAGAATAAATTTCACGTAGTGCAACGAGAAATCTGTGTTTGGTGACTAGGAATAGTTATGAATTTAACGTAACAACATTAAAATTGCTATTGCTCTCTTACATGGTCCAATTTGGAATAGTCTAGCGTAATATGGTCCCCTTATTATAACATACTAGCCTTAAGTAAAAGAACACCAAGAATTCGTGGTTCAATTTTTATGAAAATAACAGATAACACATAAATAAGTCACACTACAAAATGATTTAAATTCCAACAAAAAGATATGGGAACTTTTTCTTTAATTTCAATAATGAGTTTCTTCCCCACGATTTCTGGAGCACTCAGCAACTCACCTAGGCATACTAGAAATCAAATTGTCAATGTCAGCCTAAAGGATTGCACCCCAAGCTTCTTGAATTCGCATCCTAATATCAGGTAAAGTGGCTGAAGATGGCCCAGTCTTCTGCCAATTGTATCCCACACTTGTTCAATAGGTGATAGGTCTGGAGAACGAGAAGGCTATGGAAGTAAATCAACATTAGCTGGTTCCAGGAAATCCACAGTAACCCTAGTTGTATGCGGCTTTGCATTATCCTGTTGAAAAATGGGGGATTCCAACCTTCTCAGATAGGGCATTCATGTTTGTTCTAGAAATGTGTTAGTGTAGCGATTTGCGTTAATTATTCATGAAATGAATACAAGAGGAGACTTACTTCCATAACCGACCCTCCCCCATATTATCACTCCACATGTAAGAGCTGTTTGGCATTCCACTGCAAACTGTAAATTTCCTCGTTCTCCTCGGCGACGTCTAACTATTTTACGACCATCGTGGGCAAAATAACATAATCTCGATTCATCGCTAAAGATAACCTGTCTTCATTGATCGACCCATTATAGTGTCTCATTACACCATTCCAGACGGCACCTCTTATGGCGAGGAGTTAAGGGCAAACAAAAAAAGGATGGTACTTTTTGAGATCAAATGATCGAATTCTCCGGTAAACTGATCAATCGGAGATTCCTTGGTTAATTGAACCACTACAGATGTCTCCAATGGCTCTTGTTGTTAAAAATCGATCCCAATCGACAGCGACGATTTACGATTTGTAGTGTTTCTAGGGCGCAATCTACGCCGTTGTTCTTGTCGCTCGGTCCACCTACGCCAACAACGAGATATTGCACTGATACTTCTGCCAATTCGTTAGGCAATATCTGAAGCTTGCTTCTCTGAGTCAGATTATTTTATCGCGTTCAAAATCGCTTAATTGTTGAAATACGCCACACCAATTAACTGATTTGCACGAAAAATTGTAATGTCACTATACAGCTAATTAAACAAAATAACAATAACATTTCTTTCATTATTAATATTCCAAGGTATAATTAATCAAAAAGTTAGTGTGATTTTTTGTTAAAATTTTAATCTTTTCTTAGTGTGTATTATTTACGTATTATCTTAAATATACATAAACATTGAGCGACGAATTCTTAATGTTCTTTTACTTATGGCGGCCAGTATATTTCGAAACTGAAAAGGGTACAATATAAATTTTGAAAATTAATTTCATTTAAACTTGGCTTTACAGCTACGAATTTTTATTTAAATATAACTTTAACTTTTAACTAATTCTGTTCTTTTGCAGTCGAAAAGAACAGAATTCGATCTGTCTTTTTTCATTCAGTAATTTTGGGAAATATTCAATGTATAACATGTCATTATCAAAACTAAATGTAATTGTACGAGGGGGCGTTTTTAAGTTCGCGGAATAGGTGAATACCCTGACTTTTCATTAGTATATATACCGAGTATTATCATAACGAGGTAAGTAGTCTTTGAACTATCGCCGATCAATCAACTCAATCCGGAAGAAATTGTGAAGTAGGGAGAAAATAAAGTTCTGCGCCGTTATAAAGTTCCTTACTAAGAAAAGAAACCATATTGGAAGAGATATCATCTGTTTACGGGAACTCTTGTCCAGGAAAAACCATGGTATACAAGTGTCAATTGAAGACGATTACCATCCTGGGCGGTGTGTTAAAGTCATCACTTCAGATATCATCGAAAAACTAATATTAACAACCATTTTTAAGGTCTTCCATAATCATCAGTCAGTGCAATATGGGTGTCTAGATTCACACCGCCACAAAAACAGCAGCGCGTGCGATTTTGAACCAGTGTAATAAAGTCAAAGATAAGTTTTAGAGCAAATTGTTACTGGGAATAAAACTTGGGTTCATCACTATAAACCTGAGTGTAAGCAAGATTCTATGCAGTGGCACGCTTTAATTTTAGAGAAGTTAAAAAAGGCTATTAGAAAGAAAAGAAGAGGATATTTAAGCGATATTTAACCAAAGGTATCCTGCTCTTGCACGACAATACTCCTGTTCACAAGAGTCGAGTTGCAGTGGCTGTTTTGCATAAGGTGGGCTTCGATATCATTGATAATCTATCTTATATCACAGATTTGGCTCCCAGCGACTATTATAGCTTTCCAAATCTGAAAAATGAGCTTCGAGAAATCAAATTTTCTATTGATGAAGAATTAAGGATGCATATTTTTCAGAAGAGGATAAATCAATTTTTATGAAGGTATTCACAAGTTAATTCATAGATATGAGAAATGTGTTAAGGTTGCAAGTGATTATATTGAAAAAGAAAAATAATTTTGTAAATTTTTTTTATCTCCTTCCATTATATTCCGCGAACTTAAAAACATCCTCGTACATAGACCAATGTGTCCGAATTTTGCTATCATATTAAAAGAACGTCTGCGCTCTTTTAGTCTTAAACAAATTAAAAAATCAACTTTTGCTAAGCATCGAATATATGAGAATCATTCTGTTAGCGAGAATGTACTCTCCATAATTTATTGCGCTGAAAGGGGGCAAAAAATGGACCTCCTTGAATCATTATAAATTCATAGAGCTCGCGCTAATCCGGAAATGTCCCTTATTAACGACGAGATTAACATAATGTACCCTCCAATTTTCAACGCTGTTTGTTAAGATTTTTTCATATATACCTTTAATTAGTATTTGAAATTACATTTAGTTTTGATAATGGCACGTTAAGTTGCTGAAACTATAGTCAAAGTTAAATAAAACGTGTTATACAAACAAAGTTAAAAAAAATGTTTTCATTTATAAACTAAATAAACGATGTACACTCTTGTGTAAAACCAATCATATAAATATATTGAGCTGTTGGTTAACCGCTAATGAACTTGCTCTAAATGCAAACAAAATACAAATCATTGTTTTGGGACTCCAAATTTTGTTCCGAGATAGAAACAATACAGAGGTAAATTATTGGGACTTTGCACAAGCTTTAACCTGGCGAAGAAATTAAATCCGTCTGATCATTAAGCAGATTAGTTTTAATATTCTTGCTTTGGCGCTAAATCTCTAATGACTCCAAAAGATTAAGCCTTTAGCCTTTATTGCAAAAATGTAAAAGTTTTAAATTATCCATATGGGGAAATTAATGATTACACTCTAAGATATGATTTGAAAAAGAACTTGTATGTCTAAGTCTGAATGCTCTATAATGATCATTGTATCTCTTCTCAAAAGTCCTACCTGTATGTCCTATATATGTGCTGTTACATTCGAAATATGAAATTTGGTATACTCCATTTTTTAATTGATTGAATTTTGTCTTTAAAAAAGTTAAAATTTATATTTGAAAGTTTGCTCGCTGGTCTAAATGCAATTTGATGATTTTTTTAAATATTTGATATTTTATTTGTTACGTGCCCAAAATAACTAAATGCTATAAATTTTGTGTTCGGTCGGTCTAAAGTATTTGGATAAATATGAATTAAATTTGCTATTCATTCAATAAAGAAAAAAAAGTTTGCCACAGAATATTATCAATTTGTTGATAGAGCTTTATCATTATGAAAATTCAATAATAGTCACCTAATATAAATTTTACTATATCAGAGATAAACAAATAATTAACTAGTAAAATTATAATAAATAATAATCCTCGATACAAATAATGCCGACTACTGGAAAAACCCTAAAACATGAAGTTAAGTTTATAAAATGGAATATCGTACCATACAAGATTCAACTAAATATTGGAAATAAGTAATTGTTTTAAGTTGTGGGTGTTAGTTATTAATAGAATTGATAATTAAACAAATATTCATTTTCTATTTTTATTGATGTCTAATCAATTATTTAGAGCTGAAACAAATAATTAACTTATATAACTAGACTCACCTGGGCGGCGACGTGTCCTTGTTTTAACCTAGGAAGATCGGTATGACTCCAAGCACTGGTAGACCATGGTGACACATTCCTCAAGTCCTCCCCAAATTTGAAATCCTTTAATCGATTGTGCACAAATTTTCTGATATTCCACGGTAAATCGTTGTGTCCATCGATGAGGGGCACTTCTTGTAGTAACCTAGAGGCAAACTCCATTCGTTCTTCTAACGACGCACCTGCGCTGATCTTTAAAGCAATTGGAACACCCACCCCTGCAGCCGCGGCCAGCAACAAAACTGTCACAATTATCCACCAATGCTTTGTCGACAAGTCGACTCCTGCAACAACAATAAAAGACATTTTTAGTTTATGGAATTGCATCGGGAAATGTGGCTTATCCCGGTGGACGTTCGAGAGACATGCGGCTATTTCTCCGACAAGTTATAAGGGGACGTTGATGCCAGAAAAATTCATACCGGAATTCCCTGGTGTCTCTTCTTAAATACAAGTGGAGGGGAAAACTTGTAGATTGTGAATACTTGGGTTGACATCAAAACAGATTTTATGTTATGTTTTCTAGATATATCAAATCTTACGAGAATATTTTTAATGTAGTATATATTTTCATAGTAAAGATAATATTTTTTATAATTAACCTCAATAATAAAAAGTAAAATTATATATATATATATATATATATATATCGGCTTAATATAAATGTTGTCATTTTTGTTTTCATGTATACCATATTCTAACGCATAGGCAATTTGTAATTAAAATAGCGTATTTCCTTTTTTAATTATTTTTTCTACTTTATTTAAATGTTTATAGTACACTATGTAGACATTCTATTGAAATTAGTAAATAAAAAATAGACCTTAATTGACGGCGAGCACTTGAAAAGAATAACATGATTATATATTTTTGAAGAGTGATGGGTACATTGAATTAGTTTGCTGTACAGCAGGAATTATCGATCCCTTTGAAAATTAATGCAGCCTATAGTAGATTATATGTAACTTTATATAGTAATCTAAAATTTTAACTTTGCGAATTTCGCGAAATTAGTGTTCATTTTACATTGCTGAGAATTTTTATCATTGTTAAAACGAGGGGTAGTGGGCAAGTAGTACCCGTTGACAACGTGCTGCCGTTAGAGTAGCCGTCGAATGTATGCTAACATGTTCAGTTGTATTTCGGCAGTGTGTTTTCAAAGTTACGTTTCGTGTATATAATGAATAAAGAACGCAGCCAGTTGTGAAGTTAGGGCTGAGATTAGATTTTTTAATGAAAGAAATGGGCGATATTGCGATTTTCATCGTCAATTGAAGGATGTGAATGGAGAATATGTTAGTTATTGAAAAGTTGTCTGTCATCCATCAGCTATGGTATCGTAATTTCAACTCACGGACAAACTTCCAATCATCTATAGACTTAGCTTCTTCAGATTACCATCTATTTACAAAATTCAATGGATTTTTGGCAGAAAATAAAGATTATGTATTTCAATGCATTACCGGTCGATAAATATGAACCTGGGATACAAACATTTGTTAATTTATTAATTATTTCTCTCTGTCAGCAACAGCCACGGACCGGTTTAGATCTACTTTGGATCTCATAAGGGTATGCTCTTTATAAATAAAACGTTAATATCTGTTAATATACTCTAGCTATTTTAATATCTCTGAACGGGTACTACTTTCAGGTTGACCCTTGTACTTCTCCATCGATGAATGTTTTGGCATTTAAATAATATATATTTAGATATATATATATATATATATATATATATATATATATATATATATATATATATGTATATACCCTAGGGGGTAAGGGTAGTGGGTCGAGTTTCGTATCATTAGATGCCCCCTCCGAGGCGAACAAATTTTAGTTATATATTTTTTTATTCGATGTGTAGTTTTCGAGATATTTCAATGTCTACACTTTATACACCCTGTATAAAAATGATCTTACATGAATATTTAGATTATTTTGCTTCATAAAATTGAAATAGTAATGAATTTCTAATTTGGACAAGAAAAACCTGTGTTATCTTTCATTATTTTATTGTTGATTAGTTGGTACATGTTTTTATCTTACATATAAATTTTTAAGATTAGAACTTAAAGTTATAACTTTTCGGATTGAATGATTGTAAACCTAACCAATGACAATTGAACAAACTGTTAGATTTTTACTTTTGCGTCTGACTCCTCAAATATGTTTTTAATTGCACTTAAAATAATCACAGTGTTTCATACAAAGTGATAAATGCAACATGATGATATATAAAATTTTGGAGTATAGTCTTTGCTTTGTAACAACCAATTTAACATTGTAGTTTTATCAAGACACCTAAGTTGAGGATCACTGACCTTACTTTGAGGCCTATTAGGTGAATCCAGAATTATGACTGAAGAGAAATGAGGCAAGAACTCTTTTGGGCAATGAATCCTTTAAGTTTATTGGCAGTTTATAGATGGCACTACGCTACTGATATAAGAATAATTATTTAGAAATAATATGGCGATAATCTTGCTTTATTCGCATAATTCTGAAAAAATGCTGCATTTTACACAAACAATTATTCTTTATAAATTTCTTATTTTACTATTTTTTATAATTATTACTTGTATAGTTTTTAAATGAAATACAAAATTATATATAATGTTTCCCAAAAAGATTGAAGTGTACAAAATTTTTGTTTTAAAGAAATTTGTTCAGTTTTCTTAATTAACTTTATCCTTTGTAAAAAAATGTAAAATCCGAAAAAAAAAACAAAAAAATCAGATAATCACCTTTTCGCAAAAAATAAAACTTAAAGTTTGTTAAAACTCAAAATATCTAGCGGTTTTTAAGTTATATAGGGTATACGAACAGGAACACAAACACTACACTTCCCATACCAGGACCTTGAGTGAATAACTTCTAACCTCAAAAATTTCTATTTGAAAGCAGCAGCAAGTCCTCCAGATATTTTCATATTTTCTGCTACACATTGTGCTAAAAAGTAATTTAAATAAACAGGTCCCGTTGTTATTCTCGAGTTTATCATAAACGCATCAAATACGTTATCATCGTTTACCATAATAAAGGTTTAGATGATTAAAATGAACAACTCTTAATACATTTTGTAGTGCTTTTTCAATCTGGTATTCTTTATAATTGATTCTTTAGGGAAACGCCTCGATGTTTATATTATATCTCGTCGTAGCTTTCATTAATATTATTACCAGCCCATTAAGTGGTAGAGAGTACTTAGTAATGGATTCCACCTACACCGCTGTTTATATCATTCACATAATATTTCCTCACCATTTCCTCTCCTGGTGAGCAGCCAACCAACTACAAGCAAAGCCTAGTTTGTGAAACATGACGACACTTGCTCGCTCGAGTTTGCCAGTCTCTTTCTTTGCTCATGGTTGATATGTTTAACTATACCATAAGATTGCGAATATAAAGGTTTTAACATCCTTCTCTTGTCGATTTTTAATTTCTATATACCTCTTTTGAAAATTTTGACTCTTCTTTCATATTATTAAGATATTTTAAATTGTCTCACTCTTCTTATGACTTTCAATTCTAGTGTCTTGAACTGTAGGAACCAATAAGGAGTAGCCAGGTTGGTTCTTAATGGGTATTTTTTTCCATGAGAAAAAAAACTACCCGCTGGCTTTGCTACTGCAAGTAATGGTTTTCATGTCATACAGTGTCTTAACAAAGTGGCTGTTTTCCTTTTTTTGTCCATTTTATATTTGTTATAAGACAGATCCAATTCTAACATTACTTGCTTAGATATTTAGCACAATTTTTTCATATAGTAATGCATAATTTAAAACCATATGATTCTAAGTAAATTCTCCAGTTTTTAACCCCTTTTTCTATTGATAATTTCATTGACACCTTTGTTTTTTTGATGAGGTAAGTCGACGGTCGATGCTTAATCAAATTTGTATCCTTCGGACAGGGCACTTCACTGCAATACGTTTAAACCAATTGTCTTTCTTTATTATTTGCCTTGGATTTTCTGTAAATAGGGTATGAACAATTCTTGTTAACTCCTAATTTATATTTTTTCCCTAAAATTAAACGATATTAAGCAGTATCATATCAATATATATCTGTTATGCTGACATTAACAGCCAAAAAATTCTCTCTGAAAAAGGAAAAAATACACTAAACAAAAGTAACTGTTGAAGATTCCAGATATCGAAGAGGATACTAGCTCCCTCAACATCATGGTAAAGAAAGGGTTTGAGTGGAAGACTATATTGAATTGTGAACTTCGCCTGTGCTCCTTTTACCCAAAATTTAATATATGTTTTTATTAATATGTTTATTATGTATTATTCAAGAAAGGAGACCAAAGATAAATAAATAAATAAATAAATAATTATATTAGAATTCTAAGTTAGTTTCCAAAGACATTTAAAGAAGAAAGCAAGAAATATTTATTAATTTACAGAGCAATAAATAATGGTATAAACGTGTAAAATTTAAAAATTTCTAAACTTTAACATTTAGGAGAAAAAAGAAAGAAATAGTACGATGAAGAAAAAAAGTAATGGACAAAATTGATAATAGAGGGTCAATTATCCAAATTTCTTCAGGAAAGTATTTACGTACATGTAAGTTCTTATATAGGTATTACTATGCCTATAAATGTGACAGTAAGTTCTCTTTTTATTCTAAGTGTACACTATTATTGTACATTTATTTTATAATTGAAATAATTAATGTTTTATATTCAATACTTCTTGCGCTACATTCTTGATGGAACGAAATTTTCAAATTGGGTAAATTAAAGCACTTGTTATGTTCCATAATTTTATTTTCAGTTTCCTGACACGTGTTTCGATCTTTTACGATCATTCTCAAAGTGTAAAGTGTTTACACGTGTCAGGAAACTGAAAATAAAATTATGGAATATACCAAGTGCTTTAATTTACCCAATTAATGTTTTAATATTGTGATCTTTTTAAAAAATGCAATATCAATTTCTGCCAAATTAATAAACTTTGTTGCAATTTGGCTCTAACTATATTTTAATTACAAATGTCTGGCTTTTATTTTGACAAAGAGAAACATTGTCTGGTAAAGGCTTTTGTAACGAGCGCAGTTTCGCTAATGCAGAATTAATAGTGCGCTAATTAAAATATTATTGCGCACACCTACCGCGAACACATGCCACTCTCAACTTTTAACAGCTCAATAACAGATGGGGCTAATAAAAGCGCCCATATACCCATTAGCGGCGCCCTAATGAAAACTGGCGCAATTAGAACACGCCGTCGCGACGCTCTTATCTAAATTAGATTGGAATCGAAAATAGTGCGGCGCAACAGGTCTTGCTGTGCCTCGTTCATTCGGCACTTTCCGATGCGAAATCGACAATTTTAAAGCGTCGCCTGGCGTCTTGTTATACGGATTTGGACGTCGCGTTTTCTTCGGTCTGCATGCCACCCGAGCGTTCCATCCATAAAATTTAATATCGCACATTTGCAGTCTGTCCTGTTGTTTTAGAATAATCCAAACGCCATGATTTTTATTTCGACGTGTGTTTAAATATTTTGATAGCAAGTTATTTTAAATGTGTGAATTAATTTTAAAATGTAAACAGTGTATAAGAATTATTATATTTCAATGTTGTATTTATGATAAAAACTTTTCATATTTATCAGATTGGAATATATGTATAATTTAAGAGATTATCGATTGCAAGTCTATTATAAGTTATAATAACTTTAAGGCATCCATTAGTATATGATAATTTAGTAATAGTTTGTAAGTTTGCTGTTAAAATACCAGCTCATGAGAAAACTGAAATATACGTTATTACATTATATTATATTGTATTACATTAATATTAACATACAAAGACCACCAATCCTCACTTTGTGGTATAAAAATTTCAAAATTACTTTAATAAAAATAGTTTATCAATTTAAATACTATTGATTATTAGAAGTACACGCTCATGGGGTCGATTTAATTTACGCATCACCATTACTAGCGTTGTCCAGTTGCGCATATGCAGTTTTCATACATTCTCTTCCAAAAACAGGCAATTGATATAAATAAAAAATTTATTAAAATCACAGATAGTGTGACGCAAGTCAATGGCGCGCATTTTTTCTTACTACATACTTATAACATGCGAGTGCATTAGAAACACGTACAGAATTGATTTCAGAACATTTTAAATTAGTGTGCGTGCCATTTAGCAGAGCTGTTTGTCAAAGGTAAGTTATTGTTAATTGATTATTATTGTTATTATATAGCAGAATATATGAGACATTTAATGTATTATATTACATTGGATATGGTTTTTGGCGATTACACATCTTTCTCTGTACTGCTCATTGAATTCCCTTGTAAAATTATTTCTAATATAAATTTCACTCTTCTAAAAAATCGTCCATTTTACACGAAATTAGTATTATTTATACATTTTAAACAAAATTTATTTATTACCTGAATAAAATTCAACTTTGATTAGAATAATGAACAAAACCATTTCATTATTATAGGAAAAAAATGTAAACAACAAATTCGATGAAAAACATAGTAACCAACGACATCTCTATTAAATAATCTTCACTACCTCGGGTTCAACAAAATACCTTAACACATGATTCAAATTCAAAATTAAACCAAGCATCAACTAGCGGTGTAACCTAAACCCTAAAAATCGCAAATGAATAGTGGAGATAGTATTAAAGTTATCCAACGTTTTCTGTGGAATCCCCGGATAAAAGGAACACATCGGAATGGACTACTGACCTCAGGAAAAATAAGCCGAAGAAATTCAATACCATCTGCGACACAGCAGAGGACATCATCAAAGGAGATATACGATACAGTTACTTGTACGTGTTCCGCCTGGACCCGCAACTAACACCGGACCAATTAATGAATTACCTTAAATCTAAAAAAAAAATTAAATATTAATTATGAACAATTACAATCCAACTTAATATTCATCATTTAAAATTACAGTACCTTCTTCTCAGTTTGATGAATTAAAATAAGGTTTGTCAGAAAATGTTTGTTTCAATTTGCTCAAATAACTTTAATATATTATTTCTTAACTCGCAATATATCAGAAATAAAATAAATGAACTCTAATGCACAATACTGGATAATAACATTGTTACGAACCGTCTAATATTACGTTTTTTAATTTTGTATTTTTATATTTTATTAAGCGCATGTAGATATTTTTCAAGTAATTTTAAGAAAATGAACAATAACCATAAAACAGTTTAAAGTGTAAATCATGGGGGTTGTTAGAGCATTCAAAAACCATTTTTCGGAAAGCAAAACTCCAGGGGGTTGTTGGGCTATTCAAAATATTTTTGGAGAAAGCAATTATCCAGACTCTTTTGTTAGGTCACGTACTGACCATCGTTTCTACAATTAACAAAATGTCTTTGTTCGGTCACGTACTGGCCGCTGGTCTGGGTACCGGTCAATTCGCGGAAGACGCTACCATCACTTTCACCTACAACAAGGGTAGCCCGCCCACCAACCCCTCCGGATAACGACAACCAATTAGATTATTTTTCACCCCCACGCATTTTCTCACTTTAGCTGTTTTTGGCAAAATTAGGGAGACACTTTTAAACGCTCGAACAGTAAACATCAACATTTTTAATAATCTAAACTTAAACCTTTACACATTTAAACTTAAAAGTAAACTAAAACTGTTGCAATTGTACATAAATTGTAAATACTTCTTTATTACGGTGAATATATACAGTGAAGTGCATTTAATATTTTATTTCACAATTCACCCGCACCAAAATTAGTGACGTCATCTTACCAGTGAGAAATCAACGGCGTCACATCCTAACAAACATTAATTTTAATATAATTTCGCTTAGTGAACATTGGTTTCCAGACATTGAATGTCAACTATCGCGAATAGGCGCGATATTTAGTAAGACACATTATGCTCGCTAAGTAGGAAATTATGGCGGTTCTAGAATCGATACCGATACTTCTGTAATATAACAACATCTTATGCAATATATGTAAAATATATGTGTATATTGAATGTTTAATAAATTTTATTGGTTCTCTTGATCATGTTCATTTTGGTAGGCGATTTTAATATAAAACACCAAGTGTATAATAATAAAATAAATAATTTGCATGAATCATTATTGTGTTATAACTTAACAAATATTGTGCATGAGGAAAAAATTGCCTTGATAACGTTTTTATAAATTTTGATAAGAATCATATAAACATAAGTCCTTTCAATGCCAATATTTCTGACCATATAGGCATATCTATTTCTGTCAATTAGCCTCAAATTTCATCGATATTCATCAAGTATCAACAAATTAAAATGATAGGCAAAATAGAGTTCAATGCTAGATAGTGTTGATTGGGCGGTTAATACTCCAGAATTAATTTTAATCAGTCTCCTCAGAGTATATTGCTATTAATAAATTGTTTCTTAATACCGATAAATAGGTAGAAAAATTATTGATCCTTAGATTAGATTAGATGTTAAATGAGTGGCACCAGCGCCTGTTCCACCGCGACCTTTTCAGATCTATTGTGGATCCCTATTTATGTCAGATGACCAGCTCTAGCTTTACCTCTTTGTTTAGTCCTATTAGCCATGTCGGAGGGGTTTGGGCATAGGTCTCCGCGCATAGGTTTGTAGTGCCCAGCTTTTGATATATAATCCTTGCGAGGCCCTCGAAGTGGCATAGGATGTGGAACGAGTCCTCTTCTTCCTCTAAGCAGATCTACTATTGTTTGGAAAATGTTTGTGTCTTGGTTCAGAAATTCGGTGGTAAATTTTTGAGTTTCGCCTGTCTCTGTCTTGGTGAGTTCGTCCACCAGGTATAGGCCTGTGTCTCCACCCATTTTTTTATGGATCGTTTGCTGCGGTTTTGAAGATTTCGCAGGAGGGTTCCGGGCCAATTATTGCTTTTGACGAGCCTTGTTTGGCCAGTTCGTCTGCTTTGTCATTCCCCGGATGTTCTCCGTATCCTGGAACCCATGCAATTGTTACTTTTTGTAACAGCCAAGTTCATTAAGATCATGTATACAGACGCACACTAGCCTAGATTCGCCCTGTGTGTAGCTTAGTGCTCTTAGCAGCGCCTGGCTGTCGGATAATATAGCAATTGACCTACTTTTGGTGTCTTGTCTTGCTATTTCTCTTGTGCAGTGGTGAAGAGCTATCGCCTCTGCTTGGAACACCGTGGTGTCCTTGGTGAGACTGATGGAAATCTTTTTCTCGGGTTTTGTACCGTATATACCTGCTTCTACCCCGTTGTCGGTCTTTGAGCCGTCCGTGAACCAATATAATTCTGCTTTGATAGGTTGGCCTTCGGACTAGTCTTCTCTTTGCGGAATCAGTACCTTGTATTTCCCTCAAAGATCACAATGCCTGCTTTGAAAATAATATAAAATTCCTAAGAGTTTTTTTAATTCAACTCTAAAATGGGAACAAGTTGCAAAATTCACCAATCTATTAATAAGTGCGTACTATAGACCTTGCCATTGTCATCTTTCATTTGGCATTGGTGTTTCGTGATTTTGGATGAAAATGACGACTTTTAGTTTCAACAAGATGGTGCGATATGTCACACATCCTATGAAACGATTGCTCTGCTGACTGAAAAATCCCCAAAAATTATCTCTTCGCGTTGCAACCAGGCCTTAGGTCATGCGACATTATTTTTGGCCATCGCCCAGGAAATTAGTTTGACATACTCGTAATGTTACAGCTTATCCATATAAAACCATTGAAGAAATTTTAAGGAATCTAGGATAAAATTTCACTCTTGAAGGACTGAATTTGTGTAGGTACAGCAAATAAGGGGAAACATTTTGAGTTTCTAAAATAACTAGATAATGGGTGCTTTTAGAAATTTCAGCGTTTTGTAAATTTCTGTTATGGGTAATAAGTTTTATTATTTTTCATAAACTATGCTAATAAATATTGTTGTCATTTGTTTTTACATGGCATTTTTGTAAAAGTAACTTTAGCCATATATTTTCATTTACACCTTACAGGGTGAACCAACACTTCGAAAACAACGAAAAACAACAACGAAAATTTAAAAAATCTAAATATCTTTGAAATGGCAGGAGGTATCAGTTTGCGGTTTTGACGAAACAATATGTAATTTCATTTTCTTTTTTGTAAGCTGCTTTGAATTATATCATTCCATTTGATATTTCTGAGAAAAATACATAAATAGGGTTAAGTGTTAACGCCCTCTAGTTGCCAGCGCATAGATTATATGTGTTAATGTTATTTATTTTTGTAATCAACTTCTAATACTCTTTCCATTGAGCCTAAGCTTGTGAAAATCGGTTAAGGTATACGGAAGTTACAGATCATTTTCTGTAAACAAAAGTATACTTCCCCCACCACTTAACTGTAGGTGATAGAAAAAAATGACTTGAGCAAAAATTGTAAACTAAGTACAGTAGTTTCTAATTTTGATAATTTTCAATAGCCTTAATGCGGTAATATTTTGTAAAATACGCAAATTAATTATGTAAATGATAAAATGCGCTACCTAGCGGAAAGCTAAGCATTTAAAAATGTTTTTACGCATTTTCTTTTGGCCGATTATGTGATAAGAATTTTTTTCCCCAAATTCTAGGATATACGGTTTCCGAGATAAGGCCGGTGGCTACCCTTAATGAATCACCCCGTATATATGTAGTTTTGTAAATATGTTACTGTAATAAAGATGTATGTATAGGGGCATCATTGGATTCAGAAAATTAATGTCAGATATAATAAAATAGGAAAAGGATATAAAACCATTTAAAAAAAAGTTAATTTTGAAAAAAATTAAAAATATACCTCTTAATCCTTTACACAATCCATCTAATCAGCTCCTTTATGATACCACTTTAGTTATCCCTATCCTAGAACGCCTTCGATTCCTATCAGAAAAATTCTCCAAAAATCCTTTCAACTTCCATATATTATCCCAATATTGTCTTCCCAGAAACCCTAATATAAACCCTAAATTTAAAAATCCCAATTCAACCATATTTGATTTCATTTTATCATTTCATCCTCTTACGCAATAACGACTGACGCCATATGACTGGACAGCACAAGGCAGAAAGGCCTCTGGTCGATAGCCTTTTGACAAATTAATACATTAACACCTCATTCATTATTCATTATTTCAATGTAAATATGTACAAAAATTTGTAAATAAATATATGTTACTACTAAAAATATATTATATTAAAAATGTAATTATGTATTCCATAGTATTTAAACGGTCATTCAATTTGTTTTTCAGTTGATTCAAATCGGTTAATAATTTTTTTATCGAACACCCGGTATAATTCTCTAAAATTATTAATTAAGCCTATTTTTATATACGTCGTTGCAAGAATTTGTAGGGAAAATAACTATATAATTCACTCTGAAATTAAACAAAACACTCAACGGTTTCCGTACTAACATAAAAACTACATAATTGAGCACACGGTTTAAAATAAATAATTAACTTAAGATATAAACTATGATTTACAATTAGCACTGTAATTTTTTATTATTAACATAACTTAAGGGATTTATAAAAGATACTTTTAAATATAAACTTTATATTCTTTATATTTGATAGATCACAACTTGATAAAAGTTCTCTTGTAACAAAAAAAATATTATTATCCGAAAAAGATAAAGGATATTAACCGTAAGGTATACGTATTAAATATTGTTAAAGAGAGGTCGCGAGGTGTAATTAAGGTGCAGTACTATTTTTTTATTAAATTTAATTAACACAATTAATCTCTTTAGTTATATTAAATAAAATATGTAAATATAAATTTAATTTAAGGATGATGTTAAAAACATCAAAACAATTTTGTCTGTCTGTTATAACATTCCACTAATATTTGCGTGAAAATATACCAAAATATATTTTCATGATGGTGAAAAGTGTAAACAAAAAAGTTATTGGAGGCGTTCATTTTTAGAGTTATTGATTTGTGGTGTATTTGATTTGCTGCACCATGTATATAAATGGAATCCAGCAATTGATACTTCTTGTTGATTTTTCGGTTCTGTTACTATTGCAATTATATAAGACACAAAATACAAATATATTAAACTTTTGAGAGATAATTTATTTTATACTTCTTCATCATGAAGTTGTTGTAAGTGCCTTTATTTATAAATTTACCACTATTTTAATGAAGCTATGACATGTTAACAAAACTGTAAAATACTGTTAAATTAACCACGATGTTAATACCTTTAAAATGTGAACATAATACGATACAACGCTCAATAAATAAAATTTATTTCAAATTCTTATATCGGTATGAGTTTTGCTGACAGAATAATATAATAATATATGCTGTAAAATATATCTCAATAATGCTTATATATTTACAGGATGTGACTGCATACGAGACGTATATTGCAAATAATTCTTGGAAAAATATAATCGAAAATTTATTTACTGATACATTTTTATAACCTGTATCAATTATCATTTTAGTTAAAAATATTTAAAATTCATAATTTTATTTCTGCATGGAAAGCTTTCTTTCCTGCCTTTCCATTGCTTTTTTGTGAATTATAATATCAATTTTCATTTACTAATAATTTCGTCTTTTAAAATTATTATTAAATATTTGGATTTTTTTATAGTAGTAATAAAAATGTGTTTACTGTTTAAGAAGAAACAAACGGAAAAAATCAAACCAACCTCGAGTAAATACTCATTTTAGGTAAATTACTTATCACTAAAAGCTTAGATAGTAATGCAGAGATGCAGATTTATAAGTGTACACTATAATATTGTAACCGGAGTTTGGGAATATAATGTTAATAAATTTAAAAATACGAAAACATTTCGTGAATCTACAACAATGAGTCTTACTAAGACTACAAAACAAATTAATTTGAAACAAATTAATTTGTTTTGTAGTCTTAGTAAGACTCATTGTTGTAGATTCACGAAATGTTTTCGTATTTTTAAATTTATTATTTAATTTTCTACAACGAACTAAAGGATTTTAATACATTTAATATAATGTTAATCTGTCACTCTACGGCCCTGTCGATAAACTTAGTGGATAATAAGCTACATGAATTTCGTTGATAACTCATAGATGACGTTTATTGCATTTTGTATGCGTAGTTGATTGGAAATTTAGAGTCAACATACTTAATATCGGAAATCGTTCTTTACAATTGTTATTTATATTATTTCATTTTCATGTAACTGCTATTTTAATAAAATTTAGAAAAGGCAAAAAAGGCGCTAAAGTAAATGCATTTATTTAAAAAAAAACATATATAATTTTAGTCTACAATACGTATTAATTTTATTCTCAAGGAAAACACCGATAACACAAGTAAAAATGGGGAGAATATAATCGTTAGTAGACGCCTTACAAGTTGAATGTCTAATTTTCAGCACATTTTCAAATATATTTAGCTTCAATTTATTTTATTGTTTAAAGATGGAGAACTACGAAACACTAGTAAATATAGAATGTAAAATAAATATAAATACTACGAGGAACACTGGTTTGTAGATAGAATTAAATTATATCTTAGTTAAACGCAAAACTTAAAACAGGATTATACAGACAAAAATAAGCCTAAAACATTGAACTATAAACTATGAATAATATAACATCGTTTATAGTTGTCACTGTTGTGATGGAAACTAGGAAAAAATTTAACAGGGCAAAAAAGAGGCAACTCGGATGACGGGCACTGTGAGAATATATTCTGAACTTTAAAGACCACAGCAACGGGCTAATAAAAAAAAACCTTGTCAGTTTTAACTTTGATAATGATCCGTGAGGACCGAAACAAGTGTCAGTTATCTGAAAATAAAGAAATGGAACATAACAAGAGTTTTACTTCTCCTAATTTAAAAAAAAAAAACCTGTTGGGAGTTATGCATAGGGACTTAAGGAAAATCTCTTTATGCTGCCATTTCCAGACTCAACATCTGTGAACCAAGAAAACGCTGCTCAATCTGCAAATAATTCTTGGGAAAATATAATAAGGAAGCATATTCCTACCTAGTGGAGAAAGTAAAAGCAAGGCTGGTAAACTCATTACCAAAAAAAACATTGAAGTTGTATCCTTTATACCCTTCAAAACACCAGACTCAAATGACATTTGCCTGCACTGCTACAGCAGGTGCTAGATATAGCCTGCAGGCAGTTTACAAAGCTAGCTTTACGCTACGCTATATTCCAATGGAATGAATAGATGGTAGGGTGATATTTATCCCCAAAGCGCGCTGAAGGCCACTCAATGAGGCCAAATCCTACCTCCAAATTAGTCTTACTTAATTTCTTCTAAAATAGTGAAATAGGCACTTCATAGCCTCAAAACAGGCATAGAAGCTTCAATATAGCACAGGAAGCTTGCATTACGTATAAGGAGTGAATCAGAAACGGTAACCACAGCAAGTATCGTTGTGAGTGATCTCTTGACGACCTTGGCCGACAAGAGTTATTTTACGCAAGGTTTTGCCGACGACATAGCAATTATCATCAGGGGGTAAATATGAATATAAACATCATATCCACCCTAGCCCAAAATGCCCTTAATACCACAGTAAAATGGTGTCTGAGGTAAGGCTTTGATGTCAATCTTGACGAAACTTCACTAATCGTAGGAAGTTGAATATCTCCAAAAGTAAAAGGAGAAGAAATTGTTCTCCTAAATCAGGTGAGATATCTAGGTTTAACACTAAATAGAAAACTCAATTAGAACGCGCGCCTAGAAAAAACAATCTGCAAAGCTATAACGGTACTATGGATATGTTGCAGGCTTTTTGGCAGATAATGGGAATTGAAACCCAAAATGATACATTGGCTGTACATTATGGTAGTTAGTTATTATTTTATATGGCTCACTAGTATGGCGGGTCAAGACTAAACAAACAACGGCACCAAAGAAGCTTCAAACCTTTCAAAGAATGTCATGTCTTCGCATCATGAAAGCTATACATACCATCTCCTCTGTAGTAATGGAAGCTTTACTAGACCTTCTTATCACGTACGAACAAATCGGAAAAGAAGGTCTAATGGCATGATAAAGAACATAGTTTGGGAAATTCTGAACCTAATTAAACCAGAATTTCTACAAGCACCGTCGGACATAATGCCGACCAAATTGATTTAGTATCGCGCTTTGGAGTGATTATTGACAGTAGCTAAAACAGCCAGAAACGAATACAAATTAAAAAATAAATCTGTAGTCTAGTATACAAATGTATCAAAAACGAAAGCGAGCGACGGCATAGGCCCTAAACTATTTAGAACTGCAAACAAGCTCTAAGTTAATTAACCTAGGGCAACAAGCTCGAAACAAGCGGCGAATACGCCGATGTACTTGCCAGGGAAAAACTGCGACTATCAAGATCGGACCAAAGCCTACATGTGAGCTATCAAAAGAACATGGGAAGGGTGTGGTCCAAGATTGGGAAAAAGGTGCAAAACAGGGCTCACCATATCAAAGGCAATGAAAATATTTATTGACATCCCACCAAGCAGAGCTAAAATCCAGATAAGACTGGTCATGGGTCTCCTTACAGAACAATTTCCAGTGAAGTACAATCTTCACAAGATAGGTAAAGTGGATAACACTACTTGTAGATTATGTGAATTGGCAGACGAAACGCCCCAGTTCAACCTATGCTCCTGTATAGTACTGGATCCCACCAGACTAACCATAATTGGAGAAATGGCGATAACGCCAGAACGGATCAGGGCATGGACCCCTAGGGAGTTAATTGACCCAGAAAATTGAATACCTAGAAACATACTAGTAGTAGGGTACTAGTACAACTAGTAGATCTAACCACGTCGCAGTGCGGTAAGACAGACTATAACCAAGCGACCCCATCTAATTTAATCTAAACTAAACCGGAGTTATCACACTATTATTGTTACAATTTTTGCTATTGATAGTTTCCTACGATTGTTAGCGGTTGTCCATCCATATAGGACAAAATATAGGGCAATGATCAAACAAGAGATTATACCTTAATGGAATTATCTTGAAAATGATGGTAGCGACCGTATTATCTTGCTTTAGTAAACTGAAAACAGTTTATAATAACCAAAATAGTATTCCTTTTTTTTAGCAGAAAGCAATCAACACTCTTATAGTTTTGGTTATACAACTGACTAGAAGAAAATGAATAGACAAATGTATTTATTACTTATATTTCCCACCCTCAAATTATTCATCATTCATTTTGAAATGTACGTTTCTATGCCAATATTTCATTTCACCACAGTAGAGATTGAATATTGACATTGACTTTTGTATTGTATTCTAAATTCAAGTATATACGACCATTCAGTAAAGAAGGGGATTCACGATTTAGAGCAGAAGATCGCTAAAAAAGAGAAGTAGTAAAAACTATTTTATTTATTTTGTTATATCTGTTCAAGCAAATAAAAATTAATTGCATGTTATTTTAAATTCATGTTCGATAATAATATATAATGAGCCTTTTTACTATGAACGACCATTTTCAAATATTTATTTATGTGAAAAACTCATTACATTCATTTACTTGGAAACCTATTATAGAGATGAAATTACTTGCATTATTTAAGCATGTGCTTGCAGCTTATTTGTTAATTTGGGGGCATCTAAATTAAACTATTCAAGGAATCATAGTCTTTTCCTACTTTAAAAGAAAAAGTTTATTGTTGCGCCTTGCATAAATATGAACTTTATTCAAAATTAATTTCACAAAATATGTATTTAAGCTTAAATCAAAAAATATATCAATGTAACGATTTTAGGTATATTTTTACGGGACATCAAATCACGTTTTTCACCAATAATTATTGTAACCATATACATACATCATATAGAAAGTAAAATGATGAAAACATCACCCAATGAAATTGCACATAAATGTCATACGTGTATTTAATCCTCGAAGGTGAGATTATTTAAAAATTCCCGCGTGCAATTTCACCGGAAACGAGACAACCGCCAATAGGCGCGCTCGTTTCCCGTATTCCCTGGGCGACATTGTTTTATTTAATATTGGGCGTTAATTAACTAATTGAAAATTTAATCAGAGAAGGTAATTGGGCCGTTAAATGCGCGATTTCATCGTTCCCTCCGGGCATCGAACATGTGAACACATCTAAACCTCGATCGGTGTGGGGGAACTGAAGAGAGTATGCTTTTGACATCAATTTATATATTACATCAGTCAGTCACAACAGTTTAACACCTCTGTCAAAAATCAAAGAAAAAGTTCCTTAAATATTTATTGCCTAAGAGTCACAATTATATATTTAAATTTAGCATTTGCAAATAATTTTTCTCTTAGCTGATTCGAAAAGGATTTTGTTTAGCACAATTAAAATTAAAATACATTAATTTAACAGCTAAAGAAAAAATAAGTAAAAACGCATTTCCTGTCACTACTCACACAAATGTGCTCTGGGCTTAACGTTAATAATAACGTTTAATAACTAGTGTCATAGACACCTTAAATGCGTGTACAGTAGTTCGACCTGATAATAATAATGATGCAAAATTTATAAAGTACAATAAAATTTTAGTGTTTAATATAATTTTATCTACTTCTGTATTATCGATGTATCAATAAGGGCGAAACTATTGAAACACGCGCTTTTGGGTTTTTTCCCGATTTTGTGCCAGCTTTCGTAACGTAATAACAGCATTCTCATAAAAAAGGCATCCCGGACGGACGAGCAGCTGCCGCCCGAGGGTGGACGCCGGAAAATTGTTTGTTCTGTGGTATGTGAGGCTTAGCAGGGCCGGATGAATTTGTGTGTCTGTTGATTGGACAGAGGTTTTTGAAATTCTAATAAAATGTCATGTTGAAAAGAATCATTTATAATGTTACACATGATTATGCTATTGCTCTTGGACTGATTAAATTAAACTACTACATCTTAGATTTATACAAGATTTCAAATTATTTTATGTAATTGTTTCATTCGATAAATGGGTCATTGCTAATACAATACGGTTATAGTGCAATTATTTTCAATTATTGGTAGTTTCTAAATCCTTGAATTAGTAGTTATATTAAATAATGTGTTCATGATATAATTTATTAAGTATAAAAAAGGTTAACTAAATCATATATAATAAAATATTAATATAGAGGTTTTATGAAGTTTACGAAGACAATAGAATGAGCCGTATCAAAAATTCATACTGCGAAAGATATCCTCTTTTAGAAAAATATTGGATGACTTAATACAAATTTTATAATGATTTTTGTCCAATTGGCGACAGTACATAGTCGAATTTCTGGCTTGGTTTTGTATAGCAGCAGGAGAGCATAACATTATTTTATGGATATTTGCTTTCGAAGTAATTGCAGCTTGTTCACCATGATCGTTCTCGCACGATCATAAACTTTTCATTTCCTATCACCAGTTTTTCAAGAGTTTATGACAGGGATTTATGCGCTTTTTGAAATCCAAATATTTAGCTTACTTACATATCTCAGCTTGCGCAAATATCTTTCCACGGTCGTTTGAGAAATGTTTAACCTTTCTGCGACCTTTTGAGTCATGTAACAGTGATTTGTTTTGATTAATGTCTTTATTTTTTCGACTTTGACTTCAACTGGTCTTCCTGAACGTTGCGCATCTTTGACATTAAAATTTCCGGATCAGAACTTGGCAAACCAATTCTGGCACTGGTGTTCTGTTAAGCAATCATTGCTGAAGACAGCACACTTTTTATGGGCTTGCTTTGAGTTTTCCCTTTTCTGAAATAAAACAGTATTATATATATATATAGCGATATTCCTCGGTTTGCCTTTCCATCTTTCGACCACTGCTTTACAACGACTATAAATCCATTCACTTTTTTTTGTTAATGACAATTGAATGGTATTTATGTTAGATGATTGGTAGTGTAGAAGTGCAGAACCGAAATGGCTTAAGACTCAACTCAATATTTGTTTCAATAAGTGATTGGTTTTGTACTGTTTTCGTATTTTTAAATTATTAGTATATTCATTAAATTACGTTATTTAAATAATTATTTTTAATGTATATATTTGCAATAGTTATTGTTAATTTGTATTTTTCTTTTTCTTTCTATTAGTATTCATTAAATTTTTATATTTCAATAATAATAAAAAAATATTTAAGAATTCATAAAAAATACAAAGTCAAAGTTTGATTAATGGTTCAGGCGTTTACTTGGTGATACATCTTCACTATTTAAATAAAACACTTTTTTTGTTGATATCACACTATATTTTTATCTGGTTTACCTAATCAGAGCAAAAATTACTCATGTGATTACATCTGTACCTCTTAATAATATTTAAAAAAAACTAAACAATTTCTTGCTGATAAATCTTATTCATTAATAAGATGGAGTTGACTATTAAGCCAAATCTTTGGATCTTCTTAGTGATTCTGACACTTATATTATTATATTAATAATATATATAATAATAATATATTTATTAAACGAAATCACCTTTTACAATAGAAATAACATAATTCAAGATGAAACATAAAATTAAAATACAACTAAAAGTAAACTTATGATCGTACGTAACAATAACATACACGTTGTCCCCTGAAATTTTGAATACGGGCATTTTAATGCATTACTCGTTGCTTAGTTACCACGCTCGTCACATATTTTTAATGGATTGACCAACGGTAAATAATCAGTAATTTCTAATTTGTAATAAAATAGGGAATTAAAATGAAACATATTTACACGTTATTTTAATATTACTATTTTTACGAACACAATGCTGACGTAACGAATAACAAGTAATTGCAATGTTCATCTTATTAAATGTTCAAAAACATCTCCTTGTTGAGCCAAACAATCTCCCAGATGATCATAAAATTCGTGTTAACATTATAGCTTCAAAATGTCAAATTGACATGCATATTGCAGCAGCAACCATAGCAACCAATAATAATAATCGAGATATAATACAAATTACATTACTCATATTCAAAATTCCAGGGGACAACGTGTATATCAAAATTGAAATGCAATTCTTTTGAGTTCTGATTTAAACTTAGATAGACTAGAACCAAACAAATCAATATTATTATTATGATTTAAACCATTAGCTACACTCATAAATCTAAAAAGTGGATTATTTGAATCATAATTAGTGCGTACTGTTGGTAATCTAAATAAGGGTTTACGCCGTATATTTATATAAGTAGAACTTACTGAAAAATTTAATGAAGCCAGTATTTCAGAACAATTTATATTACCCGAAATTAATTTATGCAGAAAACACACATCTAACATAAATCTACGAAATTTCAAGGAATCCAAGTTAAAATGAATACAAAGAAAGGAATAATCGGCAACTGAAACACCAGCAACATCAAATCTACGGAACATATAAAAAAGAAACTTGCGCTGTACTTTCTCTAGCGCTAATATATGACAGTTATACTGAGGAGACCAAATTACAGATGCATATTCTAACTTAGATCTTAATAAACATATATAAAGAGTTCTTAGCGCGTAAGGTCCGAAACTATAACTATTTCTAAAAATAAAGCCTAATATTTTAAATGCTTCGTTAGCAATAGAATTAATATGATCTTTAAAGGACAATTTAGAATCGAACATAACCCCTAAATCATTAATACTATAGACTCTTTCCAACTGCTCAAGGTTAATCGAGTAGTCAAAGAAAGCTACACTATTTTTTCTTGAAAATGAGATTGAATTACATTTGGATATATTCAAAAATAAATTGTTCTTTAAACACCACTCAAATAAAATATTTAAATCATGTTGGAGTTCAAAACAACTACCAATGTTATCAATAGAATGAAATAATTTTAGGTCATCCGCAAACATTAAAGATTTACAGTACTCGAACGAATCACACAAATCGTTAACAAATAACAAAAACAACACTGGCCCAATATGAGTTCCCTGAGGAACGACAGAACATACATCAATTTCAAAAGACGTGTGGCTATTAAGTTTAACAATCTGAGAGCGATTTGATAAAAATGAATATATCCAGTTAATTATTTGAGATGAAAATCAATAAGCATTCAACTTAGCTATTAATATCTTGTGGTCCACACGGTCAAACGCCTTAGCAAAATCAGTGTATACAGCATCGACTTGTTTAAGCTCAGAAAAACTTTTAGTATAAAATTCTCAAAACATAAAAGATTAGATATAGTAGATCTACCATCAAGAAACCCGTGTTGATTATCTACAATGATATTCCGAGTTAAGTATCGAAGCTGTATAGAAATAAGCTTGTCTAGTATTTTAGGAATAAAAGATTGTACAGTAACACCACGATAATTATCAATTAGGTTTTTTACCCCTTTTTTGTGAACAGGAATAATAAAAGATTTTTTCCAATATAAAAGAAAAGAAATCTCTTCCAGCGAACAGTAAACCACCTTCCAGTTCTTCAGTAAAAGAACCCGCGAAAAATTCACCGGATCCCTCTTCCATTAAAGACGTTCATAAAATGCAATCCACGATAAGTAAGAACAATAACGTCAAACCCGGAAAGACGCAGAATGTGAGCGTGAAGGACGTCCAGCAGCCACCCTCCCTTCCAAAAGGTGCTAAGGAGATGCAGAAGCTGGCCACCAATTCTATGCTCTCCATTATTCCAGTGACGCCTAAAGCTCCTGCACCGGCAGAGAGCCCGAAGCCTGTGATGAATGACCTCACCATTAACATATTAGAAAATGACAGAATCCCACTGCCAATTGAAATAAGCAAGAATAGTGGAATCAGCATTAGCCCGACAGTAACTCCCAGTAACCTAAAAATACTGACTGTTCAAATAGCCAGTGAATAGGCTTAGACAGAGTATATACACAATTAAAAAGGAAGTAACCTGAAATACCATCCGGACCACAATTAAATTTATTAGACAATTTTAAAATTTCATTAAACACGTCTTCCAAATTAATATGCAAACATGACAAAGAATTAACCTTATTAATAAAATTGAATTTAGGGATACTAGTCACATTTACACAATAAGAAGAAGAAAAAAATGAAGCAAAAGCGTTAGCTATATCGTGCCCGTTGTCGAATATCCTGTCTTCAAAACTCATAGCTGCGGGAACACCTGTTGAATTCTTCATTCCTTTGACAAAACTCCAAAAATTCTTCGGATTGCATCTAATGTCCTCTTCAATTTCATCAATAAATGATTTGAAAAGAGATTTACTTAAGGATGAACACTTCTCGCGCAACACTCTGAAATTCTCATAGTCATTAACATCGCCAGATTGTTTATATAATAAGTGTGCCCGTTTTTTTTCTTTAGTTAAACTTATAAGTTCACTGTTAAACCATTTCGGGTATCGCGAACTAAAGATAGTTTTAACCGGAACATGCATTTCAATCAGATCTGATAATATTATATAAAACATTTCAAGAGCACTATCCAGATCTTTATTTACGAAAACCAAATCCCAATCCACTTCAGCAAGAGCAATATTAATTGCACTATAGCTGCCTCTTTTGAAGTCGTAAATTTTATCATTGATGGTTAAATTACGCTGTTCCATTAAAACGTTAACATCAATATCATAGGCGATATGATGCATAGAATTTTTGCACAGAAGATCATTGGAAGCAGTTATATTAATTTTAGCACTAGTGCTAAAAACTAAATCAAGAAAAACGCCTCTACTGTTGGGAATAGTATTCAATTGAAACATGTTAAAAAAACTATAGGTTTCAGCAATTGCATCACATGCACTATCCGAAGATACAGAGTGCCCCACTACACCCATATCGTCATTATCCCAGGTGGCAGAGGGAATATTAAAATCACCACATATAATAATTTCGTTTTCTGTATAATCATTGACAATAGATTCGAGGATGTGACAATGTTCTTGATATTTCACCAACGGCGAATTCGGAGGAATATACACACCCCCAATTAAGAAACGTTTATTAGAAAATTTAACAATAACAAAAAGTTGTTCAACCGTTGAAGTACATATGGAAACTTCCAAGGACAATAATTCTTTTCTTACGGCAATCAGTACACCACCTCCACGCAATTTATCGCTTGACTTAGGCCCTCTATCGGCTCTGTAGATAATAAAAGTATCGCATAGTAGTTCACTGTCAGAAATATCATTATTTAACCAACTTTCAACAAATATAATAATATCATATGAACATACGTTAAGGAAATGAATAAGTTCTTTAATTTTGGTTCTAATACCACCCACATTTTGATAGAAAATACTTAGTTTTTTGAATACTAGCTGGTTGCCGAAGAGGAGATTCAGATTTAGAGACTATTTTTGGAACGTTATTAAAATATCTTATGGCAAGATTAGGTTCACCATTCTTTTTTCTTTTGTCAACTTCCGACTCCATAGATTTTAATATCGTTCTTTGTTTGATAGTTAAGTCACGTTTGATTTTAATGTGAGAATTAACAGATCTTATTTTATTTACATTTTTTAATATAGTGGAAGGAATAGAATTATTGTTGTAAAATATTTTAACGGGGCGGGGAAAATCCGTTTTACGTCCGATTCTAATCATTTTTAAAGGCGGCGGAATATCATCTATTACTTTAAACAAATCATTAATTAGGCTCAAGTCGTGCTCAATACGAATGGATGAATTGCTGGAATTTGATTCAGATAAATTAAACATCATAATGTTTTTAGATCTAAATTGTCTATCCTCGATTTCGCTAATAATTACATCCTCAGGACATTCCACAGACAAATATTTATTTTTCAAAGTTTCCACTTCTAATTTTAGATTTTTGTTTTCAATTTCTAATTGTTCTAATTTAGTATTAATAACATCAAACTTAGAACTAAATATTTTTCAAAAAATTGTTTTAATTCACTCACATTGGTAATTGAAATATCAGGACTCTGTTTGGCAGAATGTAAGTTAGATGAGGATAAACAATTATTACAGGCCCATTTAACTCCATTATCTTTCCTTTCTTCTTGTTTATAGAATTTTAGTACATGCAAAGGCAATGCAATGCAATCGCCATGATACCATTTTGAGCAAGTACAGCATTTCATAGCATCACTAAAATTATTATTAGGCGAAATATGTGTTAAGACACACTTCACAGAGAACACCCATTTTAAGAGGATCACAGGGACACACGCTTCACACCACTCGGTCCTTCGTGGTGACTTTAAACAACACACAAGGGAAGACCACGGAATTGGTAATTATTAAATTGAAATCAAATTAGTAGGCAAAATAACACAAAAATATATATAATATATACAACCCAATCTACACCGAAAAATGTAAATAATAACGGCACCAATTTAGGTTAACCCAACTTTAATAGTGAACATAATATAAACTGTTTGGTGTTAAAAACAACTCACCCGTAAATACAAATCGGGGGTGTAACACTAAACACTTTTACAACTTTTACTAATTAAGACGAACTGCAACAATAGAAATCAGAACTTTTAATAGAGCACATGTACGCAATGACACCTGTTCACAATAGTTCATACGTTGAATTTATTTTTATATATTATTATATTATTAAAAAATGATCCAATAGCTGGTTTGGCATGCAAACTCAATGAATTAATTTAGCTAAAAAACGAAGCGTTGCAATATATCTCAAACGTTATAAAGACTCTCCCAAATATTATGGCCTACCTAAAATACATAAACCTGACGTACCATTAAGACATAGGTCTTAACTTGTGTGGCCATGTGTTATCATTCCATTCATTGCTAAAATCATTGATATGCTATTTAATAACTATAATAAAATTCGTATAAAAGATCCATTTTATTTCGCCGATAAGATTAATCATTTTCAATTACTTCCTAATTATCAATTAGTTTTATTTGATGTTGTGTCTTTATTCATTAATATTCCTTTAGATTTGGTATTATCCATTATTACTTTTATATATTATTACTTTTGCCCAGTTTAACAATAATATCACAAGTATACAGGGTTTTTGAACTGAGCAACCAAAAACTGTTTATAAGGTGAATCCAAATCAGCAGCCCGTTTTTTAAATTGGTTTTAGTTTTCTAAATATTCAAAAAATTCATTATTTTACTATTTTTGACCATTAATGGCCATTTATTGATTAAAAAGTATAAATCAGATATGAACAGAGGTTGAACTGAGTCTTTTATAATGCTTGGGGTCTGTTTTGCCGATTAAGGTCCAACAGTAGTCGCTTGTCATTCCCTCGTCTCAAAATCCTTGGTATCTCCTTTCGATTTTCGATCTTGGTGTAGTCGTTCTCTTTGCTCGTCACTCGTGTCGCTCAAGTTTTGTGAGAAAAAATCAAGATGTGAACGCAGAAAATGAATCTTGAGAGACATTCAAGCTCCAATCTTGTGGTAATTTTGCAAATGCCCATGCTGCTACTTCATAAGGCGTTCATTTTATAAACTTTGCATCAGCCATTAGATTTCGAATATCAGTTCTAACAAATATTGCTTCTTAAATTTTTGCGTTTTGGAAACATCATGATTAAGTACTAGAAAGCCGGTTTTTCGTGATTCTGGCTTATAATGGGAACTACTCGGCCACACCTTGCAAAGGACTGCAAGTACGCATGTTTGAGTGAATTTGTCATGATTTTCCCAGCATATAACATCCACAAACGTAACAAAAACCCTTTCGACTTTTTTTCGACGTTTTCTCTGCATTTTTGCATGTTTCGAAACAAATTCACTGCACAGAATCAAGTTCTGAATGATGTTTAATACAACGTGGTCAAATATAAGTGCGCAGTTATGCCACCATGCGCGAACTCGAAAACTAGAACCAATCTTGACACACGGATTGAACAAATCAATGGTTGGACCTATCAGTCCTTCTATAGCTGAAATATGATCAATTCTTTATTACATTTTTGTTCTGCTCAGGTCCCTTTCCAATTCTCTTTCATTTTCCAATACGTTGACGAAATTAATAATACGCTCTATGTCTTTAAATCATCCAAAACTACAATTTACAGTAGAAATGGAGAAGGATGAAACTGTATCATTACTTAATACTCTTGTTTGCAGATCATCTGACAATACAATTATTTTTGATTAGTATATCAAACCTACCAGCCCAAGGAAGGTACATTTCTTTTTACTCTTATCATTATAAGAAACACAAATACAACACCGTGTTGGCTTTCAAAAATCGTACATTCTTCATTACATTCTGCAAGCTTGGCGAGATTGTTCGACATTTTGCAGAATAACCTATATGCCTTGCCTTGTGAAACTCTGGTTGCGCGTGGTGATATGGTGGTGCCGGCAAGGATCATCTATCTTACTTGGCCCTTCGTTGATGGTCTTTCACACTAGGGAATAATAGTGAACTGGATTATTAGAATCTATTTTGTGTTGCTAATTCTAATTAAATATATTCTGTGCTGTGACTTAAATAAACCTTATTGAATACCTAGCACCGTTGACGTTCACATTTATTTGAAAATTTGTAATTTATGTAACCATCACGGTAGTTGCTATCGTCCCATAAAAGGACGAAACAATGCGAGAAGTTAAGGCGTTAACGTAGTACATTTTCAATTTAAAAAATAATTTAAAAAAATAAATATTAATTTCAAGTATGTACTTAGTAACTAAGTATGTAGTTTGATCATGATTACCATGTAATCGAAACTAGCCACAGTAAAATAAAATAAAAAGTTTGTTATTTTCTTAAGTTAATTAACAGTTTTTAACTAAAATAGTATGAACGTTTGATAACGTATTTGACATTTATAATTTTAAATCCACAATCGTGTGTACTATATGCAGAACATCAGTTTATAATTCGCTTATAAAAGTACAATTATATTATAAGAGTAGGACTACATGGAGTTTTTATTTATAGACAGTTACTTGCATATTAATCTTGGAATAGTATATTGTATAATGAGCATACAATGATACCCATTGCCCACGAGTATGAAATTCATACGAGTGGGCAATGGTCATTGTATGCGAATTGTACACTATACTTTTTCTACGATTATACATATGAATTAAAAAATTCAAATATAGATTTCTACTAATTGACATTGAACAAATTTTTATTTATTCAAAATATACGTGATATTGATACAGTTATGAAACGTTCTTGGAGATCATGTATATGATGGAACATTTACCGTAGGGTTTAATTTTGTAACAAAACTACTCTTACTATTATTACTTACCATTATTTTGCGTAAATTTCAACTCACTCGCAATTTTATTTTGACGTTTAATTTCACGTCAAAAAAGTCAACTCAAAAATCAAATTTTATAATGTTCGTATAATATTTGCGTGTAATTGAAAAACGTTATTTTTTGAATTTAAGGAAATAATAATAATAATCTTTATTCCGTAGACCATATAGTGTACACAATATACATTTATAGTATTGGAAGCGTCAATATACAAACTTAAAGTATTATTTCTTACATAATATCATCACAAAAATTATAAAACAATTTTTCACATGTATTAATTATAAAAAACGTTTAGTCTGATTCAATATTAATATTATTAATACTATGTTATTGTAATATCCCTCTCCTGTTTAACTATTGTAGCACTAGTGCTCCAATAGAAATATTGTAACACTAGTGCTACAATATATATATTGTAGCACTAGTGCTACAATGGTTGCTATGACAATGGATATATAATATATACATAACATACAATGTACTACTTTGTATAATCAAAAAGTAACCTACAATTATGTTATTTCATTATAGGAGTAGAAAAATATATTTAGTATATTTAATATAAAATACACATTTCTCTTTACTTAGATTCTGAAATCCATAGTTTTTGAGCAAAACAATATTTGCTTTGACGTCATGATAATTATACATTAAACTGTATGATAGATGTTTTGTAATAGTAGTAGTGGCTATCGACCACGTGGTCCTCCCGCCGTGTGATTTGTGTGTGTATAAATGAGCTTGTTACTTTAAAGGACCACCGCGTCACTTAAAGCACCATTAATTGTAACCCAATGGTGAATGGTACCGGACACCCATTCAACTACTGATCCGAACCAACGATGCTGCACGTCATTTCGGGGCCGTAACCGAATGCGCCACCACCGGCGTGTTATTTTATAATATTTTGGCATATAGTAAAATTTGTTATAAATTTAATTTTTATATAAATTAAAAAAAATACTATTTTATCTATAACTCTGCTTGCAATTCTTCTTACACAACTTATAATACATAGTCTAATCATATTAAGTAAACGGAAACTTTTAAAGATAAACATGCATACGTGATATATTTTTACGTTCGTCGTAAAGAAGGAGTGTCTCCACCTTCTCCGGATAACAATTAACTTTATACGACTCGACCAGTTTTATTATTCATGAGAGTCACGCGGGGGAGGTATTTAATAGGTCGCGCCGTTTTTACGACAATCGCGGAATGTAAGGGGTAAAGAGCACTAAAACGTGGCCCGAGATAAAAGTACAATATGTTTTTATTGGCTCTGGGATCGGACAGACGGGGACCGGATGGCCGACCCGTAAATGATTTGTCGCAATTTAATGTGAGCCGTTTGCGCCAGGGGATGACGCTAAGTCGTAGTATAAGTGCACCACTTGTGGCGCCATTGTCACGGCATCAAAATGGACGTAAAAATATATTCTCTGGGGGTTATCGCCGATGGCAGATTGGCAATAGACCTAATTTGGATATATAATAGGGCAGGGGATGTGTGGTTGCATTGCTATAAAGATATTTTTAAACAATATCATAACTTATTTGTATTACAATGCTAAATAGTCTGTAATAATTATAAATTCTATTATGCGAACGTACCGTTTCTCCGAAAAATGCCTCCAGGCGGTTATAAAAACGGGTGCAGTTTATGGTTTGTTTTGTATCATAAATTAGGAAATCTATTCAGATTGTAGTGAATAGAAATTGTGATTTATAACCGGCGAAGGGGCAGGTAGTAAAGGACTGCAAGGGAAAAAAAAGGTCGGTCGAAATCTCATATTTACTCTGTAATCTCTAAAACGCCGAAATCACATTAGGCGCAAACTACAGACAAGTAATCATATATCAGTACATAAACAAACGTCATTAAAATAAAATTACCGAATTAGTAAGACTAGGCGTTACCTAACCTTTGCGTTATCCGTACCTGCACTTTTCTTACCCTTGGAAGAACGGTTAAACCGGAATATATTATATCGAGTAATTAAATAATGAAAATTTCCAGATTATACACTTACAATTAACATCTGGGTTTGTTTTCTAAATTCGGTAATCTCTCAAAGGCCGAAATCACGTTAGGCATAACCTACCGACAAGTAATCTAAAATGTATTTAAAATATTCAATATATGGAAACTTCTTCACGTATAGAATTTGTTGCGTCTAAAATTTCTCATATTCACTGCATCGAAAATATTTTTTGCATCGAAACAAATTACAACATTTGTTGTTTTGTTTTCGCCTACAATAGTTAAATTTCAATGGCTATAAAAAATTAAATAACCATGAATATGAACAAAAGAATAGTCAAAAAAGCCATAAATTCAATTTTAAACAGATATAATTTATTCAATAATAATATTAATATTAAAATTTCTCTTTCATTAATATTTTGATAATTACAGAATTACTTTATGCTGTTGTTTTATTTTGGTTTATCTCTGTAAAACTAATAATTACAATATTGTTATTATTATAAACAACTGCAATTGCTTTACTTTCATATTTTTCATGGCTATTTATAATAAAACTTAAAAATGATTATAACTCACTTATTTTTGGAAATAACTATGTCATATGTGATATTGGAGTAAAGAGAAAAAATTATTTTTTAGCCAACTACGGCTTCCATTAAAAAAATGAAAGTTTGCGTCATATCTCGGAAAATAATGGCCATAAAAATTTTCTGATTATTTTTTATTAATCTGTATAAAATTATTCATTTCAATTAATTTTATTTTAGTACTTCTGTTCATTTTCTTGCTGTTATGTCCTCTTGTCTTTGGATGTAAAATAACGAACCAACGGAATTATAAATAGTGTAATTGTACAACATTGAGGCACAGACTAATAATTAAATTAATTGAAAAGAAGAGAAAATAAATTGTAACTTATTTTTTTAAATTTATTTATAGAATTAATAGTAATTAATATATATTTTTTATGTAAGGAACAACATGATACGTTTACTACTTAACTATAGTAGGTTATAGATAACAATTTTATAAATAATACAAACACAAATAAATCATGTTGTAAATAAATTATTCTACTATGATTTGTTACTTTAATAACATTTTCACAATTTTTTTTTTGTATATAAAAATCCATTTGTTATTTTCATGTAATGTATAAATAAATTATTCTACTATGATTTGTTACTTTAATAACATTTTCTCTTTTCTAAATAAGTCCCGTAAGTGAATGTCTTCATTAAGTTTTATATAAAATTATTTCATAACATTTCCCTTTTCCAAATAAAATAAAAAATTATTTTTCTGTAGATAAGCGAATTATAATGATATACTATCCGTCCTTAGAAAACGTTCGCCCAGAAAACTGACCGACTACCTGATTCGGCCGAAGGGTACAGCGCGTGCCAGGGAAGGAGCGCTGACATTTTTATTACCCATCGGCAATTATTATTTAACACAACCACAACCGCACACAATAGAAGGGGGCACTAGAATAGAGTCTAAGAAACGGGCAGCTCCAGCACAGCGAGCCAAATCCGAGCGCGAGCGCCAGGGGGGGTTTTGAGGAAAAAAAATTAAATTGAAAATTTCGGAAAAAAAACATATCCACACGATTGTAGATACATGAAACCCTTTAGATCTTGCATATTTATATTTTTTAACCCTCTATATTATTCGCAATTAACGCTTAAACTTGATCGATTTAGAAAACAATGATTTTACAGCATTTCGCGCGCAATGTTAAATAATTTATTACATAGGTTGTAGATGTACTATCAATACAATATTATACACAATTATTTACAACATAATACTGTCCGTAATAGTTAAAAAATTATGTCTCTAACTATTATGGAATAAAAGTTAAAAATTTTTGAATATGAATAATATTTTAAATATAAATTTTAACTTTGGATAGAGTTATATAAAAAATTCAAACTCGATGAGGTTTGGGAGTATCACCAAAAATTAGTTCAATGTTTTCTCTAACTGCCCTCAAAATTTCGTATCTCCACTCCTGCATATTTTTGGACTTTTTGATTTTTACATTCGGCGCTACCTATCAAAATTGAGTCAAGCGAACCCGTATGCAGTATCGCGGAGTCGAGCGCACTATTTTCAAGCAGCATGCATAAACATAAAATAAAAACGCACTTAAACGCACTTAAACGCACTTGTAAATATTTAAAAAAAAATAGGGCAGTTACAGAAAACCCAGACAAATGTTTCTATGACAGTGTCAATCCTCATAATTTGCGATTTTCTGAAAAAAAAATATTAATCAGAATATTTATAAAATTTGTCTGATATTGTAGAAAGAAATTATTTATTTTGAAATGTCTGATTTACTTACTTATTTAAAATGGAAAATTGTTAGTATCATCATCAGTCAATTCGTAGTCAGTGCCACTTGTGTCCATTTCACAAATAATAAAATTTTTAGCGTCTCTAGGTAGTTATGACACGATATGACACCGAAGAGGAAGAAACTGATAAGGATACTTAATTGTTTATAACATAATACTGTATACTATAAGTAAAAAATCAAGTTTCTAAATAATTTGGAACGAAAGTTCAAATTTTTGAACATGAATAATATTTTAAATATAAATTTTAATTTTAGAAATTGTTATATAAAAAGTGTCAATTGGATGAGGTCTAAAAATATCACCAAAAATTACTTTAATATTTTCTCCTACTACTCTCAAAATTTCGTATCTCCACCGGTGCATATTTTGGTCTTTTTAATTTTTTTATTCGGCGCTACCTATCAAAATTGGGTCGAGCGAGCCCGTGTTTAACTTTAGAAATTGTTATATAAAAAATGTCAATTCGATGAGGTCTAGAAATATCACCAAAAGTTACTTTAATGTTTTCTTAAACTACCCTTAAAAGTTCGTATCTCCACCGATGCATATTTGGGATCTATAAAAATTAGGTCGAGCGAAACCGTGCTTAAATTTAGAAATTGTTATATAAAAAATGTCAATTCGATGAGGTCTAGATATATCACCAAAAATTACTTAAAGGTTTTCTTTAACTACCCTTAAAAGTTCATATCTCCATCTGTGCATATTTAGGCTCTTTTTAATTTTTTTATTCGGCGCTACCTATAAAAATTGGGTCGAGCGAAACCGTGTTTAACTTTAAAAATTGTTATATAAAAAATGTCAATTCGATGAGGTCCAGAAATATCACCAAAAATTACTTTAAGGTTTTCTTTAACTACCCCTAAAGTTTCGTATCTCCATAGGTGCATATTTGGGGTCTTTAATTTTTTTGATTCGGCGCCACCAAATAAAATTGGGTTGAGCTCACTATTCTCAAACAGCAAGCAATGTGATTTCTACGTTGGCGCCGAACAAAAACAAAATAAAAAGACCCAAAAACGCACTGGTGGAGATACGAAATTTTGAGGGTAATTAAAGAAAACATCAAAGCAATTTTTGGTGATATTTCTAGACCTTATCGAATTGACCCAATTTTGATAGGTAG
>OZ018391.1:43135953-43213696 GCA_963969525.1 Ontholestes murinus | reverse complement strand
CTACGAATTGACTGATGGTGATACTAACAATTTTCCATTTTAAATAAGTAAGTAAATCAGAGATTACAAAATAAATAATTTCGTTCTACAATATCAGACAAATTTTATAAATATTCTGATTAATTTTTTTTTTTTCAGAAAATCGCAAATTATGAGGATTAACACTGTCATAGAAATATTTGTCTGGGTTTTCTGTAACAGCCCTATTTTTTTGAATATTTACAAGTGCGTTTTAAGTGCGTTTTTATTTTATGTTTATGCGTGCTGCTTGAAAATAGAGCGCTCGACTCCGCAATACTGCATACGGCTTCGCTCGACCCAATTTTGATAGGTAGCGCCGAATATAAAAATCAAAAAGACCAAAAATATGCAGGAGTGGAAATACGAAATTTTGAGGGCTGTTAGAGAAAACATTGAACTAATTTTTGGTGATACTCCCAAACCTCATCGAGTTTGAATTTTTTATATAACTCTATCTAAATTTAAAATTTATATTTAAAATATTATTCATATTCAAAATTTTATAACTTATATTCTATAACATTTAGAGACATGATTTTTTAACCATAACGTATAGTATTATGTTGTAAACAATTGTGTATAATATTATATTGATAGTACATCTACAACCTATGTAATAAATTATTTAATATCGCGCATGAAATGCCGTAAAATCGTTGTTTTCTAAATCGATCAAGTTTAAGCGTTAATTGCGAATAATATAGAGGGTCAAAAAATATTAATATGCAAGATCTAAAGGGTTTCATGTATCTACAATCGAGTGGATATGTGTTTTTTTCGAAATTTTCAATTTAATTTTTTTTCCTCAAAACCCCCCCTGGCGCTCGCGCTCGGATTTGGCACACTGTGCGTGGTGTCATTCAGGGGAAGTAGCTTAAAAAAAAGTGATTTATTTTGAAGTCTTAAGACTCTTCTAGATTTAAGAAATGTTTTTACGGCCTTTTATAGATTTAAAAAAGTTGAAATTAAATAACCCTCAGACCCATGACTTTTATAAATATTTCTAAATGGATATTGATGAGAAATTATTTTATTTGTGCATTAAATAACTTATCAGTTGTATTATTAAAATAATTTTAATAAACATATTGACCCAATAGTAGTAAAAGTTAAGGTAAGTCTAATATAGGCTTAGTGGATTATGTACTTATTATGTATTTTAGAGGAATAATGATTTTCTACCCAATTACTACACATTTGTTTTATAAACATTTTGAACATTGATTTTTTGCATAGATTTATTACTTTGTAACTTGAGTTGTGTAAGCATTCCTGCAATAACACGAATAAAATATTAGTGTTATTATTATTTAATAATAATAATAATAATAATGTTTATTTCCAGTGCAAGAGATTACATATACAAATATAATTTATATACACAACAAAGGCATAAAAATACGTCAACATAAGAGAAAACTTAGATTAAATGTAACATGTGTTGTTTAGAAACACGTCCACATTATATGCCTCCAACGTGCATAGTAATTCATACGACATTCTTTTGATCTTGTTATAATTATTTTCTTTTTTTTTATGTATTCTGGTAGATGGTTAAAAATTTAATACAGTTGTATAGGGGTCCTCTTTCTAACATTGTAAGTCGGTGAGATGGGTATACATATGCATCAACGTGCCTCGTGTTGTGACGACTGATTAACGTATATTTTGAAAATAAATATTTATTTTTGCTTATACATTTGTGCATTCATATATGTAAATAGCAGGTGTAGTCAGTATTCTAATATTTTTAAAAACTCCTATACAGATGTCACGCTGTCTCATTTTACAGATTGTTCGTATTGCACGCTTTTGAGCTTTAAAGATAATATTATTGTGAATACTGCTACCCCAAAATATGATTCCATATTTTAAATGTGAGTAAAAATTTGCAAAATAAAATGTTTTAGATATCGCCATGTTCGTGTTTTTTGTAAAGTTTAGAGGCAAGATTATTAATATGTTTTTTATAGCTGAGAATTTCATCGATCGTGATTCCAAGAAATGTCGCTGTGTTTGTGAATTCAAAAGGTGTGTTGTTTAGTATGATGTTGTAGGGAGTTGTTGTAGATTGATTTGTTTTAAAATTAATTACGCTTGTCTTTTCTGTATTAAGGATTAATTTATTGTAGATAAACCACTCATTGAGTTTCTCCATAACAGAATTGCCTATGTCAGTCAATTGGTGATATGTTTTTCCAAATAGCAGAAGGTTGCTATCGTCTGCATAACAGGTGAGTTTACAGTTATCGTTGGTAACGTGAGATATGTCGTTTAAGTATATAATAAATAACAGCGGACCCAGAATACTTCCCTGCGGGACATCTGTGTTAATCTCCAACATATCAGAAATGGTTTCATTGTTACTGCTACTTATTTTTACCGTTTATGAGCGATTTTCTAGATATGATTTGAACCACTCCCCTACAATACCCCGTACTCCATAGTGGTTTAATTTGATAAGTAGTAATATCTAAAAAATGTATGTGTATATGTGTTCTATAATTAAATTACATTTTATATTAATCTTACTAGTGAAATAAAATTAACAAGAAGTAATTTCTTAGGAATTTAATAGAAATTTAATATAATTAATTAAAATTAATGTAATTGATGCTTTCTAATTTATTTGAGTCAGGTAGTAAAATATACTTGGTTATTATTGCAAACAACGTGTATGTATTAATAGTTTTAATACACTTAAGAACAACTGTTTGGATACTGTTTTTCGAACATGCAAAATACGGAAATAATGGTGGATCCTTGTGATTTTGATCTGTCGGATCATATTTGCATCCTGTTAAAGCCAAATTACATAGCACTCCATGTGCCCAAATGCATAAAACCATAAGGCCTATTACACAAGTGGATATAAACATATTGTATGGTCTACTTGTATTAATGGACTGGAGCTTTATTGATAATCACAATATTGCACTAGATCTCTAATTTAATTCGCTTGTAATTACTTTGCACAAATATTGTTTCTGTACGTTTAGAGAAAAAATGGTATCGATTAGAAAAGTCAGTTTAAATGGTATAACAGTGAATTAAACAATACGCGAGAAACTCTTTTAATGTTCAAACCGGCAAGAAATCAAAACCATGCTCTTAAAGAAAATATCTGCAAACGAGTCTTTGATAAAACAATTAATTATAAAGCATCCAATAACTGCGTCTCGGTATGCTAATACATTTTTTATTCCTACTGCTAAGTCTGTTACTTCATGTAAATCACCTATTCACCACATAATTAAAAGTGCGAATAAATTATACAGACATTTTTAGGTAGTTCTATAGATTTTATTTTTGTATTTAAAACATTTTTATTTAGTTTTTTTGTGTTCTACATAAATTAATTTTGTATTTAAAAATTAATTTTGTTACATTATAGATATATGTATAATTGTAGCCGTAGTTCAAGTTCCCAGAAACCACGTTCTATAACGTAAGAACATAATACTTTCAAAAATTAGCCGTCCATGGATATTTTTAACATAACATAATCTTTTTAATAGGGTAGTTGACGTTATTGTAATACCACTAACGAAACTAATAAATAGTTGTATCAAATCCGGTATCTTTCTAAATACTCTGAAAAAGGCACGCGTTACTCCTCTTTTTAAGATGGGTGATGAAAATAACGTAAACAACTACAAGCCAGTCGCTTACTACCTATCACATCGAAGGTATTTAAAAAGATTTGATCGCCAACCGTCAGTAAAACCATGCATTACCATAGTGATTTCCGGAAGTAAACAAACACTTTATTTAACTGTAAAATTTGCGGCAGGTAAAGTACTTTTTCTACTCCCATAGTAGTAAGTAGGCAATAACGCAATCGTTTGTTGATTAGTAACCATGGCATTATGATACATGCACGTAATGAAGAAAAAACTAGCACGTAATATATTACGTAACCATTATAATTACGAAACTCAAATCAAGTAGCCTAGACAAATGAATTTGACATTTATCGTTGTTGAATACATATGACATTGACGTTATTTTGGTTTAATTATTATTAATTATTCATTGTTAAAATGAGTGAAAGTGACTCCACAGAAGAAATTGTTGGAACTCCACCAGAAATTAGGCAACTAGCAGAAAATGCCGCAGCGGATCTTCTCCCGGAAAAATCCTAAGAGCGTTATGAAGTGGTTTACGGTAAATTCATGGATTGGCGTATGAATAGTGTTCAGTCTTTTTCGGAAAATGTGTTATTAGCCTATTTTGGGTAAATAAGTAAGAAATACAAAACTTCATCTCTTTGGCCCATGTATTCGATGCTGCGAAGTGTTTTAATAGTAAACATAACCTCAATATTGCAAAGTATTTCAAATTGTAATGAATGGGAGTAGAAAAAGTATAGTACACAACTCGAGTTGTAAGTCACTTACGTACTCGTAGAATTACTGCACTCGCCTAACGGCTCGTGCGCAACTTTTTCCACTTGTACGTAATATATGACTTACAACTCTCGTTATGTAATATACTATTACCTGCCGCTAAACAGTATTTTTACATTGACAGAAATCGTGCGTCTCGCTGACTCAGTTCCAACCGTGAAAATTTAATCGAGAATTATTTATTAAAAAATAGTGGAAGAAAACAAAAAGGAAGATTTTTACCAAGTGCACCGGATGAAATCTACTTGATGAAGGTAATTTATGCAAACTTTTCAAAACAAATTAATATGTATGTTTACGTTTTGTTTATTTTGTCACATGAAAATGCGACAAGTTTGATATGTTAATATTTTGAAATTATAAATGTTTACGGTTGGCGATAAAAGTTTGTATGCACCACGTCAGTAAAGTGTCTTTATTGAACTCGTCTGTTACTCGCCTCGTTCGCTTCGCTCACTCGGCTCATAATCTCAGACTCGTTCAATAAAGTATCACTTTACTGACTAGGTACATAAATAACTATTATTAATTCAAATCACTGAATATCTCAAAGCCCATAATCTACTGTCTAAACAACTGTTTGGTTTTCATAGTGGATTTAGGTATGCATACAGTCTCATCTTCTGGATCTTAGATCGACTGCATAGACTAAGACATTCTAGTAGGAAAGCTTTACTTCTACAACTTCTATCTAAGTAGGTGTCGTCTAATTAGATTTTACGTAAATCAAAGGAATCAGATAGTTGTTGTGATAAACCATCAACCATCCGAGAAAATGTACTTGAAGTATGTAATACCTCAGGGGCTATACTCACCAATATAAACAGGCAACGTATCAGCAACCGCAAAGGTTCAAATACAGTAAGTACCAATAAGGAAATCTTCAACTAGTTACAACAGAATTTGCAGAAGTAATATAAGGCGGAGTGATTTATACATTAATTTATAAAGGTACATAACATTTTCTAATTGAAAAAATCTACCCATGTGCAGAATACTGAGTGATATTACAACTTTCAACAAAAATTATATAACTGTGAGAGTTTTGATTAGACAGTAAAATAATATTGATTTTAAAATCTCACAACTCATTTAATATGATTGATGGTGGAAGCTGTAACTTTGTAATACATCTTGTAACCAGGAACTTTAAAAGAAACTGCACTTTGTTGATATTACAAAGTGCAGTTTATTTTCCTTATTACATATTTAATATATAAGTTAAATAAAACACTTGTTTTATTTACCTTATATACTATGAAATTTAAGTAATAGCCTCGTCAATTCATTACATATTTATTAGTTTAGTGTATATTAGAAAACTTTCATTTTTGTTACCTTTATAATATGAATTTTCAATTTAGAAATACTATTAAATATAGTAAATGTATCATTTATTTAAAGAATTGCATATATGAATAAATATATATTTATAATATTTATGTACGTTTATGTGTGTAAATAGGCTTTTTACTTTAAACCACTTAGGTACTCTATTTATATATTTGTTAATTTACACACGGTGTAATACAATAATTCTAATACATAAATATATACATACAAAATGTGATTAGATTAAATACAAATATAAAAATGGTGATGTGGCCATCATAGTACTTTCCCTATATTTTACTTGAAAACTATGAGGTTTACGCAAAAAGGCTATTCTTAATGATTTGTTCACTTTTGAATTCTCTACAATTATTTGTAATACAAGTTTCATGTAACTCTAATAGTTTATTAGCAATTGGCAAAAAATGTCAAAATTTTCAATTTTTATTATTTTTCTCAAAAGTTAAGAATTTTATGAAAAATATGTTTTAATAAAATTTGTTCAGTTTTTCATTCCCTTTAACTTTTGTTTAAATATTTTTTTAAAATATCTCATATTCAGAAAAATATCACGAAAAAACAAAAAAACGCCTTGAGTAAACATCCACTTCCGGTCTATGAATTACCAAAAGCTTTTCAGTTCCAGTTTTTAATGATAAAACCTTAAGTTTAAAGTTTCATCTCAAACAGATTATTCGTTTTTGAGATACACGCCCACCGACAGACAGACAGACAGACAGACAGACACACACAGACACATTTTTTTTTCCAGAAATTAGTGTAATGGGTTCAGGAGGGCCCAAAACGAATATTTCCGCAAAAAGAATTTTCAAAAAAAATCACGATTACAATACTTCCCCTATATTTCATAGAGGGAAAGTAATAAAAGGTTAAATTATATTTAATTAATTGCTCACTTAACCCGTGGTGAAACATATTTGAAAAATCTTGATTAGAAATTAAAAACACTTGGTTTGTTTCACAGAATAAATATTCTGTGAAACAAACCAAGTGTTTTTAATTTCTAATCAAGAGGTTAAATTATAATTTAAATGAAACATTTGAAAACTTTGTCAGTAAAGGTGTCAATGTCAAAATCAGAGTTTATTAGATTAGCATAATTCATAATTCTTTGTACAAGATTGTTTAGACTATAATTATTTAATATTTCTTTCAATCTATTTTTTTTTTACTTTTTAAAACAATTAGACAAGGAAAAATAATTATGAATGTATTCTAATATGTCATGAGATATTATTCCAGACATTTTAAATTAAAAGTACAAATCAAATTTTATACTTGGCAAATTTAGACTCTTAATATTTAGTATACACCAAAGTGTATTATTAAACTAAATTAATTTTATAACTTTAAATAAAATAAAATAAACTTTGTTTATATCACACACTTTATTATTTCAGTGTCTATAGTTTCGACACAATTCAGCTGGTCATTATCAAACTAATACTTAAAATTACATTTGTTGCACAATTTATATTATTTTTCGACATTAAACAGAGAGGCAAAATATGTAATATAATATTTAATAGTAAAACCCCCATAAATAAGTTGGAAAAATCAGGCATTTATAAATTAACATGTAGCTGTCAAGGAGTATATATCGGACAGTCTGGTCGAAATTTTAACACTAGATTAAAAGAACATTTAAGCTCATATAACAACGCAAATGACAAATCAACATTTGCTAGGCATTTACGCGAAAATAACCATACTTATAATAATGATGTAATACAGGTAATCCACTTTGCCGAAAAGGGATTAAAAATGGATTTATTAGAGGCCCTGGAAATTTTCAAAGTAAAAGGTAATCCGGACATCCCACTCATCAACGACCAGACTGACCTGATATATACCTCTGCTCTCATAATACACGTTTATACAACCAAACTGATTACTGTCTAGTTTCTCATCATTTTAGATAAAATAGACTGAATAGCGAAATCTCGATAGTTTTTTGTATTTTTAAGATCACTACTTTTATATATTGGATTAATATTAATAATAACTCAACTCCTAATACATTGAAAATTCAGCCGGTCGTCAGTTTGCTCCCAGCAGTCTGAATGGAGCGTTAGCTTGAACATAGGTACGGAATCAAGTTTTGTGTGCGGTTTGGAAAGAATACAACCCAAACATTCCAGATGCTTTAAGAGGTTTTCAAGGATAACTGCGTTTCATGGTCGCAGTTCGGGAGGTGGCACAAGGCGTTCAAGGATGACCGGGAATAGATCACCGACGAACCCCTTTCTGGACGTTTTGAAGTCCGAAGAATCATTAATTTTAAGTTTGTCAACTGTCAACTCAGCCTTTACCTGCAAGTGCTCAAGAGATTAAAACGCCGGTTGCGTGAGTGCGTGCTGACATTAAAGACATGGTCAGACATGACAATACTTCCAGCCACATGACTTTCATGGTTAACAATTGGCTGGCCAGGGGCAACAACCCGGTGGTTTCCCAGAACCCTTACAGTCCAAAAGCATGTTACAACGTTCCTAAGAGACATTCTTGTTAAGAAGTTTCAGGTTGCCTTCTAGGCATGGCAGACACGTTTCCGCAAGAGAATTTATGCTGAGAAGGAGTATTTCGAATAATTTTAAGCATACCGATGTGATCAATAAAAATATTTTTTTCAGAAAATGCGCATACTTTTATAATGGACATTGTAAATAGCGATGTATTAGAATTGGTGGGAATGTTTAGTTGTTAATATATAACATATATATCATTTAGTTGTTAATATATAAATATCAATTTATTAAAAACTTTCCAAGGAACATATAAATTATGACTGTTAATCTCTATACGGGCTTTGGGTTTATTTATATAATTAGCATAAAAGTTAAATATATTATAATAACAAAGATGGTAGAAACTAGTCGACGAAGACGTTTGTAATTGCAGTTCTATTCATAATGATTTGATGGTGTTCCTCACATTATTTATGTCTCTCCATATTTAAGATGGATAGATATTACGTTGAAAACGTACTATATAATTGTCTTTTCATTATTAAGCATTATTCCCGAATGCGACTAAAAATTGCACAGCCTTTTCCTGTTTAACCCAATAGACATTACAATTACTATATTAATAGTGTCATAAATATAGCTCATTTTTATATAAAATTATAAAACAACTTTCCTCAATCAACACTGCACAAACTGTTACTAATATTTGAGAATTTAAAGAAAGCATACTATATTAATGTATGTAATGAGTTAATAATAAAAAAATAGAACCGTTGAGATAAGTTGTATTAAGATCGATATTATCAACAGTCATAGCTCTTGAAACATCTCAAATGATAGAAAACAGGGAGTAGTAAAAAGCAATCTGTTTAAAAATGTATTAATCTGAGACATTTTTAAAAAATATGTAAAATTTTTACAGATGCATATTAGCAGATGTATTAGCTATATTATTAAGTTGTTCACCTAAACAATCACTTGTCGAATTAAAGTTAGGTAAATTGTAATCCATAAAAATTAAAAATTGTGAATCATTATTATTACGAGGTATAAGTGGGTAGTAGTACCCGTTTGCATCGTGCTGAGCGTTGGCGAATAGAGTAGCCGCCGGATTTGTGCTAACAGTTCAGTTGTTTCAGCTGCCTGTGTACACTGTTGCGTATTGCTGATTCGTGACAGTTTGGTCTGGTTTCTAGCTTATTTTAATTTCAGTTTTATTGGTTATATATTATTTGTTTTTAATGTGTTCAAGGGTCGATTTACTATACAATTTTAACAAATTTTTAACCTACGGTGCTTTGTACTCCTGTCAACACGAACCAACATTTTCGTAATTGCTACAACGATATGCGAAACATTCCGACCTTTTATTGGAGAATAATTTATTTCTCTGCAGGCAGACATGGACGATTTACAGGTTTTATATATTAAATTGTGTGTAAATAATTTTTATGTATATTGTATAAAAAGTAGCAATGTTAGAAGTATAGCAATTTAGTATTTTTTTTAATGATTTATTTTATACTTTATATTTTCATATTTTACCACATCAAAAGCTAATTTTAGGAAATTTAATTGTTTTTGATTAACACAGCGAGTGGATTATCAGCCTAACCTTGTTTTAATTACGCAATAATCTAGATATTTATGACGACAATTTCATTTCCTAGTTATGCAAATCATTACAATCTCTGTGTTCATTTGAATTTAAATTTCGTAATAATTGGATGTGGATAGAGCGGGAGTCATGCGAACATAATTAACAAGAAATATTGCTAATTAGCACTATGTACTAAAGCATGTTCACATATTATTAATAAAAATGGAGAAATGTATACTGCGATTTATCAAGTGATTCTGTCGCGCTACTTCGCCATAAATCCTTAACATCCTCTCGCGCGTAGATAACTATAAAGTCCATAAATCCGGCGATATAAATTCAAGTATCCCGTTCGCGGTGGCATTCTGCGGTGGAACAGTTTAATTTCCAGACCGCCTTCTGAATATTAAGCGCTGCCCGACGGCGGGCCGCCGACCGTGCCCCCCTATTCATCAGTCGAAGGCCGCCGAAGACGCCGCCAAGAGAACCTTCTATTATTTATCGCTATTTATTATGCGCCATGGCTGCAATTACGCGACCCGGGTGTTCAAACTGGCAAAGGCGAAGGCGGTGCCGTGTTAATAAATAAGGGAGGTGCGATACCCATGGTTAATGTTAGATACAAATTGTGGATAAAACAATTCTTGCATGAAGCTATAAATTTCGTGTGTTATTATTTACTATAGAAAATAATTTTATACATTGCTAGGAAACTAATTGCAAATATTACTATTTTATGCGCAACAGTATATATCTCAAAAAGAGCAAAAATGAATGCAGAACAGAATTAACCAATTTAAATATAGCAGCATTTTCAGTAGGAAAATATATGTCCTAGATAGAGGTTAATTAATTCTTTTAATTTGATTAGGTAATATAAACATAAATACATTTTGTAAGTATAGCACAATCACTAGCAGTAATTACTGCAAGTGCATTTATTTATTTATTAAATTGTATTCTCGGTTAATATCTTCAAGATAATTCGTTACTTATATACCTTATAAATAGGGTGCGAAGCTTATTTTACCGCTGTCATCTCGATAAAATTCTATATCTAAATGGAAATTAGCTTCTAAATTTTTTATCAGTTTTCAGGTCCCTTCGTTTCGCCCTGTGAGTGTTTCAATAATTTCTCCTCTTCGACATTCATTTTTATGTGATCCTTATCCGATTATTCCGTTCTGCGCGGCGAAAATCAAGGAATCGTAATTCACACTCCGCAGAATTCAAAAGAATGAGATTTATTGAAGAAAATATTTATGTTTTCAATAAACCCTGATTCGGTCCATAGAATTTAAATAGAGATAAGGCGGTAATTTATATTTATGGTATCTGTACGTGTTCATTTAATACATTTTTAATATACCACATAGAATGGTAGACAAACGTGATTTAGAACTTAAAAGAAATGATAATTACACGTGAAAATAAACAAAATAAATATATTTAAAAATAAGTCACATTTCGTATATCTGAAACAATGAGCCTTATTAAAATACAAGATATTACGACAGACATTGCATGATACAAAAGTTAGAAGATGGTTCTTTTACTAAAGACAGTGTCATATAAGAATAATAAGTTTCGAATTCTTTATATTTCTAATAAGCTTTTTATTAAAAATATTAGAGCCAACCATAAATTAAAACAAGTAAGAAATGCCTTATTCAAAATAGAGACAGTTAATGTAACATAATATATGATATAGAAATTAAATTTAATTTGTATATTTAAATGCCGAGAGCGGGCTTTTTATCTGTGGTGTATCGTTTTTTAAACGCGCCTCGAAAATCGAACATCGTCAATGGTTCAATTCTTTTTGGAATTGATTCATTCTCGTGACGGACATTCACCTGAAAGGACGCACGTAGTTACGGCTGCACTGATGAGCTGTGATACAGCGAAACACGTGTCTGCAGACAGTCGTTGCATAACACTTTTTAGGAGCGGGTAAAAAATAATAACACCACAAAAATTGTTACATCGTGCTGAATATTATTTCAGACATTTAACGACAGCTAACAGTTATATCATTCAATGCTCGGCGGTGCTTTAGTACGGGGAGTAGTTGTTTTAACTGTTAGCTGGAGTATTTACATTATAATGTAAATCATAAGATGCAGAAATGCTCATAAAGAAAAATGATTTTTCTCATTATTAATTATCATAATATATGATAATTATGCCATTACAAATCTACGTATTAGAATTTGTATTGACTGTATATGCATATTGATAAATATAAATAATGTAGAAAGTAAGTAACTAAGTGTTTCTAAACCTACCTCGAATGCTATCTTCTTGGTTTTAGTTGTATACGCCCGTTTAAATAGTAAATATACTTTTTGTGTAACCGTATGTTATTACGCCGTATCTTATGCTACTTTTAAAGTACTACCTGTCTCAGAATTTACAAGGCATAGCATGATGAATTTAATTTTGATGATACTTGCAATGGTACTCCTATTTCAGTTTGCTATCAATCGCCATCTCCAGAACATTACATTTATTTTAAAATTAAAAAGTTCGTTATTTATAGTTATAGTGCTGGTTACGTTTTTTTGAGGAAATATTCCACTTTCTTGGCTGATGATAATTTAATCGGTAAGAGGGCCGAGTTTTTACAATTGATTTAACTAGTTAAAAGTTATTTTAGCAAACAGAAAGAAGCTTTATTTAAAGAATGTAATACATATACATTTAAAGAGGTCCAACCACAAAAAAGAAGAACAAAATTGTGAAAAAACTAAAAGAAAAAGGCTGTTATTACCTAAAATCAGATAAAGGCAACAGTTTAGTGATCATGCACAAAATAAAATATTACAACAGTGTTAGTGAACTTTTAAAATCAGGCTCTTATACAGTACAAAAGAAGAACCCTATCAATTCATATATTAAGAAAATTAATAACGCATTAAAAGCCTCGACGTGAATAATAGTTAAGAAGCTCAGTTTTCAATTAAAAGTAAAAATCAGAAAATGCGACAATTATACTGTTTACCTAACACATCCACACAAAACAGGTAATACATTTAGACTTATAGTTTCAAACATAAATTCACCAACCTATAAAATTGCTAAATGGTTAGTTACCTAATTCTAGTCATTAAACATAGAAAATAACTAGTCGCTCAAAAATTCTATAGAACTTTCAAACAAATTAAAAAACTTACCATTATCAAATAATCAAAAATTCATTTCTGTTGATGTTGATCCCTCTTCCCTAGTATACCCATTAGAGACACTATTGCTATCATAGAAATAATATTAATAAAATATCAAATTCCAACCGAAAAAATCAAAGTTTACATTGAACACACATAATTAGTCATGGAATTTAACGTTTATTATATTAATAATACATTTTACAAACAAACCTTTGGCACAGCGATGGGTAACCCCTTATCGCCTTTCTTAGCCAAAATCTTTCTTAAATCATTTTTAAAATAATGCAAAAACACACTAATCGAGATCTCGAACATTTGGTTCCTTTACATCGATGACGTTTTTGCCATAATTAATTCTGACTTTAACATAGATTAATTTATTACATCCCTCCACAATTTTCACAAAAGTATAAACTTCACCTACGAAATTGAGCAAAACAATTATCTATCCTTTTTAAACATATTTATTTTACGTGTAAATAACCGACTAGAATATGATATCTTCGGTAAACCAACACACACTTTTAATTACCTCCATTCAGCTTCCTGTGCTCTAATGAAATACAAATTGGCAGCCTTCAAAAAAACTTATTAATAAAAATGCTTAACTAAATTTAATATTGCAACTTGCCTTACACCAACTAACCATAACAAAGATAAAAAAAATCGTCAAATTAATTTATTCCCCAAAAACTGAATCACATTTCAACAAATTACATAAAAAATACAACCTAACTCCTGCCCATTATTCAAATTCTAAATTTAAACAATTCTTAGGAAAGGTGGTTTTGGTAAAACAAATGAACTAGAACAATCAGGAATTTATTCGATTAACTGTAACAAATGTAACAAAATATACGTAGGTCAAACACAGCGCAATTTACAAATTAGGTTTAAAAAAACTCTACCTACGCTAAAAATTAAAATAATGAAAAATCCGCGGTAGCTAACCATATAATAGACACAGGTCATTCACAATAAATAATATTAAATTACTGAAACATTCTTCCAATTATCAATTAAACATGTTACAGGCAATACAAATGAAAAAAAAACATGAAAGTAGATTAATTAATTTGGATTTAAGTCTATTACAAAATGTATTACTAGAATTTATCAACCCACCTTAATCTGGGTTTTTCCCTAATACCGTCCATAATTTACGTTTTTTGGAAATTATCCTCCTGCCTATCCAACTGGTTTACATAATTTGTGTGTATAAATATCGTTTAATTTTAGGTTTGTACTTAGTATTAAACCATTGATATAGGTCACGTTGGGTCCGAAATATATATTTGGGGTTTCAAACAAACCGTGTGAAGAATGGTTTTGTTAGTGCTTTATTTTATAATCAAGTTTATCTTCACGTAACTCATCCAATGAATTTACTATTCAACTATACTATTAAATATTTATTTAAATCATTTATTTCATTTAAAATTTTCTAACATCCTCCCCTTGCAATTCATCAATTCATTTGTGCGAATCACCAGGACAGTTAAGATAGTTAGCAAAGATACTTTTTTCTTGCATCATTTAATTCAAGACAGGGCAGAAAGACCGCAGGTCCATAGCCCAGATGGACTAACACCATTTATTTATATTTATGTTAAATGTTATTATGCATATTTATTTTGTCCAAATAAAGATTATTGTATATATATATCGTGTGTCCCGTTTGAAGACGCATCATAGGGACTTCCCATGTGAAATTTTCAATTGCAGTTTGTATCTCTATTATTGAACGAAAATTATCAAAATTAGAATGATTCTTTTATCTACTAAGATTATTTTAGAGGTTTTATTTTTGTTTCATCTTTAGTTTTAATCAAAATATAGTTTAAAAAGTGTGAAGGAATATTCGATAATAAAATCCTCAAAATAGTAGTTGCTATGAAATGTCAGTATTTGTCATCTAAATTGATTAAGCCACAAACAAATAATTCAATTCAAAATAAGTGCTTACACCACAAAAGAAAAAGTTCAGATCATCAACTTAAGTTTTGGCGGACATTTGCGACTTATTTAGTATACATTTTGAAGCCTGTCCAGTGCCGTGTCAATCAACAATGATTAGAATTGATCAGAAATTTGAAAATAATGGTTGTGTAAACGATGAACATATTCTTAGGAAATCTGAAGAAACTGTAACAAATGTGTTGAGAGGATAACAGTACGTCTAACATCAAGTGTAAGCTTATAGTTACCGACCCTATAAAAGCCAAAATCATGAAGAACTGAGCAGTGGATCCTGATTTATGGTAAGATCTAAATTTTGTTAAATTATTGTGGAAGAGTGTAACGAGAATAAGAGATTTCCAAATAGTGTGTGTTTTACAGATGAATGTACTTTCTATTTGGTGTCTGAAAATAACGAACAAAAAAATCGTCAATGGTCTCAAAACATTCTTCATATTGTAACATCAAGAAGTGAATATCCACAAAAACTCAATGTATGGGCATGCATTTTAATAATAGCGTTGTCAGTTTTATTTTTTTTTGCAAGCAAATTAAAGTATTTATCGGTTTCACTTTATGTTTTTTCTTTACATAAGCATTATTTCTAAATTTGGAATAGTATAATAATTATAATTTAACTCGATGCGGTTTTGAAATTTTGTAGAAAATAAATGAGAAATACTAAAACCAGTTTTATTCTGTTTCGGGCAATTGTACCTTTGAGTTAACTTGTTTCAACAAGAATAATGAATTTGTGCCTTTGAACTCGCACCAATAGTTATTTAAGGTACAAGTGTAAAAAGTGATGCTTTATTGCACGAACTGGCGTTTAAAAACACGAGCGAGGAACGAGCGAGTTTTTTTAAAGCCTTACAAAAATTTATCTTCGATCGTAAAGGATTTCAAAGAATATATTCTTATGAGTAATATTTTAATGTCATTTCAATAATTCAATTAATGAAAACATATTTTACCCGCAGTGCACTAATGAAAGCGTTACTTAGCAACCAGTAAACAAGTTGCACAAATATCGGCCGCCATTATTATTTATGGAAAAAATGTTCGCTTTATTGTAATCGCTTCGACTTGCATTAAATGAAATCTTCGGAGTTCTTAAATCTGCCATTTCGTTTGTATTATATATTTTATTTATAGTTTATTTATATTTTGACTAAAAATGAAGGTGAAACAAAAATAAAACCTCCAAAATATCTTTAGTAGGTAAAGGATTCATTCTAATTTTATTCTGATCATTTTCATTCAATAATAGAGATGCAAACTGCAATTGAAAATTTAACATGGGAATTCCCTATGATGCGTCTTCGACGGGACATACGGTATATATAATTTACTAAGACCATAAATTGATTTTAACAAATGACAGTTTTAAAATGGCCAATTTTTAAAAGAAATGGTTTGGATACCACTTAACGATCTAAGTGATATTTCTGAGTCTAAAACAATACTCTAAAAATTTCAACTTCATTTCATTAATATATATTTGTTGGATTTTCTTGTGATGTAAGATCTGTTTATTTTTTCTGTCTACTAGTTTCAATTCATTATTAGTATCCACACAAGAACCTAGTTTAATGATTATCCATCGCTGGTATTAGTTGGTTTTAGGTATGTTTTGTGTGTTGGGAGAAATAAGGATCATTATAAAATTTAAAATAGTTCTAGCTAACATAACATTACTTTTCTCAATTTATTTATTTCCGTCAAGAAAGTAGTAGTGAAATTATGTCATTATATGTTTTTTACATGTTACATTGCCGGATTATAGAGTTTATTTAGTTATAAGTTGCAGAAATGATTCTCTTTTGTTTATTGTGGTCTAAGTTATCTATTTCATTTTTCTTTTTATTTATGATCTAAGTTAAATTGTTTACTAGCCTATTGTGTGTATTAACTTTATTTTTAGTTTGATTTCTATCAACAATAATAGTTGAAGACATTTTTTATATTTCTGTGTTCTTTACAATTGTGGCATGTAGGAACTCTATATTTATTTTCATTTTAATTCACAAGTTATCAACACACGTTTTGATGATATTGGTAGTTGACAACCAGAATATTTAATTGTTTCAATTATTGCCTCTCACCATTACGACAACGTATCTTTGATGCATTAAAAAATCATTTTTGTTTAGTTTTCTTTCTGTTTTATGGAAATATACTTGAAAAGCAAAATAAAATAGTTCCACAAAATAAATTCTTTATTTTTACATATGATTATATATTATTTAAGTAGTAGTAGAAGTAGTAGTGTTTGGGACCACGTGGTCCTTCCGCCGTGTGATTTGTGTATTTTTGTGAGTGCAAATGAGCTTATTACTTTAAAGGATTGCTCCCGTCAGTGTAAGTACCATTAATTGTATCCCAATGGTGAATGGTAAAGGTCACCCATCCAACTGCTGGCCCGAACTAACGTTGCTGCTAATTTATTTAAACTTTAAGTTAATATATTATATTGATAATTATTTAAAGATTTTAAGGAATTTGGTAGATATATAATATTTTCTAAAAGAATCATGTTTTATTCAATAGATTACATACTAATTTAAAAACTCCTACCTTAAACTCGGCTGTTTTTTTCACTCATTCATTTGTTCAAAAATTATATATTCTAGCTTATTTTAGAATAATATAACAAATCCTAGAAAATTAATTATGTAAAATATTTAAGAGGTGTTCTAGCGCTTATATTTGTTAACTTGAATTATTACTTTATATTTCCCAAAATTTCTAGTTCAGTCTGAATTGTTGTCTTTTTTGTAATTCAGTTCCAAGTCTCTTCACACTAACTATTGTCAACGTTTTACTATTATTTTATGTTCTTGGCTATTTTTATGTATGTTCTCATCCCACATATTATTTAATTTACAGTTTTCTGTTTTATATATTTCCAATTAGAGAGTAAAATTACTATTAAAGACTTAAATTAATAGTTAAAATAGAATTATAAAAACACAATTGACAATACAATTAATACAAAAGTAGAAATTATATTAACTTTAACAAAAACTGTTTAGACAAACAATAACAGATGATTCAAAGGCAGTAAATGACGTAGAATATAAATCTATGAAGGGTTGATATTGATTGTATAGACGTGAGAGACGATAAAGAGGAGAGATAAGGCAGTGGTTACTGCTCGATGTGCGATAAGAGGAAGTATCTGCATGCCGCGACGTGAATCTAGGTACATTAAAATTAAGACACTAAGGGTATCAAGTTTATTATGAATTATCTTATATAAGAAACATAGGCCAAATAACGTGCGTCTTGAATGCAAATAGAAATTGAATTCGTTCAATAGTTCCTGATACGAAATATCAAAACGATATCATCATTTGTAGATTTTCAACATGGCGACCATACCACCGATCAATAACATAACTTGCTCAGCATAAACGTATCAAAGGACATGAATACTCTTGAAAGATTTACAACTACGAATTATGAAGCCTAAAAGTCTATAACACGAAAGATTTTCAACGTGCGAATTAAACGGAGAGTTTACTATCGAATGTAATATCTAAATCTTAAGTTTCGTTAAGCTTAACGAGCGGTGTATCATCAATTACGTGATCATATCTTATTACATTTATATTTATTTATCAATATAATATAATAGGCTTTGTTGTTAATCTATAGAATAAGCATCTGTAGCAACAATATGTAAAATTTATGTTGTACAACGCATTCTTGCGAATCCATGTTGATCAGCATAAAGAGTGGCACTAACATTGCTCATATAGTTGCTAAGAAGAGATTCGAATGACTTGGACATGTTGCTCAATATGCAAATAGGTCGATAATCTTCAATTGCTGTTTTACCGGACAAATACAGAACTGCTTCTAAATATCAGATATTCCGATATTTAATAGGAGTTTTAGTTTAAATATAAATGGTTTTCTCAGAAAATCCGCTGCATCTTTCAAGATTAAGTTGGGAACCAAATCCATAATTAAATTAGCTTTTAGACCACGAAACTCTTTTTTCACGCGAGATACACAGAATTTAAAATTGGCAAGATGAGTAAAAACAGACAGACATCGAGCTTGGAGCAAACGACCTAATGAAGTAATTCACAAATCCATTAACTACGTCGTTGCAATTAGAACATTCTTTATCACTTAGTGTAATTACTCCAGGAATACCAGATCCTCTATCTTAATTTGAATGAGCGGAAGCTATATCATTTTTGCCAGTTTTCATATATAAGTTTTCATTCTGAAAACAAATAAGCCATATATGGCAAATATTCTGGTGAAAGACCACCAAAGTGACCTCTACTGGCAGCAGTCACTAAAGCAGCATTGAGCGAGAGTGGAATATCACGTGACGTAAACTTTATATTCACATTGAACAAATAGTTATCAAATATACATCCTTAACACTACGCTCTAGAGTTTAAATACTTTTTGCGAGCACTATCCTTCTTTGCAAGTTTTATTTGAATAGAGCGGTTATACTAAGGAGGCTTGTTGTATGCTTTAGGCTTGCGTGGGATCTGGTTACATGCTTATCAAACATGTGGTATAGTTTTTTTTTGTATAATATGTCATAAGCGATATTTACACTTGAACATCTATATAGATCTCCCCAACAACTTGTAGATAGATCATCGTAAAAGCCTATGAAATTAGTTTTTCTAAAATTGTATTTAAAGCCTGTGTATTTAAAATTAATGTGTTTATCCGTACAGGTAGTATTAATGGTGATGTTGAGCGTTTGATGATGAGTATCTTCTTTAACTAATGGAAATGCACAACGTTCTTCATGCTCTGTTATATTAGATAAAGAAATTACTATATCCAGAATTATTCCATTGCCATTCAAGATATTATTGTGATGCAGCAAATCATTACAATTCAGAAAAGCATGTAAAGTATCCAAGGATTTTTTTATTTTACTATTGTAGAACTCGGAAATATTAGTCTCCCATAATAAGTAACTGCTGATTACGAAACACATTTTCAATCAAATACAGCACACTACTATATTCAATAATTTGAGCATTAGTTTTAATGTAAACACAGATTAATATGAGGTGTTTATTTGAGTGGTTAGTTGCACATAGTCTGAGTAAGGAGAGTTCAGATTATTCAGCTCTGAGGAGAATTTCAAGTGTATAGCAATTAGTGCACCTTCACCGGTAGATCTAGTTCGGTCATGACGATAGACATCAAATTCCTGCGAAAAGTTTCATAACTGTCAACACCGCTGTGCAGCCAAGTCTCAGTTAGAAAGTAAATGTTAAATTTACTGGTATTAAAGTTGTTGTATACATTTACTAACTTAGTATTTATGAGTATTTAATGAAGAATTTCTCTCCAAAAGATTCCTGTCGTTTACATTGGCCTTAAATCAGGTTTAATTCCTTTTATTCTTTATTATAGTTATTAAATCATGCAGCTCTGGTCAAGGATGACTTTAATTGGTCGTGATCTGTCACTGCCTTTTCCCAATATGAAATACTTTTCTTTTTCAGTTTTATTCTGGTTGTCATTTGATATTTGTTCAGGCAAATTATACAGGATAATATTATTTTCCCTCCGTTTCCGATCAATCCCATCATATTTATGTTTTCCTTTCGAACATGTATTGTCTGTTCTAATTGGTTTTACCTGTTTTAAGAGTAATATAATACTACAAGATGGTATATCTTGTAAATTCTAGTTCTCAATTTTTAAGTCATATCAACGCTTCCCCAGGAAGAGCTACGAGTTCTATAGCCTATATAGAAAAAAACTTATATAAATTTTGTCTCCTAATCTAAATTTGTTTTAAAAGTCTTTTTGAATCTAGATAAGTTAAAAATAACCGAACGTTTATATCGTAGAGATAATAAAGATTGAAAAGCCAAAAACGCTCGAATATGGGTAAAGTTAGTATTAAAGTAAATAAATATTTAGGATCAAGCATAATTTGTCTTTTTAGAGGTTCGAATAGAAAAATAACTTATAATTATACCACTATTTTTATTATTAGACACGACAATTTCATAATATTTACTTGATTTTGACGTAAATAAAATGAAGAATTAAATTTCCAAATATTTATATTTTGTTATGAAAATTAAGTGTTACAAAATTTACATTTCACATAGTAAATCACATACGATACAACTAGCAAAATACAAATTAATTTCTTCGCGCTACATTAATATACACATTATATTGCGTACACATTGTATAATTTAACAATTAAATTTTATAAAGCCAGATTAAAACATTTACCCCAGTACATTCGGTCTCACGTGGGTTGAAAGTAAATATGCAGACTTTTTGTAAGCGCTACCTTTCGTTAGCACTCTGCCATTTTTTATCCGAAACGTGCAATTATCCTTAATTGAAGCGGAAATGGAAGTACATATACACTCACATCCCCGTACATAAAAACGTTTCGAATTCCGATTCAGGAGCTAATAATTATAACGGTCAAATTAACAACGAAAAAAAAGGGAAAAAGAAAGCAACACCTAAATATTACCTGTCTGTTTTTGATCATTTTTTAGTGTTATTTAATTTGGTAGATAAAGTTAAAAAAAATAACGTTAATTAGTGATGTACAGCTAATGTTTTATTTAGTTATACAATCTTGATTCATCACTTTAATCACAAATAATTAATTTTTAATATATCAAACTTTATATTAATAAAACCAGTAAGCCACAAAAGCACCTGATAAATAAATAAAGTAAATCCCCATCTAAATTACATATTATAATGAGGTATAGTGTGTTTTGATATTTCTTAAATAGTTATACATATAAGGCTTTATATAAAAAAAATTGAAAATAATTCTAGAATAAATATTAATTTTATTCTCTTATGATTAATATTTGTTAAGTAGTAAACATATGTATTTATTAATCTGTTCTGTTTCATATTTAATTATGATAATTAATTATTTCATATTAACTTCGTCTTAATTCTTGCGAATAAACACATACAATATAAGATATGATATTAAGAGCTTGTATAAAACTTTATTTCCATGTGACAAAGTCTTGTTGAACTTATTGGCATATAATAAAATACGTTACAGTGTTCACTCTTGTTTGAATATAAATCGATCAGCTAGGCAAACTTTGCATCTGCTCTTTGCGTTAATATCCGCCTAACTTATATTTTAAGAACGTTTACTCAAACTTGCCTAACATCCAATTGATTAGTTGGCAAACTTTATGCTAGAGAATTCATAAAAAATGCTTGAATATAATTAGTTTGTTTTAATTATCACTTGTAACGTAGATTAAAATTAATTCCACCTGATAATATTTACATCTAATCATTCCCGTTTAGATGCGTAAACTTTTGATGACGTTAATATCGCATTAATTTTGCCCTCGTAACTTATCGACACTGCCGAGTTTATCAGCGGAAGCAAACCGCGTGGATGATCCCACAACACGCATATCACTCCCTTTTCCATGATAAGGGGGCGCCGATTATCGGAAACCGCGGATCGTAAGCTCAACGGGGGCGGAAGAGATTAGGCCCCCGCACGTAGAAACGCCACGCACACCGATATTCCAATAAAATATATGATAAATTTCAAATTTATAGAATTTTATCAAATATACTTATATGCTGCTGTTCTTTCAGTGACTGTTATTTAATAATTTCAGAATCCCATCGGGACTTTATGAGGTTTCTGTGATGAGTGCACTTTCGGCGAAAACGCCGGAAGAGAAGTTTAAAATTACGTTTACAAAGACAACTGCCTCTGTGTTCTGTCGTTATGAATTCATGAAAAGGATTCAGCTCTTCTACTCGCAATTTCATAATGTAACCGTTTTGTTTTATTTATACTCGCGTTGCGAGAGGTTCTTGCAATTTTCACATGCTTATGAAAACGTTATTTTGATATCTGCCGTTTTCACTAGGGCTAGGGATTGCACTGATCTCAGCCTATCAATTTTATATTACAGCGGGAACAACTTCAATTTACCTTTAAACACGTTATTGCAGTATAGTATATCTTGAAAATTCGATACTCTTCAGGGTATTAAGTTATTTGTACTTATAATAGGAAAATAGGAGGGGGTGTAGATCTTATAGGAAAATAAACACAAAATACTGTATAATAAAAATATTTTTGAAATATATTTATAAATTGATTTTTTTTAATTTAAAAAAAGGGCTGCTGATTTGGATTCAGCCCCCTAATTTACCTTATTAACAGCTTTTGGTTGCTCAGGTCCAAAACCGTGTATACTTGTGAAATTATATATTTATGAGAATAATTAACATATTAATAGTTGTAATACATACGATGTCTCTAATGACTATTTGGTAATAAGTAGAAGGTTGCCTAATTTAGACCATCGTCATTGATGGCACATTGGTAAAAGGTTTGCATCATAATTGTAAATTTGATAGGTTCATTTTTCCATCTTTAAGTCGCATGTAGGGGCATGATGGACACATAATGTAATTAATATTCTCCTCCCACTTTGCACAATGCAATATAATATACCTGATAGCCGTAGAAATAATAGTGAGGGCTATACAGTCTATCATAGTCGTGGAGCGGATGTAACTATTGGTATTATCTAATTATACAAAATTGTAAATGAAAAGTAGATTGGTCTAAACGGAAGTTATTTCAAGTCTTATTATATAATCTATAAGATGCAGTTGTAATTTTAGCAGGTTCTGTTAAATGTATGTTTCTGTAGAATATCAAACATTAAATTTGGATAAAAATAGTTAAATTGGACCGGTAAAATTTATTTTATAGGCAAAATAAAATTTATAATATATTTTTAGGATTATATTGCAAATAACAGATTGTGTTCTGAAAATAATTTATTGTTAATTATTGCCGCATACAAACATGGATTGAATAATGATAAAAGGAACTCCGTTCGCAATAAACCTGAAGAGAAGCGCCGGATTTTTTCTACAGATATGGAAAACCAATTTCTTAGCACATCCTTTATCCTGGTTTAACAACCGAGGAAGTAAGACAAATGGCTTTCGATATTGCATACCCTTATTACTTAGGGCATGGTTACAATAGTAGTAAAAACTTTCTTGTAAAACTGTTTTTACACATATTTCGTTTTGAAAAGCAAACGGGGTTCTGCTCATTAGGGTTTTAATAAAAAAAATGTCAATGATTTTTTCAATCTGATTATTGCTGAGCATTAATTTACAGCAGCACAATACTTAACGTTAACAAATCTGGTCTGCAAAAGAGTATTATCTTTGCTTGTAAAGGAAGCCTACAGGAAAGAAGTCTAGCAAGTGGCGAACGTAGCATTAATTCAGTCATAGTATGTGATTTTAATGGAGGTTGTTTATATATTGAGTGATTGAAATATTTTTCAAAAGCATGTCAACAACAATGTGGATAATAAAGTTTTCTTGCAGCTTGATGAACATATACCACACATAAATTTTTGCAGGATTGTAGGTAATCTTAAGAAGAAAATAATCATCTTACTTAAAAATTCAGATGTTAAAATCATATAATGAAGCGCAAGTTTTAGCTAAGCCATTAACCTACTTATATTCACTTATTTTAAAAACTGGAATATTTCTCGCAGCTTGGAAAATGATCTAAGTTTGTCCAGTATTTAAGCGTGGTGATCGAAGTGGCATCAAGAACTACCGTCCTATATCAATTGTAACCAATTTCTCCAAAGTGTTCGAAAGTATTCTTTCTAGCTGAATATTTGTATTCTTGCATGAAAACAACGTTTATACATCAGTAACATGGATTTATTCGGAATCGATCTACACAATCAAATTTGATTAATTTCACGGAAACGCTGACATAAGTAAAGCGTTTGATCGTATGCCTCACTCAAATTTAATGGCGTACCCACAATTATCTAACATAAATAGTAATGTAGTGTCGGTGTTGTACTCTTATTTAACTAACAGACATCAATTTATGAACTACAAAAATGTCAAGTCACGAGTCCTATGATTTTCAAGTGTTGTCCCGCAAGGATCTAACTTAGGGCCCCTTCTATTTCTTATAAATATAAATATATAAATATAAATAGTGTAAGTGAAAAAATTAAATGTGAATTTCTATTGTACGCGGATGATATTAAATTATTTCGTTAATCTTACAGATTGTGAAAATTTGCAGAAAAATCTTGATATTTTATCATAGATGTGTACTAATAATGGTTTAGATATTAACGCTACTAAGTGTAATGTTATGTCATTTTATAGAACGAACAAGCCAACTATTTTCAACTACAGCTTCGATCTCACGTCCCAGTTTGATCCGAGATCTCGGTATTTATTTAGATAGAAATTTATAATTCCACGAGCATGTTGAACGTGTTGCTTCTGAATATTAAAATGTGTTGGGATTTATTTTACGTAATACTAAAGACTTTCACTCAATTGGAACAATAATTAGATAGAAGTCACTTGTGTTATCAAAGTTAACATATTGTGCTGCAGTTTGGTCCTCAGATTACCTAAAGTACATCAACATTCTTGAAAAGGTTCAGAAGCGATTTCTAAAATATTTGTATTTCTACAAATACAAAACATACCCATTTTAGAATATAAGTTAATAAATTGCTTCTAGAATTTAAATTTATATCAGTAAATAATAGACATTGCTATATTTTAATTCTAGACCTATATAAACACCAAGAACAAATTATCGTTCTTTTTCACCACTTAATATGATGATTCAATACTATCATAACATTCAATATGGTGCAAATATATTTAACAACAACAAAAACAACATTAGAGCGCTCATATCTTGTTTGTTTTAATATATATTTTAATGAAACCTTGTTAGTTTTATATATTTTTAGATTATGTTGTAATATGTTAGTTTTTTGTTTGGTATAGCTATATATATTGTACGTATATATGTAAATAAATACGCGCATATTGTATGTATATATTTGTATTTAATGCGGTTACTTTAATTGTCCTACAATTATATTTATATTACTTCGTACATTTCTCTGTAATTAGACTTATGTCTGTTGAGGAATAAATATACAGGGTGCCCCGTTAATGTGGGGAAATGGCTGGAACATAGATTGCTGGGGTCAAAATATAACGATTTAACACAATTTATCTATATCCAAAAATTTACGGTTAAGCCGGAATTTGTCTTCAAAGTTTTAGAAAAATTTATTTCTTTTGTTTATAACAATTGAACGCTTTTTTCGATTTAAATGAAATTTATTATTAATAACCACCATAATATAATACATCATTTGAGTTATTATGGTCATTAATGATTGACAAGAAGTATAAAAAACAGTAGTACCACCACTTAAAAGCTAAAATATTTTATTATTGGTGCATCCAATAAAAGCTAAAAAATTATTTCTTGAAATACCAATTAATTTAAAAACTTTTTTGTATCTTAATAATATTTGATATCTTTTAGGGTTTTTGCACAAAAAAATAAAATATAAATATAGTATGCTTATTTGAAATCATTCATAAGTAAATCAACTTACTCCATTAAATAAAAATTAAATAATAATAATTGATACAATAAATCAAAACAACATCTAACACTTTTTAGACAATTTCCTTCGCAAAATCCTAATACAAGCAAGAAATCTGTTTGCTGCAAATATTAATATTTATGAACTATAATAAAGTTAATAATACGTGATTTAAAGACACTCGATAATTATTATTTTACGTAATTTAGATTTTTTAAACAAAGACGGCCACGAAAAACATATATTTTCAATTTTATGGAAAACTAGATTTTGTTTTTACTAGATAAAAAAAATGTATTTTATTTTTTTGTGCGAAAACCGTATAAGATATCAAATATTATTAAGAGACAGAAAAGTTTTTAAATTAATTGGTATTTCAAGAAATAATTTTTTAGCTTGTATAGGATACACCAATAAAAAAATATTTTAGTTTTTAAGTGGTGGTACTACTGTCTTCTATATTTCCTGTTAATCAATAATGTCCATAATAACTTAAATGATATATCATATTAAGTTAGTTATTAATAATTAATTTTATTCAAATAGAATAAAGCGTTCAATTGTTATAAACAAATGAAATAAATTTTTTTGAAACTTTGAAGACAAATTCCGGCTTAACCGTAAATTTTTGGATATAGATAAGTTGTGTTAAATCATCATATTTTGACCCCAGGAATACATGGTCCAGCCATTTCCCCACATTAACGGGTCACCCTGTATATTATTATATACTATTATTATTATTATTATTATTATTATTATTATTATATTACAAAGTGGTCACTGTATATATTGTAGTGTTGTGGTTCCAGGCATGTATTAGGTGGTTCCACATATACGTTCTGTTTTTGTTAATAGTACAAATGTTTTCCGAATGTCTGCAGTTCTAGTTCCCTAATTGAGCAATACAAATATGTGTTAGAAAGGGGACAGTCCGCTCTTTTCATCTGTTTTCTTTTGATTGGCATTAGATTTGTTTGTGCCTATGAACATGTCGGGCAATAAGGTGCATTTTTGTCATATTTTGCTTTATTATTTTAAGAAAGGCAAGAAGACTTAAAATAGGGAAAGGTACCGTTCAAAGGTATTTACAACAACTCGGCTGCGTGTTCCCCATCGATGCTTGGGTGCTGAACAAGATGACCGAGAAGAGCTAACCTCACGACCAGCTGCAATTCACTTCTGAAGCAGCGGGAAAGCAAATCGTTTTTAAAACGAATAGTTACTGGCGACGGACAAACCTTGAAGGTTTGCATTCCAAGAAGATTTGGCTATCCATATGGTAGGTGAGCTTCTTTCTCAAGAAAAAAACAATTGATTCGGAGGTCTACTGCACGCAGCAAACGAAACTGAACCAAGCATTGCGACAGAAATGTCCAGAACCGGCCAATTGCAAAGGTGTTAGATTCCACCATGACAACGTCAGACACCACGCTGCAATAATCATTCATCAAAAATTATTAGAACTTGGCTGGAATGTTTTGCACGTATAAAGATAAGTATTACCAAGAAAATGGTTAAGCATGATAGCTTCATTCAAAAAGTAAAATGTTGCTTTATTGAGCTACAATAAAAATATAAGCTTGGAAAGGGAGTTTGGGGTAGAAGCAATACATAACATCGAAGAGTACGATATTTGGCAATATTTGCCTTGAAGATATTTGTATTATGTGAAAGCGAGTCAGTATGTGTATAAAGTTTTATAATTTACACTAGAACAGGCATAACGTATAAAGATGAGTATTACCAAGAAAATGGTACTGCATATACCTAGATAATTATTACAATAGTGTGAACCTCTCAATCCATTTTTTTAGCAAATCATAAAATTTAGAATAATGTGAATAAATTTAAAAAAATCTCAATTAAAGTAAAGAAGAAAAATGACAAAAAGGAAAATATTGCCACGTTCCACAAAAAGACTAATGGCACTGACATGGCAAGACAAGAAAGACATCCTACAATAAAAATATGGGTGGAGTCGACCCAGCAGACAGTCGCTAAAAATAGTCAGAAGAAAAATTTCATGATAGAGTTTGGAGAAATGGTAATTAAAATATAGGCCTTCCAAAGAGATAGAGTAAAAAGTAAGCCATAAATTACTGTCAAGATGCCAACGGCATTTTTCGAACTTAATCTTAAGCTTGTATTTTTTATCACATCACCTGAAAAGCGTTTGGTAAAAATTCGTGCACTGTGAATGGATGGTGTTCGATTTTTGTTTTTTTCTTAAATTATTCTTTAAAGAAACATTTATATTTTTTTAAATAAAAGTTTTAGGTTCTAATAAACAATTTTTTTTTTTTTTTTTTCTTGAATTAGTTTCTCATGTAGCACGTGGTGAAACATTTTGTAATATAGAAATAAGACAATTTACACTTGGTTTGTTTCACTGTTTAAACAGTGAAACAAACCAAGTGTAAATTGTCTTATTTCTATATCTAAAAAACAACTTGTATTTAAGCATTTTCTTTTAAATATATTTGTTTAAAGAAAAAGAATAGCTTTTTCGTGTAGGAATTAATACGTACCGCAAAAGTAATATTTAATCAAGCTTACATAAGAGTTGTTTCGTGAGTTACCTTTAATTTAAAGATTTTCGTTAGTATTAAACAGTGACACTTCTAAATATGATTATAGATTCTTAATACTAAGATATGGGCACCCCTCCACTATTATTACTATATTCTATATAGTATTATCCTTAAAACTAAATCTAGTTTTTTAATGAAATAATAAATACAATGAAAATAGTATGATGGTTAGATATTGCCTTGTAATACTTATAATACATACTATATTTAATAATAAAATGTATTAAAGTCCTTAGGTCGGTGTAGAAAATTTACGAAATGTTAAGTTCTAATGTGAATTTGATATTTTGCATTTCTAAGTTGCTTCCAAGATCGTGTTTAAATTTAATATTAAATTAATAGTTGTAAGTAGAACACATATATCGTATACGATTTATGTTTATGAGACATTAACTATTAATCCCGTACAGAACACGGAATAATTAAACCAAGATACAAACACGCAAAGTGATATTAATAATCGGCGCTGTGTGTAGTGGATTTACGACCCCTCTACTCTAGCCTGAGACTAATAGTAATCGACGCACCACTCAGAACGACTAAATCCAGGACAAATATTAATATAATCTCCAGGAAATGGAAAATGTAGGTTGTGGGATCTGGAGGAGGGGGGGGGGGATTTATGTGGTATTCATGAATTTCCCCACCGAGTAATAATTTTTCCGCGGTTCTGTGGTGATTTACGTTCTGTTTTTGCCCTCATTACCGCCGCAGATCGCTAAAATATGGTATTTTCAGAAAGAAAAATATTTGTACATTTTATTAAAAATTACAGGATAAAGAAATTAAAGTTGAATATATCGGTTTTGCGAAAATTTTACAGAATGTGTTTGATACTCTGCTTCTTGCATATGAAAGTAGTTGAACGATGTTTGCTTATAATTTTATTTTAATGCATACAACAATAAAAGACCATATAATGCAATCGACATGACTTGAGAATCAACATTTTATTATTATATTCTATCATAAAATAAACTTAAATGTGAGTCGATATAATAATATTTTTACATTGCTGTGTAGAGAAGCCTTAAGGAGGTCTCCCTAAGTTAACTATAATTTTTATTCATAATTGTTTTGGTCAAATTATTCACACTGCACAGGTTAATTATATATTAATGTTTTAATTAGGACAGTGAAGATATCATTCCATAAAGTTGTATGTATAATTTTGCCATGAAATTATTGCAATATACTAAATAAAATATTTAAAAAAATTAAATTAATATATTACATTATTTATTTTAAAGATCGTTTGTTTATATAGGGATTTACTTTAAAACTCAAGAAATTTTATAGAAGTATTATTAATAATGATTTTTTGACGTTTTTTATATAAAAATTTAATTAGTTTTTGCCTTTCCAACACGTATGGAACTTTTATGAAACACACTAAACGATGCTTGCTTGATATTTAATTTCGACTAGTATTTTCGGCAGTTCGTATATGAAATATACGACTCGTCATGTGAGAACTAAATACGATGTGTCGTGTGAGAATGTCGCTCTTCTTATCGGTAAGCTGGGGCATTATATTGAAGACGATTTTCCCAACGACGTCATTTCTACGACCATTCGGAGAAAGCGCATCGATGATCCGCATAAACGAATCGTTCTAGCTATATGATAAACTTCGTCATACCAAATTGCCATCCCGTGAGATTGCGAGAAGGTATTTAAAATTCGCGAAGCATCATCAATATTACATTACGGTAATTGTAAAATAACAAAAAAATAATTAAAATATTATCATAAAGTTGTCATCTATTGTCTAAACGATACACTAGATCCCTATGAGTGGATAACCACCGACTATTAAGGAGATCTGATAACAGCGACCATTAAAACAATAATAATGTAAACATTAATTATTTTTTCCTGCCAACAACAGCCACGGACCGGTTTCGATCTATTTTAGATCTCACAAGCGTAGCATCAATATACGACTGTTCAAACAACTGTTAGCAACTATTGTTCTGATATCATTATAGGAAACTTCATTTAAAACAAATTCATTGCATTCCGCTGAGCTATTGGGCAGAAAGCTCTGAAAGTTTGTTGCAACTTGAGGTAAAGTATCTAAAGTTTTATTTACGCTTCGATAACTATTGAATTTTTCTATTGAATTCGGATTTCTGAACTAATGGCACATTTATTTAATGTTAATATTTTTGCGTATTCTTTTTAAGTCATTATCGAATCAGTTATTTTTGGACCGATTGGTATTAATGTCTTTCCAATGAAATATATTACTTATAGCATTAGCAATAATGAAAATAAATATTTCAAAACAGATTGATGTCGTTGATATCATCTATAATTTGCCCGAAATGCCCTCCAGAAAGTTATAAAATTTTTAAAGACCCATTTCTGTTATAAACCTGATTCTTACAATTTCTTTAGGTGACAATTTTGTATTGATATTTATATGAATTGATTGCCTTAAATGGCCTGACAAGTGCGTTGCATGAAGTGCCGTTCTTATCGAGTTAAAGTCTATTATATCATTTATAATCATATTAACAAAGCAGTGTTTATTGTGTTTGGTCAGAAATTGTCATCAATCCGGGCCACGACAGCGAATAGCGAATATTGTTGCTGCAATAAGTTGTATAAAAACACAGAATGATAATAACTCGGTTTCATTTACTTGCTAGGTAAAGCTTAATGGCAAACATTATACACAGAAAATTGAACTTAAGCATAACAAATAATAGAAATTAATCCTACTAGCATTATAAACTAGTGAACATCCCGCGTTCACCCTCGGTAGTTTTGCTAGGGCAAAGAGTATCGCATATGAATATCAATGTTTGAAATGTATGTATCCTGAATCAAACATATGATTTTTATCCTGAAAATCCCTCAGGAACGGAAAAGCTAAATTAACGCGAATGAAACCTCGGAGTATCCACTTGTAAAAAATACTAATGAGATTTATGTAATTGTGATATTTCACTGATAATAATTTGTAGTTGTGGATCAATTTTATTTGTACCAATTATTATAAGAGATTTAAGATGCTCATCGGTTAACCTAGACCTGTAAACATTCTTTGTATACTTTATTTTGGAGACTCTTTACTCACACAAGCAATTAGTACCAAAAACAGAAGAACCGACGAGCAAGACTCTTATAAAACTCAAACAAAGATGAGTTTTTTACTGCACTGTAAATCAATAATTTCCATTTGAAGTTCCGGGGCTAGGGTCAGTATCAAAAGGATTTTGAAAAACCTTAATTTCATTTGAAATGATATAAAAGTCTGAGAAACGAGTATCAAAATTCTTCAAAGCACTCAAAACTTGCAAAATCGACTGGAAACTCAGTCTCAGTAGTGCAGCTGAATATTTCACATGTTTAAAAATGTGTGAAATTTTTTTTCTGCAATTGCGATTGTAACAATATTATTTTCTGTAGGAACGATTTGATTTTAATTTATAAATCAGAGAGAAGCTGGTTTTCTCATTGCAATCTCAAATTTAGTTCGTTCATATGTTTTGACAAATCGATATAAAATGCTAACTTTTGGTGATGTTTTTCATTCCAAAAAATATCTATCTGAGCTCGAAGTTAAAAAAATGCTTCAAGATTTTTCCGCAACTAAGTCAGCGTATGATATAGTAAATCATTGTGTCCTATATCTTCAATAAACTTGCGGAATTGTCGGTGATTCAGCCCAGTGGATTTGATGAAATTAACAACCGATAAGACTCGTTTTAGAACATCAGACATATCCAAATATTTTTCTAAGGACTGTTGATGAATGATACAATGCAAGACTAATGGTTTTGAACCACCATCAGTCTCTACTTCCTTTGACATAAGTGTAACCACTCCTTTTTTACCACACATGTTTTTGCCTCTATAAGTTGTATTAGATTTCAAGTTTTTTCATCGTAAGTTCTTTTTATTATTGGCATTGTAAACTCCTTTATATATCTTCACCAGTAATCGTGCCGTGAATAATATCAATATCAAGAAGTTCTTCATACACTTCATAGATTTTATTTACTCCTCGAATAAAAATCAATACCTGAGCCTTATTTGACACATCCGTTGATTTATCCAAGGCTAGAGAAAACCACTCAAGATATTATTTTTTGTCAGAAAGGTCAGGTGATACTTTTGATTTTCCGCCATAGACATGGCACGGTGTTTGCTGATAACTGACAGTTTTAAATAAATTTATCTTTTCGGAGCACATTTCTTTCTACTGCAATTACGTATTCATTTCTCATATTTTCATAATGACGTTTATGTTATATGTGTATAATAAATTATTTGAGAACGGCTATGGTTTCATTGCAAATCAAACTTATTACTTTATTACTACACTTAATCACGAAATATTGAAAGTTCCATTGATCTTTAAATGTTCTGCATTCTTTATTATTTATTCTTTATTGTTTTTGCTTCTCCTGCTTATAAAATTATAGAAAAATATTATATGATATACACTCATTCACTACCAATTTTTCGCTTCAAATACAAAAAAAATACAAGAAGGCACCAAAATGGGCGAACTGTCTTTCTGACTTACAAAAAGACCCACGAGAATAGAAGACTATAGAAAATAAAACATATTAAATGTTATGATGTGTTATATTATAATAATCATCAATAATAAATTTTATTCAAATCGAATTCAATTGTTAAAAAAAAAATAAAATTTTTTTAAATCTTTGCAGACTAATTCCGTTTTCACCGTAAACTTTTATATAGATATGTTGTGTTAAATCATAATATTTTGGCCCCAGAAATATGAGCTCCAATCATTTTTACACAATTATAAATGTCGAAGGTATAATGGTTTAACAATACATGTTTAGTACAGAACCTTCATTATATTTAGTTCTTTAGAAAGTGTTTAAATTATAATATAAATTATTTTTATTAAACTATTAAACCAAAGTTATTTTTTAAAGTTAACTTGTTTTTAATTTTTAACTTAAATATTTGGGAATGGCGTTTAAATGAAAGATTAAAGGTATTTCGTGTGATACATTTGTTTTGTAAGGTGAGGCCAAATAAAAATGTGGATGCACGTTGAAAAGGGATAAAAAGACAGGATTTTTTGACTTTATAATCGATATATTATTTATATTAATAATATATTCAGCAATAAGCAAAGAACATTATGCCTTTAATAGACCAAAATAATATTTAATATAATAAAACTAATACTATTATGTTAAGAAAAAAAATACCTTACCTTTGCTTATGGCCAACACAAATTGCCACAAAATTTATCTATTAAACTGTATTTTTTAAACGACATTCCTATTTATTATTTAAATTTATTTATTTTTATTTTTTTATTTATTTATTATATACGGGAAACCCCTATTATATAATATAATACATGTTGTGACACTAGAGCTAGTGAAAAAAAGTACAAAATTTAATTCGTGAAATTAAAATAAAATAAGATTAATACATTTATTTAAATGCGTTGCATTTAATATTAAATTTGAAACTTTGGAAAGAGCTATTGAATAGGTCAAACCATTGATAATCATTATAATTATTCGCATATCTCATAATACGGGCTATAGAGTTATTACGACTTATTACTTTTCTTTGATAGCATAAACTTTTAAAATAATGCATTATTATTATGAGGCACATTTCGTAAACCTATGTTTCTAAATGCACTCAATTTCGTATCCTCCTTGTCAGGAGGTCTGGGCATGTTGCGAACTCTTTTGCCCATTATGTCCCAGACATGCTCGATGGGGTTTAAGTTGGGAGACCTTGCTGGCCAAGGCAACTTTTGCAAATCCGCGTATTCCAAGAAACATTATAAGGGTGATGTTTCTCATGTGGAGTCTAGCGGGTCTGCTGGAAAATTTCATTAGGTACCGCGACGGGATCCAAGATATTATTAATGTATCGACGAACGTTTAATGTATATGAAATAAACACAATAGATGATTTTCGTCCTAAACTAATTGCACCCCACACCATGACACCCGGTGTTAAAGCAGTATGGCGTCTTTCAACAAACTCTAAATCTCTTCGTTCTCCTTCGTAAGAATGGAGGCCAAAGGACGTAACTCGTCGACAAATGATCGCTATTGAAATCTGGTGATTTACAGCTCTTACCCAATCTATAACAATATACTTAGTTGTTTTAAATCGGTTCTGGTTCTGTGTTGCCATTGGTCTCAGAAGCCGATTTTCACGGGCGGGGAGGTCTTCCAGCCGGACGATGGCGCTGTATACATTCTTCTGACCAGGAAGATGGACCTGCTCTTTTCATGCTGATACCCCTATCAAACTGCGAAGTTTAGGAAAAATATGTCTGTCTTACTCTGGACATTATGAACTGTCACTGTGACAACTTCAGAATAAAACTGCTGATAAATTGTAAGTAAATATTCTTCAATGCCCATATAAAAAGTTGTGGAATTTTAAGTTAACAGTGACGGAAAAACCTAATGTTAATTAAACATATGCAGTAATAAGTGTAGAACATTGTGCTTTTAACAGACCAAAATATTATTTAATATTTAACGGGAGTTCAACAATTATTATAGTATCTGAAGACGTAAGTCGAATCTTACATGTGCCAAATAAAATGAATGTATATTTCAACTGTCAAACATAATTTAAATGTGAATTTAAAGTGTTGTTAAAGAAAAGGCCGTCATTTGGAAAATGGGGTATGGGAGTATTCAATAGAACCAACGTCGCAAGAATTTTATGCAAGATTTCCTCATGTAATTGTTAACAATTGTACGTTTTCTCGTATTATGAGAGCTATTGTTCAATGTTTTCGCTATACAGGATCGGTGCAACACAGAAAGGGTGTAGGCAAAACTGGTGTAAAAAATGAAAATGTTGTACAAAACCCAAGAATCACTATAGAAGTAAAATCTTCGATATCCGTCAGCAGATTGGCGCAATGTTTGGATGTATGTAGAGGAACATGACACAATATTCTCATTGATAATTTTATTTCCGTACAAAATGCAGATGTATCAAGAATGTTTGCCGCCTGATTATGTACGAAGAGTGAATTTATGCAGTTTTTCCTTGAAAATCTTAACAGTAACGATATAGTGGATTGTACCTTCTTCACAGATGAGGCGTGGTTTCATTTAAACGGCTAGGTGAACTCCCAGAATGTGCGAATGTGGTCTCATAATAACCCGCATTATTTTAGGGAAACACCCATGCATCCTGTGAAGACTGGGATGCGCGAGGGAGATTAATTGAGTCCATATTTTTTGAAGGAAACATAAATGCAGAAATGTATCGTCAAAATATTCTCGAACCTTTCTAAATGAACTTCACTACAAAGAGCTTCAATACGGATTTTTCCAACAAGATTGGGCACGACCTCATCTTGCTTATGCTTCCATAGCACATTTGCGAGAATTCTGTGACGATAGATTAAGTGTGGATCTGTATCTGCCGACTTCTTGTGACTGAACCATGGATTTTTTTTGTTTCCTTATTTAAAGAATACAATTTTTAAAACACAAGTTCATACTTTACAGGATTTAAAAGACAACATTTCTATATAATACAGATTAGTGGATGAAACTATGTTAAGTAATGTTTTTGATAATCTAATAAGTCGTGTTCGTTTATGTTTACAAGTTAATGGAGAGCACTTACAACAGCTCCTATAAATTCCAAATAAAATGTACCTCATGTTTTAAATTTAGAAACTTTAATTTGTGTTATTTTTTGCTAAAGTCAATTTCTGTCAAATTTAAATAAATAGGTTAATTTTTATGAAGAAAGAAACGGCGATTTTATGGCCACCCGGAACTACAATAATTGTTAGACTCCCGTTATAATGTTTTAATTGCTAAGAGGATAATTTATATACGATTTGTGCGATATGTATATGTAAACACATAATTATAAGTATTAGTTGGAAACATATTTATGTTTATATGAATAATGAATACGTGTTTAATTATATATGCAACAATTAAAATATATATTTAACCGTATAAATGTTTTTTTGAAATTTCATTACAAAACTACATATAGTAATGGTTTATAAATAATAAAAGTAAAACATGTAGTTAATAATAATTTAAAAATACGAAAACATTTCGTGAATCTACAACAATGAGTCTTACTAAGACTACAAAACAAATTAATTTGAAACAACAACTTCCCTAGCTAATACTTCGACAGGCATTGAATGATACAAATTAATTTGCATGTTACAAATAGTACAACTATCAAAGCAACACTAATTTGAATGATATATAATTTCATTTGTTTTGTAGTCTTAGTAAGACTCATTGTTGTAGATTCATGAAATGTTTTCGTATTTTTAAATTATTATTTAATTTTCTACAACGAACTAAAGTATTTTAATACATTTTATGTAGTTAATATTTCAATTTGTTAGCGACCAAAATTACTTTTATATACTTATATAGTTTACAATACTAAATAAGATTTCTTTTGTAGTGATACTAATTAGCAGTAACAATAATTATAGTCACATAATTTCTTAATATACAGTTTTTATATGTTTTTATTATTTTAGGGTACTAATATCGTAATTATTGCTGACCCTGCCTACAACAGGCAACCACTGGTTTCGAACTATATTGGATCTTTTAAGGGTAGCGCAGTTGAATAAGTAAACGGAATTTTACTATATCGTTTTACCACTCCAGGTATCTGTAGAGACAGAGATTAAGTATTTACATTATAATTATTTGAATTGTCACTGTTGACAGTTCCCAATATTTGTCGGTGGCATATTCACCTTATTCGATTTATTAGTTTAACAATTTGAAAATTAGCGTTATCTTAAGGATGACATTTATCTTTACTAATGCAAGTATTAATAGATATTTTAATAATAAGGGGTTAAATATATTTTCTTGGAATTATTAAGGAACAAGATTTTAAACACGATTTGCATAACTGAGTAATTACAATTCGTGATATCTAGTTCAATAAGTAATTACATATATATAATAGAAATGATTTAGATTTAAAATAAAAGATGTTTTTAACCTTTATTTATGATATTTATTTTTCTTCGTCTATAGTAAAATTTACCTCTCAGTTTACAAACCAAACATCCATGTTTAATCGATTTTAGAGTAGTGTAGAAACTGCAAATATTCTTATAATTTAATTGCTCTTAATTAATTATTTTTATCAAATGTACACCGCAATATTCATTGCTCTATTGATCTAATAAATCAACGCTATCAATACTTAATAATGTTATTGATTAGTCTAGATATAGATACATCCAAGGTACTGAAATTCTAGAGGTTTATTGAAATATTAAAGTATTATACTTAATACAAAAATTATACAAATTTTAAACTTATTATAGCTTATATAATAAGATTTAGAGTGTTCATATACAGAAACTACAATTATCTACTATTGTTTAAGTATCAAATGTAATTACATAATTTATTAAATCTGTACCATAAATTAATTTTTATCCATTACTTGTTCAAACGAAAAGCCATTACTTTCCTGCAAAACCACGCACATCATTATCATCAATCGTATAAATCTACTTTGCCAACCCCATGCTTACCCAAGGAATAATCAAATCAAGGAAACCTACGTTGACGAGCAATTCCAAAATGTATTAGGTCGCTGCGTATCTCCGAATTCCACAAGACATAATTAAAGGCCCCGTCTTTGACTCTAGAATTTCATTAGGCCGTTCTGTTTGGAGAAGAAAATATTACTTTATATGCAATTAAATGACACACCGAAATATTCCTATGGAGCTTTCACGTATATCTTGTTTATTTGCTATCCTTTAATTTAATTATGCAAGTTGCCCTCGAAAGGCAATATGGCGTAACCAGGCAGGAATGTATGTTTCTAACTAGGGTACTTCAATTGCTTGGCAGTCTGTGTGCATCTCCTGCAGACATACTTCGAGCAGATGATCGGATAAGTGCGAGACAACTGTATACATATTTGCCTAAATTTAAATAATACACAGTCGGTGAGGTTTAAATGGTAATTTTGGTGAATGTACGGGAGACGGTGTAATTTAATATCAACTAAAGTCAACACACATTGCCTCAAGCTATACAATGAGATTCTCGCGTGTTGCCAAGCCTTAGTTTGTAATCTTAAATCAATATCAATTACAGCTACTGGATTGATCTTTGCACAATTTAGTAAATTTGCCGCTGTGATTAAACTACAAACTTAATCTAAATATTTAATTTAAAATGAATTATTTTTCTAACTAAATATTATTTGTATTAATGAATGTGACAATGATGGCGGTTACTACATTGTACCTAATTTCAGAAAAAAAAATTAAAGGTTTATATCACAAAATACACATATATAAATGTATCACTATCAATATTTACACTAATAGTATTTACTCGACAAATTTAATAATATCTTAAGACAAATATACAGTAGAGTAAATATGGTTTCTAATAATGTATTATAAACTATGTTTTTATATAACCAGAGTATATAAGTTAAATTATTTTTATGTTTGATATTATTTCTGGAAAAAAGACAAACACAAAAATGTTATTTTAATCCTACTAAATGGTTGCTGATTAGTAAATTTCATAGTGAATAGTAATAGTGATAAAATAAATTTTTGTTATCTATAAACACCCAATTTTTGAAGTATGCAATAAATAAGTTATAGCATCTAGTTACAACGAGTCTAATTACTACTGTATTAGTAATAAATACTTTTACTTTAATAATTAAGAATCTTACTGAAATGCGTAAAATATTAAGTTAATAATAATATGTGTGTTTGAAAATATAAAACATTTCATAAATCTAGAATAATTACTCATCTGCCTGTGAAGCATTGTCTCTACATAATCATTAATTTATTTATTTTTTAATAAATAATCATTTTTGCTGCTTTTTTTAAAATAAATAAATTATAACTGAATTTTAAATTTCATTTACATTTAATTATCTTGCTAGGGCCTGGTTTATATAGTATATACATTCATAGTATTTGTTAGAAAATTAAATTACTTTTTACTGTACAACATTCCAATTGTTTTAATGCTGTCCTTATACTTTTTGAAATTTCCAATTTATTTCGCCTTATTTATTCCTGCATGTTTAACTCTTTTACATTTGCAACAGTAACGTTTTTTACTTTTATTATTAGCAATTTAAAGTAATTTGGTTGTTAATAATACGGATTATAATGGATTAATTTTTATATGTTTTACAGACTGAATTGATTATTATTATTTCATATTGTTAATGTAAGAAGCTTCTACTTTGTTATACATGTTTGAATAATTAATAAAACACTTTAACTTTGTTTGTATAATACTGTATTTTTTATTATGTTGACTAGTTTCGGCAACTCCACTTGCCATTATCGAAACATAAGTAAATTAAAACTACGATTTGCACAGGTATAATAATTTTATATATAAAATTATTTACAGACAGTGTCAAAAATAGGAGAATACATTAGGTCAAGCTGGTCGTTAATTAGTGGAATTCCCGGATTAGTGCGGGCTCTGTGAATTTCTAGCGATTCTAAAAGATTCATTTTTCGTCCCTTTTCGGCGTAATTAATAATTTTTAGTACATCCTTTCCAAAAGAGTGGTTTTGTTCAATAATGTGTTTCGCAAAAGAAGAGTTAAAAGTTTTTAATTTTGATTGGATTTTCTGGTTTGGATCATATTTTAATTCAATAAATAAATAAATTAATTTCATTACTATTTAAAAATTCATTAATGAGATTTAGATTGAAAATAAACAGAATTTTGAATAACTTACTCATTTATCACTTGGTGAAACATTTTTAACTATCACTGATGAAGGTTTGAATTCAATTACACTTGATTTGTTTCACAATTTTTCTCTATTTACTCGACTAGTTTCGCTCTAAGGCATTATCAGGAGTGATTTACAAAGAAACTGACAAGTTTATTTATAATCAGGTAATAATAAATTTTAAGATCGGGGAATTCCAAATCCAAAGTGTTTTGTAGCTTTTATTGCGTTGTTTATTTATAGGCCCTACCTGAGATTAAAATTTTGATATTTTTAGTGCATGTGATTAATTTCGAGTCAGGTACACTCTGAGGTAGAACACTAGTGAATGGCCCTGCTCTTACGAAACTCGTGTTTTGGATTTCTGCACCTACTTAAAAGCCTCCACCCAGCAGAGGAAGCTTGCAAACCTCTGCTGGGTGGAGGCTTTCAAGTAGGTTATGGCACTTTCACGTCCTCTTACTCTATCATCCGTAAGATCGAAGTCAATTGGGCGTAGATGAAAAGTAAAGTAAATTCAATGTATATCACGTTTATATATGTTTTGAGGGTATATATTCTATAGAACTAACTAACTAACTTTCAGCCAGATCATTCTTGCTGTGATAACAGCTTTCTTTGCATTGGTGATGTTGGTTTTTGTTTTCAACTGTATATCACTTCGACTTATGTTGAGTCGTAGACATTCTTGATTGAAAATAATGTTGGCTAAGTTTAAGACGTAACTTAAATTATATTTTGGCTTGAAAAATACACTATACTGGCTTATGAAATGTGTTTAATGCTTGAGGCCATAATTTTTAATCTTGGATTGGGAAGTTATCAAATGATAAATAAATGTAGTTTGTTAATATCACAGACGAGATTTATTTAGCGACTCTACTTTTAACCTTTACAAGTCTATAATTAAACTTTATAAACTCGGGCGATATTTTTACAGGACGGATTAAAAAAAACATACAGTGTGACAGTAGTGCAATTTACATAATAGTTTTAAAAATGAATGAATATATTAAATATAACCTAGGGTTTATAAATTTCTAGGGATTCAATTAAGTTAGTTTCGGACCGATTTCGAAAAAAAAAAATGTGGTTCATCTTGAATATAATGAAGAAAGAGACACGATGACTTTGTTTGTTGTATAAATAGGACAATATCAGAAATAAAAAAAAAACAAAATTAAGATGTATGTTGTACTAGGTAAAAATTTATTTGTATGTGTTTGTGTGTGTGGATGGCTTGGTTATACTGGGTGTCCCAATTTCGATGCTAACCATTGGTATCTCTGTTATTAGAAGAGACAGAGCAACGGTTAAATAGGAATATTTTGCAGAAATAAGTGCTCGTAACAAATCCAATTTCAAATTCACCTTAACTTTTTCAATTTTAAGATAATTGGCAAAAAAACAAAATATGCCAATTTTAATTTTCCCCAATAACTCGATTATATTAATTTCAACGAAAATAAATATTGTATATTTTAATTATAGAGGATAATCAAGTAAGAAATATAAAGAATAATTGAATTGACGATTCGGATGATAAAACTCCATAACACATTGAAATAAAACAACACAGTTGGGAGTGTTTCACATTTATTGTTCAACACTCCAACATGTTTCGACACACAGGGGCTTAATTAGGCAGAGTATAAAGAATTATCTTTGTGCATAAATGTACAGAAAATTGCTATGATGGCCAGCATATCAGTAATGATGCAGGATTTTTAGTTAACAGCAAACTTGTTTTTATCTAGAGTAAATTTGGATTATATATCTATGAAATTCCACTTGAGATTTCAGTAAAGATTATTGTATCATATTTAAGACATTTCAAGGTTGAGATATATTTATGACTTTATAACTATTTAAAAGGTATATATCTGAATCAATAATTACCATCATTAATTATCGCTCAATGTTACTATTGTTGTTTGAGAAGGTTATAGAACTTAATTATACCCTCTTTGTATAAAAACATATGGATCATTGATAATCTCAATTAATTCTTCTATTTAGACAATGATGAAGAATTTGAACTTCGAAGGTATTCTTTTACAACTAAGATAGAGTATACTTTTATTATTATTACATTAAAAATCTTTTTAAATCTAGAAAGGATAAGCTAACAATAACATGTCTTGTTTATTTGTGCCATGAAGATAACTTTTTTCTGTAATAATAATTGTCGCAGAGCATTTAATAACTTTCCTTATACACAACAGAAAGTTTGCCATTGTTAAAAAATATACACCAAATGTAAATAGGGTTAAAAATGAAAAACAAATCTAGTATAGCGTAATTTATCTCTAGTAGCTAAAATGTTATATAAAATTACGAGTATAATAATTAAGCCGGTGGTGGCGCTTTCAGCTATGGCCCCGAATTGACGTGCAGCAACGTTGGTTCGGGTCAGTAGTTGGATGGGTGACCGGTACCATTCACCTTTGGGATACAATTCATGGTGCTTTAGAGTGACGGCTTATTTACATACACACAGATACACAAATCATACGGCGGAAGGACCACGTGGTCGATAGCCAAATACTACTACTACTATTACTAATTAAGAGTATGTCTCTTGCTTTTCCTTTATTATATCTAGATTAAGAAGTACTAATAACAAAAATAGTATTTAGATCAAAGAAAACACTTTTACTTTTTTACACCACTTTAAGCTTTATTTGCAGTGACCACTTTCGACTACATGATAATCATTATCAAACTAAATTAGATAATTATTACCCTTTAGTTTAGTTTGATAATGATTACCGTATAGGCATTGCAATTAAGGTTTAAAGTGGTATAAAATAGTAAAAGCATTTTCTTTATTATTAATATTGAAATGTACCACAAAGTGAATGCCTTAAAGATCTAAGAAAAAATATTTAAAAGAATATTTAATTGTAATTGAATTTAACTTATCATGAAGCTACTTCATTCTAGAAATTAAAATTGTAGACCTTAATTAGATTATTGATTAAAACACTTGGTTTTGCTTCACATATTATTTTCTTCTACAAATGTAACAGAACCAAGTTTAGTGAAGAAATGCGCTTGTTATGTTCCATATTTTTATTTACAGTTTCCTGACACGTGTTTTGAACTTTGCAGTTCATTATCAAAGGTAATACTAAATTTAAAATGACAAATTGTACAATATATATACTAGTTGTTATCGTGTGAAATTCCCGCAATTATGGTGTTAACATTAATTAGTTCCTGATGGTTATTTAGTAGTAAATCTCCTCATTCAATAGCCCGCTTGATCTCTAATCCTTCTAATCCAGGTAATTTAGCTTGGTTTCCTTTTTACAAATCTTAATCGGTATGATCTGCCCCATGTTGTGTCCGGTGTTTATGAAATGTTCTGCTAATCCTGTTGATGGTCTCTGTTGACTAATTGTATTTTGGTGTTCCTTATACCTGGTTTCCTCATATCTGCACCAGAATATGATGTGTGTATTCTTCTACTTATTTATAATTGGGGCTCCCATCGGCAATCCATCTTCTTGGGCATAGAATTTGTTATTAAATCTAAAATAGTTTTGAAATAAGCAGACATCTATTAGTTTTTGTAGTTCCATTTCTTCGGGCATATTGTTTTGGAGTGATTCATTAATTATGGTTTTTAATTCCTCTATTGGTATAGATGTAAATAGGCTTTTTACGTCAAATTATACCATGATTATTTTCTTATCGAGTTAGAGGTTTTGGGTTTAGTCAATAAATTCTTGAGTATTTTTGATCGAATATTGAGATCTACATGGTATGCATTCCGGTAGTTTATTGTTGATATATGTGATAATAACAAATTCTATGCCCAAGAAGATGGATTGCCGATAAGAGCCCCAACCTCACCACTTTTTGCTGAATTATAAATAAGAAGAAGTATACAAACATCATATTCTGGTGCAGATATGTGGGATAGTGGCTACCCACCCACCCTACATTAATATTGAAACTTTAATTACTTTTACTGTTTTAATTTCTAAAAAGCTATTACAAACTTACTGGTGAAATTATTTTAGAAATTCAACTCAGTGTTTTAGTTTGCAACTCAATGTATATGTATGGTATTCTTTTACAACTAAGATAGAGTATACTTTTATTATTATTACATTAAAAATCTTTTTAAATCTAGAAAGGATAAGCTAACAATAACATGTCTTGTTTATTTGTGCCATGAAGATAACTTTTTTCTGTAATAATAATTGTCGCAGAGCATTTAATAACTTTCCTTATACACAACAGAAAGTTTGCCATTGTTAAAAAATATACACCAAATGTAAATAGGGTTAAAAATGAAAAACAAATCTAGTATAGCGTAATTTATCTCTAGTAGCTAAAATGTTATATAAAATTACGAGTATAATAATTCAACTCAGTGTTTTAGTTTGCAACTCAATGTATATGTATGGTGGGTGGGTGGCCACTATCCCACCCTCCAATTACTATATTACGACCAACGATTTCTTAAAGAAAAAATACAAACAGAACGTATTTATACAACAAATAAATTACATAATTGTTAAAGTTCAAATATTTATTAATTAAATGTCTCGCTTATGTTTTGAGGGTTTATAGGTAGGATAGTGGAGACCCACCCACCCTACATATAAATTGAAACTTTAATTACTATTACTGCTTTAGTTTCCAAAAACTCTTCCAAACTCATTGATGAAATTGTTTCAAAAATGCAACTCAGTGTTTTTTGCATATGGGGAGGCTCTAATCGGCAACTGGACACATTTCTTTAAGACCTCAATAATCAGAATAACCAAATTCAATTCACTATGGAAAAAGAAATAGACAACAAAATAAATTTTCTGGATTTAACAATAGAGAAGAAAGACAATAAACTGCAGTACTCCCTATATAGGAAAGCAGCCACCACCGATAATTCCAAACGACTCATTCCAATCCATACAAATAAAACAGTCAACATTTAATGCATATATACACCGACTCCTAACAGTACCCATGACAACTGAGCACTACAAAAAAGAAAGCAACACTATATACGAAATAGCCAAGAACAACGGTTACGAGAGGAAGATGATAACAAGATTAATTAAGAAGAAGCAAGGGAAACTAAAAACTAAATTACTTTACAACATTCCCACCGAAAACGATCAGCATACGTATGCAATGATTCCCTTCCTTGGCAATATCACCTCTAAAATTAAAAACAATTGACCCCCCATAACATTAAAACAATTGTTGTAGACATGAAAAATTTATCAAGAAGATTAGTTAATAACAAAATAGAAACCAAAGACCTTTTAAAACAATCAGGAGTATATAAAATACAATGTGTAAATTGCAGCGGTTTGTATATAGGTCAAACAGGACGTAACTTCAAAACCAGGTATAAGGAACACCAAAAAACCATTAGTCAACAGAGACCATCAACAGGATTAGCAGAAGATTTGTAAAAAGGGAACCAAGCTAAATTACCTGGTAGGATTAGAGATCAAGCGGGCTATTGAAAGAAGAGATTTACTACTAAATAACCAACAGGAACTAATTCATGTTAACACCATAATTGCGGGAATTTCAAACGATAACAACTAGTATATATAATGTACAATTTGCCATTTTAAATTTAGTATTATCTTTGATAATGTACTCCAAAGTTCGAAACACGTGTCAGGAAACTGTAAATAAAAATATGGAACATAACAGGCGCTTTTCTTCACCAAACTTATATATCCGGTTCCATCAAGAATGTAGCATAACAAGCATTACCTTTAAACAGAACCAAGCATTTTGAACAGCAATCAAATTAATATAAAAATGAAGAAGAGACATGATTACTTAAATCTAAGAGAAATGGTGAAGGGTGAATCGGGTCATATTGAGCATGCTTAATGTTTAACAGTGTGGAAACTATAACTGGAATAAAACTTCGACATAGACGATTATTGCAAAGAAAAAAAACCGAAACAAGTAGCGTATTGCTTTTGCTTGCCCTTATTTCTATGTACATGCCGTTTGTTTGTCTGTTCCCGGAAGTTCCCAGGCACCTCCGACCTTTTTTTCAAATGAAAAGGTATGTAAATTGACACAACATAACACACTATTTATTTCTTGAATATTTTTAAGGCCCACACGATAAAAAAAAAGAAAACCAATTTTACGTTGAACACGTTTCGGTGTAAAGTTGTAAATTTTTGACATTTGATTTGATGCTTTGGAACCACGTTGTTTTGTGATTGGTGGTAATAATAGTCACCAAGGAAGTCACATACGTTTATCAAGTAGTCAAAGTAGATTTTGAAATGGTATATTTAACCGAAAATCTCCGTATCGAGATTCTGACGATGATCTGTTTTATTAACAAAAGACGAAGTCAGCTTGAGGTTACTCAGTTATTTCGAGAACAGCATTTGGATATACCACTTATTAGCCAAGGTACCATAAACAAAATTGAGACACAATACAACAATTTGGGCCATGATAGCGAAATCCCATTGTTGAAGGAGATACCAGGCCTAAGTCTTCAAGAAAATCCAGTGACTCCAGCTAGGCAACTGGTTTGTGATAACGAGATTAGTAATACTACTGGGCTGAACATTCTTAGATCAGCCAAGCTGGATCCTTTCAAGGCGCAGGCCCTCTAAGAATTAATGGGGGATAACCCGGACCGCCGAATCAAATTTTGCGAGTAAATGATGAACCTGATCGACAATAACCAGATTTCATTAGCATTAATTCTCTTTTCCGATGAAAGTACTTTTACTTTACATAGTGCCGTTAATCGTCAAAATTGTTGTTATTGGGCTGACCACAAAGCTCATTGGATGTGATAAAATCATACTCAGTTTCCGCAAAAAGTGAATGTATGGGGTGTCATAATAGATGATCAGATTGTAGATTGATGGGGCAACATATCTTACGTTTCTTCAAGACGATCTTGTCGGCGTTAGGCACTTTATTTCCAAATCCATTAGATCCGGATTTAGCTGATGAATTAATATGATATCAACAGGACAGAGCTCCACCCTATTATGCTGTGATCGTTCGTAGATATTTATATGAAGTTTTTCGCAATAGATAGATTGGAAGAAGAGGTCACATTGAATGGCCGACAAAATCTCCGGATCTTAGTTCCTTTGGCTTTTTTGTAGGGATATATCAAAATCTATGAAACAAAACCGAACAACATTGAGAACCTTAAGCAACGTATTAGGTATGAAATACGGCAAGTCACAGCAGAAATGTTATTTTTTATATTTCTGATTTTTGGACGGTTTTTAGAGATGCATGTTATTATCGATTTGCACTTTGCACGTGTAAAAAGTTTCTTTATTGCACTCCTGGCTTTAAAAAACTCGCTCGTTCCACGCTGGTGTTTTTAAACGCAAGTTCGTGCAATGAAGTATCACTTTTTACACTTGTACCTTAAATAACTATTACGTTATAAAATTGGTTTTCTTTTATTATCACGTGGGCTTTGAAAGAAATAAATAGTGTATTGTATTCCTTGGGAAGAGATTTTTCAAACGAGGTGTCACTTCACATACTTTTCCATTTGAAAAAAAATGTCATGCCTAGGCATAGAAATGAAGGTAAGAAAAGATAATACGTAAAGTGTTTCGGGATTTTTTTTACAAAAAACGCGTATATTGAAGTTAAAAATTTTATTTCAGTTATAGTTTCCACAATGTATAGAGTTTTACTTTTTCTAAATGCAAGTTCAAAGATTTTTCTGATACATGAGGAAATAAGGGAAATAAATTCGCAAAATGTTTAAAAGAAGTTAATTGTTTTGTCAAAGACTTTTAAGTCTATAATTGTAATAATTTATATATATAATTGTCAATTGAGGACTTTAATGATATTAATGACCTCTGTATAAAATATTTTGAATTCTATTATGAGAAAGAATAATGCGAATGAAGAAGAAACCCAACTGGTTATCTTTTAGTTTTATTTATATCGCTTTCAGGATTAGTATATATAATATCTGTCAGAAAGAGATAATAATTTCACTTTAATAAAAACTGGCAAATTCTTTGTCAATATTTAAAATCAACCGACATAAAAAGGTTTAATTTATTATACACTACAATAGAATTTTGAAAATTGATGTTATAGTTGAAATTATAGTAATATATGACCATGCTGTTAAATTGACCACTTCGTTCCATAATTGGCCTCAATTAATTAAGGCTTTTTGGACAAAAAATTACGAATAATTTCTAATTTTTATAGTTTATAAATGTAAAATAAAACTATAATTATATATGGAGAGAATAATATGTTTATATATCAAAGTTCATCTAAAGAAAATGGATACTATGCTATAGAAGTGCGTGTATATGTAATAAAATAAAAGTGTGTTACATCTGTTCTAAGTAGGAATAATAAGGTTTACGCAAAAAGAAAAGAAAGTCGTTTCCAGTGTTTTCTTATTAAATTGGGTCTTAATTGAAAGATAGCGCTCTCACGCTCCATTTCGCGGTGTTTCTCGAAACAGTGTTGGGATTAGACGTTTTGCTCACTTAATCTCGAGGAAAAGTTCGCGCGGCGCGTAATTAAAACGGCATTAAGGGTGTTTGAGTGTGAAGTGTTAAGGTCACTCTCGCTTAATTTTCTATTCTCTTAATTAATTCTGGCCCAAGATTGGCTCCGAGATAAAGTTGTTGTAATCCCCCTGACGAAAAGGACCCACGCTCAAAGGGACACTTTCTTAGCAGAATTAGCCCGCGAATCCCTTAATGAACAAACTTTGTTTCATTATTATACGACATTTATATAGATATCGTTTCATTGATTTATATTTTAGCAAGACGGATGGTATACAAAATATTACAGGTAATTAAGTGATTGTAGACATAGTAAGTAATATTTAAAATGTGGGAAATATTTCATAAAAATATAATATAATAACTACAAACCACTTGTTAAAATAAGTACGTATCTATGCTATTTTGTGTAATTAAGTAATTTTCACAGATTATTATTTGCTAATTGTTGCCACTAGATAGTTTAGTTTTTAAACAAATTGTAATATTTTATGGGTTAACTTTGTGAGCAAATAAAGACCTTTATTATTATTATTATACTTTTCCGGATATTAATTTATATTAAGGCAATTTGCGAGGTAATAAATAATAAACCTATTACATAGCAAATGTCTAATATTAAAAAAAATAGAATATTAATATTTATCTTTAAGCTTAAATTTAATGTGCCGAGTTTAAATCATATCACTAAATGCTGTCAATAATAGAGAAGGCCTTTGGATAAGGCGAATTATATTAGTATTTGTCAGGCAATTTGATGAAGGTGGGTGTACATGACAGGGATAAAAATAAACATTTCCGTTTTTATATTCTAGAAAATATCACCACTCTTGTCAAAAAACGTTAATTTAGTCCAAAACACATGCGAACTGAACCCCACGGCAAGTAAAGTTTATTATTATTATCTAATAAGCTCTACTATTTCTTCCTAGTATAATGTACATATATACTATACTATCAACGAATTAATTATCAATTATAATAAAATAAATTTAATGGATTTGTTTTTAAATATGATAACCTAAAAGAGAATAAGTAAAATCTGCTTAAAAATTTTAACATATCATTTAACCTAAAAGGAACGTCATCTGTGTTGTACATAATATTTTATTATACATATTATATTCAATTGTAAATATCTATAGAGCACATTAGTGCTCGAAGAGCAATCATATATAAAATGTTATCTAAACATATAATAGATTATAATCATAACAAATTCTCCATATCCCTTCTCTTTGAAGAACAATAAATTATCACTAGCAGAAAGGTCCTATTTACGCACGTACCCGCATTAGACATCCCAATAATCCGCCACTCAACCCTTCTAATACCCTACTATATAACCCATCCGATGTTCGTAAATATTAGTTTAAGATAACAACAGTTAACTAAAATCTCAATTATTAAATAACTGGGCTTAGTGATAATAAACATCTTTAATGTATAAATCTCCTAAGCCACACAACTAGTCAAAGTAATGATTTAAATCAATTCTGACTAAATAAAGTACAAGTTATTAATTAATTAAGAATAATCAATTTACCCAATTACAAAATACTACAATGGACTTTATCTATCGTTCGAGATATTAAGCCCATTACTTTTCACATTTATGTAGTGAAATTAAAAATAAAATGTTTTTAAATTTTTGTTAACCATTCAGCCACGACAATTTTTCTCTTTTCTTTTACTTAAATTTTTATTTTTGCATCTATTAATTGTTTTAACAAAACTTGGTGTAATTCGAGTTTATTCAAGGATAAATTTTAAAATCGTAATTTTTTTTTTAAATATAATTGAAATGTGTTACAAAGTAAGTGCCTCTAACCTCAATCAGTTAAAAAATATAATGTCATATTTAGGTTTAATATTACTATAATTAAATCGATTAGGTTTTTCTTTGAAAATTGGTTTTAATCATGTTGAAGATCCTCCTATTTGCAGCCAAAAGTTTATAATAAAGAAGGACAATAATGTTTATAATTGCACAGGTCAAATAAATTTATGCAAAAAATGTAATATCTAATTTGCTAAAATAATCAAATGTTTTCGTATTTTTAAATTAAGATGTTTTTGGTTTGGAGGTTCTCACATTGTTTACGCAAATTAGAAAATGTTACGTAATCGCTATATTTATCACCTACTTTTAACAAGATATGGGGTCTTCTTTTCTATTATTATTGATATTAATTCGCGAAAATACAAGTTCAGGAATGCAAAAGTAAACTGTTTCATTAGAAGAATTAGTAAAGTAATGCGTAAATTAAACCGTAAAATCTATTCAAATTTGCGTAAGCATCCGAAACATTTAACATAAACTAATTTTCCAAATCGTGTTTTAGACTAGTGTTAAAGTTATGCACTGTTTCTTAGTGATCATATCTATAGTTTGCATCGTAGAAGTAGTAGTAGATGTTGTTGTGTTTGGCTATCGACCTTGTGATCATTCATTTTTAAAGAGTTGGAACAAATTCCAGTAGAATTGCCATGGTTACATATCGCATATCGATGAACTCAAGATCATTCTGCGAAAATACTATTCTTTCTGTGTATACCTATAGGAAACCTTCTTTAAACCCGAACAAGAGTTCTCATTAAGGGACTACAATATCCTTAGGGAAGATGTAGTCGCACGTCATCAATCAATAGGGGGAGTAGGTATACTTACACGGAAAGGATGTATTTCTAGGCAAATAACACATGGATCTTCAGGCCGTAGCATGTGTGACTAAATCGCTAATAGTTTTCACGATATGCAACGTTTACCTCCCAGATGGCAACTGGGAACGTAATCAGTTAGTCGGTCTCATAAGGCAATTACCTGGGTCATATATATAGCTAAAAGATTTTAGTAGACATAGTCTGTTTATGGGAACCTCTCGCCTCGATATTAGAGGCAAATATGTATGATTTCATGGGAGGGATACTCTTAAATAACGGACTACCAGTGCATTTTAATGCTTCAAACGATGCATTCTCAGCGATAGATTTAGCAATATCTTCGCTCACTCTTGCTACGTATCTTCAGTGGTAGGCCCTCGTCTTGTCAACAAACATTCCAAAGTTTCGTAACGAAGTCACGTTACCTGACAACTTCGAAAATATTGGTTCCACTCTAGGTAACACAAATCTCAGCATTATTCAAGCAGCAGACAAATTTATACCACGTACCTCTGGCTCGACTAGTAAATCCTTCGAATCATGGTGGAACATTGAGGTTAGTCTAATTGTCGCAGAGAAGAAACGGTCGTTTAACATTTATAAAAGAAACCCTACGCAAGAAAATCTTATTGTTTTTAAACAAAAGCCGGCAGTCGTGACACGTCAATCACGGAAGTCTGAGGGAAGGTACATACTATCCGCTGTTGTTCATCATAGGTCTTTGGGATGGAGGTTACACAATCAAAGAGCCTTGTGATATAGCGGAAGCACTGGCAGTACATTTCTCCAACTCTAGTAGTTCTTCCAATTATCAACCAAAATTCTTGCGTGGAAAAGGCGAACTAGAAGATCCACTAGACTTTCACACAGATTCGGATCTGAATTATAATTATCAATTTTCAATGGAAGAGTTTAAGGAGGCATTTAGGTCTAGTAATAACTCTTGTTCTAGCCCGGATAATATCACCTACAAAATAAATCTAAATGTTTTATACGCCACTAAAGCCCATATCCTGTCACTTTTTATGGGAGAAAGGGGAATATCCGGTTCTATGGAAAGAAGCAATTATTGTGCATCGTCTTAAGACATGAAAAGAGCCAAATCAAAATGGTCAATAGCTGGCTGGTATGGAGTCTCGAGTCACGAGAACTGATCGTACCCTACCAGTATGGATTTATGAAACTTTATTCCAGTATTGACCATCTGGTCCATTTAGAGAATGCCATTCAAACCGCTTTTCTGGAGAAAAAAACACCTATTCGCGGTATTCTTTAATCTGAAAAAAGCATATGATATGTCATGGCGGCTGCCTTTATTCATCCAGTCTTTCATGTCGCGCCGGAGTTTTTGAGTACGGGTAAAATATTCTGTCTCCTCTCTCCACAAACAAAAAAAAACGGTATACCACAAAGCTCTACCATTAGTGCAATCCTTTTTTCTATAGCTGTAAATGATATTGTAATTTCCTTTAGTACCATAAATACGTACCTGTATGTCAACTACCTCGTAATATACATGGCCGGAGATACCAACCCAGCTATATGTAGACAATTTATTTATTTATTTACTTATCTTTGGTCTTCTTTCTTAAAAAATACACTTTAAAACAAATTATTAAAACAAAACTATACATAAAATGTTGGCCGAAAGAAGCACGGGCGGAGTTCACAATTAAATATGTTCTTCCACTCAAACCCAATCCATCACCATGATGTTAAGGCAGCAAGGATCCTCCTCGACATCTGGAATATTTGATTTCTGTTTCGGTTTCTTCTTATTTCACCTTTTTCAGGGAGATTTTTTTGGCTGTTAATGTCAGCATGACAGATATACGAATATATGCAGAGGAGCATTGATAACATCGTTCCAGGCGCTGACTCGTGTGGTTTTTGTTTTTCAGAACCAAAGATGTGTCCATTTTTTTCATTTAAAAAAACCACATAGGGAGCCTAGACCCTTGGTTCTCAAACTTTTTGATGTCGGGGAACACTATACTCTAAATATTTTTAGGCGGAATATCTACAATATAGCATAAACTTTAAAACAGGGGGCGCGGATAATGTGTGAAAAACACTCCATTATTATAGAGCAAAAAAGAAACGGAATCGAGTCTCAGCGTGTGATTGGCAACCCCCTGCTTCCAAGTGCTACTTTTAGAAAATAATATGTACAGATATTAATTGATGCATGCTGACAAAATTTATATTTTTTACATGTGTATACTTTTATGTGCCAATTTTTGTTAATATTTTATAAAAGCATATATGAAAAAAAAAATATGTTCAGTTATCAAATGACGCCTTAATTTAGCGGGCACCATCGCGCTATCCAAATTGTAAGTATTCTTTATCATACAAACGATTGACATTTCGAGTTTATTTCACAATTGTTATATTTTCCTCATCCTCTTCAATTCTACTAGTGCTAGCAGTAGCATTGTCATTATCGTAATCAAGACGAGGTTTCTTTACGTCGAAATTATCCATTACTATAAATTTTAAAAAATGCAATATAAATCAATAAATAATTAGGCGCAAAACTTACCTAAATTTATTTAATTCAAAAAATGCAAATTAAGAGAATTACAATTTGAACTGCATATGAGTCAGATTAACACGCGAATATATTAATAGCTTTAATTAAATTATATTTAGGGAGATCTTTGTGTAAAACCTATTCCACAATTAAAGTGTAGTTACGGATGTCGGGCAAGTTTCTCAACTAATTCACTAGCGAAAGAGTTGTGTAACACGCATGCGCCCTACATCCGTAACTACGCCAGACTTTAATTGTGGAATATACAATTAATCTACAATCGGCTTAAGCAGAATTTTGGTAAGTGCAATATTTTATGTTTTCAAGAAGTAATTACTACCGCTTGAGTATAGATATCTGCACTAGACATATTTCTGACGTTGCTGGAAGACCATAAACACCAAACGACACCGGCAATTTTTCGGGTAAAATTACTGAAACATGTTAATAAATACACATACTCTTGCTGCATATATATGAATGAATCCAAAACTGCCTTTCAAGTAGCAGCCTGTGTGGCTGACTTTACTCCTCACTCGTGGTCGATGTATCTTCTGGCCTCCATATATGCTGCTGAACTCTATTCAATCTTGCAATCGCTCAACTACTGCAATAGGTCTAACCATGAAAAAATCATAAGAATTTTGCCGACCCTTACCACGTGGGAATTCATAATAAACACTAAACTAAAGCACTTAAGTTTAGTGTTTATAAATAAAAAGTTCTTACTAGCTAGCTTAACTCTCATGGTGATTCGTACAAATGAGTTTGTAAGAGGAAGGTATTGATACTTATAAGGGATATTGGGATTTTGAGGAATTTGGTAGAGGCGTTTACTTCGTGGTATATCTTGAATGAGTGGTAATTAAATAATACATTTTATTGATGAAATAAAGTGAACAACTTTTATACTTAATACTGTAAGTATATTTTGGTAAGAATTAATTTATATAAATCATGTTTCTTTCTTTTACCTAGATATTTTAGTACAAAGGGTCTGTGATTTTTAATTCCATAGAAAAATTTAGCTGCTTTTAAATATTAGAACAAAACCCGATTTCTAAAAAAATGCTCATATAACTTTTTCAATCATCCAGAGACATCTTTAATTAAAATTTCACCGCATAATAATAGAATATTAAAGTTTTACACACACAAGATGGTTTGTAATTAATTTCACCAGGAGCCATTTCGGCGCGGGGATCTAGAACACTAGTGGAGTCATCAACTTTAATTAACGGCCTTTTTTCTAATTAATTGTCAGAGCGCCTAAGAGACGAGATGCACTTAGCACTGACAAAGGGTGAGTGTATAATTAATGCGGGACATCGATGAGCACGACGGCAAACAATGTATTCATAATGAAACCCTTCCACATTCCCATTTCCTCAGAAACATTGCTATATAATGAAATTCAATTATGTATTCATTTTTTTTTGTAACACATTAATATTATAATTGAATATAATCATTACTTCTAATTCTATAAGGTTTACTCTAAATGTTTAATTATGATCATTATAAGTAAATGATCCAAATTATCTTAATGTTACAATGAATTAAGATTATAAGATATTTAAATGTTAGAAGCTTTAAATATCTTACAAATATAATAACCAATTACGAAACTTTATAAAAACTACATATTAAAGTAAAGTTAGCAATGTATTTTAAATAATTAATTGTAACTTATTAAAACTATATTAATAATCTACAATATGTAAGGTAAAAAATAGAACTGCTTTTAATTATTACTACTATTATTTTTTAATTTAAGTAACTCGCAAATATAATTAATTATATTACCTGTATTTTAATTTTTAATTTTAATTTTAGTTATTATGACTAACGTTATTATTGACTATGTGTATTTCTGTAAATAAATAAAATAAAATTCATTAGAACTCAGATTGAGACATAATGAACGGAAAATTATTTTCTTTTCACTGGGATTTTCTGTCTTATAATGCATTCTTGGAAATTGAATATAATATAAAGCACTTGCTAAACAGATATAGACTATGCACTTCATGTTTTCTTAAATTATTTACTATTAGTAGAATTAAATAAAAGTATCCTTTCTAAATATTGCATTTGCAGCTGTAGTTGAAGGGACTAGAGATTATTTTTCATTTCCTTGACAACATAATTGTTCAAATGTAATGTAATTGAAATCACAGGAAATTAGAATTTACTTTTAAGCGTAATACGAAATTATACAAGTTAAAACTTTCAGCAAAAATTTATACGAAGCAATCATCAAACCTAAAGATTTAATTAAGGTAGTAATGAAAACGTCGGCGATTCGACTGTGCGGCAAATGGTAACCGTTACGCTCTCTTATGAAATAACTTTTTTAATTGCAATTTCAAACGCCGGGATTATCACTTAAACGATCGTAAATTTATTTACATTACAGAGGAGCTGGCTAACGGCAATCAAGTTGAATTTAAAAATTACTTTAAAGTTGATATTATTCTGGTGGATACAGTTTAATGTTATGCGTATCAGGCCCTTTCAAACCCTAGACATGTCATTATTCAAATCGAAACACTTACGGCTTACAACCTTTGATCAATATGTATACGTCGTACATCAGGTTATAACAAGTAATATAAATAGCATTTAGGGATAGTTATCCTTGTAGTTTCTGAAGCTGGTGTAAAGTGCGACGCACGGATTAAAATTATATATGCATTCGCGGTGTAGTTGCAAGTTGGATATTTGATTCACCAAATGCTGAGTTTTGTGCAAATATATTTAATAGATTCACAACCAGATTATTGGGAACTAAACCTAACTACTGAGTTTGCCATATCATAATGGGATTATCCTGAAGTGAACGTTGACTATGCAGCATGGTAATTAATTGCTTTCTCCGTTTACAGATAATTTATCATTATCAAAATGTATACTATTAATACATGGGAACTATTGGTACACATAGTACAGATAGAATAATACTTCATATAAACTATAGCTTCTCTTTTTTTTAATAGATTTATTTAAGTCGTTTAAGCGACAGATATATCAAGATTTGTAATACTTTTTCAATGTAAATAAACATGCTAAAAGTTACATAAAAAATAACACACATGTAGGTAAATGATACATATAATAAAAATAGTAATATTACTCAATTCTCATTAAATTATAATAACATTATATTTAACGACATTTCACGACCAAAATTAGAGTTATTATATTAGCGTATGATATATGAGATAATTTTATATGTAAGTATAATAACAAATAATACATTAATAGTATATTCAATTGTTTATTTATGCTAATACGAGGTAGAGAGAATTCATTATTCACAAATAAACATTTAATAAATAACATTTAATCAACTATCGATGATTAATTAAGTTCAAAACAAATACGATCTAATAGGAAACTGTATCAAATCTAGCCTGTGTTTATTTGGTTTAGTACCCAATGCTTCCCAATCTCTCTCTGCTGAAATATTACGCCGCAGCGGAAATTAACCTAGCTTCGCGGTGAGAAATTTCCTTCGATTCGGATCAAATATCATTTCTGCGTATATAACATCACAGAGAAAAGGTCAATATGTTATGACAAATTATATCTTATTAAACGTATTCCCTATTTTCAATATTCTTAAGTATTGTATATATATAACAATTTAAATTTATTTATTTGAGTCGGTTATTTTGATTTTGTATTTTTACTTTCCCCATATAGAATATATAGGGAATGAACGAGAAAGTCTGTGGGCACTGTATCTCAAAAACGACGAATGACCCTTTTGAGATGAAGCTTTATAAACCGGAAATGGATGAATACAATTTTTTTGTTATTTTTCTAAATATAAATATTATTACAAAACTTTTCTTTTTAACTTGCGAGAAAAAAAAATAATAATTTTGATATTTTAAAAATATAATTTTTCAATCATATTCTAAATTATTGGATTTGTTCCGATAAACATTATTTTTCAAGTAACCCCAATAAAAGAAATCTAAGGGCGAAAGATAGGGAGAACGTGAAGGCTATTTGATAGGTCCTCTTCTTCCTGCGAAAGATCAGGAGAACGTGAAGGCTATTTGTTAGGTCCTCTTCTTCCTATCCATCTATTGGGCAACGTGACATCCAAAAATTATTTAATTTCCCGAGAAAAATGCGGAGGAGCTCCATCTTGCTGATACCAGATTAAGTTAATATCGGGAGTTTAATTGTTTATAGTTGGACATATTTCTTGATGAAGAAATTAAAAATATCGTTCACCGGTCAAATTTCCCTCGAAATTTCCCAAACAAACCAGTCCGGACACTAACTTTTCTGGTAAATATGTATGCTTCTTCATACCAGTTTTGGGTTATTTCACCCCCCAGTAACGGTAATTTTGCTTGTTAACCATTTCGTGTAGTGTGAAAGTCCCTTCATCCAAAAAACCAATATCGTTTGGAAAATAAGGATTCTCTACAATCTTTGTCGTAATTATTTCACAAAATTGTAGTCTTCGATTATAGTCAACGCCACAAAGTTCTTATACAACTTTAACTTATTATGATTTTATTTTCTCGGTATGAAGAATGATTCTTACAGATTTTTGATCAATTTCATAATCCGAAGCAAGGTGAATGTCATTCTGTAACGCTCTACAGCCTTACCCCTTCAAAATTAAAATATCAATTCTATCTGTAAGTAAAAAGGCCATGAACCTTACTTGTTTGTTTAATTTGACAAAACTTAACTCTTATTATTATTTTCCAAGGCCATACCTAATTTGTGTTGGTCAGGTAACTACAATTACGTTCGAATATCGCATTGTTTTATGTTATTATTCGAAACGTCGATATCTAGGAAACTATAGGTATAATGTATGGTTAATAAAAAATGTTCAAAATTAACAGGACTATCAAAATAAATAGTAATTTACGTTGTGTTCCAGTAAAAAATGTAACCTTAATTCACCACAAGGTAGACCTTGATTTAGTTTCAGTTCAATTATTCACTTATTAAAACAATCCAGTGGTTTAGTTTCAGTTGGTTTAATTAATTATATCAATCATTAATAAAGAAAAGAAGCTAAAACTGGTTATAGAAAATAAAGCAATATAAAAGTAAAGCACACCAAGTAAAATTTAATCATAAAATTTATAATTACCATGATTTTTCCCTAAGTGATCAATGAAATACAAATGTATGATTTAAGTTTAAAATTTAACCTCGAGTTTTGTATTTCTGAATATGATAGTAGAGGATTTTAAAAGATGTAGTTTTAAGTTTTATTAATATTTTTGGTATTATCCTAAAGATGTCATCTATTGCCTAAACGTTGCACTAGATCTCTGTGAGTGAATAACCGGTCTATGGTTGTTGTTGACAGATTTATTATTCACTAAGAGCTTATGTGGTGATACATTTAATCAGGAGGGTTAGGTTGAATGGTTTTCTAGCAAATTCTGTACTTATGACTAATGTTCATTGGGTAATGGGAATTATTTGAATGGATTCATAGAGTAGTTCATTAATGGGTTGTAAAGAGAATTATTTGGATGTCTAATTTTGGCAAGGGTCCAGAATGCGGATCTTTCTTGCCACTTGGGTATGATACACAGTCGAAGGACGGCATTAAGTGAAAAGGATTGAGCCATAGTTTAACATTTGTAATTGTTGAATTGTTAGCCGCGGTTTTCGTTAAAATGCCTTAAATTTTAAAAGTTATTGCCCGGAAATGCCGGGCTCTGGTTTTGACTTTGGCTTTAATGGCATGTGGTCTGAAGGATAATTTATGATCGAATATGATTCCTAGGTATTTGCAAGTCTGAGAGGGTGGGATTTCGGTATGATGGATTTTAATATTGGGAGAATATAGTATAATTTTGTGGAAGGAAATAAATAGTTTACATTATGTAGGGTTTATTTTAATTCGCCATTTTCGGAAACAGTTTTGTAGGATGTTTAATGCAATTTGTAGAGAGTTGAGGACAGTAAAGAGTGTAGGTGCGGTGTCATCCGCAAATAGAAGAGGATATATGGTGGGATCGAAGTGTGCTGGATTGGGATGAAATATATCGTGCAGTAAAGATTATAAGGTATAGGGGAGACTGGAGATTCTTGAAGTACAACTTACTGTAGATCGATTGTTACGGATTCATGGATTAAATGGATTGTCGGATTTGGGGTTGAAAATGATTATACCTTTCTTCCATTCACTGGGAAAATATTGACATTGGCAGCAGTAGTTGAGGATTTATCTTGGTCAGGGCAAGTATTTTTACCAGAATGCAACGTTCGATAGTAATCTACTTCACTTATAATGTTATTAATTGGAAGTGGAAAGGGCTGAAAGTTGAATGAGCTGTACCAGTCATTTACAATGTCGTGAAAATTATTTTCAAAATCTTTATTAATTGTTTTTTAATCTATTGTAAAAATGTTCATTTGAAATTAAGTTATCGTCTGTGATTGTTGAATTGTCAGATGGGTCCTTTAATGTTGGTGATTTTTTTATATTTGGTCAGTCGCTTTTTGTGTCCAGTAAGTTTTACCTTGTATGCTATTAATTTGTTCGCATTTGTTGTTGTTGTTCAGGCTATTTGTCTCTTCTGTATTGAAAAAATAAGTTTCTTTATGTTTTTGTTAAGTTTATTAAATTTTTCTTTGTGAGGTTAATAACCCTGTAAAACTGTCGTTTGAATTTAATAAGTTGGAGGACGTGTTTTGAGATAGAGTACTTTTAGTATTGTTTTCGAATTTTAGGAATGTGGAACATAATGGAATCAGTTAGGACGGAATTAAATTGAGCTATTATAAGTGAGCTGATGTTAGTAGTATATTTGAATTGTCTAGATATATTGTTTGCAACAGGTTGCAATCCTGATAGTGGTATATAAATTCTGGAGGGAGAGAAGTTGAATGGGATTGGATATTAATATCGAATTTTAAGAATAAGTTATTGTAACAAAGGTCTAGAATTAGAGAAACTGTGTATTAGATGGCAATGTTTGAACTGTAGACTAGATATAATAGAATATTATATATATGAATAGAATATTATATAATTGAACGCGATGGTGACTACTGGGTTTGCACTACTTGTATGCCTGCTGATCGATCAATTCCTCAAAACTGAATTTCAAACCTCAATGTTGGATATTCTAACTGAAATAAATAACATAAAAGAACGACTATCTAAACTAGAAAATGCCCTTTCATCACAATCAACGAATAAATCAACAGACGCAGACATGGTAGCGGAGTTTGAAGAGCGGCAGCAGCGTGCGGCTAATGTTATGATATATAATGTTCCTGAATCAAATGGTTCACCAGAAGTGAAAATACAGAAGGATTTAACTGTGATTAAAACCATTATGGGCCCTAATTTCAACAGTTTGTGCCCACGAAAGGTTATTCGTATTGGAAAAGCATGAAGTCAACCGAGGCCGATAAAATTAATAATGGATTCTCGAGATTCAGCTATCAATCTTTTGAAAGCATCAAGATCAGTTGAAAAAGGATCTGTAAGATTTTCCAATGACATAACCAAATTGCAGCGAGAACATTGTAGACGTTTAAAGCAAGAACTGGATCATCGCAAAGAAAATGGCGAAGATAATCTGACTATCAAATATTTTAACGGTCATTCATCAATTGTTACATCTAATGTCGAAAAAGTAACAAAAAACTAAAAATATTTTTTCAAAATGTCGGTGTTCTTCGTTCCAAAATTTGTAATTTATATAAAAATAAAAATTTGACTAATTTTAATGTATTACTTTTTGTTGAAACTTGGTTAGACTCATCGATAAATGATAGCGAATTAGGTCTTCATTAATTTTCAGTATTTAGTGATTTAGTGATCGATCTTATAAAACTAGTGCTAAATCATGTGGATGTGGTGTTTTAATAGCACTTCATTCACACCTTAATAGCACTGCATTAAATGTTATATCAAATATTGAGGAATTATATGTGAAAGTATGTGATTAATTATTTTTTTTAGCTGCTTATATTCCGCCAGTATCAAATATATCTTATGTTGATTATTGCTCTTCCGTTGATTATGTTTGTAATTTATACCCGCACTCTAATTTTATTTTTTGTGGAGAGTTTAATTTACCATGTGCCTCTTGGTCTTTTAATAATAGGCAGATTTTGTCTACTAATAATGATTGTACATATGCTCAATTATTAGCTGAAACATTAGAATATCATAATTTACGTCAAATCAATATGATACCCAACAATCGCGGTATTTTCTTAGATTTAGTTTTTTCTAATATAGATGTTATTGTATCACGCTCAGATGATCCTTTTTTTTAATGATAGCAACCATCATATACCTTATGCAATACCTGTGGACACTAATGATATCACTGAATCCTTATTATATGATTATACTAATATAAATAGTTTTGTTGTCAAGCATTTTTTGGAATGAATACTTGATTGGCGATGATATTAACGATATTCTTGATAAATTTTATTCTGTCTGCAGGTATGCGATTTAGAAATATGTTCCTATTAAGCGCATTAAATCATTATTTTTCCCAAAGTGGTTTAATTCTACTTTAATTAGACTAATTAAAATAAAACAAAAGTCTCATGCTCAATATAAAAGAAGTGGTAGCTTTACTGGCTATGAGCAGTTTAAACACCTACGTTCGCAATGCAAAACATTAAGTGAAAAGGTATACCACAATTACATCAACAAAATTCAATCAAATATTATACACGATTCTTCATATTTTTGGAATTATAGAAATGAATTTAGAAAGACAGATGGTTATCCTAAGTATATGCATTTAAGGATAGATCATGCAATAGTTGATAGTTGATTATGTGAAGGATCTAGGCGTTATATTCGACCGTAACCTCTCATTTTCAAAACATATTAACACAATATGTTGTAAGGCATTGACATCCCTTGGATTGGTTAGTCGCTTCGCCAATGTATTTTCTATAGACATCCAGAAACATTTATTTATTTCTTTAGTACGTCCTCAATTGGAATACGCTTCATGTATTTGGTCTCCATTTTATTTAAAATATATAGATCAAATTGAAAGGGTGCAAAATAAATTTCTTTTATATATTTCATACCGTAATGGAATAAACAGATTAGATTGTAGTCGTAGTGGCATGCTTTTATTTTTAAAATTATCATCTTTTCGTGAAAGACGTTTATATTGTGATTTATGTATTTTATTTAAAATAGTAAATGGTTTAATAAATTGCAGTAAGCTAATTGTACCATTAAACTTTAATATGCCCTCAAGAACAAAGAATCATCAAATTTTCCGAGAAAATTTTCATCGAAGTTTTTTTGCTAGAAACAATACCTTTTGCAGGATGGTTAGATTTGCTCTTTCCCTAACTTTTTATTATTCGGTACTTCCTTTGATAGTTTTAAGTTCCATTTGAAATTGATTGATCTTTCGCTTTGCCCAAATGTTTATACATTTAACCTGATTTATATCAGGTTAAAAAGAATTTGTTTTATGTTAAAATTATTTCTGTTATATTAATTATGTCTTGCGTATACGTATGTTTAGTTCTAATACATAGTTTTTTATAGAATTATATTTATTTACTTTTTATTTTTTTATTTTTTATGTATATATTTTCTTTTAATTGTATTATTTAATGTCTATATTTGTAAAATGGTAATACCGTAGATAAATAAATAAATAAATAAATAAATATTGGATGTAGCAAGATGATTTATTTTAATTCACTATGAAGATTGGTGGCGTAAGGATATGGACACAATTTGAAGTAGAGTTGCTTTGCCAAAGGATAAGGAAGGATTAAATGATGCCATGGAACCTTCTCGTTGATATTCATTGTATGTGGATGACGATATTTTCAATTGACTTTTGATTGTTTAAATTGAATGGGCTTTTTTGTTTTAGTTTCAACGAGAAGAGTAACATGTACAGGATTGTTGTAAAGGTAATGGAATACTAAACGGGATTTATTGCCAATTGCATACAGAAATCGTACATTAGCCATTTGCAACAGAAGTAGAACCAATGTGAACTTCATCTTTTGGGGAAACGTGTGGGTTGATGTGGGGAAACGGAATCGTCTAGAGATATCGTTTGCAACTCCTTCTGTTACCAGGATGATACAAAATTTAGTAGGGGGAGAAGTTGATTGGAATTGGATATTAAAATCGAATTAGATGGATAAGAGATCGGAATAAAGGAGAGAAACTGTGTTTATTAGCTGATGAACATTGGATGTAGCAAGAATTATGTCGGGAGTTGAGGATTGATTTATATTTATTATAAAGGTTGGTAACGTAAGGATAAAGACAAATTTGGGATTAGAAATGGCTATTTGACGCGATGTATGTTTATTGATATAAATATTTACGGAATTATCGTAAAGTGAGGTTTACGTGAGAATTGTATCAGCGATGGAAGAATGAGGATTAATATACAGGGTGTCCCATTTTACATTACGTTCTCGAATAACTTGAAAACAATGCATCGTAACGAAAAATGTGCTGAGCGGAAACGTATTTTCGAGGGGGACATCGGATTCTGACTAAATAGTTCCCCCACACTTCAACGAGGGCCGGGAAAGGGGGTCAACATGAAAATCTTTAATGAAAACCTCTATTTTTTATAGCAGGTTTGGAAAGAGCGTAAAAAATGAATATTTTTGGTGACTTTTTTCAAATTCCATACAGACGGGGGTAGAATCGTAAACAAAGTGAGGTTTACGTGAGAATTGTATCAGCGATGGAAGAATGAGGATTAATATACAGGGTGTCCCATTTTACATTACGTTCTCGAATAACTTGAAAACAATGCATCGTAACGAAAAATGTGCTGAGCGGAAACGTATTTTCGAGGGGGACATCGGATTCTGACTAAATAGTTCCCCCACACTTCAACGAGGGCCGGGAAAGGGGGTCAACATGAAAATCTTTAATGAAAACCTCTATTTTTTATAGCAGGTTTGGAAAGAGCGTAAAAAATGCATATTTTTGGTGACTTTTTTCAAATTCCATACAGACGGGGGTAGAATCGTAAACATTCGTTTTTTATTGAAAAGATGACTTTCAATTATTTAAATTTAAAGGAAAGGTAATGTGATACTAGATGGGACATATTCCCGATTGAATTAATGTTGGTATACAGAAATGGTACATTTGCCATTTGTAACAGAAGTAGAACTTATGTGTACTCCATCTTTAGGGGAAACGTGTAGGATGGTGTAGGGAAACTTTAAGTTGAACATGATGAAGAACATTCGATTGTGTTAAAATGAAGCATGGGCGTCTATTTGGTATGATTCTATAAACCCATATCTCAGTTTTTTAGTAGTTCATGTCTGTCTACTGCAGTGAAGTGAAATAAATGATTGTCAGTGTCGCTTGATTTTTGAGTGCTATGGATCTGCATGTTTTGCATTACTTCAATGGCTTAGTTGGGCGATTTTTACACTTTATGGACCATGCAGAGATATTTGAATATCTAAGACTAGAGAATAGAAGAGAAGGGCAGAGTAGAGGTTGAATTTTTTTATACAATAAATAATATTATTAAGGATGTGGTCGTCTATGTGAAATTTAATATATTTTACTTATTATTTATTTTGATTACATTAGCACTTATTGTTTACAGTTTTAGTTAATTAAAAGTATATCAACAGCAGTGTGGTTTACACTACAAAATACTCTAAATTACACTATTACTGAATATGTCCACTCAATAAATAGATAATATTTTTTTAAATTATTCAATTTATTATAATATTTATTATTTTATTTTCTAATAATAATATAAATATTAAAATGAAAATTATCGAAAATAGTTTAATTTATCACTTTTAGTTAGAATAACTGAAAAACGACACATATTTTATTTATAAGTAAATATATATTTTTTATATTTGCAATCAATATTTAAGTATCGTTTAATTCTTCTCCGATTAAAGGATATTCTCTCAGAGCAAACATTTCGATTTAACTTTCGATGTCTGTCGTGAGACCTATTGCCTTGAATAAACTTATTTTTCGTGAGGCGGCAAAACCAACGGCAGGCGGCAATGCGTGTCGGTGTTCATTTAGATATGCAAATTTCCGGCTCCGCCGGGAGCACTAACTCGTCAGATTAGGGGTCATGAATATACCTACTTTCAAATTACCGAAAATAAACGCACTAAATAGTTTATACCATGCGGGATAAATGAAATTTCATTACGGACCGACGAGCACCGAAACAAAATTGCTTTTGGTGGCTAAAATGCATTAATCCGCACGGATTATAACTAGCAAATATGAGTATAGATATGTATTCACCGTTCCGTCGGGTGAGCAGATTCTCAAAAATTTAGTTACCGTAAAATATTTAAAAATTATATTGGTCGCACGTTTTGGCCAGTGGTGTGCTTCCAGTTATATCTGTATTTTACTGGTAAAATATTTACATAGATTTGATATATTTTAACCAACTGATCACAATAAAACAAATCATGTAGATACTATTAAAGTACCATTATGCCTGAATAAGTGTTCTACGAAAAATTTAAGAGAAAATTAATTGTAGACTTTAAGTTAGTCTTTTTACAATAACTTCACATTATTTATTCCTTGATAAATAAGTTTCACCTTAAACCGCTGTGTTTTTTGTTATATTTACTTATATATGTACTTGAAGCAGGATTCGAACATGCGATCTCTGGATTGCTAGTGCATGGCTAGTGGCGGACGAAAACAACACTCATAATTAGTGACCGCGCAGTGCATAAGAATTGTGTTATTACGAGTATTATAATATGAGCATATTAACTGTGTTATGTATTGGAGAAATAATACTTATTTTATAGCGTGAAGTTCTGAACTTGAAAAATATTTCTTCACTAACATCAATAATGATGTTAGTGTTTTAAGTTAAGGAGAATTTACCTTTAAATAAAAGCTATTATTGATGTACCCGGTCAAACGTAAAACTCAATATTAATTAATCAATTACTTTATTTATTTTACATCTTTGCACTCCTTTCTAATAAAATATTACAAACAGTATATATAAAATTTGAAAAAAATACTTAAAATTTTAGCCGAAAGGAGAACGAGCGAATTTCAATTCTTTAAACCCATGAAGGAACCTTATTAATACTGCTTTTATTTATTTCGCTTCAGTTATTTAGTCCCTTTTTGCACAGATAATATTATAGATGTTTATGTTAGCATGGAAGATATACGACATATAATATTTATAAATATTGATTTTAAATTAGCAATATGAGCAACATGCAAGGCAAATGTTAAACTCTAAACTATAAATCCAGATTTAGTCTTTAATTATATAAATAATATAAAGACTTTTTGAGAGTTAAGTTCGCCCTTATCATCCTCAAAAAATAATTTTAAAATACCGAATATACAGTTTCCTAATTTGGTGTGGTTTTAATCGTAACGATCTCAATACTGAGTACTCAAATTATTATATTGTTCTAAGTGATATTATGATAGTATAATATTTTACTTATAAAAATAATTGGTTCATACGGCGGCGGTGGCGCATTCGGTTACGGCCCCGAACTGACGTGCAGAATCGTTGGTTCGGGTCAGTACTTGAATGGGTGTTCACCATTATGTTACAATTAATGGTGCTTTAGAGTGACGGGGGCGATCCTTTAAAGTAACAAGCTCATTTACAACCACACAAATACACAAATGACGCATGGCGGAAAGACCACGTGGTCGATAGCCAAACACTACTACTACTACTAATTGGTCCAATTACATAGAAGTTGAAAGAAACCGTTAAGAATGCAGTTTTCTGTGCCTTATTCATATACTATCCAGCCGCAATGAGAAGAACAACATTTGTATTTATTTAAACATAGTTGATTATTTGTACATCAACATTTAACCTATTTGGATCACTTTCAAATATATTGTGATCGTTATTCATTTTTACTCAAGTAAATATTTTTAAATTATCAATGAACCGAACAAAATACTTTTCTAAAGCTTAAACAACATTATTAATAAACAATTTAAATAAAATTGGACCAAAGTGTGATCCTCGAGGAACCCCAGATGTAACTTCAATCGTCAATGAAGAGCCAATATTTTAACCATTTAAGATTGACCAGTCAATTTTCTACTTAGAGTTATTTAATTGTACTACCTTCCAGTCTAATTCACAATACAATATAATTTAAAAAAACAATAGAAGGCCTTGGATAAATCTATATAAACAGAATCCACTTGATATCCATTGTCCAATGAATCCGATAGATGTGAATAAAAATACATGATATTGGTTACCTTTATGCATGAGACGAGTTTTAGGGGTGGAGAGGTCGACGCCGGAATATATATTGTTACAGGAGCTAGATAGGGAGACCTTAGGGTGTGAGTCAGTGAAGAGAGTGGTGAGGTTCAAAATGAGAATGTGTGCGCTGGAAGAAGGGAGATTGGTGAAGGAGGTATGGTGGATGAGTAAGAGTATAGTGGAGGGTAGATGGAGAGCGGAGAGAAGGAGAATGTACGAAAGGGTAGTTTTGGCGGAGGTGGTGGTGAATGAATGGCTTGAGAAAGGGGTGAATGTGGCTGATTGGGTATATGAGAAGGAAAGAGAAGTGGAGAGACAAGAAAGGCAAGGCTGCATAGAGAGGAGTGAGTACAATGAGGGATATGGGAGATAGCAGGTGCATGGAAGAAAGCCGAAGTATTTAGAGAGCGGAATGGGGAGAGAGGATAAGGTGACAATGGCAAGGGCGAGGTGTGGGTCAGATGAAAGAGGGAGAAAGTGGTGGATGGGAGAGAGTTATGGAAAGTGCGTTTTGTGTAAGAATGGAAGGGATACTTGGAGGCATTTGGCAGAGGAATGCGAGGGGGTGAGTGAAGAGTGGGTGGAAGGGTGCAGGAGGGTGATGGACTGGATGAATGAGGATGGGGCCAGGGTAAATGTGCTTAGGAAAATAGGATGGGAGAGAGGTAGGAGAAGAGTGGAGTGAAAGATATGGAAGGATTATATTTTTTGTTTATTTTTAGAATATAGTTTAGTAGAGTTTGTATATGTAATAATGCCAAATAAAGGTTTCTTTCTCCTTCTTTCTCTGGTTACCTTTAAAAAGCATTGTTATTTATCGGCTATGAAATTTTTACAACTGCACATAAGCCGACCTGAAATCAACAGATCTAGAAGTTTTGGTACTGTGGATTGTACTGATATACCTCGAAATTTTTTACATTTTCCCTCGGTCATTTTTAAAAATTGGTCAATACAATTATTTTTCCAGCAAACTTGAAATATCCCTCACAATTAATTATATTAAGTAATTATTTGTAAAATTAGTAATTGCAATTTTTAAAATTAGGCCAAAATTACCACCAGGATTCACACTTAAGAATATTTCAATTTTGGAAAATGCTGACCAAATAATTCAACTAGAAGAGGTATATATAGAATAGACAAACATTTCTCATTTTTTTAGAAAACTATTTTTCTGAATGAACAAAGTTAATTATTAAATTTAAATATTGATTTACAGGTGCAGTATTGAATATTAAAAATAATTAAAATTAAATAATTTTCAATAATTAAGTTGTTTACATTCGGATATTCATTATATATTTGGGGGATATATTGCGCTGTTGGAAAATATCCTCCCTCATTAATTAACTAAGTGATGAAAGTGCTGATAACTATTTTTATTGACACCATACGCATACACTAAAAAACAATTACTCGTAGTTACCCGGGTAACGGTTGGTGCAACCGGGAAATGCCTTCGTTGATTCCGGCTTTGTCGAGCGCGGTTGATTTTTCGCGGGGCTTAGGAGTCCCCACATACCACCTTTCTTGTGATCGAGTCACCCTTGAAAACGTATTGTACGTTTGATTTGCCTTTCATACTGTGTCCTGAGGGGAGCTTCAGTGTTCATTTTGTCTATCGAGCAGGCGTTTGATTCATCGTGGGTCTCTTCCATAAATGTGGTTTGACTCAAGCTGCTGTGACTGTGACGGCTACACCGTGTTTTTTAATCACAATCATGTTGTTATTTCGTTCGATGACTTCGTAAGGGCCTTCATAAGGGGTCTGTAATGCTTTCCGCAATGTCTCTTTCCCGACTAACACCGTTTTAAAATCTTTGAATATAAACGGCCTGTGGTTTGATATTTGGGTTCGTTTTACGTCACTCATGATCATCTTTAGTCGGGTTGCGTACATGTCGTATTTTATCGCTGGTTTGTCCGGGTGACTTTTAAACACCATTTCTGCTGCTGTTGCCCCTATGTCTTCTTTCTAGACAGTCTTGATTCCTAGCAGGACGACCGGTAGGGTTTCAGTCTGTTAGTCGTTTTTGTGGCATGTTTGCTGACTTTAGGTTCCTGTGGAATCTCTCTACTAACCTATTCGTCTCTAGATAGTACGCTGTCGTTCGATGCTTTCAGAATCCTGCAATATCCTCTAGGTTTTTAAACAATTGCGACTCTAACAGCCGTCCCTAGTCCGTTATTATACTCTGTGGAAAGCCGAATCTTGATATCCAAAGTATAAAAAAAAATCTCACTACCGAACTGGCCTCGATGTCCGCCATGGGGATGGCATCAGGCCACCTGGTGAAACGGTCGATACATGTGGGATGTATTTTTTTTCTGTATGACTCGGGCCGACGATATGCACATGCTCGAATTTCGAAAATAGTAGCTGGAATTTCTCTACTGCGAGCGTATTGTTTTAAAATGTTTGCTTGTTGACACGCCATTGCCATTGCCTGCTGAGCGCGTCAGCGACTCTGTTTTCGTTTTCTTTGATTTGCTAAATATCTGTGGAAAACTGTCCAATGTAATCAAGTTCGTTCCTCTAGGAGGTGTTGGTATTTTCTGGTCGCCGCGTAAATAGCCAATAACTCTCTATCATAGGTTCGGTCGGAGAAAACTTCCGGTCTATGAACGCCAGGGGTTTCCATATTCCTTCTTGTTGCTGGATCTCGCCTCCTAGCGCGGTGTCTGCCGCGTCGCGTCGATGTGACTGCTGGCGCTGCGCTTGGCTCTGGATGCACAAGAAGTGTTACCTTTTTAATCTGCTGCTTGCACTGGGCAAATGCAAATGAGCTTTTCGAATTTCCTCATTGCTGGTGGGTTGGTGAGGACGTAATGTATTTCTAGGTATCCGTATTTTGTTTTGTCCGCTCTAATTCCGGCGATCTGAAACTGACTCTCTATTTGCACAAACCATAAGTCTGGGTCGTCGGGCCAAATAGGCGAAATCCTTACCCTGTTTATTTCTCCCTCATGTGCCATAGTATAGATAGTTATTCGTACTTGGTTTGGAAAAATATTTGAAAAACCACATGTCTAAATATAGACCTCTTTAAAATTATAATTTGAGTTAAATTATAATATTTTAACACTGTCATTTATATAAAATAGTATTTTAAGCTAATTATAAATCTTGGTAATTTTCTGTACCAATGATGTTTTATTTGTCTTGAACCTCTAGCCTCTTGTATTTCTTACTCTATGCCAATTATTTAAAAATATTCAGGAACATTAAATTAGTTAAGTATTGCTTAGCTCTATATCTGGATTTAAACAAGCTATACCAAATAAATGAAACATATTGCATCTTTTTCAAATCTCTTTAAAATGGAAAATAATTCAATATGTAAATTGATTATTATATCTGAATTTTTAAACTTTTGTTTTTTATTGCAAAAGTCGTGATGTGCGATTTTTCTTGCTTAAATTTTAAACATAATTTAATGATAAAGTAAATTAGCTTAGAATCACTTGGTTTTAATAAATTGCTAAACAACTAAAAGCAAGTGATTCTAAGTTAATACACCTTATCTTTAAAATAAAATGTTTTCCTTAAAACCTAAACAAACTTTTATTTATTAAGAAAAATAAAACTATCTTTTTTACGCCCAACTAAGAATTTTGAAAAACTGTTTATTAGTACTTTTTTTTAAATATACATTATGTTATTAAAGAACATCGAAATATACTATCTATACTTATATTCGCTTTCAATATGGATAGTATAACAAATCAGATACAGATCACAGATCACTAAAGGTCAAGAGAAGATAAACGTCCCCCTTAAAAATCGAATGGCTGCGTGATTTGGGCTATTAGGGCATCCGCGCTCATAACACGGACGGCCCTTCGGTCCATTCAGTATATGAATCACGCACAGAAATCGGGACCCATAACGTTTCCCTTTCCCTCATCTCGGTTTTTCTATTATCTCCGGGAATCTTGGAGAATTAGGTTGAGTAGTTCTAATGGGGGGCCACGGTAAATAATGTACTGCTTTCCCGGGAGATAAGGTCGGACGTTCAGTTAGGAAATATTACTGGAATTCGGCATGTTTATGGCGGGACGCGGGTATAAATTTGACGGGCAATAACGGCCCTTCCCCGGCCCATGACCGTAAAAAACAATCGGCTTCGCAATGGCACCGCTGGACATCCGGAATACTAATCTAATTTCAATTATGGCGCTTGCACAAGATTAATTGGCTAGGGGATCGAAAAATATTCATCTGTGTTTCATAACCTATCTTGTAACTCGAGATTCATTAAGGCATAATTAGTAGTGTTCAATTAAATAAATCAAGATAATAATAATAAAACAAATATTGTTTTGTATTATTTTTAGACCCATAACGTTTATATTCATTTACAGGTAATAAAAATCTAGGGATATAGAAATTATCTAAGTTTGATCTTGTATTTTAAGCTAAATATTACCATCATAAATAATTTATTTCAATGAAATCGTTTAGTAAAAATTGTTTCTTTGAGCTGATTCAGAATTCAGTCATATATGGAAAACATTTATTTTAACTGATAATTGTTAGTTTTAGCATTTAACAAAAGGACATAGGTGATACTGTTATTGGAGGCACTAAACGTCTTCTACCTTGTATTTAAACAATTTAAATTATATATAGCAGGATCAATAGAAAATCGCATAGAAACCATGAAATATAAACTAGACAAACAATTGAAAATAATAAAATTAAAAAACTTTAACATGGTAGGAGTGAAAAACCAAGAAAAATCCGAATAAAGTTGTAAGAAAAATTATTACAACGCTAGGCATGAAAAATAGAGAAAAACCTCAAGCTATATCTTTTATGTCACAAATAAACTGATATAGTTGTTAATATAAATATTCCGGATGTGTAAAAGGATAACTGTCTTGGCATCACGATACAAGAAGAATTTAAAAGAAATAGCATATAGTATGCTATCTTCTTTCGTTCAAAACTTTATATATGTTTCTGTAATTATTTTGTTTTTATATGAATCTCTAAGGAAGAAGACCAAAAAATAAAAATAAATTTTTGACATTTTTTGCCAATTGCTAATAAACTATTGGAGTTACATACATGAAATGTGTATAACAAATAATTGTAGAGAATTTAAAATTGAATAAATTATTAAGAGTAACCTTTTTGCGTAAACCGCATAGTTTTCGAGTAAAATATAGGGAAAGTACTATGATGGCTACATCACCATTTTTTCAACTAGTAACATATTATATTGTCAGAAGCGATAGGAACTACAACAGAATATGCACTAAATGGAAGGAAATATATATATATATATAAACGAATAAATAACTGTTTTGACAAACAAACTATTCCACAAAAAAATCAAGAAAAAGTAATTTAATATTAACAATCGACTCAAAACATATAAAAAATAAATCAGTAAATAACCAAATAGACTAATGTTCAGCATATCAGAAAATAAATTCCATGAAATAGAATTACCCCGGCAATAATAATATCTAGATAATATAAAAGCGCCTTAAGGAAACATAAGTACAAAATTCACAGAGCACCTTAACAAAAACAACATTCTACGTTATCAACAATACGCATGCCAATCAGGAACAACATCTGCAGAGACCGACCTTATAAAATAAAGGGTTAAAAGGAACCTAGATTAAAACATAAGCAGTTGTAAGAATATATATATAGATATGAATACCTAAACCAAAACTGACAGAAAAACTGATAAAAATAGGTATAAGGGGAAACGAAATGAACCTAAGTAATGATAAAAGAATAAATAATTATAAATAATGAATAATGAATAGATCACAAAAAACAAAAGTAAACAATACAGAAGCGAACAACCAATATAGAAACTTTTTACATGTATGCCTTACAAAATTTTATCTTCGATTTTGTAGCAATTTTCAAAGAATATGTTCATATGAATAATATTTTAATGTTTCAATTATTCAATGAATAAAATTGATAGTATATTATTCAACGAGTGGTAATGCAGGCAATAACTCACGCGGATGAAATTTGCAATAATCATCCAAGTGAGTTATTGTCATTGCTACGAGTTGAAAACTATACTTTATCTACGGCAATAACAATTTTTAGTAAAATATTTAACTTAATACAATAATTAGTATATTTGGGAATTGCTCTGTGTTTTGACATTTGTCAAAATTCAGACAACTTGAAAATATAGATTCAAAGAAAAAAACATGACAACCTGATCGATAACAGTGAGTTATAATTCATAGCGTGAGTTATGATTCATAACTCACGCTATTTAATTATATATACCAGCGCTGTCCGCATCCGGCCCGTGAAGCTCGGCTCGCGAGTTATAGTAAACTTTACATCAAATTTTAAATAAATATCTGTATACATTTAAAATATAAAATAAAAAATATATAGGAGATTTTTGGATAATAGTTATAATTCAAACGTCTACAACAAGAATTATAAAAATGCTAATGATGAATAAATATGGTTGTTTTATGGTCATTCGATAGAATTAATCCATGCTCTACCACCAACAAATGCAATTACCAATCGATGCATGAAAAAAGTATTATTCGTGCACGGGAGACTCGAGAATAACATTAGTAAAAAAAACAGCAGAACTATCAAACGAATTATTTTACCCAAGTAACAAATTCTCAAGAAGCACCAGTAGCTGCATCGTTTGAAGTTTTCTTAGAAATTGCAAAAGCAAAAAAGCCTTTTTCGGATGGAAAATTAATTTAAAAATGTGCCATAAAAATGGTTCAAGCTTTTAATAATAACGAGATGGCAAAAAAAACAGTTTCTCTTTCTCATCAAACTGTAAGCCGACGTGTATAATAAATTACAAAACCTAATCAATAATTGCTCCTATTTTTCCGTTGAATTACGTAGTAAAGACATTTCCGACTCAAGTCAAATGCTTATTTTTATAAGAACCGTAAATGAAAACTATGATTATTCAGAAGAACTTTTAAAATTACGATCATTACACGGAACAACAATAGGTGAAGATATTTATAACGAATTAAAATGTGCAATAGCTCCGTATGGCGGATTTGACAAGTGCACCGCTATTGTAACTGACGGCGCCAAAGCTATGACGGGCAAAATTATTGGGCTCGCAGGACTCTTACAAAAAGAAGGAATAAATTGTCGAATGTTCCATTGCATTGTGCATCAGGAGGCATTGTGTTGTCTTTCACTAAAACTAAAAGACGTAATGGACAAGGTTTGCAAAATAACAAATTTAATTCGAGGCGGAAATCGTTCACTTACACATGGAAAATTTAAAACTTTTTTGGACGAACTGCAAGCTGATTATGGTGATTTGCTTTTACATAGTAATATTCGATGGCTAAGTGCGGGAAAATGCCTGAAGAGACTTTTTACACTTCGAAAAGAAATTTATCTTTTTTTAAGGGAAGTTGGCATCGATGAAGATTTGACAGCCGATTTAGGTGATAAAAATGTTCTTTGTTCACTTGCTTTCCTAACAAACATTACAAATTATTTAAATATTTTGAATAAATGCTTGCAAGGAAAAGGTCAAGATGTGTGTTGTCTTTATAAATACGTAACAGGATTCAGAAATAAACTAAAATTGTGGAAGTTAAACTTGCAGGAAAATAATTTATTTCATTTTGAATGCTGCAAAGAGATGTATGAAGAAATAAAGGCCTGTAACATAGAAGCAAATTTTGATATTTTTTTACCTATATTAGATATGCTTATTGAAGATTTTAATAGAAGATTTTTTCAATTTGATGATTTAAAAATTAGTATTAATTTATTCAATATCGACATTACTTCCGTTGAACCTAAATACTAAATGGAATTATGCGACCTTTAGGCAACTGGAATACAAATGTTCAAACATTTGGATAAAGAAAAATATCAAAAAATTAGAGATTTTGGACTGAATGAATCATTTCTATGTTCGGACATATATCTGTGAGTGTGTATTCTCTGACATGAAATATATAAAATCAAAATTTAGAAATAGCTTGAAAGACTCTTGAAAATATAATTAGAGTTGCCACAACAAATAACATATTGATATGGAAATAAAAGAAATTGTTGCTCAATAACTTCGGCCCCAATGCTCCCATAAAATAGCTTAGGCTTAATATAATATTCTAATTTTATTATGTTTTTATTATTTCTTGTAATATATTATTTTTAAGAATGACATTGTCCGTTACTATGTGATATTTTATTTCAACAATAAATATACCGCAATATTTATTATGAAAAAAAGTGATTATTTTTTCGTATAAATAAAATAACTTTTGAGTTGACATGAACTGACTTTTCATTTACCTATCGTTTTCGGCCCGTGAAATAGTTGCCAAAGAAAAAATGGCTCGCTGGCTAAGAGAAGTTGGACAGCGCTTATATATATATATATATATATATATATATATATATATAATATATATATATATATATATATATTATATATATATATACCATTATTTTTATTATTCTAGATGAATAATAAATATATAACTCAATAGGAGTAGATAAACATATTTTATCCAGAGTGCATTGATGAAAACCTTACTTAGCAACCAGTAAATAATTTGTACAAATGTCAGTGTTATTATTTGTGGACAAAAGTTTCGCTGTATTGTAATCACTTCGACTTGCATTCAATTATATCTTCAGAGTTCCTAAATCTGCCATTGTGGGGTTCGCGAGTAGGACGCCACGCAAACAGAGGGAGACAAAATAATAGCGGCGCGCATGGCGATTAGGGCGCCCGTCAACAGAGGGCGACGAACGGTAACGGCGGCCATGACGCGCGCGGGGACGATGCCAACAGAGGAGTTCCCAATCACAAACCCGACGGAACGGTCACAAGCAGTAGTCAAAAACGCATGCATGCAGCTCAACCGGCAGACTTGGAATTAACAGAAACAGCAGGTCAAATCCACACACAGTCTCGGCG
>OZ018391.1:42963985-43135753 GCA_963969525.1 Ontholestes murinus | reverse complement strand
GAAATTGTTGCTCAATAACTTCGGCCCCAATGCTCCCATAAAATAGCTTAGGCTTAATATAATATTCTAATTTTATTATGTTTTTATTATTTCTTGTAATATATTATTTTTAAGAATGACATTGTCCGTTACTATGTGATATTTTATTTCAACAATAAATATACCGCAATATTTATTATGAAAAAAAGTGATTATTTTTTCGTATAAATAAAATAACTTTTGAGTTGACATGAACTGACTTTTCATTTACCTATCGTTTTCGGCCCGTGAAATAGTTGCCAAAGAAAAAATGGCTCGCTGGCTAAGAGAAGTTGGACAGCGCTTATATATATATATATATATATATATATATATATATATATATATATATATATATATATATATATATATATATACCATTATTTTTATTATTCTAGATGAATAATAAATATATAACTCAATAGGAGTAGATAAACATATTTTATCCAGAGTGCATTGATGAAAACCTTACTTAGCAACCAGTAAATAATTTGTACAAATGTCAGTGTTATTATTTGTGGACAAAAGTTTCGCTGTATTGTAATCACTTCGACTTGCATTCAATTATATCTTCAGAGTTCCTAAATCTGCCATTGTGGGGTTCGCGAGTAGGACGCCACGCAAACAGAGGGAGACAAAATAATAGCGGCGCGCATGGCGATTAGGGCGCCCGTCAACAGAGGGCGACGAACGGTAACGGCGGCCATGACGCGCGCGGGGACGATGCCAACAGAGGAGTTCCCAATCACAAACCCGACGGAACGGTCACAAGCAGTAGTCAAAAACGCATGCATGCAGCTCAACCGGCAGACTTGGAATTAACAGAAACAGCAGGTCAAATCCACACACAGTCTCGGCGAGCTCACCATAGTTCGCCCGGTCAGAGGGCTCCCCATAGTCCTGTGGCCATCGAAACGAACCTCCGATGATCGAGGAAGTCCCGCCGTCTGCAGAGGACCAGCCCCGACAGAAGAAGGCGGTTAAGAACGCCCGGCGACGTGCCGGCCGCTACGCCACGATACCGCCAGCGTTATAACCACTGCCCTCGACGCCCGAGAAGGAGGACGGCCACCGATCAACAACGCCACGAAGTGTACCAGGCTTCCGACTTAAAACCCCTTTTGTGTTTGATCCACAACCGCGCACTCCCCACAACTTGTGACCCCGACGTGATCAAACTAAAAGGCGTGTGTGTGTGCCGAACGAACAATTTGCTGTTTTGGGACGACGACCCAGAATTATGGTTCGCTCAAGTGGAAAGCTAGTTGGAACTAGCAAACCGAACTCATTCGACGCCTCAGCATGAGCCGAGAAAACCGAATACGGCAGTTGTTATAGCGAGAAAAACTAGGAGAGAGGAAGCCATCGTAATCCCTACGACACCTGCAGCATCTGGCAGGCAACTCGATCCCAGACTCGTTACTACGTTCCTTATGACTCAGAAGACTTCCAAGCAACATGCAAGCTATACTCGCAACACAAACCAAATTACCGATAGACGAAGTTGCAGAACTAGCCGATGCCATAGCCAACACAACCACACCAGCAGTTAAAGCAGTCAGACAAGTGACGACCACTCGCCGAACGAATCGCACCGCCTGCATATCACCAATCAAAAATACCATATCTAGTCGACACAGGAGCAGACGTATGTGTTTTCCCGCCCCGATTGGTTCCCCAAAAGCCGATCCTATTAAACCTGTACGCAGCAAACGGAGCTGTCATACACACGTATGGCACGATCAATTTAAATCTGGACCTGAAACTACGAAGAAATTTTCCATGGTGATTTGTCATAGCAGACGTACACAAGGCAATAATAGGCGCCGATTTCTTGTCCTATTATGTATTACTGCCGGACATCCGTAACAAAAAACTCCATGACAATACAACAAATCTCACAGCAACAGGCCAGATCAAACCAACGGAAGAAGCAGGAATAAGCACTATTGGCAAGGGCGAAAAACAACACCCGATTTTGCAAAAATTCCCACGAATATGCAAGCCATCCGGTTTACCGATTTTTACATGACATGGCACAGAGCACATCATAAACACCACCACTGGGCCACCAGTGTGCAACAGGCTAAGACGACTCGCGCCGGATAAACTAGCAATCGCGAAAAACGAATTCAGGACCTTGTGCCAGATGGGTATTGCACGACCTTCAAAGAGTACCTGGTCCCTACCACTGCATTTGGTTGCGAAGAAAAATGCAGAATAGCGACCCTGCGGAGACTATAGAACCCTCAACGCGAGATCGGCTCCCGACAAATACCCTGTCCCGCAAATCGAAGATTTCGCACAACGGCTGGACGGAGGTAAAGTCTTTTCAACAATCGATCGAGCGCACCACCAGATCCCGATAACAAAAGACGATATACCGAAAACAGTCATCGCAACACCATTCGGAGTTTTCGAATTCGCATACATGCAATGTGGACTACGAAACGCAGCACAAACATTCCAACGATTCATGTATGGAATCCTGCGCGATTCAGATTTCTGCTATGTATACATTGACGATATTCTGGTAGCATCGAAATCGGAGGAGGAACACAACGAACACCTCAAACAACTATTTCAACGGTTAGACGACAACGAAATAGTAACCAATCCGACCAAATGCAAATTTGGATTGCTTTTCTGGGATACATGGTATTCGGAGAAGGCTTAGACTAGACGACAAAGTAAAAGCAATTGAAGATTTTCCACTACCACGGATCGCGAAGAAACTATGACAAGTATTGGGAATTGGCAAACACTCAAGCACCACTAAAAGAACTGTTAAAAGGAAACAAAAAGGGCAACCAACCGATACAATAGACGGAAGCAGCAAAAGAAGCATTCAACCAATGCAAGCACGAAATCGCTAAAGCAGCATTGTTAGCACATCCCCAGCCCAATACCATCCTTGAAGTTACCACAGATGCATCGGATTACGCAATAGGAGGCGTAATCCAACAATTACAAAAAGGAACATGGAAACCGCTAGAATTCATGTCAAGGAAACTGTAGCCAGCCGAACAACAATACGCAGCATACGATAGAGAACTACTAGCAATCTACGCCACAATCAAACATTACCAGCACATGCTAGAAGGAAGAATTTTCACCATCTACACTGACCATAAGCCAATAACATACGTTTTTTCTCAGAAGTCGGAAAAATATTCACCACGATAATTCCAGTACCTCGATTATATCCGTCAATTCTCAACGGACATTCGTCACATAAAAGGGAAGGAGAACATAGAGGAGAACATGCTCGTGGAGGCCTTCCACTAGGAAGGACGCGCGTAGTTATGACATAGCTGCACTAAGGAGCTGTGATACCGCGAAACACGTGTCTGCAGAAAGTCATTGCATAACACTTTTCATGACGCGGTTAAAAAACGATAACACTGCAAAAATGTTACATTGCGGTGAATATGATTTCAGACATGTAACGACAGCAACAGTTATGTAATTCAACGCCCGGAGGTATACTAGTACCGGGAATAGTTGTTTTAACTGTTAATTGGAGTTTTTATATTATATAAAATGTAAACCATTTGTGCAGAAATGCTTACTGAAATTAACTCTACTCATTATTAATTTAATTTATTTATTTATTCATTTATTTAAAACAACAATTGTTAATTTAAAAATAAACTTAATTATTATTATTTTTATAAATGATCATATTTTAATATTGCATTTGAAATAATTTAGTTTTTTCCGATTCATTAACTTCATTATATGCTAACTTCTATAAAAATGGCAATACCTAGAATTTATTTAACGATTTTATTGAAATTTCCACAAAACGTCTATTTTCATGAAACAAATGGATGATTAAAATTTGAATAAAATGTAGCTAGTAGTTTGTTGTTTTTTTCCTTTGCACTTAGTATCAATAAATTTAAAGACTTTTCTAAAAAAAACTGTCAATTTTGAACTTGAAAACTGATTTTGAATATGGCTGTATTATTGTCATGAGAATGGACGGATTTTTGCTAAGAAAAATTGCTCGTCGTGTAAATCGAAATATTACAACGGCATTGAGATGTTAGTCTAAATGGTCTGAGGTTCAACAACATCGAATTGGATCTGGTCGTCCCCGAAAGACTACAGATCGCGAAAAACGTTACTTAAGACTTTTGGGTACAAGAGACAGATTTTCATCAATTCGATTAATTGCAAATTACTGTAGAGAGGTGTACGAGCCAGAATGTCAATGACATATCATCATTTTTATGTCTTGCTTATACACTACTTCATCGTCAACGCAGGCTAGAATGGAGCAAGGAAAGAGCGAATTGGGCGCAATAATGGCATCAAATTGTGTTTAGTGACGTGTCCCGATTATGCTTGTGAGCCCACGGAGAATGTAAAAATCCAACACTTTTTGTGAACCGCAACACAGTCTTCACGCAAGGAGTAATGATATAGAGTGTAATATGTTATGGTAGCAGATCATCACTGACGGCAACCTGAACGCAGTTGGTTACAGTGCCAATGTGCTAGAACCAGTTGCGCATCCATATGTACAGGGACCAAAAAATCCCATTTTAGCTTCTTCATACGGCAAGGGCTACAATACGTTTTTTGAAAGAAGCTAACATTGCCATCCTTTCATGGCCTTCGGACGATATACCACATTTAGCTAAAGATCACTCGATTGATAGCATGCCTTTTCATCTAAATTACTGCATTACAAATCGTGGCGGAGCAACTCATTATTGAAAAAACTTTAAACTTTTTGTTCTTTTGTCTTCAAATGTTAATAATTACTTTGTTTAATAAAAATAGACGTTGTATAAAAAAATCAATAAAAATGTTCAAATGAAATTCTAGGTGTTGCAATTTTTAAGTTAGTATATGACGAAATTAATTACATGAATTTAGCTTGATTGAAGTTGTAGTACAAAGTATCACCTTCAAGTGTCAAAGCATGAAGAAATTAAATGGAGCGACTCGAATTAAGCTGCATTGCATTATCACAAGTTAAAGAAACATAAATGAAGTCTACACGAAAAGGCGAAAAGCGCCCCTTCGCGAAGTGCACAAAAGGGCGCGCGTAATCGCCAAACAAAACCGGAAATGGTTAGAGGCACTCACTCCAATTAGAAAACAGTGACAGCAAAAGCGAGATTCAATTACTCGGCTCTTTCTCTAGAAATTAAATTGTCTCCGCGCGTTAACCTTTAAGTTCCTCGCACTCTTAAATACATTTAACGAGCACGGCTGGCATATTCGCTTAGACACAAATTCTCCCTAATAATACGGAATTCAATGGGTGCCGGCGCGATTTAGATACAGGACAAACTATAAACAGAATTTATAATCATTTCCTCTGCTGACAATAGAAATTATTAAACGAAATTAATTAACATTCTTATAACAATGTATCAAGAATGTTAATTCCAATTTGTTACTATGTACAAAACTGTAGAAATATTATGTACAAACATTTTTTGAGAGTAGAGGATTATTTTAACAAAATTTCATATTTTAAAAATTAAATAAACATTACGGAAAGGGAAGTGCCGTAAGAAAATCGAAATTGAAAGTGGAAATGTATTGTTTAAATCAAAAGTTGATGGATTGACGACAAGCGTCTCGCGTTGTGATTCCTCTCCCTCAATTTTGTTTTTTTTAAACAAAGTAATAAGCATATATCGTAAAGTGCTTTTCAATAAAGATTACGCTATCGTTTTCATGACCACCCAAGTATAAAGTAATAGTACTATATGCATCATATAATTATTTTTTTGTATTTTAAATTAATCAATGAAAAAAATGTTTCGTTTATTAATTTAAATATTTATTATATTATATATGACTATATATTATAATATTCGGGAATAATCCAATTTACATATTTTATTTACTTGATAACTTATGGACTGGATTAATAGATAAAAATGATGGCTAATAATGTCAGCACAGTTTAACCGGATTAATATTTTGATAGTTTGATTTGTGATTAGAATTATGGTAAGTCGAATAAGTTTTAGATTAGCTTAAATAATTAAAATAAATATTGGCTATCGATCTGGCTTAGATATCTTAATAATCAGGATGCGTATTTATATGACAGGAATCGATTTTTTAACGTTTGCCAAAAACTGTCACTAAGTTATAGAAAATATATATGAATAAAATGTATATTAGTTTTTATGTTATTTGTCCTGTTAAATAACATAAAACCTAATATTTATTGAAGTTAGTGCACAATATATAATAAAGAATTATTGTATTTTGCATATATGAATTTATATTACATAAACTGTTTCGTACGTCCCATTAAAACTAAGGTGTAAATTATTTTAATCCTTAATATAATATACGTATTTGTAAAACTTTTTCTGATTTTTGGTCAACAGATTGGATTTCATGACACACGTTGTGTAAATATATTCACGACAACCCCCGCACTCGAACCGGAATCAGAGCCAGTCGGGGAAAAACTTCCTGATTAGTTTCTTGTGGCCGCTATTAATTTACATCCAGCGTCGAACTTTTTCCCAGCACAGGAATGGGATTTATCTAATTTCGCGGGTCTCCAGCACTGAGGCTCGAATATTTATTACGGCGCTCCCCTAGGAAGTACCTACCCCCAAATCGCCCCACACAGGTAGAATCTTTAATTTATTTATTTCCAAACAAAACTTTTTTAATTTTATTTATGATTCAGTTTCCTCATGCGGATTAGATCGACTATCGATACCATTCGCCCTTAATGCAGTAGTTTTCATTCCACCTGAATTTCAAGTGTTAATGCCAATAGAACAGGTGAATTGTTCTTTATTTAACACAGGAGAAAATACTGAGTGTAGTGATTAGTCATTTCTGAAGGGAATGCATTTTTTTTTAAATTTTGAGAATAATATATTGCAAGAATGGAATTCTGCGAGGGATTATTTTCGCCAATGACTTTTACCACATCATCGATCATAATCGACTTGCAAATGACATGAGTGCGGCTTGTCTGGTTTAGATTGACCAGTTATAAACCTAATAATAATCATTTATCCTCTTAGATATTACAGTACATTTGAATTGAAGAACTATATATATATATATATATATATATATATATATATATATATATATATATATATATATATATATATTTATACATTATTGTGTTGGATTTTATTTTTATTGACACGGAACACGTACACACAATTTAAAAAAAAGTAATTTTGACCATTACATTAATTGCTAAGACACTAGCCAATCTAACATTTTGGAAATAACAGATTGAATTGATACTCTACGATAGTTTTCAATATTAACCTTATATATTATATTAACCCAACAGACAAAATTATGCTGCGATTTAAGATGTCTTAAACGCTTGTCTTAAATTTAATGTTAGGAAAATATAATACATGTAGCTTGAGTTTCTGCCAGGCAATTTAAAGAAAATGTGAGAATTTAAAAAAGAAATATTTTCTCCTAGATAATATAGAAAACATATCAATTTCAATTCTCGTGTCGAACAGGCAAAACACTCATGCTAGCCACCGTGGATGCATAACTACAGCTTCACAAATTGCATTTTATTATATTTCATTCTTAGAAAGAATTTCCTATATTGAGTTCAGTGCAATTAACTAAATTAGAAAATAAGTTTAAATTTAACCATTGTATGCTAGACTTAATTATTTAATTAAGTAACTGTTTATATAATTTTACATATTAGACATAATATAAAACTATAGGTCTGTTAAGCTAATTAAAACTTAGTAACATCGTAGTTGATAATTTATCCAATGTTAATTACAAATCCAAACAACGTTCCATTGCGTAAAAGCGTGCATTGCATATATTGCGTTAATTGTGTGCCAGACTACTAATTTCATAATTTAATTTGCTAATTATGACGCGTGAAATTGTCGAATAAATTAGGAAGAATTCCCGCTCTTTGAATTAATTAGAATAGTTTCCAAGTAATCTGGAATTAACGTTTTAAACCCGTGCGCTTTGTTAATATACGGAAAATAATTAAGACGAAAACAGTAATAATTTTAAGCCAATATATGTAATCACTATTACTATACAGCGTTTTTATTAAACATGCGGCATAAATTTAAGAGGTTATTCGCTGGCTATTATAAGAATATTTCGTCCTTTCATATATAGCAAAAAAATACAAATATGGCATACCACACTTAGTTATTAAGTCTTCGGTTTGAAAATGATACGCTGATGTATTGAAACCATTGGTCACCATATAAATAAATAACGGTTATACAAAACAAAGTGATTATTGTGTTTAATTTTGTAATGTGTTGTTATTTTTTAACAATATTCTAATTACTAAGATGGCTTTTATCCACTAACAGCAGGCAAGTGCAGACATCGTAAAGATATACAGTTTAAATGTCGATTTCATTTGAATACGTTTAGTGATTGAAAATTAGGTATCTGTCTAATTTGTTGAGACTGAATGACGTTTGTTTGTTTGATGTTTATTTTCTGACTTTATTGGTTAAACTTTTTTTACTGAAGTCAATTATCATGAATAACTATACTAACGCCGTAATAACTGACATGCATTTCATTTACTCATGGAAATTCATTACAAGATAGGCGGTTGTATATTAAATGATTTCCTGAACAGAGAAACATTTGAAACGAAGCGGAGGACCAGAAGAATGGTAGAAGTAGAAGAACATGTAAAAGACATGATAGAGACAGATACAGGTACTTCCATTGAAAAATTGCAAATTGTTTGGAAGATTCCTGGAGACTGTTTGTTGTACCTATAATATATAGTAGTACAACGTATTGCATTATTTCAATGGATTTTGTACACATTGGTTCAAATTCTTCTACTACTGACGCTTATTTTTTTTTTAGAAATGCAAGAAGGAATTTTCATATTGATTTTTAGAGGTTGAAAAAATCCACATAAGATACTTGAAGAACTTAAAATATGATTGTCGTTTAAACACTGCAATTTATATGCATTTAATTCAATAGACCAATAAAACTTAAAAGCATACCCACACGGACTGTATAACAGAATGGCCACTGATAGTGTTAACGCGTCTTTTTACACCTTCGTCATATTCTCTTCCATGTCTAGCCGTGTCGAAGCTGTTTTCTGCACCGGAGACGGCAATATCAGGGCCCGAATAACGCAATAATACCTTAGGTACATTGACGAAAATCTCGGATATCGTCTGTATAAATATTTAAAAACGTACCGGAATATCTGCAGAAGTTTAGATCGCGCAGAGATCCGCGTAAATGCAGACTTACGTGCATCAGGTAGGAGGTTTGAATAAGTAAATGTATGATCCGCATCGAATGAAATAAATTTTCCACATGGAATGCGAGAGGTAAATGTGCTTGCAATATATCCATCATACTAGTCATTGGAAATGAAAATATATTTTTGATGTTAAATGACACGAATATGTTTAAGCGTATTTCTATGAGTTAAATATATAAAATATTTATGAAATTTTCTGGAAAATTTAAATATATGAATAATTTAATATATGGTATGAATTAATTACCGTAACCTACTGTGCTTATTCAGTCTATAAACGGTGTTCTAACATTACATGCTTTATTATGGGTCTGAAAACAAGCAAACATTTCTAATTAATAATTCAAATGAAAAAAATACTTTTCTAAGAGTTTTAAATATTTTCTGCCTAATAATTTAAATATTATTTCTAGAGAAAATGTTCAGTGTTATTTCTGACAAATTGTAGCAAACAAACCTGATTTACATATCTACGTAACCTCGTACATATAAGAATATTTCCTCGAACCATTATTATTATTATATAGTTTATAAACCATCCTCAGTTTACCATTTTTATCCGCTAAAGATGCTCCTTCTCAACGACGAAACATACGCGAAAGACGTAAATGATGATATTACGAAATTATTATTACCATATTTTTATTTAGGTATTTGTCAATAAATATAATTTATTTATGTATTATAAGTGCATAGAAAACACTATTCTGTTATTATTATTCTAAACATTCTTAAATAGTAAATCAATTTTAAACAATAATTAAAAGAAATTGAAGAAGTACTTTAGAAATTAGAGCTATAGCAGGTTTTAAGATATTCACTATCATCACCTTTTCAGCATTTTCGTCGTTCGTCTTCCTATAAAGGATTAAACAATTCTCAGAAGTAGCAATTTTACAATATAGTTTCTTATCATCAGCGTAGAATAAAAAATTTGTCCTAAGAATAGAACCAGGTGTGACCCCTGAGGTCGCATATGTTATATTATGTTATGGGTGCGGTGGGTCGTGTGGCATCTGAGACTTCTGAAATTACCTCGACCTTAGAGATCTTTTGTAATTATCCCTGACCTACGTAAGTCCTTAAATATCTAGACTTTTTACTTATTCTACGATAGTTTGATGGTTAATGTGTATCAGTTCATCAGGCGTTCTCTCTTTGAAGAGACAGACCAGAGCAATCATACAGTAGGTGCTCTGCTGTTTCGTGTGCCTCGTTGCAGAATCTGCAGTTGGCACCTGTTGTCTGACCCATCTTGTTAAGGTGGTATTTCGGAGGGCAGTGTCCGGTTAGCAGGCCGGTTATGAGCCTTAGATTGCCCTTGATTAATCTGAGAAACCGGACCTTACGGCAGAGAAGACGAAAACTTTTAGTCTGCGCAAGCCATGTGTACTTCCTGGATCATCCTCTTAATGCGGACTTTTGTTATTTTACTTTACGGTTCTGGTCCAGCAAATGGAGTTTTATAGCCCTTTTTGGCGAGGATGTGGGCGATTTCATTGCCTCTAATCCCAGCGTGACTTGGAACTCAGAGCAATTTAACTCTGTTATTCCTGGCCATCTGCTTTAGGGATATTTTTATTGCATGTAGGTGATTCTATTGCCTTTAATGCAGCCTGACTGTTTGAACTTATGCATATTCTCCTTTTGTTATAGCAGCTTTCTAAACATACGTGGGCGCATGTGTTCAAGGCCTCGATTTCTGTCTAAAATATCGATGGGTATCGACCCAAAGCCCTCGATAAGCTGAATCTAAGTTCATCATGACCTTCATTGCTACAGTATGGCACGTGCTCATCGCCCCTGTAATACCTGTAAGATATGTCAGCCGTTAAACCTTGCTGAGCTTTGTTTGAGTTGTGATCTCCGTTGTCTTTATCCACCAGACCATGGAACTCTAGGTGATTATTGGTCTTATCACCGTTATGAAAAGCCGATGTATCATCTTGGGGTGTAAACCAGAACTTCTGCCAAATAGTGTGCGGCAGGATATGGTCCTGCCCTTACTGCTTTGGCGGTGGTGTTGTCTATATGGGTTTTCCAGTTAAGCCTCTGATCAAAAGTGAGGCCGAGATATTTAACTGTGTTGGAAAACCCAATGAGTGTCCCATCAATTGTTGGTGACTGAAGGCCTAACTTTCTCTTCGCATTGTAAATGGAACAATTACAGCCTTATTGGGATTGAGCTCCTGAGGTCGCATAGACTTCAGTTTCAAAAAACATACCAATAATCTTAATTCAGTGACATTGGCCACTTATATAAAATCTAAGCCATTTTTAAATTGCGATAATAAACCTTATAGAACAGCTGAAATTAATTTCCAAATAAATCTGGATGGAGATCCAGAAGAAAAATGTGTTCCGCATAAACTATAACCTAGAAAAATCAACGAGGCTGTGACTTTCTATGCTTAATAAACACCGTCGAGAGTCGAAATGGATACTCTATAATAATCCAAAACCCAGAAAGTAATGGGTAAATTCCTTTGAATCACCACAATCGAAAAAGCCAATAGCTTAAAAGATAGTATTTTTTCTGCATATTGTGGGATATAAAGGGGGTGCATTATTATTTATTGAGTTACGGCGGACGACTCCCAATGTCAATTAATTCGTCAAGAATTGGAACGAAAACGATCGTAAACGAAGTTCAGTGAAATTATTGCACGACAACGCCAGGTCACACATTGCTTAGAATACAAAAGACATCATAATACGTTTTGGCTGAAACGTATTACAGCACTCGGCATATTTATCAAACTTTGCTTCATTCGATTATCACTTATTTCGGCCGATGCAACACGCCTGGTCCAATATGCAATTCCAATCAATGAGTGATTTTTAAAATGGCTTAACGACTGTATAGCATCTAAACACGTAACATTCTTCCAAGATAAAACTCATCAGCTGTCTGAAAATTAACTTAAAGTTATAGAAAGCAACGGCTAATACTTTGGTTGAAAAATTTAATTAGTTTATTTAAAAAAAACCTTGAATACATAAATTGTGAAACACAATTTTAAATAGAGTTATTTCCTTGTCTCATTTAAGTCTGCATATTAAAATAATAATGCATCTATATGATTTATTAAATTAGTTAAGTAAACAAGTTATATTTCGTTGATCTTACAGGAAAAAGCAATATTATTGCTCAATGATTACTGATCTAAAACTTGGAGTTATATATTTGGCAATCAATGTATCTAACATTTTAGGAATGGAGATTAAACGTCAGACGTAAAAATTGGAATAGCAAATCACGGTTTCCGAAAAGATTAAAATTATTTCATTTGTGCCAATTCCGTAATCAGCTATTTCTGATGCCACCTATTGACGTAAAAGACAATAGAATTAATTATTATTCCCTGTCAACAACAGCCACGGACCGGTCTCGATCTATTTGTGATCTCATCAGCGTAGCGCAGTTGGAGACAGGGTAACGATTTTTAAGACGTATTTAATTCTCCGGGTTAGCCATCAGCTAAGATATTACCCAAATGGTAATATCTTAATCGAAGATGTATTTGCTCAATGTGTCCTTAATCTTGCAATATCTCGCCTAGTTCTATTCCCAACGAACCAGACGTAAATTCTAAATCAGAAATTAAATCCGCAATTAACGAAATATTTAAACGTTATTTCATACCCTTTAAAAAAGAAATTAATCACTCAGACAATTGCACAATTATTTGAACATGTTGCTGAACTAAAATCTGAAAATGCTCTACTTAAAACAAATATTGATTCTTTATGTAAAAATAATTCTCCTAGCTCACATGAAAATATTATTTTTGATAATTGAATAATTAAGGCTGATTGTTGTTGAAAGTTCATATTCTTATTCACTTGATAACTTTTCGTAAATCAAATACGATAACACTTTCAAACCGTACTCCGATGAAAAGCAAATCACTTAAAGAAGAAGCTCGAGATGTGCTGGAGGCAAGTCGATAAAAAGGCAAAGTGAACCTGACGATCAAGTTGATTCATGTTCGGCTCAGGATTTTTACAACTAAAAACAAACACTTCATGAGAATTAGTGCCCAATGGAAATATCACCGCTTACCACCAGAATGTCCGTGATTAAATACAAAATGAATCATTCTACAATAATTTTAGTGTTTGTTGATATGATATTGTAGTCCTTACTCAAACTTGGTTTACTTCTAGGGTGATAAATGGCGCACTATTTAATGTCTCATACATAGTTTTCAGGACCGATCGAGATCCTACATTATCAGGTAAATCGAAAGGTGGTGGAGTATATACTGCTGTGCGTAATATCTTTAAGGTCGAAACAATTTTTACAGATCATATTAAATTACAAGTGTCTTCAATTGACTTATTAATACGTAAATGAACACGTAAGCTTAAGTTAAGATTTATATTATACTTATATGTATCTCTCCTAAATTGTAGAAGATTCGAACTGCCCGACCTTTTCTTTTAGCAATAATAAATGTTCTAATAAATCATGGGGTATTATATTCAATAATGTAGCGCCAATTTGTTATATTTTTTGCGATAAATATGATTCAGTTATTTTGTGTTTTGACAATAATATATGATCAATTGATAGTATAATGAATAAATAGTTATATAAATAATTTATAATAAGCTGCCGTGTAATTGGGACTAGTTTTCTGTATGGCAATAAATTTATTATACACGAGAACCTTTTTGATACCCACAATTACTTATTTAATAAATGTATTATTATTATTATTAAGTTTGTGTTATCATCCGTCCCTATTTCAACACCAATATAATAATGTTGGATATTGGAATCCTAAAAATAATAATGTTAATAAAGTTTAGTAGTGTACCATTTTAAAATAGGTACAAGGAAACTATTGGTCATGCTAGAAGAAAAGCCATAACCACTATCACTTAGACTTACATTAAGTCTAAAATAATAATTTATAGCAATTTTTTTTCTTTCACCATACAGTGGCTTCATCAGGTTGGTGTGTACAATATAGCAGTGTTTCTACATAATAAAGCAAAACTCTTTAAACATTATTAATTTAAGTGTCTCGGGATTTGTTTCTAAAGAGCGTATCCTAAGTGTATCTAAAAATTTCTAATATGGTGCCAACAATAACTGCCTTTAACGAAACTGTTACCCATATAAAATGTAATAAGTGTAAGAATGCTGTAGAGGATAACAGAAAGTAAGAAAAGTGCGTAAAATGCTATCATCCATCGTGCCTGGATTATCATATGCCCGTCGGTACAGCCAGTACTAGCATTAGTGAGGTTAACGTCGAAATCCAAGCTGAAGGTAATACATGTATTTCTTTTCCAAGCGCAAACCAAGAATTAATTTATTTGCTTAAGATAATTATGTTTAAGATATCTTAATTGAAGAATTAAAACACAAAATTGATATGAAAAAGACTATTTCATTACTGGAAGATAAATGTGAAAACCTTCGCCGCCATCTACGGGTAGACACTTTAAGAAAGCCTTCCAAGAAATCTATTAAACTTACGAATAAACCAAGTAAAATTGCAAAATACTGTAATCATTTGCGGAAACGGGCAAACATAGTAGATAATGCCATTAACTGCAATGTTGCATCTGAAATAAATTTGAATTCGGAAACGATCACGATACCAATTTCAAACAAAAAAATTGTTCAGTGAAGTAGTACAAGAACCTGATCTTAATGGAATAATGCGCAACATTGGGGAATTTAGCCAACTCATTGATACTCAATAGGATAATATGGATAAAGAGGAAGCAAACAACGACAAATGCGAGTTGATCAAAAGTCGCAGAAGAAGTCAACATACCATATATGGAACATCCTAAAGCAGTGTTATTAAAGGTGTTTGCCAATACAAACATCTACGTGTGTTTTGGCTGGATTCCAAGCTCTCTGTAACTGTGGCTTCGCATATTTAACAAGTAAACCTTTCAATTCAAAACATCCTGAGAAATATTCGTCCTCTAAGGTTGGTGTTCCATCCAATCTCTTCGATGACATAAGGAAACCTGATATTTGACCAGAGGATGTCCAAACTAACATTATTTAGTAGAAGTACCGGGGAAAGAAATACTGAAATAAATTTATTGTTTATTAATATAAGATCCATTCGCAACAAATGTGACCAATTAAGTTCATTTTTAACAGACAAAACTATAATTTTCTGTGTATTACTGAACACTGGTTGACTAATAGTGAATGCCAGATTTCCACAGTCGATAATCTAATGTCAACTGCTTATTATGCCGAAAGAGTATACGCGGATCAAAATTTTCCATTTAAAAATTTTATGATGTTACTTTCATGTTATTAGTTAATAAAGTTTGTGAAATTTCATGTATTTTTATACTGGAGGAAGAAAACAGGATCACTTTGATTTATCTCAATTTTTATAGTTTGAATAAAAAGTAGATTTCATTATGCTGGCCACATAAGACTCATTTGTATAAAAGAGTTTCAGTTGTATAAAAGAAGAAGTGCATTATTTTAGTACTATGCTTTGAAGATATTTTGATGAACCAAATGAAAAATCAAAATAAACTCATCATCTTCAACTAAATGATATTTTACTTGTCAATTAATATATTTCAGAATTATTATATACCTATTTATTTAAGTAAATTGAATTTATGCGATATTATAGATAACCCACTTAATGGGCACTCCCCAGTTATTCTTATAATTTAAATGTTTTAATAATCTACGTTATTTACCTTTAATTTGATTAAGACATAACTGCAAACAGGGTAGCCAAACCAAGATATAATAGTACAACTATGTAAACTAATTTATGTAATTGCATTACATTAAGTCTTCAGCTGTTCTAATAATAAATTCTAACAGTTTTGAGTAATCCTTTACAACAATAACAGCATCAATTATTGAAAAGATAAACAGTAATAGTAGTGTTTGACTATCGACGATGTGATCATTCTGCCGTCATTAATTGTATCTTAATGGCGAATGGTACCGGACACGCATCCAAATAATATTTACTTGTGACCTTATTTCAAATATTATTGTGAAACAAACATTTTGCATAAGTTGGCTTAAAGCCATTATTTTATGACACATTTTTGAAAAACAGGACGATAAATGAAATTCACTTTGTTGTTATCAAACACAGTTTTTATTATTAGTGACCGGTTTCAACCATTACATGGTTTAACAAAGTTAATTTCATGTATCGACTTGTTTTTAACCATTTTGTATTTTGCATGTGTTTAAATTCTTTTTCTGTAGGTGCCTATGCTAGCGGAGGTTTGTCACTATTTCAGCATATGAGTTCCTATTTGTTATTTCTCTCATCAGATGTTTAAACCACACCTCTGTCGACATCCTAGTGTTCCTGAACCGCGACATTCTTTTCCTTCCAATGCCTCTCCTTCCTTCTATGTTCCTCTGGATTATCAGATGTAGTGTTTAAATAATTTTTTGTAATAGTAAATAGGTTATCACCCTGCGTATATAAAGTAAATCAAATTAAACTGAATTATGGCTTTCTACTTAAGAGTAATATCCAGAGAGGTAAATTTGCTTTAGGGCTTCATCTTACAAATTAGGAGTTGAGTGTCATCAGTAATCAATACAATAAAATCAATTGATACATTATATTATTTTCAATTATCCTGCAGTGCTGCATGAATTACACTATAAATTTTTTATAAATTATATGTAGGTTCAAAGCTTTAGTTTTGAAAGCGTTTTTAAACTATACAGATTACATTGACCTTAGCTTTATTGAAAATAACTAACAATTAGTAACTTAGAAATTTCGCATGTCACTATATATTTATTATTAATATATTTAAACTTTAATGATAATAATGTATTGCTATATGCAGTTATAATTATGTGATAATTTGCAATTTAATAAATTTATTATTCTAGAAGTAGAGAAGTAAAGTAAACATAATAATTAAATCGATACATATAAAAGCTGCAATGTTATGGATATTTATGTTGCACTGAATTGTAAAATTATAATTAAATATGGCGATTGGTTGGTACGTATGATAGTGTAAAATTGCACAAATATAACACATTGTTATAGTAAACATAGATAATGAGTTAAATTAAATGTTTTATACCCCATAGAAAAGTGGGAATTGAATTGAAGGTCCTATATATGCTACGCACGCTAAATTCAGCCAAGCCTTATATTTTAATGTTAATTATGCGAAAGAAACCAGGATCATTTATCATTAAATAATTTATTAAACAATAAATAATTGAAAATATTTACTATAAAAGTAGCTAACAGAAATAGATAATAACTTTTATATCCATAAACTAATAATAATTATTATGCAATAGCATTATTTCAATATGTATTTTAATATTAATCATAGCAATAAGTAGGTAAGTTGATTGTTTCACTAACAATGGATAATTCATTATTTATTTATAATTATTTAACTTTATGTATGTTATATCTGATGTTTGTTCCCATAAAATGTATTTCCAAGTGTATAGTGCTTTTGAAACAAATTATTATTATTTTTAGTTTGTTAGGTTAATATGTCCAAATATTCCTATCAGAAAAATTCTCTGAAAATCCTTTCAACTTCCATATCTTATCCCTATATTGTTTCCAGAAACCCTAAATTTAAAAATCCCAATTCAACCATATTCGATTTCATTTTATCATTTCATCCTTTTACGCATTAACGACTGACGCCATATGACTGGACAAAACAAGGCAGAAAGAAAATATTTACTATACAAGTAGCTAACAGAAATAGATAATAACTTTTATATCCATAAACTAATAATAATTATTATGCAATAGCATTATTTCAATATGTATTTTAATATTAATCATAGCAATAAGTAGGTAAGTTGATTGTTTAACTAACAATGGATAATTCATTATTTATTTATAATTATTTAACTTTATGTATGTTATATCTGATGTTTGTTCCCATAAAATGTATTTCCAAGTGTATAGTGCTTTTGAAACAAATTATTATTATTTTTAGTTTGTTAGGTTAATATGTCCAAATATTCCTATCAGAAAAATTCTCTAAAAATCCTTTCAACTTCCATATCTTATCCCTATATTGTTCCCAGAAACCCTAAATTTAAAAATCCCAATTCAACCATATTCGATTTCATTTTATCATTTCATCCTTTTACGCATTAACGACTGACGCCATATGACTGGACAAAACAAGGCAGAAAGACCTCTAGTCGATAGCCTTTTGATAAATTAATACATTAACACCTCATCCATTCTTCATTATTCCAATGTAAATATGTACAAAAATTTGTCAATAAATATATGTTACTACTATGTCCAAATATTTAAAGTTGACTATATCAAAAATATAAAGAAAACGACATTATATAAGAAGATAATTGTCAATTATAAATTTTTGGTAAATAAACAAAAACTTATAAATTAGCTGGCTGGTCAATATTAAAATGTTTCTAATTATTTTATAGATAATTTTGATAAAAAAATATTATTTGGTTGTAATAATAACATTACAATAGATGTGCATAATAATCATCAAACTATTTGTGTCATTTGAGATTCTAAGCCTATATTAAACTATTTATTTATTAAATTAGTTAGTTTTGTTCTATTTAGTTAATAGTAATTAAAAATGCATATACATTTATCACTTTACCGAAACCCAGGATTGCAAAATATACAAGAAACGTATAACTATATGTTAAGTGTAATCCACATTGCTAACAGAAATAAAGACCAACGGGCATGAGAGAAAATACGGCTTTCTGTAAAAGCTGATAACAATACTAGTGGCAATTTCATTCACTAAGTCCTCATTGCTGCATTGTATTGCATCGCCACACAAATAACACATTGGGTTAAATTAAGTTAGTAGAAACATATAAAGTAATTTATTGGTAAATGGATATAAAGTAACTCACGCAAATTGTACTAAAATAATTTATGATTTACAACACGGATCAATTTATTAAACCAATAAAAATTAAACATTTATTTCGTCTAGAGTAGTTTCTCAAAGATAATATATATAATATTATTTGAAATAACACTTTTCAATTTCAGGTTATTTTAGAAAAAAATCACAATTTTTATGTTTTTGTGTATTACACTTGAATATGAAATTATTACAAAAAATTTATTTTAACTGTTTATATTAAAGCACTTATAAATTATTAATAAACATCGTACACTATTTTTTATGAAAGTATTTGTATTTACTTGGATTTATTTATTTACTTGAGTTGTCCATAAATTATTTACGGGACTTATATATTGGACAATTCTACAATGCAGTTTATTTATAATACGAAAACCATTATAAACGGCTAGACATAAATACATTCCCGAACAATCTGCATTAGCTAGGCGATATCTTGTTATGATACTTTTTTTTAAACGAGATATGTTGTCTCCAAATTTGTATATTTTAACGATCGAAAAAGGAACCTAACTTGGGCTGAATTTAAATTTAACTAACTGAATAGTTGAGGCTGTTAGTTGTTGAAAGTTCATATTCTAATCACTTTGGTAAATTTTCGTAAATGAAATACGATAAAACTTTTAAATATTCATTTTGCCGTTCGCGACAATTGTTTCGACACATTGTGTCTTCTTCAGGCCAAGAAATGATACAAAAATGTTTACATTTAAAACTATTTATAATACACTAGAAATAAATGAAATGAAAATGAATAAGGAAAAAACTAGAGTCATGCTAATAGGAGAGGAGCAGGAGACATTGAACATTGAAATAGAAGGCAAATAAATAAAACAAGTATCAACATTCCAGTAATTGGGAATAATGATAGATACCAAATGATCGCAAAAAAACAGAAATAAACAAGAGGATCGAAATGGCAGCAAAGATGTACTACGCAATGAGAAATAGATTTATAAACAAGAAGGAGGTATCAAACGATACAAAGATAAAAGTATTTAAAACAATATATAGACCCATTTTAACTTATGGATTATGGCCACCCTTTATTAAATATAAACGAATTACCTAAAATTTGTTTTATTTTAAATAATTCGCCGTACCTCTTGATTATCCTCTTCAGCTTTTATACAGCGGTGCGAAGGTCGTGGTTCAAAATAAAAATATAACAAATATAACAGTCAATTATGACTAAGATGGGCGCCAGTAATTTTTAATTCAAGAGATACTAAACTACGGAATCTTAATAAAAATTACAAAATTAAAATCCCTAACCAGTTAATAAATAAAAACAATGAATTTCCTTAAATGAGTATTTATTAACAAAAAAATAGTTTTTAATAAAATATAAACAAAAATGAATGCAATAATAAATAATATCTAAAATTAATCAAAGTAGTTCTAACTATAAATAAATCTAATTCATAAAACTTATTCAAAACTATCAACAAACAAACTAAACAAATATCTTTGAAAACTTATTAGCATCATCCTGTATATTTCCAAAATTAAAAATTAACAAACATCAGAAAATTAAATTACAACTTTCAAATTCAACTTAATACCAAAATATTATACTTTATAACGTTCATGAGAATTCTAAACTCAATTCAAAATCTACTATATTACACAATCCTTAATATTTACACAATTTTTAAATTCAACTAAATACCAGCAATATTACACATTCCTATTTCTAATGGAAATTGCTTCATTATGAATTAATTGATTTCATAGACAAACCATTCCAAATAACATTATATAGCAATATTTAAAGTATAAAACAAACATTACCCTTTATAATATTAAAATAAAACATTAACACGTGCTACACTAATATATAAAAAAAACGATAACGCGCAACGCGTTGGATCCAATGATCATACGCAATTATTCACGTCATACGCGAATCTTTTACTTATCTTAAATATGAAATTCATGTATCATAACACACACGCGTTCATATATAAATATATACATCATACACACATTAATAAATTGCATTTATATTATAAAAAAATAATAAAAATGGAAAGAACTGGCCTTAGTTTTAATTCCAATTTCCACGAAGTAGTGAAATTGATTGTAGCAACTTCCAAAAAAGGTCGGTATCACAGCTATGGTACCTCGTCTCCATCCAAAATTCCTTGCTACTGTCTTGTTCCATTACTTCCTCTAACAGACTTCCGCCATCAAACACGTGGCCGTCCTCAACGTGAATTATGGAAAACCAATCTCTTGTTATAATTTGTACTACATTCCATCTGCCAATATCCGAGCTTGATTAGTACTCATTTTTAGGCACAATTAATATGAGTATAATAAAGATGAGTGTAATAAAGATGGGTGTAATAAAGAGACCTAAAGACGAAATCGACAATATAGCAAAACCCAAAAAAAAACTAACGAAATATGTCTAGTTAAATTTAACGGAATTTATTTAATAAGGATTATTAAATTTCATACCTGAGGTGGTGGACGGTCTCCTAGTTTATAATATCATATTATATTCAATTTTATTTGTGTGATTTATAACATAACTTTGTTAACACGAGCGCCATTCTCTCGGGCGTTGTTCTTTCTTCGCTGCGCAAATTCATTCTTCCTCAAAAACTCTGCGCGCCCGTTGTAGCAAAAAACTACTCCAACGGCCGTGTTAAATTTGTCTTTAAATGGACTTCTAATATAGGCTACTTAATTAGTCAATTTTGATTTTAAATTCAAATATTTAATTAAACATCTCATAAGATATCAAAAGTTGAAAAGTAAATGTTACAGGATGCGAATCATGGGGATTCACTAAGAAGCAAAAATGCAAAATACACGCATCAGAGATGTAATATCTGAGAAGAGCCAGATGTGTGACAAAAAGCGACTAAATGAGAAACACAGAAATACGAAAGGATTTAGAAATACAATCAACGCCAAATTTCATAGAAGAAAGACTACTACACTGATGGGGCCACTTACAGCGTATGGAAGAAACTAGACAAGTGAAAAGAGTACGGAGAGCCAAGACACAGGGAAAGAGGAAAAGAGGAAGACCTAGACTATCGTGGGATAAAGAGATAGAGGAAGCAATTGAAGCAAGAGGAAAAACATGGAAGGAAGCGCAAAGTCTAGTGAAAGAGAGAATTAAATGGAAAAAGTTTGTATAAAACTAAATACAAACACAAACCCAACAACATTATATGGTAGAAGGGTACAGATTATATATATATATATATATATATATATATATATATATTATTTAGTTTGATGTTTTCGCGGGTATGGTTTTCGGGTTATACTCCGCGTGGTTTGTAAATTATATTCACGACGTTTCGATGGTCTCTCTGCCATCTTTTTCAAGTGTTTACTCTTGTTTGGTCAAGGTAATACATTGATACAATTTTCTGTTATTACAAACGTCATAGTACCAAACGGAATCAAAATAGAAACACATACTATATGAGTACGAACTGCTAGTTACAAGTTACTTGGAAGCATAGTTATATCCCCAACTCACTTCAAGGTACTGCTTTCCAGTAAATTTATTAACCATTTGGAGGAAAGTAGGATATTAAAAAAAAATGTATTGAAAATATGTAAATTTTTTATTGTTTCAGATAATATTGGAGTTTTGAACTTTTAATGGGAAATCTATAGAACAATCGAAAAGTAGTCATTTTCAAATTTAAAGATGCCGTTAATAAAATTATTGATGATCATCTATATTTACTTGTGATAAAATTGATAACGTTCCTAAAATCATTAGCAGTTTTTGAAGTAAATCATATATTTTCTGAAAGAAGTTATACGTAACAATGTACATGATACATTTTCAAAAACTATTAATCCATACCTATGTATAATAAAATATGCCAAAAAATTATTATATCATATATTTAAAATACTGACATCAATGTGGTGCGAAGTCCAGATTACAATAATAAAACACACCGTACAATTAAGTATTTAGACATATTATTAGCATGAATATTGAGAACTCAAGTAGAAATTATACGCATATTATTGTTATGAAATTTAAAATACAAACATAAAAATAAACAAAGGGATTATATGCACTAGGGCAATGCTTTAAAAGGGAACTATGGAGTAGTATATAAATTAAATCCATTAGCTCGTTCGTTAGATTAACGAGCGGATTACTGCATTGTTGAAGATTCGGCGGCTTCCAATAGAATTAGGTTAATCGCTTTTGTGCATAAATTCTGTACAATATAGACATACTATAAAATATGCTTCGAGAGTTTATAATAAATATATATTGTTTTACAGTAATATTTAAGAAACAATTTTTTAATAAAATATATTCTGAGCAGTACTTTATACAATTTTATAATATAAATTTTACAATGTTATTTAGCTTGTTATTAAATAGATCATTTGTATACATTTAAATATGTCTCTAATTTGAGACAAAATTTCATTTCATTTCGTAATAAAATAAATAATAAATACATATTGGCTTTTATCACATAAGGCTCTAATCTCATACACATGTTACATCTGATAGCAGGACAATTAAGATGCTTCTCATCTTTTTGTCTTTCTATCGGCTATAGACCGGTGGTCTTTCAGCCCAATGTTTTTATTTAGATCTTGATTTTATATTAATAAATTATTTTTTTAACTTTTTTTACATTTGTATTGTTCACTAAACTTTCAACAAAGAATTTCGAATTACGACAAAGCATTAATATGAATTTTTAATTTAAACAATTATATTGAATTCTTTATATAGTTATAGTGCAATATATTGGTGCATGCGCCGGGTATATTCGAAATTATAATAGTTCATGACATCTATGGTCAAACATATTGCCTAAAATTAATGCTGAAATGTTCCACCAACATATTCTCGCGTTCATAATTAATGGAATTTTAAATTTTGGTAATAACGCGGTCGCGGTAATTAATTGTGCGGACCGCTCTCAATTATTAATGCGCTTCGGCCCCTCGCACTTTTTACCCGATTATTTGTCTTCCCCAAACACCCTTCTCATCAATAATACATCCACATAACACGAAAATGAACGCATTACACCTGTTAACAGTAGTCACTTTGAATTCACCGCAGCGAATGTTTCGGGCCTCTAATAATTTCACTCTCAAAGGTATAATGTCAAGTAATCGTGATTTAAATATTTATATATAATTTACATATATATCTAATTTAAAAATGAAATTATAAATTAATGGATTATATAGGTATACTATTTGCAATTTCCTTAAACCAATAGTTAATTTTTCCAATAAAACAAATTATTTGGATATAATTGTTAGTTAACAAATTATATTAATTATTATTAAAACAACCGAAAACAAATTTTCTTTGTAAAAGTAATCACCAAAGAATTATATTTAGATATATATAATTAATTACTAAACTAATATGAAATTATTATTATATACAAATACGTAGGTTCAATTAAACGCCAAACGCATTGGAATACTATTATATCAATATTCAAGAAATGAATTTGTTTTGTATAATAATGTTAATAAATAAATACATAGTACTAATAAAGTAAACATATATTATATAAAATAATATAATAATATATGCAATACGTTAATCTATGTTTTTTACATCTTTTTGTTATAAATTTCTCTATAAATATTCCCATGTGAATTGAATTGCTTCTTAATGTAACTAATCCAAGGCTATAACCTAATTCCGATCAAGTAAACTACATTCCACCAACAGAACAGAATGCAATATGTGTGTTGATGTAATGCGATGTCATTATATCACGATGCCTATCAAGTTTGTAAGTGGAAATGTATATCGAACATACTAGGGAATTATCGCTGCGATAATGGAGGAAATATTAGTTCTCGCCTTTATGTGCCTTAATGCCTCTGGGACGGAATCTTACTGATATTATTCTGGAAGTTTGCCGGGGTAAGTATGTATCTTTGATGAAATTCTGCGTCGGGCCAATAAATTCCTTGCTGGTATTCAGTCTCGGTAGGCTTGTGGCATTAATTTCTTGAGTCTGCCTTGTGCCGTTTCACAGAAAACATTAATATTTGATCATTTTAACCTATACAGAGGCTAAAAATATTTGTTATAAGAAATATTAATATAATAATTATATAATTTTATTTTATTTTATTCTACAACGACTAGCATATATTATTTTTCCTAGTGATGAAACGGAAAGAAGTTTAGGTTCCCTTATATAATTTCTACAAGTTATTAGTTTTCTATAATCTAATAATAGCATTAAATATATCTCCTAATATAATTTAAACTATATTTGGATAATTAGTGTACGTATGTGTCTGCTTATAAACAATATATTTCAAAACATATTTTAATGAATCTTTAGAATATAATGAAAATAAAAAAATAATTTTATACATTAATGTTGACACTGCATTTTAATATTTAAAAGTACTATTTACCAAACGAAGAATTGAAATAATATTCATGGGTGTGCTCGAAGACTTTATTGTTTTTCACTTTCCCTAAAAAAAATATCGTGATTTTTACATTCCCTATAATATATAGGGGAAGTATTGTTGTAACTGGTTTTTTATGTTAATTAAATTGATTGAGTTACTTGAAGATAAGAATTATTTTGATAAAAACACTTCAATATATACAGGGTTATTCACGCTATACGGCACGGAATATTGTGGCCAAAATACCTGACTTTCGAAAAGTTTCACTTTGGGGATATATGGGGGTCTATTAGGGCTACTTTTTAAAATTACTTTCATAATATACAGGGTGTCCCAAAAACCCTAAAAGTATCAAAGTTGTGTTTTTTTTAATGAAACACCCTGTATTTTATTGCATATTTTGATCCTTCGATCAAAATAAGTGTATGTTTTAATAAGGTTTTTATTACTTAAACCTTAAGGTTTTTGAAATAATTTAAATTTTGTAAAAATTTAACCTAATTTTCATGTTTCAAATACTTAAAAAGTAATTAAGTTATGCATACCAAATTTACACTGAAATGTAACAATACATCATATTTTATTTTCCAAGTATAATAAATTTGACATCTTATACCGGGTGTAAAAAAATTGGAATTAAACAAATGAGAACTTTAAATGGCTATAACTTTATTTATTTAAATGGAACGCTATATTTATTAATTTATCAGCAAATGCACGTTTTAATTACCTATCGAATGGTATTTATATCTTAAATATTAAGTCTTCTCGTTTTTACAGAAAACGCCAAAATATTGTTTATTGTACCGTTTTAGTACTTTTTAAGTAAAAATTTTAATGTATCTAGTTTTCCATCGTATTTAAAAACGTAAGATAATTAATTTAGTCTGTTACTTTAGTTTAAAAAGCCTGTCTTGTGTTATAGTTGTGTTATTTTGCGTTTTTGTGTTAGATCGTTAATAATCGTTATTGTTTGAACATCGTTGTTGTATTTAATAGTAAAAAATGAAAATTTACACAGATTTTCTTATACTGGGGTTTTTATAACTGACACTTCGAATTTCTTTAAATTGGTTTAATAGTCTCTCAAAAATGGCTGGCTTAGGGTGATTTCTTTCGGGAAACCTTTAAGTATAAACTCGACAAGCCAATAAATAATTTTGATGACATTCTCCAAGCATAAAGATAATGCCAATACCCCCTTCTTTTGAGTAAATCTTCATTTTTTACCAAAAAATACAACAGCGATGTTCAAACAATAACGATTATTAACGATCTAACACAAAAATGCAAAATAAGACAACTATAACAAAAGACAGGCTTTTTAAACTAAAGTGGCATACTAAATTAATTTTCTGACGTTTTCAAATACCATAGAAAACTAGATAGATTAAATTTTTTACTTAAAAAGTACTAAAACAGTACAATAAACAATATTTTGGCGTTTTCTGTAAAAACGAGAAGACTTAACATTTAAGATATAAATACCACTCGATAGGTAATTAAAACGTGCATTTGCTGATAAATTAATAAATATAGCGTTCCATTTAAATAAACGAAGTTATAGCCATTTAAAGTTCTGATTTGTTTAATTCCAATTTTTTTACACCCGGTATAAGATGTCAAATTTATTATACTTGGAAAATAAAATATGATCTATTGTTACATTTCAGTCTAAATTTGGTATGCATAACTTAATTACTTTTTAAGTATTTGAAACATGAAAATTAGGTTAAATTTTTACAAAATTTAAATTATTTCAAAAACCTTAAGGTTTAAGTAATAAAAACCTTATTAAAACATACACTTATTTTGATCAAAGGATCCAAAAATGCAATAAAATGCAGGGTGTTCCATTAAGAAAAACACAACTTTGATACTTTTAGGGTTTTTGGGACACCCTGTATATTATGAAAGTAATTTTAAAAAGTAGCCCTAATAGATCCCCATATACCCCCAAAGTGAAACTTTTTGAAAGTCACGTATTTTGGCCACAATATTCCGTGCCGTATAGCGTGAATAACCCTGTATATTTTTTTTAATATAATGAAATATAAATAACTTACTCAGGCATGTACGGCAACTGACACAATACAGATCTTCAGTCGATTATATTTCATTATTGTGTCAGTTGCCGTACATGCCTGAGTAAGTTATTTATATTTCATTATATTTATTTTCGTAAATGTTTTTATTTGTATTTAAAATCAATTTTATAATAAAGCAGCACTAAAGAGAGCGAAAGTTCGAAACACGTGTCTGCAGATGGTTATAAAATTGAGTATTTAATTATTTAATTGCTTTTGCTAATTTATTTTTAATTGCATCGACCTAAATTCATTTCTTATTCCAAATTTACCATTGTATAGTCACTCCTAAAATATTTAAGGTACATTCAATCATTTTTAGTTCATTTTACAAGTAGGTAACAGTTTGTCGGGATTATGGAGGAATTAGGAAAACCCATGTTTAAGGTGGTTACACTAAATCTAATAAACTATTTTCAAGTGGAATCAAATCAATATTTAACAAATTGTTTTTATTTTTTTAAATTTGAATAGCGTACAACATATTTAATTGAAAATGTGATGATTCTTTTAATAGTTTTACGTTTTCTAATATGAACTTGTGGCCTATTTTAATTGAGTGATTACCGACTGCAGATTTATCCGGGTTCAGATATTTAATATGTGCTATATGTTCTTTAAATCTAGTTAAAATATTTCTTTGTGTTTGTCCTATGTAATTTTTTTTCCCATTTAGAACATTTGATGGAATAGATTCCAGATTTCTCCAAGTTATCTATATCATTAAAAGTGGTGTCTAGTAAATTAGAATGTTTTGTATTTGCATAGTAAGCTGGGGTTGAATTGAACTTTGTATGTAATTTTTTAAAGTTATTTTCTATTGGTGTGGAATAACTTAACCTGACATATTTAGTCTCTTATTTTGGTTCTGTATCGGTTAGTGACGTTATATTTCGACGTTTATGTTTAGGTGAATGTCTATTAATAAGTATCTGTATTGTGTTTTTATTGTATTTAAGGTTTATTGCTATTGTGTGAATAACCTTGAGTACTTTTTCTCTAATTTCGAGTAATAATGGTATGCTATTGATAATGTTATTAAAAGCAGATAATTTATATTTCATCGGTGCAAATGCGTCGAGATGTCATCGACATATCTAAACCAAATCTTATGAAACTGGGTTATTGATTTTTTGGCAATGTTTTCAAATTTATTTAGAAAAATGTTTGCAAGGAAAGGCGATAAGAGGTTACCCATGGCAGTGCCAAAGATTTGTTTATAATACAAATTATTTAATTCAAAAACATTAAAATACATCACTAGCTCGGATCAAAGAATACTTTACTTACAATTCTTTAATCTGTTTGTTTGGAATTTTATTCTTTATTAAAATTTGTTTTTTGATTGAAATTGTCTTCTTGATTGGGATGCTTGGGAAAAGGGATTCGAAGTCAAAGGATGCGAGTTTATGTATTGTTGAGATTTTGATCTTTTCTAAATGTTTGCCTAATTCAACGGAATTTTTTACTGAATAATCTTCCTGGTCAACCGAGTTAAATAAACATTTCTAAATCAAAACAGAAATAAAACTTATAAGTGCGGACATACATTTTCTCAAACAGTACGTCAAAAATAGTGTTGTTCCAAAGTTTATTTTCGTGAACACCGTCAAACAAAACAGACACATATCGAAATTAATAACAGATTTCAAAGTTAAGTGGCAAAAGTTCGAAATCGGTCGATTATACGGAAAACGTTCACACCTTGAACGTATGAACAACACGTACACCTAAGCAAATTAACAACTCTGCTATTGATAATGGTTACATTGTAACCGAAATGTACACCTAGCATTTAATAAAACAAGTGAAAAAAGTGCCAAACTGTGTTTTACTCATATCAACATTTTCACGTACTCAAAAAACCAAATTAAATTAACTCTGCAAACATGGGGCAATTTCCAAAAGAAAATACATACAGTCATAGGTAAAAAAGTGAAAACCAAATCAAGTGTTCTACATAGAAAATTAAAATCTCTCATACAAAAACAAAAATCTAAACCTGATTTTCCACAAGACAACTTACTGGACACATAAACGAAAATAATTCAGACTTCACATTCTCCGACGCCGAACAAGAAATGCTATTGCATCAACAAGACTAACACTGGATCTTATTATGCACCTTGGAAAAAACCACGAAAAGGTCGTAGCAACAAGCAATTTCCAACACCCCCAATATTGCCAAGAATTTAAAGGAAAATGATTGTTTTTACCTAAAATCGGACAAAGGTAACAGTGTAGTAATTATAAAAAAGACAGACTATATCAACAGTGTAAATAATTTACACTATACTTTAATTTATTACATTTAGACATTAGGAATTAGGATATTCCACAAAAAAAAACAATAAATTCATATATTAAGAAAACTAACATTACATTGAGAGCTTCAAAATATTTAATCGATAAAAAAATTCAATTTAAAATCTAAAACGATAAAATACCCCAGTTGTATTGTTTACTAAAAAATCACAAACCAGGCAATAAATTTCGGCCAACAGTGTCAAACATTAAATCTCCCACATATAAAACTTTAGACATAAAAAAAGCTTATTCAGTAAAAAAATCCGGTGAATTAGCCAAACATTTAGAAATGATCAAAATCTCAACAAATCATAAACTCGTGTCCCTTCACGTCGCACCCCTTTTCCCGAGCATCCCAATCAAGAACACAATTTCAATCCTAGAACAGATTTTAATAAAGAATAAAATCAAACGAACAGATCAAAGAATTATAAGTAAAGAATTCTTTGATCTGAAGTAGTGATGTATTGTAATGTTTTTGAATTCAATAATTTGTATTATAAACAAACCTTCGGCACTGCCATGGGTAACCCCTTATCGACTTTTCTTGCAAAAATGTTTCTAAATAATTTTGAAAACATTGCCAAAAAAATCAATAATCCAGTTTTCTAAGATTTGCTCTAGATATGTCGATGACATATTTCCTACAGTTGAATCAGATTTCAAAATCATCCATATATTAAACATCTGAACCCGAATAAACCTGCAGTCTCTAACCACTCAATTGAAACAGGCCACAAGTTCATAATAGAAAACGTAAAACTATTAAAATAATCATCACATTTTCAAAAAAAAACAATTTGTTAAAATATTTATATATAATAGATTTAGTGTAACCACCTTAAACATGGGTTTTCCTAATTCCCTCATAATCCCGCCAAACTGTTACCTACTTATTTACATCCAGCTTATTCGCCGAAACTATGTTCATTTTCCAGCAATAACCTTATACCTGCCCCCTCCGACACCCCCTAACGCCCATTTTTTGTTATACATATACAGGGTCCTGCAACAGTGCGTCGGGCTTTCCTAGCGCCTTTCTCGTAAGAGATAGAAAAAATTGTTTCATATAAAAATTTATTGAATTAAAAATCTCTATGCCGTAAAATAAATATACAGGGTGTCCCTATTTTGCGGTATAACAAAAGCAAACATTTTTTTTAAATGGAACACCCTGTATATTTTTTCATTTTCTAATTTGGATAATATTTTATAACTTGAACCTTTTTTTGGTTTTTAATTTCGATATGGCATTTCCGAGTTATTGACGTTTTTCTGAAAAAAATGTAAAAAGCGGAGGTTCACAAAAAAATTATTCTGATGTTCTATAATATTTAAAATTTAAGAAATTTTCTTTTTCCAATGGTTGGTCATAAATACTGTTTATGTACCAGTGCTAAAAATTTTCACTTTTGAGGAACCCTGCCTTTGTATCAGACAAGCCATTTTCTAAAATTTCAAATTGTCGTAACTCTTTTTTTTTAAATGGAATCGTATATTTTTTTAAATTTCATATTATTCTGCATCTAATTTCCTACAAAAAATATTAAGCATACTCTATACCTAAAAGTGATATTTTTCAAGATATATATATATTTCCTTGAATACGAATTTGTTTTTGAATAGATAGCCATGACTGCAAAAATACATGTGTCAATTAAACAATTCGTTTGACATGTAAATCTCTCTGATATTTGCTGCAAAGTGATTCTCTCCGTTTCGCTGTAAAAGAGACAGCAAATTATCATCATGGATTTCGAAAAGGACGAACTAGTCGATACGATTTTTGTATTAAGGGAGGCTGCTGGAAATTGGTTATTGGGGGCTAGAAATTACACCACACGTTATCCCGGTAGAAGACATCCGGAGGAGAAAAGTTTTAGGAACTTACTCAATAGATTTATTGACATGGGAAATGTGAATTACAAAAAAAAAACAAGAAAGAAAAAAGCCTAACATCAACGAGAAAAAACAAATTTCAGTGCTATTAACAGCAACTGAGCATCCCAACGTGAACCATAAAGACATTGATGAAGGAACTGGCATAAGCTAGAGGTACATCAAGAACTGAGTAATACTGATGAGGTGACATCCCATAACAACGGATCTGTCAATAGCCACAATTCACTATTATTCAACTGATAATCCACATTTTATGAGACAAGTTGATCATCAGTATTGACGGTCTTTGAATGTCTGGGGCGGAATTTTTGGAAACCATGTAGTAGGTCCACATTTTTTCGAGGGCTATCTCAATAGGCCTATGTATTTGCACTTCTTGCAAATTGAATTACCCGGAACGTTAGCTAATATACTCTAACTAACAAGAAACAGGGTGTGGTTTTAACAAGACCTGACGTTTTCTTGTGGGGATTTTTTTATAAGGAACCACCAACAGCACCAATGAATATGCACCAACGAATTGTGGAAAGGTCTTTGCAGCGGTGAATTAATTTGTGTCTAAATGAAAATGGAAAACATTTTGAACATTTACTGTAGTATCGTCTCTCTTTTGTATTAATAATTTTGTTATTTTTAACGGCTTTCGAATAAAATAATGAATCGTATTATCTGTTTCTATTTATCTCATATTGACACTTACTTACATTTTGTTAGTTATTTTGCCTCAGAATGATCAACTCCGTACATAGAAGTATGTATAATTAAATGGTTATTCTTGTGAAAACTATTAAATATCTCAACAACTATGGGGTTTAGACAAATTATTATTTGCAAAGTTTGGCATTTCTTTCTAATCTAATCGAATAATAAGAAACATAATTGTTTTCGCCTATTTGGGTAGCGCTGAGCATAAATTCTTTAGGATTGCAAACAATTAATTCCACTTTCTCCAGTAGCATATATCACATTAATTAATTCTTTTTAAAAATTATAACAATTTAATTTTAAACGTAACATACAATGCAACCATACATACCGAACTTATTGTTTAATTGACAGATGCATTTTTTTCAGTCATGGCTATCTATTGAAAACCAAATTCGTAGTCAAGGACCGTTTGAAATAAAAAAAATTTATATCTTGAAAAATATCACTTTTAGGTATAGTGTATGCTTAATATTTTTGTAGGAAATTATATGCAGAATAATATGAAATTTAAAAAAATATATGATTCCATTTAAAAAAAAAAAGAGTTACGACAATTTGAAATTTTAGAAAATGGCGTGCCTGATACAAAGGCAGGGTTCCTCAAAAGTGAAAATTTTTAACACTGGTACATAAACAGTACTTATGACTAACCATAGGAAAAAGAAAATTTCTTAAATTTTAAATACAACATAAGAATAATTTTTTTTTGGAACCTCCGCTTTTTACATTTTTTTCAGAAAAACATCAATAACTCGGAAATGCCATATCGAAATTAAAAACCAAAAAAAGGTTTAAGTTATAAAATACTATCCAAAAAATAAAATGAAAAAATATACAGGGTGTTCCATTAAAAAATATTTGCTTTTGTTATACCGCAAAATTGGGACACTCTGTATATTTGAAAATAATTTTACGGCATAGAGATTTTTAATTCAATAAATTTTTTATTTAACATTTTTTTCTATCTCTTACGAGAAAGGCGTTAGGAAAGCCTGACGCACGGTTGCAGGACCCAGTATAAGTATTAAATTTGTTTTTTCGTATTTGTATCAAACCATTGATAATGGACACTTTATGTCCGAAATGTACATCTGGATCAAAATAAAATATTGAAGAAAGGTTCTAAGTGTTTTTATCAAAGTGTTTTTTTATGTGTACCTAATAGCGGGTGCTGCAAGACAAAATTTGCTAAAATGAACTGAAACTTTAAACTTACGCCCCCTGGTAAAAATTCGTGCACAATAATTGTTTTCAAATAAAAATTGTAGATAATAAACAAATTCAACAAATTTTATTGTAAGAAAGTTGTAATGAAATCTAAGTTTTTGAGGAAAGAAAAAAATTTCATTAAATTATTTTCTTACGAATTGTCGTTACATAAAAGGTAGTAAATAATTGTAGAAAGTAATAAAATAAGCAGTATAAAAATAGTCTTGAATACTGAATAAAACAAGTGTTTTATTCAGTATTTATTATGAATTACCACGTAGTAACGGTCGCAACCATTATTATGAAAAATAGGCTTTATACGTAGGTCGTTGGATTTTCGAATATACACAGAGTATTACTCCGACAATTATCTACGAAATTCATGGACATTTTAGATGCTTTTCCTGTGATTTATAAAGTTTTTCGTCAATATAGTAGTCCTAACTTATAATAATACGCCCCGAAGGTATGCCATTATACCCGGGCGTTTTTTAAATATTATTATGGATATTTATAATCTGCAGTTTTAAATAAAATTCGGTTTTTAAATGATCGATTCATTTAAGCTTTTTGTGTTTTTCATTGTTTTTCTAAATGAGAAGATATTTTTTACATTTTATTGAGACTGTATAAAAGTTACAATAAATAATAATTTCAACGAATAAAATCATTAATCATTTAGGGAAAGAAGTACCACTACTATACTATCATTTTGTATTTAATATATAATATTTATCGATATTAACTTTTGATACATTTTCTAAGAAAGTTTTAATATGAAGAAATTATATTATTAATAAGTTTCTTTTAAAATTAAAATCAAATCGTTTCTAATACTAAAATAAAAATTATTAAATTTATACAAACTTTATTTTATTTTATTTTTAACACCCAATAAGATAAATATATGTATCCAAAGCTAACGAATTATTAGAGGAGAGAATACGGTTTGAAAGGTAAATCATCTACATGTAAAAACTCTGTCGTTCGGTATGTTGTTAAAATTATATGTATGTTTTTTATTTAATATTTTATAAATCAGTTAATTTACATTTTACATAATCATATCGAATAAAGATGAAATAAATAAAACAATAATGATTTATGTGCAGGGCTTCCGTATTTTAATGTTGTTGGTAAATTTGTTTTACAATATCACTAAATATTTATTATAAGTTTTAGTTAAGACATATTTCTTGCAAGTAATTCAAGAAAAATATAAAATTAGTCGAGAAGAAACAAAATTACATAAAGTAGGCTAAATATTTATTCTTATATTATATGTTTTTATTTACAACCTAGCAGAGAAATTGATAGTAAGTTTTTAGCAACCAGATTAAGAATTTCTGCTAAGATATTTTCTTTATCATTTATTATAGTGAGCTACTAAAATTTCACGACATATCGTGTATTTGCAGCATTTTTGCAAACAAAATAGTAGAACATTAAAACAATGCAATTTATATAATGATGATTTATATTTAAATACAAAACTACCCTGAAAAAGAAAATAAATAAATTTATTCATTCATTATTAATATATGCCTACTATTTCTTACTATGGTTTTGAAATGTTTTCACCTTTATAGAATTAATTCAATTATTTTTCGCTGTCAACAATAGCCACAGGTTTTGATCAATTTGAATCTCATCAGCCTAGCGCAATTAGAGACAGGGAAATGAGTTTTACTTTGGAGTATTTAACTATCCAGGTAAACAACAGCCTCCGATTTGTCCTTGCAAAATTGTTTTTTTAACAAGTAATTCTCTTTAGTTCTGGTGTTCCAAATGGCGTATGAAAGTAAACCCTTCCAAATCCAAACTATTTATTCCTCATCATAAAATCACACCGCATTCCCCTTCTATAAATATCAACAACACCTACATCCACCCCTCCAACACCTGTAAATACCTAGGCATCCTTTTTGATTCCAAACTTTCCTTTACAGCCCACGCATAATCCATAAAATAAAAAATAAAAACAAGAGCTCGACATTTTCGTGTACTAACTTACAAAAACCAAGGCATTTCCACCAAAACATCTGTCAAAATATATACATCAATATGTCGACCTCTTATTGAGTACAGTGCGTTCCTATTTAACCAAATCCGTCCTTCCACTCTCCAGCACTTAAATGTCGCCGAAAGATCAGCCCTGCTTACCCTTACCAAACTCAGACATCCCATCAACAATCCTTCTAACGCTCTCCTTTACGAAATCACCCAAGTCACCCCAATATCCCAACGTATATACAGCCTTAGTATAAAATTTGCCAAAAATCCCTTTAATGTAACCCTCCTTAATAAATTCTGCACCCCCATAAACCCCAATATCCCCCCTAAACATAAACACCCATCAATCACCATTCATCAATTAATTAGTTCGAATCATCCAGATAGCTAGCAACACTATTTTTTTTAGACATAACTTAAAGTCAAGACAGGGCAGAAAGACCAACGGTCGATAGCCCAACGGACAGACTAACCATATTGTTAATTACTTGTATGTTTCCATAAATTGTATATAATTGTTCGAATAAAGATGTTGTATCTCTTCCTCTCTTTAATTGTTATGGCCGAATTTGATTCGAAAAGATTAAAATATCACTTTTTGAAAAAGTATTAATAGGCATGTGTATTAAATAGAGAGTTTAAGTTCAAGCTCAACATCAGACAAAAGAGCCTAAAATATATAGAAATTGGGATTATTATTTTTTATAAATATGACGATGTTGACCTTTCGGTCGATTTCTTCTAATAAAGTACTAACATCGCTTAAACGTATTATTCAGTCTTTGATATCGACACCTACAAGTGGGTAAACTAATATTTAAAAAGATAATTAAAACACTTTAACTTTGTTTTACCACAAAAAATATTTATTGCTGTGACTATAGTTTCGAACATTCACTGTTCATTATCAAACATAAAGTGACGGTCTTTATGTTTGATAATGAACATGCGGACAGTGTAAAATATGCTATAGTACCTATTAGAGCACAATACATTATAATGTATGAAATAATTATGCAGAGGCATAACAAAGCGAAAGATTTTTATAGACTAGCAATTGTTTACCCGATTGGTAAATTGATGCAATTGACTACACAATTAAAAACTGAGAGCATTATATGTGTGTAAGATAAAAAAAATATAATTTACAATATAGGCCTGACCCATGTCACCATCAAGCCATTTCCAACAGCAGTAAGTTTAAATAGTAATTCAAAATATTACATACGGACAGTACTATCAATTGGTGTAAGCTGATATGCTAATTATTTTGACTTAATTACAAAATTTCAAAGCACCATGAACTTAAACCTAAAAAATAATTAAATATACGTCAATTTGTGAGTGAATATGGTGTAAAAAGTATATAAAAGAAATGCATTTACACTAATGTAATTAGAATAAATTAGCAAAGTAATTGCGTGCAGACACGTGTTTCAATCTCTCTTATATAAGCCGTACATAATTCCCGACAATTGTTGACTCATCCCTTAACTTCAAACAAATTGTATTATTTACTTGCTGAAATGTTTATGAAAAAATTCGAATATATTATAAAAAAATATATTTAAAAATTGCTTATATTAGTACAAATACGTGGATGATAGGCCCATCATAGGCCCTTATAGGTAAATACAACCTTAAACCATGTTAATAGTATTCATATGAACATAAAATTCACATTTAAAATAAAATCCAATAAATAAATACATTCTTTACACCTTACTATTAAGATAGTTAATAAAAAGCATAGACTTAATATTTACCAAAAACCAACGCATTGGGACAGACTCATACACATAAACTTGTAGTTTTTTAATAAGCAAAACCCTCACACATTAAACATAAAAGCAAATAATTAATAAAAAAACGAAACACAATACACAAAGATCAAGCAGACATAAATAAGGAATCAGGCGTCTATTGGTTGACGTGAAATTTACCCAAAAGGTAACAAATCTAATAAATGATAAATTTTTAATAAAATTCTTAATTTTAAATGTATTTATCAAGTTACAATAACCACATCCCCACCTTACTCTTATTACATCACTTTTCTTATTTTCGCTTGTATATAAATTAAATCCAATTTTTGAATTATTATACATGATGATACCATTAGGTATATTGTAGGACAATAAGAAATCTTTAAAACCATTATACCAGTGTTTTAAAATAAAGTAACAGCAAAGTTAATCAAAAATATCAAAAGGTATATATTTTATTGGTATTTACTAAATCAATATACTATGTTTATTTATCCAATAATCATGTAAGTTCAAATAAAAAATATATAAGGTCCAACAGAGTAGTGGCCAAATATTAATAAAAACGTAAATTAATCTTTAATATGAAATAATTATCATCATTGGTCTACTGAAAATCCACATTTTGTAAATCAGAGAAAATTTTAAGATCGATTTGGTTTCAATATCTGGTGCGGTTTAATTGGTTTGTTTACATTTTTTTGAGTTTCCTTTCATTCTAGATAGTCACTTAGAAAGTCCTTTCATCTTTGATTACAATTTAATTGGTAACATATATTAGGAGCTACTAATAAATAAGATAATGCCCGCTTTGAGACAAATTATTAATCTCGAGGACATGTAAAATATCTGGTTCTGGCGAGATGGTTGCCCGACCCATAACACTCGTAACATGCAACATTTGTTGAAAGTAAATTTTAATTAGAGAGTGATTTCAATAAGGGACCAATGCAATGGCCTGCAATTTCACCCGACCTTACACCCCTTGATTTTTATGGGGTACCACTAAAAACGAAGTGTTTAGTTTTGAACCACCAGAAACTCAGGAAATTTTAAAACAAAGAGTAACTCTATTAAAACAGAGTTTGAATTTGAAATTTAAGTACTGTATCTTTACTTTCTATTTCTTTTATTTTGTTATCGGTTCGTTACTTACACATTAATTAGAAATATCTTTTGTCATATTAAAGATTCATTTACGTTTTTATTAATATTTTGCTTGTAACTAAAAATTTTTCAGGCATAATAAAATGTATTAAAATCCTTAGGTTGTTTCAAATTAATTAGTTTTGTAGTCTTAGTAAGACTCACTGTTGTAGATTCACGAAATGTTTTCGTATTTTTAAATTTATTATTTAATTTTCTACAACGACCTAAGGATTTTAATACATTTTATTATTCAATTATGCTCTAAGTGGGTATTTTTCCTTAATCCCGAACGTAATGATTTCTGTAGAATTCACTAATCCATCGCAGGTATAAATTCAGACCTTCAATCGATTATATTTCATTCTTGTGTCAGTTGCCGCACATACCTGAAGAGTTATTTATATTTCATTATATATATTATTATATTTCATTATATTTATTTTAGTCAATGTTTTTATTTGTATTTAAAATCAATTTTATAATAAAGCTGTACTGAAGAGAGCGAAAGTTCGAAACACGTGTCTGCAGATGATTATAAACTTGAATGCTAGATTTTTTAATTGCTTTTGCTAATTTAATTTAATGAAATCAGTTTAAATTCAATTTTTGTTCATAATTTTCATGTTATAGTCATATTTAAACTATTTAAAATACATTTTATCATTTATTAGTTTATTTAACAGAAATAATTTCATTCAAATTAGTGTTGCTTTAATAGTTGTACTATTCATAACACGCAAATTAATTTTGTTTTATTCAATGTCTGTCGAGGTACTATCCAGAGAAGTGGTTGTTTCAAATTAATTTGTTTTGTAGTCTTAGTAAGACTAGTGTTGTAAGAGACTACTGTTGTATATTCACTAAATGTTTTCGTATTTTTAAATTTATTATTTTCAGGCATGTTATATATCGTTGAAAAGAACTTTTTAAGCACTATCTAATAAACCGAAAATACAATATGTTCACAATAAGAAAAACAAAAGATTGCGCTAATAACTTGGAAACAAGTGTCAATTGTTATTTTTTGTTTACACTAATTGTCTTAAAAAAGTTTCGGAATAATGTAAAAGATGAATAGCGGCCGCGTTATGCGTTATCGAGTTATTGAGGAAAATTAAAATTGGCAAATTTTTGTTGTTTTACTGATTTCTGCAAAATAATCCCTATTTAACTGTTGCTTTATCTCATCTAATAACAGAGGTACCAATAGTGAGCATCGATATTGGGACATAATGTACATATAACATATTTGGTTGTTGTGATAATCACGTAAACGTTTAAAAACAGACGAGATCTCTTTTATACCTCTACTAAATAGCAAAATATTCATTTGAAAACCTTTCCCTTAAATCGAAAACATATACTAATAGAATTAAGCTCTATCCGAACAAGTAAAATAAAAATTTAAATATAGAATTCAAGAAACCGCTAATTTGTAGATTTGTTACCAACAATGTGTAAAATAAATAAATAAGCAAAACAAAATCCTTGATCTATCACAAAATCACATAAAATCACGATTTTTTGGTTTGTGTTTATAGATATAATTATGATTTGTATAACTAATTTGCGTAATGTAATAATTTCCAAAAGTGTTTAATATATAATGAAATGAGATATACGATTCACATTACATCCAAAAAAGGAGACTCATAATAAAAAGTTTAAAAAATAGGACTATCATTTTGTCTAATAACAAAAGATATCAGCATCATCCTGAATAATTAGTCAAACATGAAATTAAAAGCGTCTCAGCTTTGACAAATATTCCTTCTCAATCTCTGTGGAACGAATTTATTCACAAAATTAGAAACACAACTCCGCCATTCATAATCTCGGTCTGCTTTTAAAGTATTACAAATTACTCGGGAAAACCTTTGGAAAGTCCGCCCCGTTCCCCCGTCGCTCATTAATACTCCTCGGGTTTAATCAGTGGGAGCACCCTGCGGTCCGGAACTCCCCGCATTAAGACGGCCGTCTTTTATATTAATTCAATTGTCACGGGCGTTCGGTTCGATTAAATTTAATTAGCGCGCCCCCTTTCGTAGATCGATCGGTTCCTCGAGGATGACCCCTTGTCAGTGGTGGCACCGCACGATCGGCACCGGTGTATAAATCACCCGATCGGGACGAACCAGGGTCACCCCCACTAAGTAACGCCAGTAGTCGTGAAGGCCCGCCGCTAATGCGCCGATAATTAATCTCAATCGGGGTGGTTGAATGGACCGAGAGCCCGCATGAATCGAACGGGAATAGGAGGATCGGTCAGGATTCTTTTCGAATCAGTAGGGGTTTGTTGTTCGAATTTGCTCTGCTTTGATATTATACGATGGGAGAGGCCATAAGAAATGGTAGAATCGAATGAAAAGATATTTTTATGATATTCCACACAAATAAAAAATAATCAAATGAATGAATAAAACGTATGAAAATACACATATTAATGTATTAGTTTTTTTATATATAAATTATTTATGTAGTTGAATTGTAAAAGCAATAGTATTTTACTTTTAAATATACTACTTATTTGTACTTTTTTTTCATTGAGGCTAACTTTTTGCGAAAAGTTTATAACTAAATTAAACACAATAAGGAGATAAGTTGAAACATATCTACATATATAATAAATCAAATTAAAAAGTATAATTCAACAAACTAACTTAATAAAACAAGTTTAACAAAAGTCGTCTAAATGGCAAGAGTTAAATTGCTATTAAGTACACAAACAACTAAAAATTTATAACAAATTCTAATTATTTATCAAATAACTTAAGTTAATCACTATACTAAACAATATCTGCTTCGCAATCTATTAAAATAGAACATTTAAATGATTCTTCCAAACAGGAGCTATGGGATACATATTTATTGTGTTAGTGTCCCCTTTATTTAAACTACTTTTTTAAGCAATCATTTAAAGTGACATAATTTATTTCTGATAATACAAATGCATAATTATTTACTATTTTTCTTTAATACCTTTTATAAGTTATGTAAATCTAGCAAGGATTTTGTAAATTATATAACAAAATGAAAATAAAAATTCTTAACAATCATATTTAAAAAATGAATAACAAATTGCACAAACCAGTTCTCGTAAACATTAATGAAACCGCTGTAGATATGTTTAAATTATAAATAAGTAGTCGTAGTCTTAGTTTAAAATTTATATAAAATAAATGTTTCTAACAAAATAGTACAAAAATATCATATGATATAAAACATTATTTAATAAATATATTTTGAATTGATTTTTGAAATAATTGCAAATTTTATTTATCGATGTTTGCTCAGAATACTATGTAAACTGATTCATAAAATTTTACTGCAGCGCGTTTCGAGGTGAGCGCTATTTAGAACGACCGAATCATCCAAATCTTATCGTTAATTTTCGCCTGAAATCCAGTTATAAAAAGCCGATGGCCTCAACACTAGTTTTAATGCATGTTGGATTTTTTCTCCTCTTATGAAGCACAAATATCGTTAACCTAATTAAGTATGTTTGTCAGGTTATTTGTAAAATTTACCATCGCCAAAGAGATGTCTACACATATAACGCAATCAGACCAATATTTTTATTACTCAACGCTACTATTCAGGCTATAATTTAGTGTTTTCGTTTCAAATTTATTGTTACTTTCCAGAGTATTTGCATACGGCAAAAATTCAAAAAGTTATTCCCTGGACTATTCAACGAATATTTTGTTCTTTGATGCCTTTTCAAAACCTGATTTGGTTCGAAGGTTTTTTGACAATAACATTTTATCACCAAAAACTACATGTAAAGTTTTTTAATCTACAAGAACTGTTGAAAGTGACTGCTTCCAGTTAGGACGCAACAATTCAACTTTATCTTCTTTTACTGCTGATCTCTTTCAAAAACACCAAGGTTATTTCTCTAAGATAGCAAATAATCTAGGAAGTTTAAGTCGGGGAATCGAGTAGGGCATGAGTGAGGTCCACTTTGACGAATCCAGAGACTTTTCCATTTTTTGTTAATAGTACATCCTACAGAAACTGAGGTAGCATTTGTTCTAAATGGTTGTGATGCTCGCCAGTAAGACTTTCTGGCAATAATATCCGTCCAATTAGCGAGGCATTCATAATACCAAAATGTTCAACGAGAGAATGTTGAAAACGATCTTTAATGATCTCGTACTTTTTTTTTTAATCCATAAATTTCCTTCGTAAAAAGAATCAGCATTAGCAGTTGAAGAATTTGAACCATTGTGTACCAAAGCCATTAAAGAATGCAATGTGGAAGAAAATCAGCAGAAAGAATTGCTTGAAAGGGTTGTATGTGAGATGGGTATAACAAATAATCTATAAGAATTTTTAAAACGAACCCATTACTTATATTCGAAGTATTTGAAATTTTTCGATTTGAAGTAGCTGGATCTGCAGCAAATTCTCTTTCATATCCACCATTCTTACCGTCATTGTCATCCTTAGTCCTCCACTTCGTTTCAATATACCTGATTTATGAAGCCGTTGATGAATATTTCTATCAGGAACATCACCGTCGTTCAATGTACTTACAGCTTGTAGTACATTGCCATCAGCAAGTCAATAAATGAAATATATGACAGTAATCTCGGCATTCGTATAGCGATTCATCATAAAGGACTTTACTGGCAAAAGTTTAACTAGTAAAGACAGAAAATTAAAGTCAAACAGCCAAACGATACTTAATCTCAACAAATTCGTCAGACACCAAATGATTAACCACGAGACGAATTCAAATGAAATCGACGTTTGAACTGTATGTATTTTATATGTCTGCACTTGCCTGTACTTAAAATATTATATTTTTTTCTATACAGGTAGTAGAATAAAATTTTTATTGTTTCAATTTAAAAATTAAGGCTAATGCGGTAAAAATAATATCAAAATAAAGTGTTGAACAATTAAATTAATACTGCTTATATCAAAAACTTAATATTCTGATTAATGTTACCTCTAATTAAATTTTATGTTAAAATATCATTAGTTAAAATGTAGTAATAATTTAAAAATTAAACCGCTATTGTTCCTTAGTTCATATGAAATGGACATTTAGATTCTGATTTTTTATAAAACTGACTAAATTTGAACACGTATGTAAAATTTACCCGGTTAGTCTGTCGATTCACGTCCAGAAAATTGCATCAACTTCCAGCACTCCCGAACGGACAGATAATCGACGACACAACTCACTAATTGGACTACATGTTGTTTACGAATATCCTAACTTTATTATTGTTGGGAATTTCGATGCAGTCTGTCGCTTCGACTTCATTAGAAAATATTTAATCTGTAGTTATTTTCATAACGTTTTCATCAAGCTCTAATATTTAAAAATGACCATCGTTAGGTTTTACCCTTTATATCTAATTAATAATAAGTGGTCGATTTTTTCGACAGTGTGGCGAAACAATTGTTATGAATTAAATAAAAGTTTGCCTCGTCAATCAGTTTATTACCGTTTTTTGTATATTGTTGTTATAAAAATTTTAAAATTTTATAATGTTAATATTAATAATTCTTTAAAAAAATCATTTATTCTTGAAAATAATAACAAAATTAATTAATTGTTTGTTGTTATGAATTAATTAAAATATTGTTCACACTACCTGTGTAACGGACATTAAATTGTTATTGATTTTTCACATAACAAATTGGGCATTACTTCATTGCACGACTTTTTACTTCAGCTATTGTAGTATTTTATATTTTATGAGCATATTGATCATGTTTATTTTATTAACCCTACTAATATTGCTACCATGCCCATAAAGTGGACGATACTTAATTTTTTCGTTAAAGTTGTTTTGTTTATTATATGATTATTATGTGTTTTCGTGTAAAAATAAACAGTCGATGGGCTGATACTACTTAAGCATAAGTCTCTTGGCGAAATGAAATAATTAAATTGGCTAATGATACAAAAAGAAACAACTTTTTTTATTTATTTTTACTTTAATGGATATTGGCCATGTTGCCAATCAGTTACCTTTGTTAGTAAAAGAATAAGAGGAGTTTACACGGTTACTCGCTTCACGTCAAGGGACCAAAGCAACAACTTTTAACACTAATAAAAAAGTGTGGACGCTTAGACATGTATCAAAATAAAATAAAAGTATGCAAAGAAACTTATTGTATTTATATAAATATATAAATTTTAGAAAACCACGATATGCAAACCAACTTGTAGAAATGTAAAACTTCGTAAAAATAAACGCCATAGAAAACATTCTTAACAATCGTCTTTTAATAATCAATCACGAAATTTAGAATTAAGTTGCAATGAAAATATTTAAAACTATTGTAAATATGTTCTTAATTGCCTAGTTTTACCTTAACGGTTATATATCAATAATAATTAATTAAATTAATTTTTCAATTTCTGCAATTACAAAGATTATCGTATATTTTTGAAATCAAATAGACATTTGATCAATATTTATTTATTATTATTTGCATTAAATATTTCTCCAAATATTATAAAAATAAACATAGCCCCTAACTAACTCTTAAATTATCCAAGAACTACTCCTGATCTATTATTTTGCATATCGAACCTACAACCATTAATAAATATTGTACTCCTGTACTGAGCTGTAAACTGAGCTCAGATAATGTAGTAATTTTATTTTACCTTTCTACTAATGACTCGTTTGAAACAACATCAGAATATTTTATTAGCAGTCCTAAATGTAATATCAATAAAGTAATGAAAATGACCGTTACTATGTGGTAGTTTATTTAAAAAAAAGGTTAAATGAAAATAATATTTAAGTTTTTATCTACGACTGCTTAGATAAGTGACGAATTTGACATTCATTTGAGTTACGTAATGAAACCCATTACCTAACTAGTGAGGTAATGAAATCAAAAACACACTCATTTTTTTAATACCAACTAACGATCAAATTTATTAAACAATTATTTATGAACATTAATAATAACATGTTTACATTTATTCAAGTGTATTCCTGAGGACATTTCTGTTTTAGAAATTTCCAAACTACTGCGTTTACTGGTTGTAGCTTCTACAAGTACATTCTTTTCTCCAAGAATATTCGTTGCGATACGTTTCTTATTTTCAACCGAAGTTTCTATGTACCCTTCGGCTACTGTATTGCTCTTCCAGCCCCCGTGCCTTTTTATTGTTAGCAGGTCCGCCCCTGAGTTTGCCAACAGTGAGGTTGACGATCTTCTGAAGCAGTGACCAGTGTACTCTTTAGCATTTGGTAATTTTAAAAAAGAAGCAATATTTTTCGGCATGCTACCAATCGTGTTAATGCCAACGGGCTGTTTTATACATTTGCCATTCCTGTAACCAACAAAAAACCTCTCTACGGCATTATGTGGACGCAGTGCCATGTATTTTTTTATAATGTCTACGAAATTGATCCCATCAATGTCTCCTGATGTTATAACAAACTCTCGCGAAATTTTGGTCTTTGTATTTGGTATTGTGACGCAGAAGACCTGCCCTTCGTTCCTAACGTTGGTCACTTGCATGTAAGTGAGTTCTTCTTTTCTACAAGCTCCACCAATTCCAAAGATCAAAACTATCTGAAAATATTTCTTAATCTAAAATTTCATGCCTTGTTCTTATTTACCTTTGTTAGTAGCCACTTTTCATCATCAGCTTCTTGTAAAAATCGGGTTATATGTTGTTTTGTTAAAATATTGGATTTCTTCGGTTTATATCCTTCCGACTGCCTCTTCAGAAATGCGACCAATTGAATAAATTTCCTTGTATCTACATTTTTCTTTATGGATATCATCGCACGTATCATCGAGTAATATGCCCACAGACTTGAAGGTTTATAGCGTTTCGAAATATTTTCAAAATATAATAGAAATACCTTTTCACTTGCTTCATTTTTTATTTTCTTCTCATCGCACCATTTTCGCAAACATTCATAAGCTTGCTCATATTTAATTTTTGATTTTTCCGGCAATAACGTTGAAACTACCTGCGTGGCCGATTCTTCGATATCCGAAGGCAGATATTCGGAGTCGCTCATTATTTCACAGAAAAACAGAAATTAGAAAATTAATTCTTGAAGTTTTGACTTAAATTGTTGACATTCAAATTACATGTTGCTATGGTTCTACATACATACTATGATATTCCGATTTTTCGTCGAATTCAATTCAAAAGTATAATTTCCGTAATTCTGAGCAGTCGTAGATAAAAAGTTGTATCTAATACGTGGGATAAGGCATATTAACTGAGACTCATGCTCTTACTTCGACTCGGGCTATGCCCTCGTCTCACCGCATTCGTCAGTTAATGATGCTCTTATCCCACTATTTAGATAAATAACTATAATACCACTATTTATTGTTTAATATACACAAACGAAGTTTACAATATATTATCAATTTTGACACAACTATAGTTTCGACCTTTGCAGGTCATTATCAAGTGTTGAATGAAGAAGAATACAGGGTGTTAACAATTTATAGGCGAGGTATGAATTTTTAATGAACCTAATTAGGACTGAGAAGATTTATTACAATGGATTAACTAAATATGATTAAGTGCGGTATTGTCGTGCAAGACGGATTAAGGTGCTGTGTTTTCAGAAGAGGTACATGTCATTATAAGAGCTTAAATAATGGCAAAGAAATTAAATCCGTCTGCTCATTAAGCAGATTAGAATTAATTTTCTTGCTTTGTCGGTATATCTCTAATGACTCCAAAAGATTAAGCCTTTGGCCTTTATTGCAAAAATGTAAAAGTTTTAAATTATCCATATGTGGACATAAATACTCTAAGATATGATTTGAAAAAGAACTTGTTGTATGTCGCGGTAAAAAGTATATTTGAAAGTTTGCTCGCTGGTCTAAATGCAATTTGATGATTTTGTGCCCAAAATAAGTGAATGTTATAAATTTTGTGTTCGTTCGGTCTAGAATATTAGGATAAATATGAGCCCTGGTTGATTTGTACAGTTTTTGGAGAATTAAATTTTGAATAAGATTAACTGGGAAACCATTCTCCGTTGCTATTGATATAATTTTGTCTAGTTCTGTGGTTCTACTAGAATCAGATAGAGGGATTATGAATGCTCTATGTATCATGGAGTGAAATGCAGCTAACTTATGGGATAGGGGATGATTTGAATTATAAGGAATTGTAGAGTTGACGTTAGTAGGTTTTCTAAATATTTTAAATTTAATTGTATTATTCTGGTGAATTAATGTTAGGTCAAAAAATTGATTTTATTTTCGTTTTCTCTCTCTACAGTGAATTTTATTTTAGGGTGAACACTATTAATTAAGTTTAAAAATTGATCTAACTGGCGTGATGTACCACTAAAGCATGCGATAACATCATCTACGTATCTAAACCAAAATGAAATGTGTGCTTTTGTGAAATTTGAACTGAAAATTTTTTCCTCAATATTTGACATAAAAATTTCTACTAACAAAGGACTGAGAGGAGATCCTATCGCTAATCCGTTAGTTTGTTGAAAATATTTATTGTCAAATTGCAGGTAATTTTGATTTAATGAAAGTTCTAATGCGTCTAATAATTCTGTTTTTACAACGGGATTAGCGTTAGATTTATCTAAAAGAGTAGGCATTCACCTGTGGGAATATACTACTAACGTCAAAAGAAACTAATTTTGAGTTCTTGGGTGTAGTAATGGATTTTAGTTTTTGGGATAACTCAAGGGAATTTTTGACAGAATATTGAGAAGTGAAATTTGTAAATATGTAATTGACTACGACATTGATTAATAGTACACAAAATGCGTTTTTATGCGGAAAAGTGTAGGTAATTAATTACTGGGCAACAATTAGCACACTATTCATTTATTGATATTAAAAAACAACCTACAAACCCAAAATAGCCTATTTCATGATATACAACAGATATAAAATCTGCAACCTGCACACATTTATAAAAATAATATAAAGAACATTACGTTTTAAGGAAAAGGTGTATTTATTGACAAGAAGATATTAGGTACGTAATTTTCACTGATAACTACTATACAAAAATTAAGTTTGCAAATAAATTACTGAATGGCAATACACGTAATGCCGGTAATTTTAGAAGTAACCAGATTCAATAGTATTGAAGAAAGAAGAAATTACTTTAGTGTAGTTATTCTTAACTATTTTTTAATTTTTTTAAATAATGTACTTGATATTGAATACGAAATATACTAATACAGAATTAACTCAGAAGAATCTGATTTATAGATCACAAGTCTATTATCGACTTTATTATATAATCATTCACTATTAGATAAAGGTATTAAGTGAAATCATAGAAAAGAATTCCGACTATTATCTGGTTAATATTATTTACAGATCAATTTCTCAAGTTTTATCTTAGTTTTGTGAAACAACCAAATATATTTGTTTCCATTAAAAATGCAGATGATTACCCTTAGATTCAAATTTCGTTATATACAATATAACAAGTTTTTTTTGCTACCTAAACTATCTCGTGTTCAGAAAGTTGTTTTTCAAAACTGCGTCCTATATTTTTAAATTTACAATATAGATCATTCATAACATTTAAATATTTACACTTTTTTGTTTGATAAGTTTTATCTTTTACATTATTCATAAATGTGTGAAGTATTTTATAAGCTACTGGAATTGATTAAGGGTTCTGGCGTTTACTTCGTGATACATCTAGAATATTTAAATAAAACAATTTCTTTGTTGATATCACACTAAATAAAGTGACACGAGTTCGATCAATAGCTGATCATTTTCAAAATTAAAGTATATTAAATACACTGAAAACACATATTTATATACAATTCAATACGGGGGAGAATAAAAGGTCAACATGGTCGTTAATAATAGGGTTGTCCAGACTAGTATTGGCTTTGTGAATTTCTAACTATGCATTACATCCATTTTTATAAGTTCTTTTTCGGTGAAATGGTTAATCATTACAAAATTATACCTGTTCTCAATTAAATGGTTTCATAAAAAATTACAAACCCAACAGACAAATTAGACCAGTTGTTACATATATAAATAAACCAGTCTAGAAGATTTTTTTCAAACTAATTTCATTATTTAAAGAAATTACAAACAACTTCTTCGATCCTCAATAAATTAAACATTCTGTAGATATGTATAACAACATCCCAAATTAAAGCAGAAAATAATATAAAAATGGTTTCATTCGACATAACTAATATGCTTTCAATGAATTTTCAAAAAAATCGTATTAGTAAAGATTATATTTTATAAAAATAATGTTAATCTAATAGCATAAACTGAATTTATAGACATAGTACATATTGTTTTAAAGCACAACTTTTTTAAAGTCAATGATAAATATTATGAACAGAAAGAAGGCTTAGCAATGGGAACAAACATCATTTTAAATTCCGAAATGGATTAAAACACACATATTTTTAAAATAGATATGTGAACGACATTGAAGCCGACTTCATCGAGACGTTAAATAAGTTTTTAAATTTTACAAATGATTTTCATACTACAAGATATAATTCAAACTAGAAACAGAACATAATAAAAATATTAAGTTCCTTGATCTTTCAATCACAAATACTGTCTGTATTTGTGATTGAAAAAGTTTCATTTTTATAGAATATAGGGGAAGTATTGTTTTCGTGAAAATTATTTGAAATTTTTTTAAATGAAAATATAATTTGAGATCCCCCGAGACCATTCTACTAATTTCTGAAATATCTATATAATATTAACAGAATGTTATACGTTGATCAGAAAGAAGAATATAAATCATTTAGATAATTAACACTATTTGGTGATATCAGTTTAAAAAATACATAATAATACATGGCATTGATGTAGAGTTTAAAATAAATAATATTTGTAGTTCAATTTTTAATTCAAAACTTTACATAAAAAATTAAAATGCAGAGATTGTAATGGAATTTACTTAGCGCAAACTGGCTGTAACTTCAAAACAAGACTGAATGAACACAGTAGATCATTTCGGTTAAATCAAACAAATTCAACTTTCGCGAGCCATTTCTTTTGACGTAGTACATCTACGAGATCATCCATTTCGCCGACAAAAGACTTAAAATGGATTTATTAGAGTCGTTAGAAATTCATAAAGCCAAGACTAGTCCGTAACTACCAGGTTGACATTGTATTCTACTCCTTACTTAATTGTATAGAAATATGTGTTTTCAACAATTTAAAAAGATAGTGTAATATAAAAAAAGAAAGTGTTTTATTTAAATAGCGACTGAAATATTATGAGATAAGATAATTAATATTTTAAATAATAACCAATGATGTGAGCAAAATAAATATTGCAGATATGTCATTAAAAAAAACAAGTAATTTATTTTTTGTTCTTGGTTTTTATTTAGAACATTTATTATCAAATTATTGAAAAGGTCATTACTATAGAAAATTTGAAACCTCTATTTAAACTTATATTAAAATTTATTGAAAGAAATCTTTCAAGGCATTTGATGAAAAGATTGAATTTGTGTAGATATGAAAAATCGACCTAATAAGATTAATGTAAAATTTACATAAAAGTTGAACACAAGCTCGTAAAATAATAGAGGTCTTCAAATATTTGACCTAAATGTGTGAGAAATCGCCAAAATATTGCCTCAGTTATAATAGCCTTGTAAGCATCATCAGCAACTAAGAAATGTAATGGATCTAAATTAAACTAAACTACTCTATTATATATTTTATTAAGACATGCAAAAACTTAATTCAGCTGTCTGTCTTTACCTTTTTACCTCGAAAATAAACTAAGATATTTTTAACGTATACGAACTACTACGAAAAATTTTATTATATATTTTTGTTGTCAAAATGAACGGGAATTTTTTCTACGAATAATACACTCCTATTGTTAAACAAGTTGTTTATCTATAAGAGGAGTTTAGAATAATTTTGTTTTAAACATAGAACGAAAGGCTTAACAATTATTCATATAGCTTTCTCGTGATGATTACTTCCTCCTAACCTAATCTACTTTCGTAAAAAAATCCAATAAGCTCTAATCAGGAATGATAATATTGTTGATCAGTCCCAGTGAAGTTTTAATCAAACAATTTTGTTAAAACCTTGTTTTTCCTATGATTTATTTCTTCTAATTACAACGTTGTTTTTTTATATATGAGACCGCGGACCTAAAAAATAAATTTAAAAAATAAAGTTTCACTGAGATAAAAGGATGTTTGATATTATCAATAAATATGTTTTTACTTTTTATGTCAACTTTGTGAATCAATACGGCATGATCATTGTTTAATTAAATTTTATTTAATAGATTTACCTGTCTTTTGCTATCAAATGGTTTTTACACGCAAATTTTTTGACTACAAAAAATTTGATATATTTAATTATATTTTTCAGTTGCTTATAAATATCTGGTTTCGTTAAGAAACCAATTACTTCTAATTTATGCGGTATTTGCTTTTGTTCTGAAACTATTGTTACTACTTGCTTTAATCCCCATATAGTTAAAAATACTTCTTTGTTTATAGAATTTTATCTATCCTTAATAAAATGAAAATATTAATATCGAATTATACAATTGACAAAATTTACAAATTGGTTTTAAATACATTGACTTATGAATATACTGAATTATATAAAACAAAAAAAAGTTGAGTTATAATTAGAGAGCAGATTTCTAGCATTATGCTTATCCATAATATTAATAGCATCGAAAAAATTTCTTAATATCTATACGAATCTTGAAGAATGTGATTACTTAGCGCTAAGTTTTTTTGGGCTTTTTTGCTTATTTTGACTTTTTGTGCTTATTTTGACATTTTATGCTTATTTTCATGCTTTTTTTAGTTTTTGATGCTTATTTGGAGCATTTTCTTAAACATTTAAAAAACATTTAATAATAATTTCACTCTGATATTAAATTAATGTGCTAATATAGAGAATTTTCGTAAAAATCTGTATCCCATCATTTATAGATTATATTTGTATTACATATTTTCTTCGTGTCTTTTGACAACATAATTGTTAAAAATCTTCATAATATGATACAATAATTATAATGAATTTTATTATTAATAAATATTAGTATAAATTACCAATTTACAATGGATTCGTTTATAAATAAGTAGATATAATAGACCGTCTCATTATTCAGATAATACAGACGAACGCTTCATAGGAATCACACCTATGATATTCCGGATGTAAACGTCGTTAAAAAATAAATAGGCGCCCCAATAAGTATTAAATGTAAACAAATTTAAGTGATAGCTAATAATCAGGTGTTCTGCAACCGTATCAATTTCCTTCTCTCGGCAAAAGTACCGATGGGACGACTGGTGCATATTTACCGTTTTCGTTAATTTTCATATTCAAACTCGTATTCATAAACTATTGAATTGACATTCCAAAAACTTTGCTTATTTATCAAAAATTACTATATGCGTGAATCGTATTAACCTGGGGAATCACAGATAAATTATATTATATAATTCACATGTATATTTAACCCATAATGCAAAAGGTGAAAACCACAATACAAGAATTAATTAGAGGCTATCCAGAATTAATAAGTGAAAATTATACATTATTTTGTAAGGCATGTTTAAAAATAGTAAGTTTTATTTTAGTTCCCAACTGCATCCTAACTAGTCAAGACTTGTATGTAAAACATGTTATAACAACACTACGTCAAGAACGTTTGAAAAAGGTCAAAGCTGAACTAACAAAACAGCACAATTTCACAATCTTTAGCATCATCTTCAATTAAATTCACATTTGTGCAAAATACTTTTACATTCTAATATCCCTTTGAGAAAATTACAAAATAATGCATTTAAATCTTTCTTGGGAAAATATTGTAAAATACGCATTCCCGAGAAAAAATTATGTAGCTCTTAGATACTATGAAACCATACAAAAAATTAAAGATATTATTAACAATAATTATATGTGGTTTGGTGTGGATGAAACCAAAGACTTGTTTAATTTAATAATATGAGTTTAACATGAAGACATCCGACCAACAGTATTTTGATATATACAAAAGAATTGAAAAAAACTGATAATAACATTATAGCAAAATTCATAAATGATGGACTGACAAGCTTATTTTTGCCGTAGACAATACCAAGTTACAAAAGTTTAGCACATGAATAGAAACGAATTTCTGAAACTATAAGAATGAAATTTCCATTTGTAGATTTAATTAAATATGGAAAAATAGTTCTTATATTCTTCTGTGAGTACAATTATTCAAGAAGTTATTATCTGATATCTCACTGCCCCATAAACCAGTGCTAACAATATGGGGAATTTGGCTATATGCTACAATGTACTATGCGAACAATTTTGAAGAATTTAATAAGGTTATATACAACTTTCCCGAAAAGACAAGCAAATCAGTTAAAGACTGTTAAACAGTTCTTAAGAAACAAGAGCTTCCTTCAAAACAATTGAGTTACATAAAATCGCGTTTAAATTTTGTGAGCAACACAATCAAATCTTTATAAAAGCAGATTCATTTTAGAAAATACCTGCATGCATTGGCCAAGAAATCAAAATAATATCGAAAGAAGTATTCGTTGAAAATGAAGGATTTTTAATATTAAATAAATTAAACTTGATTTTGAATGGCAATTTTCAAATGGATCCAGCTATAATTTAAAATAAAGCGAAGCTTTTCTACTTTCAAAAATTTATTGAGCGTCAGAAGTAATAATTTTTAACAATTAAACCCTTAGAACAACATTTAATGATCTACTGTTTTTATGAATAGATTTTAGTTATTTTGAAACGTATACAAAATTACAATTTAATTTTTAAATACTTACATGATATTATATATTGCGTAAAGAAAGTATGTTTATTTTAGTTTTAAGCCAAATTTCTTTGTAAAATATGTTGATAAACGTGTAACATATCAAGAAAATATAGTTTTCTTTAGTGCTTTTTTCGTGTTTTTATGCTTTTTTCCTGTTTTTATGCTTTTTTAATGCTATTTTTCTCTAAATTTTGTGCCTTTTTAAGTGCTTTTTTTCACATTTTTAAAGCTTTTTTATCCGCTCTCTAGTTATAATATTGACGAGGACTTATGTGTAGGATAAATAGTTATAAATTCCATTCAGAATTATAACTGAACTCAAAACTTGTGGTGGCCTCTTTCTCTATGCCGTAAAAACAATTAATTTTCTAATAGTATTTTAGTAGTTTTTAAAACTAACAATGCTACAGACAGAACTAACAATAAAAATCAGGATTATATATATTATTAAATGACGATAGGAAAAAATGATCATAAATAATTTACAGGTAATTTAAAATTTAAAAATAATTAAGCAGTTATAACTAACAACAAAATTTGATTAGCTTGTAAGGATAGTTGTAACGGTTACTACGTAGTGTATCAAAATAAACAGTAAACTTAAATCACATAGTAAGGATTTACTATATAAATACACAATAAGTGTTTAGTGTGGTATTTAAAATTTGATTACATAGACCATACAAAAAGGTAATATCAATGTGTCTTAAATGTTATTTACTTTAATAATTAGTCAATTATTCTTTATAGTTTACAATCTTCTTTATTTACTTTTATTTGAGGAATACCGAAATTAATTCATGTATAAAAGTTTAGAGTAGTAGAAAAAATATTTTTACTGGACCGAATTAATATGCATTTTACATATTATTATTATCCATTTTATTAAATTATTACAGTAAACGTCGTCGCACGTTGTTTATATTAGGATTCCGCATTCAAAATAATTACTTTAAATTTGTTCCGCTAAAATTAGCTATCAAAAACATGTGGGTTTATTTGTGGAATTAACTTCTCCGCAAAGTCATGTTTTACCAACAACGTTATTACATTAATAATATAAATCCCATCATAAATAATTGTTTTTTAAATTGCTTTCATAAGACTACTCTGGGGATAAATTCTCGACCCCCTTTGCCATTAATAAACAACGTGCCAACAAGTAGGACTGTAAGTTGTAGCCACTCTGCAGGAGTGTCAGCGTGAAAATTTATAGTTTGCAATAATCCCCAAGAAATAAACATTTTTACATCTGAAAAATTATGACTAAAAATGTCTCCGCCGGCGTCTTAGTTAATTTTTACAAGCAATAGTTGCCGCCAGTATTTGCATACTGCCCGGCGACTCCCTAGCGTCCGTGCCTGGAATGAAAATTAGCATTTATCCGTTTGTCGAACAGGCACACACGCTTTGGTTTATGCAAATATCTAGGTTTTTGTAGTCAACAAAGAAACCGAAACACGATTGCTAATATAATAATAATGGGCACTGGGAAAAGCTTGCGATTAACTCTCTCCACTGGAATTAATATTAATGAGCCCCACAGGCGTGCAATTAATAAAAACGCGCATGCACGAAAAAAATAAAGGGCAAATCTCCTTTATCCGCTCACCTAAATCAAAACGAAAAGCGAAACGGAAAAACGGTTTAATAAAAACCGCCCATGGCGTTCGTAAAATATGGTAGCCCGTTATTAAATATGTATAGTAGGAGGCCGTCTTCATTTGCACGGACCGAAAAATTAGTCCGAAGCGGGATTTATTCTAACTGCACATAATAATGAAGATTTATTATAGTCTAATTTTTCAGTTACCGTTATAATATAAATAGGATTAGGTAATTTCTAATATAATTCAACCTAAGAAAGGAATTACTTAAAATTATAAGAAACCTTGAGCGACATTAATAATTTAATATTAAAATAAAACAATCTTTTATCAATTCGCATTACAATGGAGATATCAGGGCGGTATTGAAGAATGCATTCAGTAAATAGTGTATAGGTTGAAAACAAAGAAAAATAGCCCGAATAATTGATAATACGTTTTCAATTCTTACGTTATATTTAGAGGTAAATTTCTTATGTTTAACTTTCCTTGAAACTAACACGGAAGGATTATTGTTTCGCACGATAAATATCACTTTACAACTTCTAAAAGTTACCGGTCAGTTATTGGATAAATTCGAAGATATCGCCTTTCGGTAGGTATACATTTCGCACCTTTAAAACTAACAACCATCGATATATCTCCGATAGTGAACAAATCAAATGAATAACTATAATTGACGCATTCCATTTATCAGTGTGGGTGGCAACGAAAAGAAAGGCAGAGATAAATCGGTTGAAATAATTTAAAACGAAATCCGGACGAAATCACGGACATACACATTTGACGTTAACTGGGAATTTTCTGCTAGGAATTCGTTTGCGGTGGCATTTTTCATGATATCTGTGACGGAAGCCGACATGTTTACTATAAGAGACATTCCACTATCCTCGAAAAGAGTCGTCGGAAAAAAACATGCGCAAGATAAATGTTCCGTCTGAAAGCAACTAGCTGATATCGCCACAAAAATTCAGTTTAACTGAAAATTGACATTATATTTGACGGCACAATTTATCACAACTAACATTTTATTCGCCGTGAATACAAAAACAGATTTTTAATGCTGTTTTTGCATTTATCTAAATGGTAACTACGCCTGCATAACGCAATGTTCTCATAAAATATTGTGTAATAAAATTTGCATTTCCGTCTAATTTAAATATTATTAAGAACTATTTTTGAACGCAACGAACCTTTATACAGCTAGTGGAAATATACACAATACAAAATGAATTATTTATATGCAGGGTTTAATTTAAGGGATGCGATTTAATGTGAATTTTTAAGAATACAATAATAAAATATCTCTAGAAATTATAGTGTATTAAAAGAACACAAGATAATTACTATTCTTGAAGCAGTATTTTTTAGCAATAGAATAATGATACAAGGGATAGGTTTATCTTCTATACTATATAATGATATATTTTATAATATTATAAGAATATGAATTAATAATTATTTAAAAACAAATTAAATTATACAGAGAAATTCTAATAGTTGTTTCTATTTTTCGTTAAAATAGATTATATATCGAGTTAAATATAAATAACTCATTTCATTTTATTATTTAGCTGTGTCTTTTTTATAATTATATCCGCATGCACTTAATTTAAAAATTATTATTTCATGGAGATGTGAGTAATACCAAAAGAAAACAATGTTATATAAGTAAATTGGAGTACATATATATATTTCGTTTTATGGTCAATATTGGTTGACAAGCTTGAAACAAAACTTCAAGAACAGTTATATTGTAATATAAAAAAATCTATGTTTAAAATTTCATACGAGACGAGCTAAGATGTCATTGTCGTATCGACTTAGCGAAACAAAGTAATTTAGTATACATATTAAATATTGTTACCCGGCAACAACAGCCACGGACCGGTTTCGATCTTTTGGATCTCATCAGCGTGGCGCAGTTGGAGACAGAGAATAAAGATTTTTTTCCAATAGGGTACTTCCTCCCTAAATTGGATTCATACCTTCTAATAATATTCATCATTATTCTATAAAGTGCATTAAATTTTTATTTAAGGTTTGAGTCATATCAGCAATTGCAGGGATTTGTAATGAATAATAGATGATGTCTACTAAGGGGTGCTTCTTCAACAATCATATCGACCGCGCAAGTTAAATCAAGTTTTCGAGTTTATGAAAAGGTTTTTATTTTCGAAATTTATACTTTAATTACATAAAACACTATGAATTATTCGGAATCTATAATAAAAACGTCGAGTGAATTTTTAAATTTTGCATTCTCTGTTTTTGGTAAAGTTAATCAAACTCATTGGGTAGGACAATGAAGTTCGCTTGGAGAACCTACTTTTTTTTCTTATTTGGACAGGTAGCCCTTATTCTCACTCTAGAGTTAGAGGCAGCGAGGGACTAAATAATGGATGGAATCTTCCCTTAGTAGCCAATTTCATGTACCTCTATTGACGAGTAATTCAGTTTGGGAATCTGCTTGGTAGTTTAATAGCAGATCATCCATAAAATGTAATTATTTGCTATTACCTAAATATCTATTAGGGGTCAAATAATATTTGCACTATAGCTGAATTGATCTTGAAGGTTGTTTTGCTTATTTACCAAATGTTTTAAGATTGCATTCCTTCCTTTTTCAACGCTATTTTCTTGATTATGTACCCAAATTATCAATAATATTGCATTTTGTACGCTTCGTTTTGGCACTAGTTTCGTTAGGTATTGAATTAAAAAAATATTTAAATATCTTTATTTAATTTATTATATATTATTTTTAAAAACCTATATTATTTGGCTAGTGTTTTTAACTTTCTCAAAGACAGAATCATGTATTATGTATCCTGTACCAACACATGTTTTTTGTTTTGTTCCTTAAACGCTCATTTCTTGAACTATTTATAATAATTAATAAATGTTTTGAAATATATAATATTTTTGCAAACAGATTACAGTGGCTAATTTCAATTTTTGCTGTTTTGCGTTCCAGTGACAGGTTTTATTTATTTTGTACAAAAAGCAAAAAATTTAAATAATCAAATAGTTTTAGTTTCTTTACAGTATAGGATTCTTTTTCAATAAGACTTATTTCGAATTATTGTATAATTTATTCTGTCAGAACAGCTTTTCCTTTTCATTGTGCATTTGGATGTAATAAGTGGTTATCATATGTATCCCACACGTATTCAATTGGTGATAGGTCTGGAGAACGACAAGGCCATATAAGTAAATCAACATTAGCTAGTTCCAAGAATTCCATAGTTACCCTAGTTGTATGCTTATTTGCATTATTCTGTTGGAAAATGGGACTTTCTAACCGTCACAGATAAGGCATTCATGTTGGTTCTAGAACTGTGTTAATGTAGCGATTTTGCGTTTACTGTTCCTGAAATGAATACAAGAGGAGACTTACTTACCACAACCGGTCATCCCCATAGCATCACTCCACGTGTAAGAGCTGTATGGCATTCAACTGCAAACTGTAAATTTCCTCGTTCTTCTCGGTGACATCTAACCATTTTACTACCATCTTGGATAAACAAACAAAACAAAATCTCGATTAATCGCTAAAGATAACCTGCCTCCATTGATCGACCCATTGTAGCTCGCATTCCACAATTCCAGACAGCACCTCTTATGGCAAGGATTTAAAGGCAAACAAAGAAAAGGACTTGAGACCAAATGACCGAATTCTCGAAACTGATGAAAATCGATCCTGGATAGCGACGAGACTAAGAGCTCGATCTTCACGTTCTGTAGTGTTTCTAGGCACCCAGGTCGTAATCTCAGCCGTTGTTCCTGTCCCTCGGTCCATCTACACTAACATCGAAATATTGTACTGACACTTCTGCCAATTCGTTGGGCAATATCACGAATTGACAAACCTGCTACTCTGGCCCGATTACTCTACCGCGTTCAAAATTGATGAAATACGCCACGCTGACGAACTCAGGGCATCTTTTGGTTTAAATGGGGAACCAAATAACTGACTTGCACGTTAAAATTGTAATGTCACTGCTCAGTTAATTTAACAAATTCAGAATAAAATTTCTATTTTATAGTAGTTGCGTTTACTTCGTGGTACATCTTGAATGACTTGTAATTGAGACACAATAATTACTTAGTTTTACCATTATATTTTACTTTTAGTTTCATAATGACTAGCTTATAGTCGAAACTATAGTCACTGTAATTTTTAAAAATATAGTGGTAAAACAAGGTTATTGTGTCTCAATTACAAATACAATTTCTTTCATTTTATATACTCTAAGGTAAATTGATCAAAAAGCTACCATGATTTTTTTGTTGAAATTTTAATCATATCTTAGTGTGGATAATTTACCTATTATCAGAAATTTTCATAAAAGTTGAGCGACGAATTCTAAAAGGAATCTGTTGTCGATATGCCCGAAAATTATTTCAACGAGTATTAGATTTGTAGTAGAGTAGATCGAGTTATTTTTTAAGGAATACCTGACTGATTCAATTTGTAGCTGTCTTAAATATTTAATAAAAAACTATGTTCAAAAATGATCGAGTGCACACTGTTGACAATTCCATTGGACTTAAGGTGATGAGAAATATTAAAGTGAATGTTGATTTTGTGTGAGGCATAAACTTCTTTAATTACTAGGTTTTTAAATTCCAAGTCATTGGCAAAACTGATTAAATTTAGAATGCCATGATGACTAAAGAATTTTATTAAATTAGATTTATTAAGTTTACTTGAATGGCCTGATAAGAATTTAGTTTGTACTTTGTCTGTTTATTTTCTAAATAAATGTAGAAAAGCTAAATGAAATCAATACATTATTTTGGTTAATGTACATATTTATAGAAAATACCAAAACACGTCAAATTTAAATTATAAATTGACATTCTTCTACCTGAAAATGTGATCACTACCGTCAACCCCCTTCGGGTGACCCCAAATTTTGTATTGTAAATATGGGCTTGTGATATATCGTTTGAAAGACATCTTTTTTTCTCTATTCAAAAATGCTATTGATTTCAATTTTTTTTACAAACATTAACATTAATAAAATAAAATTATCTGATTACCCAAATTCCCTCCAATACACTAATATTGTTCATAATGTAACAAACAAAACAAAAATATACGAATGTCAATACAGTACATATAGTACAAATCGCTTACCGCGAACGCCCTGACAACATCCTATCCTTAAATAAAAGTTTCTTCCAACTTTATTTAAAATATCAGACGTGGCCGGCCTAATCGCAAGGGTGATGCGCTCTTTTATGTCATCTAAGTCACGTGGTATAGTTTTCTATAAAACATTCTTCATATATCCCCATAAAAGGGGATAAATCAGGATATAAATTCACCAAAGTTGGCACAACATCATTTTGAAGTAGTGCTAAATAATTATCGTCAAAAAAGGGGCCAATAATATTACTTAAAACAATTCCTACCCAAAGTATTCTGGGTATTGTGTATGTTCTTCTCTCAACAGTAGCCTTGAGTAAAAAGATGCACTCATCAGAAAACATAAAGTCTTTAAATTTCCAACATTTATTTACAAAAATAAGTTCTCCTTTTAAAATCGTCTTTAATGAGCTCATGAGTTAGTATCATTTTATAGGGATGCATTTCATTTGCTTTTAATATATTTAGTATTGATCTATGGCTAATATTATGTATTACGGATGCTTGTGTACTCGATGTATGTGGGTTTTCACAAACTCAAGCATCACATCTAATTGGTAGCTACTTTTTTATCTGCCTTACATATCCAAACTCCCGAAACTACTGTTCTATACATTACTAATAATACCTTGGGATATAGGCGGCATATATGGAAAATTTTCATGAAAAAGGGAAGCAATTTAACCAATCATTTATAAAACTGATATATTATGCATTTCTGTTAATCTAACAATTTTTCGGAATTGCAGTTAACGAAATTCAAATTACACTTATCACACTGACAACTACTGTCATGCAATTATACATAGAAACCAGTTTGTTAAGGCGTTTTAGATAAAATAACATTGCTATGATAACTTTTTATATGATTTTTTAATCGTTTTTATAAAAAAAAAACACTGAAATGGTTTTTGCCTCCTTTCTTATTATTAAGACTAAACGGAAAATAAGGTTTTAATGTTTCGGTAATAAGATGATTGTATTTTTTATGTTAATTATTGCAATAAAGTTGAAAACAATAGAAATTTGAAAAAAATACTTCATATTAAAAAAAAGCGTTGTAATTGGCACTCGAAGGGGTTTGAATGTAAGAAAAATTTTTTCACTAAGAATGCTATTTTATAATTTTAATTTGACGTGTTTCGGGATTTTCTATAAATATGTACAGTGACCATTTCGTTACTGTAGGTATGTTATTAAATTTTAATTTTTTTTAAGTATTACTCTTGTAATTAGAAACCATTTACATGAATGTCAATATATTTCTGGATTGTTCCTTGTATGTTTGTTTTGTTTTAATTGTGCCTTTGTTTCGTCGTCAGTAGATCATATATTTATATTTACTAGCGTCAGCGAGAGTGCAGCAACGTTAGTTTGGGTCAGCAGTTGGATGGGTGACCGGTACCATTCACCATTAGGATACAATGAATGGTGCTATAGAGTGATGGAGGCGATTCTTTAAAGTAACAAGCTCATTTACACACACACACACACACACACACACAAATAACATTGCGGAAGGACCACGTGGTCGATATCCAAACACTACTACTAAAATAGCCGAGTTATATCAATATATTATAGTTTAAGAGAAACTTTATAAATTTTACTTAAAAAATTATATACATTTTCCAAAGAATGACGCTTAAAAATCGGAATAGAATCATTTATTCTGAACTAAATTTATTATTTTTCCAAAAAAATAGTTTCACTCTTATTTCAATTTCCGCTATATACAGGGTGCGGCAAAACAGACAGTGCAGTTTGGAACGCCCAGTACATCCCGTGTGATGGGGGTACCTACCCGGGAGGGATCTCATTGTGTTGGGGGGGTCGTGCCGTTTTTAGTCGTTACCATGGTTTGGTCTGGAGAACGCTCCCAAGAAATGTTAAACCGGATCCATGCGAGGTCAACTTTTTTCAGTAGTGACGAGGCCCACTTCCATCTCAGTGGAGGGGTGAATAAACAAAATTTTCGATACTGGGCTGTAAATAACCCAAGGCAACTTTACGAGAGACCACTTCACTCCCCAAAAATCACCGTGTGGTGTGCGATTTCCAAATTTGGGGTGATTGGGTCTTATTTTTCTTAAATAGATGTTGGAATTTTTTTTTACCTCGTTTGGAAGAACTGATGGAGGAAGCAGATCTGGGAGACATCCGGTTTCAGCAGGATGGGGCTACGGCCCATAGTGCTCGAGTTTCAATGAAAAACTGCGACAGGTGTTCCCTGGGCGCCTTGTTTCTCTGATAGGTGATGTGGAGTGGCCCGCACGCTCCACTGATCTGAGCATTTGCGACTTCTTCCTGTGGGGCTACCTGGAGGAAAAGGTTTTTAGGCATCGACCTTGCACCTTGGAAGAACTCAGGGATCGAATTCGAGAGGAAATCGCGGCTACACCCATCGAGATGTGCCAAAATGCGGCCGAAAATTTCAGAAATCGCCTTCATCAATGTATCGCTGCTGGGGGTCATCTTCTTTCTGATGTTATCTTCAGGACTTAATGCATAAAACGACATGGTGTACCCCATTTCTTTAAATTGCGCCGTTTATTAACCCTTCAAAACTGCACTGTCTGTTTTGCCGCACCCTGTATTATTGGTAAACACATTTTAAGTTAAAAATTTCCCCAAGTATCTTATACTGGTGTATTAGGCAAAATTTCGGATATATACAGAATCAGTTATTATTGTTACTTAACTACATTCTTTGTGTTTAATATTGTATTTACATATATCATATCTAAAAATGCAAAACAAACAGTGAAAAATATAATAAACAAAACAAACTGTAGTACATATAATATTTTAAAGCCCAATTCAAACACACTTAACTACAGGCTCAGAGGTCACTCTTCATACTTTCGAACCATAAAATATATTAATATATATTACTATACGGATTATATTATGGAAGTGTACTAAAATAATGATAAAAATTGAGCAAAGTTACCGGTGCAGGAGATTTTACATAACAAAAAATGTGTTATTTATACTTATTTTATGTTGTTTTGCATGAAATCATCTTAATAAAATTTAGAGATAAACAGAGCTACACCCCTTTGAATATAAATTTCCTCGATGAATAAATTATCACTTTGAATATACAAATCTTCATTAAAAAATAATTTAAATCTTTAACGCGTCTCGCAGCGTAAAACCTGAATCGTTATCGTAATTTATGTGACAGGACCCGCGACCCCATTTCAAGTATTCAGTAACCTGAAAATCCGCGTGAAAATGTTCGTCGCCTAAATGGCCATTAAATTAGTTTCCGCGAATTTACCAAATACCTATGTTATTTCACGTGTATATTCTGTGAAAGATAATTGCTCCCCGGTTTTCTCACGAGAAAGGAAAAATAAGGCGGACGTGAATCATTTTTATTACAAAGGAATGTCTCAGAAAACAAGCCATAAAATGAAGCCAACTATATGGACTGCATAATTTATTTCAGTATTAGCCAAGTCATCTGGATCCGATTTGAAAATACGGCGAATGCAAGGGGGTTTTATGGCAGCGCGAGATCTTTATGGTGGTGGCACCGAAGTTGAACGTGGATGTAATTACGAAAAAATGCGGAGATTTGAAATGAATTGTTTCTGCTTTTTCAATGCGCTTTAATAGTACATTAAGGAATTATAATATGTATAATAATAAATCCACCTGAGAAACGTTTGAAAATGTAATAATACTTTTACGGTAGAATTGATCAACTTTAATGTTGAAAATGCTTTTATAATAAGTAAAGTTACTTAATAATACTTCCTTAGAATGCTTCAACATATTTATTCAGTAAGAATAGTAGTATTCCATGAATATCTAATATATTTGTTAATGTATAATAAAAAGGTTTCTATTTTATTTATAACCTTAAGGGTTATTAATTATCAATTTTATTGTGACCAATTATTCTATACAGAATCTTTATTAAACACATGCAAAAACTCACGATATGCCTCCTTGGTTATTCTAAGAATATTTTATCATTTGATGATTTAAAAACGCATTTTGTTTCAAAAATACAGAGCAAGCCAGATTTTCGACAAAACTATGTTTGATATTTAAAAATAATAATACTGTAGTCGAAATAAAACGATTACTTTACCGAGTACATTTTTTAATACATTGTTATATTTCAAGAAGATTCTAATTACAAAGAATATCTTCTATCCAGTGGATAGAATCCACTAACAGCAGGTAAGTGCAGAAATACAGTAAACGTCGATTTCATTTGAATACATTTGGTATCTGTTGAATTAGTTAAGACTATGTGGCGTTTGGTTATTTAGCATTTATTATCTGTCTTTATTAGTTAAACTTTTGTTAGTGAAATTATGAAATGATTCATTTATGGACTTGCTGATGGCAATTCATTACAAGCTAGGCGGTTCTGATTGTAATGTTCCTGATAGAAAAACTTCAAATGTATTTATTAGCGTAACAGGCCATTGTAACGAAGTGGAGAACCAGGAAGGCAAATAATAGTAAAAAGAGAAAGATACAGGTACAATGCGTTTTGCATAAGTTTTTCCAAAATCCTCAACTAGTGACCCTGATTTTTTATGGTGAAGCGACTTAAGAAATGCATTGGGGAATTTTCATTATAACCATAAAAAAATAATTTACTGTGATTATACGTAAACACGTTTGTTATTTGACTGCTATTTAATTTTATTAATTTTCAATTACAGATCGATACATAAATTTTGAGTCATTTGCAAAAACAAGTATAAATAACCATAAATGAGTTTTGATCAAATGGTGAATAACGTAAATAAAAAAATTCAATAAATACGTCGGTTACTTTTCCAACATGTTTTTACATTAATTTCCACATTTATGATTCAGTACAATGGTCGAGAGCGGCGCTGATCAATCACATCCAGTTTTAATGGAATATTATTATCGTGCGTGGATGGCACTACACGACCGCTCTATCGGCGGCACTACACGACCGCTCTATCGGCGGCACTAAAATTATTGATGGCTGTTTTCGTGGACGCCCACGGATTTGTCCAGCATTTGCAATCCGACGCCGGACATCGGATCGCACAAAAAAACAAAACCGTAAAACGCATCCCCACTGGCCATGATAAATAGGACCGCTTGATCTGGCACCAGGAATATTGGTACTAAGACTATTTATAAACAATATGTTGTTAGAAATGGCGTTCACACTTAAAAACTATACAACAGAAACATTAACACCTACACAAAATAGTTAACTAACACTTTACATGAGTCGAGCTTAAAACGATCCCTTTAAATGCACCCTCGCATATTAATTAGGGTCCGACGGGTATTATGAATATAAAGCAACGCTGTTCCCTTGATTGCACAAAGGGTGTTTTGAATATGCACTCGTTAGTTGATAAAAGTGCTGGTTTATAAAAAAACGAGGGAAGAGAATTCTAGTGGCGGTAAATGGACCTGAAAATGAGGAATTTGGATAAAGCGAATTCTTGCCAGTAAATCATGAGTGTTATTATAAATTGAAAGATAGGAAGTGAAGCTTCACGTTATTTAACATTATTTTTAACTTTTACGTAATTGTTAATTTATTTCTTTTTTCTAATATGAATTTTGTAATTTATGAAAGTCAACTTTTTACAAGGAATTTTAGAAATAATTTTAAAGTAATATTTCGTCTTTAAAAAAATGAAAATAGTAATAATCGTCTGGAAGAATAATGCGGTGTCACTCACCTATGTTTATATGTGTTTGTAGTTTAATTACATAATTTAATAAGTTTCGAATTTATACGGAGTTATTAATCTATTATATATATATATATATATAGTGTATATTATAAAGTGTATTTATAGTGCATATTACATAGTTTATTTTATAAATATTGACACGTAAGTAGGATATATAATAATGTTATTATTGCCTGTCTAACTTAAACTATGCAGGTGATCTAGTTTAAAATCATTTTCCTCCTTTTTCCGGGGTCTGCCTACCCTGTTTTGTTATACAAAGCAAACACGAAGTACCATGTATTGTGAAGTGAGTGTCCTTTGTTAATCCCTACAGTATCCCCTATCCTATGTTTTTTGGCCTATAAAAATTACTCCTATAAATGTTCCTCACTTGTGTCTGGAATAGCCAGCTCGCGTTGCACTTCTATTTTTCACCGTAGTTGCATTAAATGTTACAAATTTTACATGGAAATAGATTTAAATATTGTGCTCTTGAATCATAAGTAAAGCATGAACTAAACATAATAAAGCAAAACATCATTAGAAAATTTAATAATTAAAAATCACAATGAGATAAAATGCAATTATTTTCCTTGAATTTCGTTAATGATGTTAATAAGAAAACGTTAACTAATAATTACGCTATTGAAGACGATTTAAACTCAGTAAATGATGTCGAAGATATCTCATCTACTCTCACTTCTCGTTGAAGATTATGATGTCATAGTTGTTACCGAATCTTGGCTGCATCCCGGGATCTTTGGCAATGAAGTTATGGAAAGCGTTTCTGTTCTCACAACATGAGAGTTGATTGTCATGATCGTGAAGAAATCTGGGTTGAATTTGTAGCAAACTCAAAAAAAAAATAATCATTTGCGCCATTTACCTGCCATTAAATAGCCTAGGACCACTCAACCTGCATCGATCAAATCACTCAACTCCATCCAAATTCGACCGTCGTTATTCTAGGTACCCAACATCAAATGGACAGAATATGAGTGTGATATGGGCTTACTTCCTGTATGCACTGTTTCGGAAATAGATAATTTAATATGTGATAATTTGTCTTCGTCCGGTCTTGTACAGTTTAATAATATTAAAAATTCTAGAAAAGTAGTTTTATATTTAGTGTTTGCTAATTATAACGTTTCTTGTAAAAAAAGACCTTTATTGGCATATCCTCCTCCATTACACAAAACATCTTTCTTACAAACTATTTACACATCTACCCCTACCAAGCACCCCCTTCTACCTTCTCTTCTCCTTTCTCTCTCCCTTCCCAACTTCTCCAAAGTGTTTACCCCCGCCCCATCCTCTCTCATCCACTCCATCACCCTTCTACTCCCTTTCGCCCCCCAACCATTCCTCCTTCACCCCCACGCATTCCTCAGCCAAGTGTCTCCACGTATCCTTCCCATGCTCACACAATATACACCTTCCATACTCTTCCCCCATCCATATCTTCCTTCCTCTCTCCTCCGATCCACACCTCGCCCTTGCCACAATCAACCTATCTTCTCTACTCCATCCCCTCTCTATCAAATATTCCGGTACTCTTCCATATACCTGCCACCTCCCATACATATCATTGTACTCGCTCCTCTCTATACACCCTTGCCTTTCCTGCCCTTCCACCTCCTTCCCTTTCTCCCTCACCCACTCGTCCACCTTCACCCCGTTCCCTAGCCATTCCATTACTTTCGCCTCTGACAAACCTACCCTCTCATACATTTTCCTCCTCTCACCCCTCCATCTACCCTCAACCCCACCCACGCTTGTCAACCATATATCATTCACCAATCTCTCTTCCCCCAATTCCCACAATCTCCTCTCATACCTCACCACCCTCACCATTGCCTCGCACTCTAACCTCTCTCTATTCGTCTCCTGAAGCACTATGTAACTGGGCCTGGACCTTTCCACCCCCAACATGCGCTTCAGGAGCCACATCTGCTCCCTATACATTCTATACATTCATACCCTCTCGTCCCCCATACTTCCACTTCATACATCAGCACCGATCTCACACACGCATCCCATATCTTACACGCCACCCTCACATTATTCCTCATCCACTTCCCCCACTTCCTCCATGCCATCCCCCAAGCCTTCCTCGCCTTACTCTGCACTCACCTCACCTGCTCATCATATCCTCCCGTCCCTTTAAACCAAAACCCTAAATACTTAAAACTTTTCACCCTCTCAATAATCTCCCCCTTTCATTCCAATTCTTTCACCTTCCCCTCCCTCCCTTTATTCCTGAACCTCACCCATTTCGTTTTCTCCACATTCACACTCATTCCTCTCCTATCCATGAACCTCTCTGCCCTTTTCAACATCTCTCTCATTCCCTCATACTCTTTCGCTATCAACACCATATCGTCCGCATACGCCAGCATTCATACTTCACTCTTACCCATCACTACTCCCCCGCCTGCCCTTTCCTCATCACTTCTTCCATCTCACTCATATATACATTGAACAACAATGGGCTCAGCGGGCACCCCTGCCTCAATCCCTCCCACGTCCTGACACATTCCGACACCTCTAACCCCACTTTCGCCACCACCCATGTCTCCTCGTACACTCTCCTCACCCACTCAACCATCCCCTCACTCACCCCTCTCCTCCTCAAACACTCTATCAACTTCACCCCCGGTACCGAGTCATACGCCGCTTACAAGTCCAAGAACACCGCATACATACATCCTTTCTCCTCCATCACTCTCTCTACCATTCGTGCAAGGGTAAAGACTTGGTCCCTTGTCCCCCTCCCTCTTCTAAACCATCCCTGCGTCTCTGGTATTATCCCCTTCTCCTCCACCTCCATCTCCATACGATTTCTCACAATCATCATCGCTATATTGTACCCAATACTCATTATTGCCACTCCCCTGTAATTATTCACCTCCTCCTCATCTCTTCCTTTATATACCGAACACATCATCCCCACCCTCCACGTCTCAGGCAAACTCACCTCCCCCTCCACATCTTGTTCAATATCTCCCTGAATTTCTTCTTCCCCTTTTCCCCAATCTCCTTCCACATCTCCGCCTTTATGCCATCCCTTCCTCCCGCCTTTCCATTCTTCACCTCCTCAAAAGCCCTCTCCACCTCTTCCTCTGTGAACTCTTCTCCTCTTTCACCACCTCTGCCTACTCCAATCCCTCATGGTACTCCACACCCTTCCCCGCATTTCTTTGCCCATTCTTCCAGCGATACCCGTAATTGCCTCCTCCTTTCCCCTTTCCTCAACACCCTCCACATTTCTGACTTGTTCTTACATTCCCTCAATTCCTCGCTCGCTTTTTCCACTGCCTGCTGCTTCTTCTTCTCACATATGCTTTCATATCTCCTTCTTAGTTCCGCCACTCTCCTCTCTCCCCCTCCGCCTGCTGCACACTTTCTCACTGCCTTTCTCAGATCCTTTTTTGCCTGGATGCATTCCTTATCACACCATGTGCTACCATCCCTCCTCTCCCCCTTCCTCTTTCTTCCGCACCCCACTATTATCTCCTCCATTTCTTCCATCGTACTGACCGCCTCCTATTCAATCCTATCCAAGTTTCCTCTTACCCCTATGTACGTTTTTCCCCTCCCAATCCCCCTCCGTACATCCGTTTAATATCTCCCAACCTTCTTCCATCAACCACTCCCCTATCCTCATTCCTTCCCCGTTCATGCATTTATAATGTGACCTTCTTTCCCTCATTGAACCGTCCTCCTTAATTCCTCCCCCCGTTTCTCTTATTCTCGCATTAAAATCCCCCTACTATCCAACTCCCTCCTTCACCCATTCACTCATCAATCTCTTTCCTTATGTCCCCCCAATTTTTGTTTACATATACTACCCCCACATTCATCTGTCTTCTCCCTTGCTTATATTTCAACCACACTAGCCATTCGCACCCCTCCACAAACTCTCCCTTGCCTCCTTTCCTGCCTTCTCTCCATCCTACAATCATTCCCCCCTTCGCCCTTCCTTTCTTCGCACATTTTGTTGCCTCCTCGATTTCCCATCTAAACCCTCCCGGTAGCCATCCTTTCACTTCTTCCCACTCCTTCTTTACCATCCATGTCTCCACTATCCCCACTATATCCTTCCCCGCCACCCACTCCTAAAAGTCTCTCTTCCACTTGTCCTAAACTTAACCCTTTCATGTCATTTCCCATGTCCTTGTTCATTTGCTTTTCGTCTTCCGTCTTCTTTCTCGAGAGTTACCTTAGTCGTTTTTTGTTCTCATATTCTCCCTTTCATTAATTCGTGACATTCCATTCTCCTTTCTGTTCCATTCGTGTTCGTTGACTCTTATCTTCTGATACCCAATTTTCACTCTGTTGCCTTTTTGCATTTCCTCTTTTGCTATGCTCCTTATGTGTCTCTGTATCTCTAATTCATTTTTTGTTAAATCGTGGTCAACATATATTTTTCTACCCTTCAGTATGCTTTTGGTTTCCATTATCTCCTTCTTCTTTTCCCATGATTCAATCTCTGCTATTATAACATCTGCTTCCGTTCTCTTGTTTATTTTAAACGCTGACTGTATTCTGACTTCTACATTCATCTCCTTTTGCATAAATTCCTCCACTTTCCGTTTTACTTCTCTGTCCTCCACTTTAAGCCCCCTTATTACTACATTATTTCTCCTCGTTTCCCTCTCCGCGTTTTCTATTCTGTTCTCCAGGTTTTCTATTCTTTCATTTAGTTTAGCTTTTTCTCCCAGTCATTTTTTTTCCTATCTTTCTGTTTCCTTTCTCATATCTTTAATTTTGTTTTTCAATTCCTCATTGTTATTTTTCATTTCCCTATTTATTTCTCTCACCGTCTCCTTCATTAGCAGCTTTATTTCTTCCATTTCTTGTATTAATTGGTTAATTAGTTTAGTTAAATGTGATAGCCACCATCCTTCTATATGCATAATAATACCTTTTAAGGATTTGAAGTCGAATAAAATAATTACTTTGTTGTATATAATTTAAAAAAAAAACGACTACCATCATGTTAAAATTGATTTAAAGAATATAGATGGTCAAAGTTATTGAATAATAATAATGATTTATACAGTTGTGTTGATAGTTTTTATGAACTCATCTATAATATTGTTCGTGCTTAAAATCTTACGAAGAGATTGTTTAAATCATCATTTCCAAATTGGTTTTCTGCAGTATTAATTGCTCTAATAAAGACAAAAACGAACTATAAAAAATCTGACAATGGCGCAGATTATTTAAGAATTTCATTACTGAAAAATCAATGTAAACGAAAGATTATCAACACTATGACAATAACATGGGGGGTAATTTAATTAATAACCCAAAATATTTTTGGAAATTTATCAACAACAAAAATAATTCTAATTAATAATTAATTCTATTACCTCGCCTAATGACATTGAACATTTATTTGCAGCCAATTTTAATCAAGTTTATGAATCGGACCGCAAATGTTTATTCTCATTTTCCACTACCTACGTAGGAAATAACTTTTGCTCATACATTTTGTTTAGAAAATCAGTTCTGTATGCGTTAAACACAAGACGTGTTCTGGTCCTGATGAGATAAATGTTTATATATAAAAACTGTTCCACTGAGCTATCTGAACCCTTAACCCTTCTTTTCAATAGGAAAAAAGATGGAAGTTCTCCTATTTAATACCTGTTTTTAAATCTGGTAATAAAAATCTCGTCACAAACTATAGACCTATTTCAATTCAATCATTCCAAAAATTTTTGATTAATTAATGAGTCAAATTTTTCTATCAAATTTTAAGCATGCTATTGTCCAATATCAGCATGGATTTTATCCGACAATGTCCATCGCGTCTAATTTATTAATGTATAGTTCATATATCAGGGAAGCCTAAGACCGAAACGTGGAAGTTTCAGATTTTAAAATTGATTCAATATGGTTTAGATGGTTCTTTAGCTCAATGGACTAAATATTTTATTACAAATCGTTTACAGTTTATTAAATTTAAAAATTCTCTATCTAATCAAATTTTTGCCAAGATATGTGTACCGCAAGGCTCCCATCTTGGACCAATACTGTTTCTTTTATTTGTGAACGATATTAGCTCTCATCTTATATCACCACATCTACTTTTTGCTGATGACCTCAAAATTTACTGTCGCATTGAATCTACTGCAGACTAGTTGCTACATCAAAATAATATTTCGATTTTGTAGAATTGGTGTTCCGATAATGATATGGAACTTAATATCAGTAAATGTAAATATATAAAATTTACAAAGGAAATATCAAATAGCATTAATTTTCAATACACATTAAATGACATTGAATTAGAGAGTATCGCAAATTCAGGATCTTGGCGTGATTTTTGATCAGTATTTCAAATTTCATTTTCAAATAGATGCCATTATAAACAGATCATTAAAAAAATTAGGATTTAAAAGAATAACATATGATTTTAAAGAAATGCGGTGTTGTTTCACTAGTCCGGTCAGTTTTTCAATTCTGCTGTGTCATTTGGTCACCTAATTATAAATACCTCTGCAATCGTATTAAACGTCTACAAAAGATTTTTGTAAAGTATGTTAATTGTGTAATATATTGTATTCTAGTGAAAATTATCACTTATTGTTAAAATATTTAAGTTTACAACTTCTTTCTGATCCTCGCATTTTCTTTTATGTATGTTTAGCTTATAATGTCATTAATGCTAAAATTGATTGGATACCATTATCAAACTTATTAATTCATATACATGTTCCGCAATATCACACGAAGGACAAACTATTTTTAGAGACCGTATTTAGGGGCATAATTTATAATGATGCTCTCTGTAGGGTAGTGCATCATTGTAACAATAATTATAAAGAAGTTCATCTTTTAGAACAATCCACATTATGTTTTAAAAACAGAGTTAGGCAAACTCTATTTTAATTTTATATTTTAATCCGGATACTAAGCTGTAATTTTAATTTAATTTTATATTTTAATCAGTATACTAAGCTGTAATTTTATTATATTTTTTATGTAATTGTTTAATGGTCTCCGTAAATAAAGATTTTATTATTATTACTAATTTTGGACCATTAATAAAATATACATTTTATTACAATATTAGTTAGTAATTGAAAATTAATTGAACTCATTCACATCTGTAGGCTCATTATCCAATTTATCATTAATAATATAAACAAAATAATTGCTTTAATTTTAATAATAATTAGTTGCAAATGGAAATGCTTTTGCCCTTAATGATAAACGTTTAATTATTAGCACAATACTATATAAATTTACGTTAATAATACAATGTTAATTGTTCGTTTATTGAATAAATATATTCAAATGGGTTGTATTTAGATTTGATAGTAATATTGACCATAATTTAAATATACTTCAAATGTGTATTATTTACAGAAGTCAAATATAGAACGTGTATATAATGTCGCTGATGTGCGAGCAGCCATTGTGGAGAATAGGTAGGTTTCTGTTAAAGAATTTACAGATCGTTTTGATATTAGTGTTGGAACAACCCAAGCTGTAATTCACGAGACTGAAAGAACACAAAGCCAACCGCATGGATCTTTCATTGCAGCATCTTCAGTGGTACCATTGTTGCCGGTGACGAAAGTTAGTGTCACTATTATGAGCCTCAATCAAAAAGTGACAGTATGCAACGTAAACATCCATCGTTTCCAAGCCACCAGAAATTCAAAACTCAACCCTCCGTTGGCAAGGTTATGCTTACCTAACATCAATGCTGACCGATACAGTGAAACTTTAACTCGTTTGCGTACAGCCATAAAGAACAAACGTCCTGGGATGCTTGCGGAAGGCGTGATCCTCCTTTACGATAATGTCGCGTCTCGTTACAGCCCAGACCTGTCACCATGTAACTCATGTTTTTGGACCATTGAAGAAGGTACTCAAGGGACAGCGATTCGGATGCTGAAGTCCAGCAGGCAGTTTTGACATGGTTCCATCAACAGCCAGAGTTGTGGTATGCCACCGATATACATCGTCTTGTGAAGCAGTGCGATACCTGCCTCTGTAGTAATGGCTATTTTTAGTTTTTAGCTCATATGTACTACCGCTCTAACGTGTATTTATTGAACCTCGTATTAAATTTCGATCCCTGAATTCAAAAATTGGCGTTACATAATTAATTTTCCATTTAGTAGGGAACATTTTTAGGAGGAAGCTTATGAAGGTGTGTTTAAATTTCAAGTTCCTATATCAAGGCGAAGAGGGTACATAAAAAGTTAAAAAATAATCTCGCTAGTTACTTTATTCGAGTGTTGTATGTTGTCATGTAGGTATGTTTTTTACAGTTGAACTTGGACAAACACGAAATTCAACAAGAACTCAAATAATTAGACCCATCACAGAATTAGGAATATTTGACCTGTATAATACATTAACTAACCAAAATTTTCATATTATTGATGATATAAATTGAAATAAACATTAAAATAAAATTTAATATATTTATAAACATTATCATGTAAGAGAATAATGAATGTTTAATTAATTGTTTACCCGAAAAGCGAATTTCTTTTAAATCTTACAAATTCACGTGGTTTAATGGGAATTTAAAGGAAATGAGGGAAACTCTCCTCCTGCTATTGAAAGCAAAAGTGATAGATCTCCTGATTTAGAAAATTGTTACCTAAAATACAAATGTTACTATAACAATGAGCCAGAATAAGCGCAAATTTATCAAGAACTTAAATAACAGCCCCAACGCTCTGTGATCTATTATAAATTCTAATATAAATAAACTTGACATAAATATTGATATATTACTTGATGAATTAAATACATTTTATAGCTCAAGTGCAGATAAGCTAATGGAAACTCTCCCTCTAACGGAAAAAGATTCTATAAAATTAACGTGTAGTAATATAGGTAAGAAATGCAATACAATCTACCAAAAAATCTTCTGCACGTGACATATATGGCATGACCTCTAACCTTCTAAAAAGAGTTACTGATGTGCTTATGATACCCCATACAAAATTAATTTCTGTATTTAATTTTTAGCGTTTCCTGGTAGTCTTAAAATTGGCTGCATCTTTCCAATCTTCAAGAAAGTAAGTAATACCAATCCTAACAATTCTAGGCCAATTTCTTTGCTGTAAATCATTGCTAAGGTTCTGGAAAAAAATATTTACACAAATAATTTAGTTTATGTTTTGGCTTTCGTAGTGTCCACAGTGGATATAATCGATGCTTTGTTGGAGAAGGTGCAGAAATGTTTCAATGAAGGTAAATATACAATGACATCGTATTTTGATCTCAGTAAAGCATTTGATTGCGTGTCACACGAGATTCTTTTACGTAAACTCGACTTTTTAAATTTTGATCCTACCAGTATCATCAATAGATTATTTCTAAATGCCGAAAAACCCGAGATACAGATATTTTCCTTAAGCACAAACATTTACAATACTTGTTCCACTTTTTGTAGGTAAACGCTTAGATTCTAAATTAAACTGGCATATCCATGGAAATCATGTCTCCAAAAACTATGCTTTGGCATTTTTTTCTTAAGATATCTTATTAATTCTTTGCCCGAGCAGAGTGTAAGATGGGCATACTTTTTGCTATAATATAACCATATAACGTATGGTATATTAATGTGAAGTCATTAATCAATAATTCAACTCAATCCATTCAATTAATAATATATTTTATGAATACAATTTGCATATGTTTACTGGAATTTTCCCTGACGTATGTAAAACTATATAGTTCTAGCACGAATAAAGATTATTATTATTATTATGTCAGTAACGATATTCTTCTCTTTGAAATTGTTAGAATATTTACAAAAGAAACAAAAGCCGCAATAATAGAAAAATAATTGTTAAACACTTGGTTTATTTCAATGATCAATCAATGAAACAAACCAAGCGTTTAACAATTATTTACCTATTATTTCAAGGTTTCACTAAGAGGTATATGAGAAAATTATTCAAGAAATAAGAAGGATAATTTAAAATTGTTACTTCAACTGCTCAAAAATGTGTTCTTTTCTTTTGTCTATTTAAAATTCAATTTCATCGACATGCAACCTTGGTATGAATAATTTCTTTTTAAAAAAATATATCTTACAAACAAATAAATTCAATGTCCTTAAATTGAATGCTATTAAATTTATCAGTCATATTAACAAAGCCCATGTTCTTAAAAATACCATCCCAATCGACAAAATAAACTTGTTAAAAATTATCAATTTTAAGACGACTTTTAAGGCCCAGGTGATGGTATATTGTGAGTGTTTAATTAGTCCTGATTTATTCCATTTCACATGTTTAATTCGAGAATGTATAAACTACACCAATAAGATAATTATTATTTCCTATGGATATATTAACAATATTAGAATTAATATTTGTATTATCAACAATAAGTAGGCCACTCTCGTCATCCAAAGAACGAATATTTCTATAAAGCCTAATTTTTTTATATATAAAAGTTTAATGTTATAATTGTTTGCAGTTGTATTTAACATTAATTTATTTTAGTACAATGTTACCATATTCATATTATATCAATTATTTATTATCTACGTGTGGTGTAATGATCTCGTACAAGTGTAATATATTACGAGTACGTAAGTGACTTACAACTCGATCTGTGCACTATACTTTTATTTACGACCTTTCAATTTATATCTGTAATTGCGAGCTGTAAAAACGGTAGTGCAATTTTTTCGAAATCAAGAAAAAGATCGCTTTCAGCTTTTATTTATTAAAATTAAGAATCAAATAATCCAAAAGATTACTTTTCAGTAAAATAATTATAATTGATAGTGAAATTTTTGCAGTGTTTCAACATTAATGATCTAGATAAAGTTTTATATGATAGAACAGTTGTAGATATTGTTGGATTGTTTTCCTCAACGGTAAGTTCTAGATTTTGCTCCAGAGAAGCAGAAGTTGTAGCTACTGCCCCTATTATTTTTTATTGTAAAGAGAATTATCTACATAGCCCTTCACCACGGGCAAGTAAATCCCCACTAGCATTCACAAGAAGGATGGCCGAGGTTCTGCGAAAATAATGACTTGTATACGCCGAAGGATTTTCCAAGTTTGGGGATATTGCCAATTTTATTAATTCCAACAATTTGTTTTGTACATCTTCCTTTTTGGTAATTCGTGTAAAAATGGTTTATGTTTGTCTCTTTAAATTTAAGACGAATCTCTTTTGCAGATTTAGACTCCAGATATAACAAATGATCCCTCAATTTTTGTCTATCTGTGGCAATATTAATAAGAAATTTGTTACCTAAATCTTCAACATCTTTCATTTGCAAATTCTTTAATTCCTGCTTGCGACAGACTCCGTTTATTCCGATAATTAGAACAGTCTGCAATATACAATAATATTGATACATGGAGAAGAAAATTAAAAGTCGTTAATATATTGGATTGTTTACTTCTGAATTTCAAAAACGTTTTTAATTTGAAATGTTGAGAATATGTTTCACCATTAAAACACTTTGCAACATGAATACATGGCCCAAAGAGATTAAGGTTTGAATTTCTTATTCATTTTGCCAAAATAGGCTAATAACACATTTTCCGAAAACGATTGAACACTATTTTTTAAACGCCAATCCTTTACCGTAAACAACTTTTGATTTTTCCGGGAGAAGATCCGTTGCGGTATGTTCTGCTAGTTAGGTAATTAGCTAATTTTTAGTGGAGTTCTAATAATTTCTTCTGTAGAGTCACTTTCACTCATTTTAACAATGAATACATGAATTATTAATAGTAGTTAACCCAAGATTACACCAATGTAACGCCTTGTGTATTCAACAATGATAAATGCCAAATTAATTTGTATAGGCTACTTGATTGAAGCTTTGTCATAATACCAATCAACAAACGATTGCGTGTTTGCCTACTTACTACTATGGGAATAGAAATAACACATTTAAATTTGGATTTGGATGAAAACAGATTTTTTAAATATATTTATTTGTCTTAATAAAGATTCATAATAATAAATAATTAATTCATTAATTAGCAAAATAAAATTGCAATAATATAAATATAAAAATCATAAGAAAATATTAAGTAAGGATTGGAACCTATATTTGACATCCTAACATAAATTTTATATTTGCAATGACAACTAGTTCTACATATAATATTGAATTATAGTATTAATTTCCTGATTTGCAGCAAGTAATAAAAAATTTATACATATAAATATTGGATACTATTTATTATCACATTATGCGACCAATATTTATAATAATAATCGTTACATTTACATATTTTTCGATGACTGTATTTAGTCTATAATTGAAATTATTGAGAATTATTGTGTTAAATCTTGGTAATGGTCCTAGTTTTAGTATCTCAGCAAAAAGCAAACGTTATTATTGCCGTCTTAGGAACCTTCTGACCCGATTGCGAGCTCAATAAATAACACAGCTGCCTAAATAAACCAAGCAAAACGACTAAATGGGTTAGTACTCACTTGAGGACTGTGTGCTGGAACTGTTGGTGGCCGAAGCCGCCCTGTAATATGGGGGCGTGTCCGCCTTCCCGATGGGGGTCACAGCCCCCAGCCTCCGAGTCACGTCTGGAGCCGGTGGAAATCTCTCTTCCTGCAAATAGAAAAAAGTATGAACTACTAAAACTGCAATCATCCCAGTTCATTCCTTTAGCAGCAAACTGACAAATGTATCTCACGTTTTATATAAATAAGCATTTTATAAGAATATTTCAAATAATCATTTCATAAATCCGCACCTCTGTGAAATGAGTTTCCCGAGGTAGTTTGCAAAGAGTTATACCGCAAATAATCCCGGGGTCTTATTTTCTACATATTTCATGTACTTTCCAACACTGATATGTTATCTTTTGGTGCAACTCGTGCAAACAAACACAAAGAAAAGCATTAATTAATCTAGCAGAAAATCGATACAACTCCCATCAAAAGCTGCAACCAGAGTTTGTTTGCCGCAGAACATTAAAATCAACAAATCGCCAGCGAGCGCGGGCCTGCGAACATTACTTGCTCTTCGAATTATATAAATAGCTTTAGAAAATTTTTGTTTGCCTGCTTCGCTCTCATCAAAACAGAATTGAGAGTTTAACACTTTATTGTCACGTGGTAAACAAGAAATGAATTTAATATTCAGAAATGCTGAGTGGCAAAAAGCGGGAAATATACCCTGTAAGGATTTACGGGTGGCAGAGGAATAAGTAATTGAAGGATTTGTTTGCGTGGGCGTAAAAGGGAATCGATTTATGGTGAAAACCTCTCTCTCGGACCGTATTATAAAATCATCGGACAATTTACATGTTCCCTTCGGCCCTTGCGGCTCGCCCGCCATTTATTATTCGAATTGATATTTTATTTCGAATCCGGGACGTAACTCACGGGCGCGGGTTACCCCTTCACGCGTCACCCTTTATGGCGAAGGAGCGCGAGGATATTTATGATAGACTCTGAATGTACTCGAGAGGTCAAAATTTAAAATTCCTAACGTGAAAGGGGCGCGAATGGCGACGGAGGATAGAAGAAACGGCGCCGAGGAATGCAATGCTTGTGTTTTGTTGGTGGTCGAGGGTTTGATTTAAAATTCTTTTGCAGATGTTGCGCTTTAAGGCGTACGCGTGTTTCCTTATAAATAAGTAAGTGCTTTCATAAGTGAAAAGCTTTTCAAATTTCTGTTCTTCACAGAATATGTGCACAGTTTCACCTCAAGTGTATGTCAAGAGAAAAGGGGCGCAATAATTATAAAAGTATGAGACAGAAATAATATCTTAGCCTGCTGTTATTTTTGAAAAGTAATTCCTATTTTTTTTTCGAAATCTCTTATTATCGCATATAAAATAAATTCAAAAAATATATTTGTTTTATAAATGTAAATACTGAAAATAGGTCCATTGATTCGCTTGAGTAACAGATCCATTAGCAGCGGTATTAAATGAAGTCATAGGCCACTATAGGAATTCCATTTCTAGGTGGAGTTTATAAAACACCTCATAAAAACTTAGACGACCTGTGGACTACACTGGAATTGAATACTTTAGAAAATGTACCAACTTCTTTTGGCCTGAAACGGATGATATGGACACCAGCGACCTGTGGTTTCAACAAGACAGCGATAAGTGCTACACAGCTCATGCAACATTGAACATTCTGCACGAGCTGTGAACTGGCCGCCGAAATCGTGCGATTTGATCCTGTTCGATATCTCCTTGTGTGGTTTTCTTAAGTCACAGGACTATAAAAATAAGCCACAAACCACAGCGGCCCTCAAAGCCAACATAACCTATTTCATTGGTCAAATTTAAATTGATTTCTGTGCCAACAGGCAGACATTTTTATGGTGCCTTAAAAAAATCGCATTGTTTTATTTAAATTTAAAGATAGGAGTCGATATTTGGTGCTGATTTCTTATTAATGAAATTTATGGGTAAATTAAATAAATTATTAATTGGTTAATATTATTTTAACATTATCACGGACAGATAAATTCAATAGGAAATACGGTGAAAAATAAATATCTAGTATTTTCTTTGAATCGTACTATAATACACCGAATCTCAACTTGAATGTGTACACGCCTGTTTGAATGTGTCATCGGATCAAAAGATTTCTCGTTTCCTGATATTATTCACACTGTCATACAATTTTACAATTTACGATTTTATATTATCGGTTTTCAATTCCTTGCGATGACAGATATAAATAATTATTGCTTTTCGATTTTATTAAATATAACAAAAGTATTATCTGATGGGTTGAATTATTTGTCATTATTTTTTAAATAATAATAATTCTATATGAATGAATAGATAATCCATAATAAATGCAATCATTATATAATTTAACTTTTTATAACACAGGATCGTGTTCCCAAATTGATACAAACTTTTGTTTTATTTCGTTTACAAAAAATATATTGTTACAAATATTAAAAGATTTATTAAAGAAGTCTACTTAGAATAAATAAATAATACTGTTACAAGGATTTTGTATATATTAAGCTTTAAACATGAACTTACACTCGATTTCATATCAAATGCACCACCCAGAAAAAATAATACAATTGATGCGAAAATAATTGTTTATTCGTTTGCATAATCAAACCTATCAAAAGAAAAAAACTTTAATTTAACAGAAAAAAATAATAATGAGTTACATTTTCTTCGCACAGCAATGCAAGAATTTGTCCTTCTAGGCATACTTAGAATCAAATGGTCTATATCTGCTTGAGACATCTCATTCCAAGCAACTTCTAACTGGAGTCTCAGATTATCTAAGTTGTCAGGAGGTCTGGGCATGTTACTCTTTTACCCATTATGTCAAACACATGCTCGACATTTGCTAATTCGTTTCTTCCAAGAAGACCCTTGTAATGTTTGCGTTGTGGGGTCTAACGTTATTTTGCTGGAAAATCCCATTAAGTAGTGTCTGCACTAATGGCACCGCGACGGGATCCCTGCCGCTGCTCTTGACACCAAGCCAGACGAGCAGCTTTCTGACGTGGGGTTAGTGGAAGATGTCTTAATGGACGGTAAGAATGGAGGCCAAAGGACGTGATTTGTCGATAAATGGTCGCCATGAAAATCTGGCGATTTACAGCACTTACCCAATCTAAGGCAACAGACTAGTAGTTTGCAAACGGTTCTGTGTGGCCATTCGTCTCAGAGGACGATCTTCACGAGCGTTACTACATCGGGGAAATCTTGCAGCCGGACGATGTCGCTGAGATCACAGTTGTGTGATCTCGATTCATTCTTTTGTTAATTTCGCGGAACGATAAACCTGCTTCTTTCAGGTATATAACAAAAGTATTATCCAGTGGGATGGTATTTAACCTAAAGTAGATAAATTTGTAATACATGTGTTGTGGTGAATTATTTATCATTATTTTTCGAATAATAATTATTCTATATGAAATAATAAATAATACAAGGATAATATACCGGGTGTTCGATAAAAAAACGTCCAACGCCATAACTTTGTTATTTTTTAACCGATTTGAATCATCTGAAAAACAAATCGATTAGCGGTTTAAATGCTATAAAATGACATTAATTATATATTTTTCAAAATTAACTTCACTGACAAATGATAGTCAACTTTAAATTTTTAAATTGCGACATATACTTCTCTTATTTTTTTATACTAGACATTATTTTTCTGAATGATGCCCAATATGTTAATTTAATATTTGTGCCAGAAAAAAATAAACCTTATTCATATGATATTTTCGTATAAATTTAGTGTGCTTGAAAAAAAATCGGAACAAACAAACGTCATTTGTTGTAAAACACGAAGCGGAAGTTTCTTGATGCCATTATCGAAGAATGTATCCTTTCATGTTTTTAGCCAATTGTTCACAAACGATTCCACATATTGGTAACTAAGAAATTGACGTCCTCCTATTTCTCCAATGTAACTTGTAATGAGATGTGATTGCATCCTTATACCCTATAATCTAAACAAGCAAGCATGGATTGGAGACAACCTGGAAAAGCTCCACCTCGAAAGACCTAAACTCGTCTGTCTTTGGGAAAAGTTGTTGCAACTGTTTTTGGAGTTGGAAAATGCATACTGCTTATTGATTTTCTTCAAGAGCGACGTACAGTTAATGCTTAATATTACTGTAAGCCCCTTGATGAAGCCAAATTGGTTAATCGGCAGAAATCATCCGAAGTGTGATTCTCCTTCACGGCAACGCTCGACCACACACAGCAGTTTTGAGCCGAGAAAAATTAGAAAAAATTCAGTTGGAAATATTGGAACACTTGACCTATAGCCTCGACTTTCGCTGTTTCGCCGTTTTCATAGTGACCAAGATGTGGATCCTAAAATCTACTATTTTCGAACTCATATATCAAAATACTACAAGACCCGCAACACCAACTCTAAATAAAAATATAAAGAATCACGGATGGGATTCAAAATCACAAATTTATTCTACCAGTTAAACCCCTGTTTTACCATGATGTTAAAGGAGCAGGTATTCTTTTGAAATTTAGAATCTTTTATATTTTCATTTATTCTATTCGTTTCTCCCCTTTTTAGGAGAGAATTTTCGACTGTTTATATATATGGTAAATGAGAAAACAGAAACAAAATGTAATATTATATAAAATGATAAGTTAAAATTCAACAAAAAGCCATGAAAAACAAAAATAACATAATCATATCAAAACAGGAAAGAAAGGAAAATACTACAGAGTTACTTAGAAAATTATAAAAATATAAATGCATACACAGTAAAAATTATCACGACCTACCAAGTAATAATATAACTCTATTTTATTTCAAGTGGAACAATAGTTATTTGTACAAGTGTGGAAGTGTTACGCTTTTCCGCACGAGGGTAGGATTTTTGCTTCGCTCGCTCGTACACCAAGTTGTCCCACACGTTGTACACACTATTTTTTACATACTGCATATAAGATCAATTATAAAGGTGTTTTCGATTTCATTTTTGACACTGATATATAAAAATTAGGTTATAATTACCGATAATACGTGTGTTGTATATATTACTCCATGTATGTAACTGACATTGACATTGATTAATAGTAAATAAAAGTAGTGCGAAAAAGTGTATCCATGGGGAAAAGTGTTGCTATGCTGAAAAGTGTTACTTTTCTCAACGATTCTGGATGCGGAAATGTAAGATATTTCTATTCAGTATGTGAAAAAATAATATATTCAATGTTTAAATAGGAATAGTTACAAAATATACTCCAAAATGAGATAATTAAACTTATCGTTTGCAGATAACGAGTCACTAAAATTGAAAGAAAAAGTATGTAAATATTCTAAGTTCTATATAAAGTTTACATGAAAATTTATATTATCTTTTTGTTGCTAAATTAAAGCAGTAAGAATAATAATTCCAGTAAGAATGTTTTTTTTTATTGTTTTAACCGTTTTATTTCTTATAATTTTCTGTTTAGATTATCAATATTCAATGTTATTATATTGAATATTTTCTAATTTAAATCAATTTCAGTTAATTTTTATATAGGTCTATTGATTATACCAATTTCTAAATAATATGCAATTTTAAATATAATACATAAGCGTTTTTAATTTATGGTATAAACATATAAATCACTTTTTAACATTTTCAATTGTTATTTTATACAGGGTTATTCACGCTATACGGCACGGAATATTGTGGCCAAAATACGTGACTTTGAAAAAGTTTCACTTTGGGGATATATGGGGGTCTATTAGGGCTACTTTTTAAAATTACTTTCATAATATACAGGGTGTCCCAAAAACCCTAAAAGTATCAAAGTTGTGTTTTTTTTAATGAAACACCCTGTATTTTATTGCATTTTTGGATCCTTCGATAAAAATAAGTGTGTGTTTTAATAAGGTTTTTATTACATAAACCTTAAGGTTTTTGAAATAATTTGAATTTTGTAAAGATGTAACCTAATTTTCATGTTTCAAATACTTAAAAAATAATTAAGTTATGCATACCAAATTTACACTGAAATGTAACAATATATCATATTTTATTTTCCAAGTATAATAAACTTGACATCTTATGCCGGGTGTAAAAAAATTGGAATTAAACAAATGAGAACTTTAAATGGCTATAACTTCATTTATTTAAATGGAACGCTATATTTATTAATTTATCAGCAAATGTACGTTTTAATTACCTTTCGAATGGTATTTAAATCTTCAGTGTTAAATCTTCTTGTTTTTGCAGAAAACGCCAAAATATTGTTTATTGCACCGTTTTAGTACTTATTAAGTAAAAAAATGTATGTATCTAGTTTTCTATGGTATTTAAAAATGTCAGATAATTAATTTAGTCTGTCATTTTAGTTTAAAAAGCCTGTCTTTTGTTATAGTTGTCTCATTTTGCATTTTGTGTTAGATCGTTATTTATCGTTATTGTTTGAACATCGCTGTTGTATTTTTTGGTAAAAAATGAAGATTTACTCAAAAGAAGGGGTTATTGGCATTATTTTTATGCTTGGAGAATGTCATCAAAATTGTTTATTGGCTTGTCGAGTTTATACTTAAAGGTTTCCCGAAAGAAATCACCCTAAGCCAGCCATTTTTGAGAGACTATTAAACCAATTTAAAGAAATTGGAAGTGTCAGTTATAAAAACCCCAGTATAAGAAAATCTGTGTAAATTTTCATTTTTTACTATTAAATACAACAACGATGTTCAAACAATAACGATTACTAACGATCTAACACAAAAACGCAAAATAACACAACTATAACAAAAGACAAGCTTTTTAAACTAAAGTAGCAGACTAAATTAATTATCTTACGTTTTTAAATACGATGGAAAACTAGATACATTAAAATGTTTACTTAAAAAGTACTAAAACGGTGCAATAAACAATATTTTGGCGTTTTCTGTAAAAACGAGAAGACTTAACATTTAAGATATAAATACCATTCGATAGGTAATTAAAACGTGCATTTGCTGATAAATTAATAAATATAGCGTTCCATTTAAATAAATGAAGTTATAGCCATTTAAAGTTCTCATTTGTTTAATTCCAATTTTTTTACACCCGGTATAAGATGTCAAATTTATTATACTTGGAAAATAAAATATGATCTATTGTTACATTACAGTGTAAATTTGGTATGCATAACTTAATTACTTTTTAAGTATTTGAAACATGAAAATTAGGTTAAATTTTTACAAAATTCAAATTATTTCAAAAACCTTAAGGTTTAAGTAATAAAAACCTTAATAAAACACACACTTATTTTGATCGAAGGATCCAAAAATGCAATAAAATACAGGGTGTTTCATTAAAAAAAACACAACTTTGATACTTTTAGGGTTTTTGGGACACCCTGTATATTATGAAAGTAATTTTAAAAAGTAGCCCTAATAGACCCCCATATATCCCCAAAGTGAAACTTTTTGAAAGTCACGTATTTTGGCCACAATATTCCGTGCCGTATAGCGTGAATAACCCTGTATATGTCATATATATCTGTCATGCTGACATAAACAGCCAAAACGTCTCCCCTAAAAAGGGATCAAAATGTAAATACAAGTATTTAAAAAAAGAATAATGATGTCCAAGAGGATATTTGCACCCTCATCATCATGGACCAGTACAAGGGTTAGAGTGGAAGAACGTCGCAGCTGCACGAACTCCGCCCAGCTTCATCCAGTCAAAATTTTTGTACGTTTTGTTTTATATTTGTGTATATTCATATGTATTTATTTTTTTGGAATGAAAGCTAAAGATTAATAAACATAAACATAAACAATAAACAAAATAAGCAGAATTATTAATAATTTATTTGTTTTTTTTTTCCTGCATTTTTGTAGATTCAAAATTAATATAAAAAATATAATCAATTTTGAGTTATTTTTGACTACATTTAACCATTTTGAATTGAATACAACTTTCTATGATTAGCAATTGTTTTAATACTTCTAAACCGTTTTTGTTATTTTTGGAAACATTTCCTTAATAAGTTTTGTTTGTAGTTGTATAAATAGTTTATCGCTAATTAGTTTCATGCGATTTTGGCACAAAGATAGAGGGCAGTGCGGATTGATTGGTTACTAACGCAAAAACAACTATAACACTAGTTTATCACTAATTAGTTTTAGGCGATGTTTGGTACTAACGCACTGTTCCCGTTAACCCGTTACAATTTACCTGTTTCAGCCCTTAAAATATCCTAGCAGAAAGTCGTAGATTCTTCCTTGGCCTTCATCTACTTAGGATAGGTATGTAGGAAATAGTTCTCCTTGTGTACATTTTCTGCACGAAGCTACATAGGAGTAGGGATAAATGATATATTTCCCATGAGTATGGCCCTTTAGAAATCAATCTCATTTTGGCATGAAATTTGTTTTCTGAGCTTATGACACCCAAATCATGCGCTCTTCTTCCCAGCTTCCTCTGATCTTGCACTTCTGAGTTTTTTTTTGCCATTTAGAAAGGTAATTTCTATTATACATCTATCGGATATTTGAGCCATATAAACCCAGAGAAGGTAGCCAAAATATTTGTAATAAGTAAGTCTATTATTTAAGTTACTATTAAAAAAAAATTCTTTAATATTTTACTAATTTATCATGGTTTAAAAAATAGTATAAACAATAATATATTATCCTTTATCAGGAAGATTAATTATTTATTTTTTATTTATTTATTTTATTAAAAATGGCCACTATACTATTATTATCAGTGTGCAAGTTAATTAAATTAAGTGATTTTTATTATATTAATTTTTCGGTGTTTGATTTTTGAGTTTCGTCAAAAATATATCAATATTATTAACATTAACATTAATAAATAATAAAGTGTACAGGAAGGATATAAAAGAGTTATATCGGATTAAAAATGTATGGCAAACTAAAGGCTTTAAGATTGAATTATATTTTTATTTGATACAGGTAATTTGTATTTAATAACTCTCTAAACATTTATGTTTACAGTTTAAGGATGATTGTAATTATAAATGTTATCTTAAAACGGTATCAAATTTTAAGAAATCTAAAATGATTAGAATTAATATTGAAATATGTATATTGATATCCGGAGAGGAAGATATTAACCATTTTTATGCATTATACTTATATTTATTTTAATTTTGTATTCTCTGCCCCATTTTAAACCCTTGTAAACTTAACAGCAAAATTGATATTATATAATGCCAAATAAACTATTATAAACAATAATTGCTAAACCAACACCTTGCTTTATTTAACGGTAATTATATTTCATAATTGGATATGTCTTAAATTAGTTTTATTAAATATAAATATATTTACAATTTGTAAAAAGAAGAGCATATGAAGAGAATGCTTGCAATTTTTATTAAGTTATATGTTATAGTATAAAGAAGTGTTTTTTATATCGTTGACATAGTGACCTAACTACGAAAAGTTAGCTGAATCAGGCAGCCAACTTTTCAATGCCCATAATTCATCGAACAATCGATAGAATTTTCAATGCCCTCATTAACCTACTTCACATTGCTCCAATGCGCCCGTTCAAATCTATCGGCACTCCGCAGCTCGTGGATGGAACTTGTCATCCTAACAAGAGAGATGATTTAATTGTTGGAGATGAGTGCACGGAAGGAGGCTCCCATTGTCTGGATTTTTGGTTGATTGGCGTAGAGCCGGGCATGGAGCGGGCGGGCATTACGGTCTCGCATCATTTAACATCAGAATCCTAAACATAATATAACTTTCAAATTATCTTCTCGCCCGGATAGATGTTAATGGAAGTCGACGTGGAAATAGTTAATCCGAAAACTATCTCGAAGCGCCCCCCATTCGACGCATAAATTAACTTTTCGGCGGTCGACTCCGGAGAGATAATTGTCAGGATAATCGGAAAGTGGTAAGTAGGGTAACGGGACTATAAGCTTTAACAGTTTCAACAAGATGATACTAATCTTATTTTGGCACACATTTAGTGAGAAAGAGATACATATATACACATAATTATACTTACGATAACGCGTAAATTGAAATTGTTTTCAGAAAATGTTAATTGATTTTTTATAGAGAATTAGCGTTGATAAGCAACCAATGATGTAGTAGTAGTAGTGGTTGGCTATCTACCACGTGGCTCATCCGCTGTGTTATTTGTCTATGTGTGTGTAAATAAAGTCATGTCACTCTATAGCGCCATTAATTACATCCGAATTGTGCCGTCACCTATCTGATTGTAGACCCTAACAAACGAACGAATTTGTGTTGCAATTTTTATTATTGGTTTACATCTATCTACGCAATCCGACTTGTGTATTAGTATTGCAGCATTGCTGAATGATAATATATTGTTGATGAACATATATTTCTCTGTTAGGTATTGAATTACATAACCGATAACTGCGGTTTTATGACTGAAATTTTTTATTATCTAATGACAGTAAAAAAATAAGATTGCAGCTAAAAATTGATTATTAATTCAATTACCGACAGTGTTTTTACTTCGAAAATTACTATTTTCAACCGTTAGTTTATACTTAAATGTAAGCATGTAATAGCAGTAATTTCAGGACATCTTTCATTCAATTACTTATATCTAAATTACTAAATCGATAAATTATTATATAATTTAACTTTTTTTATCAAATCTTAAACGTCAAAAGAAATTTTAATATCTAATCCAACTAGTATAAGTTATTGTAGTGTTTTAATATACTAAACAAATAAAATTAATAAGATTAAACATTATATAGATACAACATATATAATATTTTCGTTTTATTGTATTCGCTACAGTGAGGAGATTTCCTGCGTTGGAAGGACGATGATGGATTATGATGTACGTATGACCTATTTTTACCTGATATCCGAAGAAGCGCTGTTGAAATTAATTTGAAATTAGGAAATATAAATTGACATGTAAAACTTTATTTGTGATAATCGACATTTACCAAGAATGAGTATGAATTAATGTGTAAATTTTCCTTATTTTAGATAAATTAACATAGGTATTAACAAGTATGTTATCTGCCAACTTAGATGAGGGTATCTTATAATGGATTCTTATATAAATGTCAATCTTATGAAATAAGGGTATTTTGTAGCTCAAAAAATATAATCCAATATTTCCGCTACCTAGTATTATTAAAACGTAATATAACTGCGATTATTAAAATAACAATAATAATCACAATATACACCACTATCCTTATTTTCAGAATCATGATCAATTAATAAAAAGATAAATTGCCGAATAAATAATTTTGTAAAAAATTAATTATATGATCCATGTCATTTAAGAATATAAAAGTGAAGTTATTAAAAGTATCCCGCGTCCATACTTTAAGAAATATAAACTTTCAATTATTATTATTGCAGCTACTACTGCTTGTTTGATTGTTTTCATAAATTGCATTCTCATTCTATAGGAAACAAAACATAACTGTAGTTAATAATATTTTTTAATTAATGTTGATTTAAATTCAACATTATCATCATTGTTTCATAAATTAGAAAGTTATGTATTTAGTGTGACCATAATACTACATAAAAATTCTCATCTAACCACTACTTATATTAAACACATACAATGTTAAAGCGCATTTACATTATAGGCTTTACTGAATTGAAAGCAGTCATAATTAGCCATTACATGCTATTATCATAACACAAATACTAATAATATCCAAGAGAATTTTTCGCTATATAATAAAAGCCTCTTATCGCATTACATTAATCCGCCAATCCCCCGATCCTGCATCAAGGATGGAGATTCGAATATTTAATTCCGTAGCGGGATTAAGAGCCACTTGTGGATTAAAAGCTGACGACGGACGGGATACCACTCGGGCGACCGTCGAGTAAGCGTGCATTTTCCGGACCGAATCCCCCAGCAATTTGGATTTACAAGTGGCCACACGAATAATTCGTATGGAAATGGTCGTGGTTTTAGTTTTCTCTTAAACGGATTTACTACTGATATTATATTAAAGTTCACAGCAACTTTATTAATTAATTATATTGCAGAGAAAAAAATATATAGGTTCTACCCTAAAAACAAAAAAATAACAATACGTTCCATTATAATTTTTCTATTAATTCCAAATGAATTTGTATATTAAAGTTGTAAATAACTGAGATTTTCAAAACATGTGTGTTTATTTTCACTACAATTGTTTCGCAAATTTATTGCTTCTTTGCTCATTGTAAACTTTCATTCACCTGAAGAAGCAATAAATTTGCGACACAATTGTAGTGAAAATAAACACACATTTTTTTGAAAATATCAGTTATTTACAACTTTAATATACAATCAACCAAATTCCAAATGTGAAAAAGATAAATAAATTTTATATATTTAAAAACGAGAAATACTGCAGTTTAAACAAATTTTAGATTCTTAAAACAAAATTGCTTTTATGAAGTTTGTAATTTTATACCTCAATAGATACAACAAGAGTTATAGTTAGTTATATACTTATAGTTTTAGAATATGAGTATTATAGGCATTTGACTAGGAAGAGTATGATATCTTTATGATAACATATTCAATTTAAATTTCAAAAACCTTTCAGCAGATGTAATGCAGACACATATTTTGTCTTTTCCTTTTAAGGATTTCATAGAATTTCAATGCCTGGATACAATGTTCTCAAATTAGTTTATAAAGAAGTATTACATATGTCATTTTTGACAAAGTCAAATCTCCATCTCTAAAAGATGGAAAATACGCCTAATATAAGGCAAATATTAATAGTAAAGAGAACACGGAGAATTCTTGGACTCTCTCACTGCCTGTCAGGAATATGGGTAAGAGTGGAAGATCATCGAACCGCATAAACTCCGCCCAGCTTCTTCTATCTAAAATTTTTGTATGTTTTGTATTATTTTTTTTTATATATCCATGTGTATTTTGTTAGGAAGATAGCTAAAGCATAATAAATACATAAATACATAAATACATACCGTACCTACATTATATGTAATTAAAATTAAGTGGTTGTTAAATTAATGGATAGCTACATCCTTTATTTAGGCAACACCTTCTCGTTGTTTCCTTTTTTCCGGGGCTTAGAGATTTTCAGCTTCAGGCGTAAACGGTTTATTCCCGACACGGTAATAAGGGGTTAATGTAGAACTGCAGGTCTGCGGCTCGGCGGCTTTGGCTTCTGCTGCATCCTCTCCATAAGTCCTTGCGAATTACGATCAAATTGTTATTAAGCGGAAGGGTTGGAGTGTGGCATTCCTAACGGAGGGAACATTTAATTGCATATTTAGGGTAATTCACGAGGGCGATTGTTTTTTGTCGTTGTTGCTGCGGTTCGGTAATTCTCCCTGCAACTTATGAATCTCAAAATTCCTTTATTAGTTAAATAATATATTCGTTATTTCCTAAATAAGTTAATTACAAGAACCTAATTAATTAAAAATATACGAACCCTTCAGATAATTAGATCATTTAATTCATTTAATGAAATTAATTGTGATACTTATACATCAAAATAATTTTGTATAATAATTATTGATTTTAACAAAACTTATAATTAAATAACATATTCCTACAGTTAAAAAAATGTTTTAGTTATATTTTATCCATAAAAACATATCTAGTTTAAAATTAAATAAAAAAATAAAGGTATCCTAATAAAATACCATAAAGTATACATAATGTAATGTTAATTAAAAATTAAAAATGCAAAAACTTTCGTAAACCTACAACTAAACAAACATAACGAGACTCGACTTCTGAATAAAGCAATAAAAAAACATTGAAACAATTGATACGACTACAAACTTTAAAAAATTAATAAAGAAAACCAAAAAATATTTTCATTTAAGCGATGTTAAAAAATTGACTGCGCAATTTGTTAAAAATATAACTAACATAATCACCAGTTACTATACAAATTTTCTTCCATTCGCAAACTACTTGCAAAAGTAGGAATGGTTTCTGGGATCTTATATAAATTCTGCACACATTTCAGTAAAAATGGCAATGGCAATCTTAGTCGGTATGATAAATGCAAAATGCTGTTTTGTGCAATGTTTCGATTTTATTAAAATCGATTCATTCTTGGTCGGGCTATCCATTTGAAAGGCCCACCGTAATAAGGGCATAGTTTCACTGATGAGCTATGATACAGCGAAACACGTGTCTGGAGATTGCCTTACGTAATAATTTCGTGAATTGTCTAAAAAAAACGACAACAGCACAAGATACGTTAATATGATTTAAGTCATGTGGCGGCAGATAATAGTTATATAATCAAGTTCCTGGTGCTACTTTAGTACGAGGAGTGGTTGTTTTAACTATTAGTTGTCAATATTTCCAGAGGAAATAGCGAAAATGTTAAAAAAGAGGGCACACATATCAATAAGTATAACCCATTTTAAAACGACAATATTTATTTAATAAATTACTGATATTTATAATATTATGTACAAAAATCTGTAAATAAAGAGCAGCTATTTAAAGATAGACTACTTGGTTACAGACAAAACAAATCAACTAGTTGACCTCAAAATAGAATATTTTAAGAGAGGTGACACATGTTTTTTGATACTTTAACTGGTTTAAGACGTTTGATTTTATATCACATAACATAGCATTCCTATACCGAAGTTTTTATATTTATTTATTATTTATATTAATGATCAAGCGCCCTTTACGAAAGGTTCATTAATGTTTTTCTTTGCTGACAATGTGACCAAAAGCGAACGAATTTCTTGCCAAAAATAATAGTTTGTTTTCGCGATCAACGACATTTGACACGTCTGTAAATAATAAACTTAAAATAAATGATGCCTTATATACACGTATTTTTCACAACTAGCTGAACAAAAAAAAAAATCGAGTCTCAAATAAATAAATGAAAAAAACAAATCTCGCACTTCTTGGAATATTATATCAAATATAGTTACGTCCATAAAGAAAGATAAATTTAATTAACCATGCAGTAATAATTTTATTAAATTAGCAAACGATTTCAATAATCATTTCAATAAAATTTTAAATGCACTTCCTCAAAAAATCAATATAAATAGCATGAATACAATACCACAAAATCCAATTTCATTATTTTTTGAGCCTGTAACTGAAAGCGAATTAATAAGTTTTATAACAAATATGCAAAATAAGAGGAGTGCAGGGTATGATGGGGTACCTGTATGTGTTTTAAAACATTGCGCGGATGCTATATCTAAATCCATGTGTGATGTATTATTAAATAAGTGTATGGAAGATTGTGTTTTTCCAGATCAATTAAAGCAAGGTATTATCACATCGGTTTTCAAAAAAGGGGACAGTGGTAATATAGAAGATTATGGTCCAATCACAATTTTAAGTAAGTTTTCAAAATTCTTATTTTCTACTAATCAGCATGGGTTTCTGAGTGCGAAATAACGAAACTGCATTGTTCGATTTTACGTATTCTATATTGCTTGCACTTAAGGAACGGGATGTCACCTGTGGAGTATTCCTGTACTTATCCAAGGCCTTTGATACTATTATCTTTTCATTATTACTTCGGAAATTATACCAGTATGGTATACGCGGTATGCCCTAAATTTAATAAGCTCTTATCTTCATGGTAGAAGCCATTCAACAAAATTAGTTGACACTGTTAATGGAACCGATGTGTTCTCAGAGGCATTGGATACGTCGTGGGGTATTCCACAGGGCAGTATTCTAGGCCCAATACTATTCATAATATTTATAAACCGCTTATTACTCCAAAAGTTTATTACTAAATTATGCAGATGATACAACTGTACTAATTAAAGGTTAAACTGTTCCAGACTTAGAAACGGCAATAAGACCATATCATCTATAGAAAATTGGTTTAAAGGCAACAGGCTCCAATTAAATACAGGCAAGACCAGGCATTTTTTCCAAAATCAATCAAAACAGAATAACTCCAGAAAGCATTACCCTAATCTGGATCTGGATCTGGATTAAGTTTACCAAGGGTGATTAAATCATTGGCCAGAGCACTTAGGCCTCACTAGGCCCGTTGTGCCCCCTGGGACAGCCCTGCGTTGTTCTATCAATCATTTAGCCACCCAAGGTGGCGAGCAAAGGACAGCACAATGCTTGGAGGGTTATCCCTTATGTTGGCCATGTTCGGCCAGAGCTCCCCTAGCATGGACTCTCTAAGGTGGGTGAGAGCCGGGCAGGTGGTTAACACATGTTCCACTGCCTCGTCCTCTTCTTTACATGCTCTGCATATGGGGATTCCCACCAGTCTCATAGTAAACAAGTGTTTCCTTAGCTGACTGTGACCCGTAGGGATACCTCTGATAAGACGCAAATTCCCCCGGGATAGTCGCAGATAGTATTCAGCACTTTTCAGATTGGGTGAGCGTATTGCTTCCTTGGCCTGTCTGCAGCCTGAGGTGTTCCAACGTTGTTTTAGCACATTGAGAGTGTTCTGTTCTGTGGAAGGCAGAGCATTGCTTCTATTGCTGCAGTGGGTGTTTTTCGCTTGATCCGGTTGTGCTGAGGCATGCTATCCTTTGCAACTGAGTAAGCTGCTTTGCTGAGGTTTTCTGTCTGGCTCTGGGCCACCAAACCAGTGCTCCATAGATTAGCTGATTACCTCTGTGCTACCTTGGGAGATAGCCCCCATGTCTGCTCCACAGCCCTCCGGCATTGCCAGTAAGTAAAGTAAATAGTTGGCGAATGGTAAGTCGTGATCCACATGATCGTTGCAGAGATTAGCCTCAAGCTCGAAGCGGTACAGTACGTCCAAGGGGAGGCGGAGAAAATCTTAAAGAATATATCTAATATCATGGACATAGGAGGAATCTATAAAATCTATAAATAATAACAGGTAGTAGAGTTCGAAAGTGATATTATGCACAATATTGAAATTGAAGCCCAAGCAACAGAAATAATGTCTACATTCTTGTTGTCAACCACCAATTTAGAAATAGAAGTGGAAAAAATGGTTGGTTCTATTCTACCAATGGAAAATGGCATAATCCATCTTGTTCTATTACCCTCTAAGACCCTTGTGAACATACGTAAGGCTGTTAACATCCCAACTAACAAATATTTCCAAATTTTCTTTTGATGGCGATGGAATTTAGATTTTAAAACGAAAGTGGAGATTAATAGCTTGTAGAACAAATCAAGACATTCTTATAACCGCGCACATGCCGCTCGCCGATCATAAATTATACAAACCCGTACCGATTCCCACACCTTATGAAGGGGATATTTTTCGTTTCTTAAGCCCCGCCACGTTTTCATTTGCCACCAATCCAAAATTATTGATTAATTTTGATGTCGAGCAAGAAACATACGTTCTCCTGTAGGAGAATTCAAACATATATACTATTATGTCTACAAAATCAGCTGATATTTCACACAGATTATTTAAAAACTTGCGAATAATCAATTTTTAAGTGATGTCCAGTATTAGAACATTCATGTTATACGTGGTTTGTGAAAAATAAATCTTCTGTTTTTCTTAAACTCTAATCTGATACATGGATTGTTATCCTACATGCACCTAAGGAAAAATATACCTTAACCGGCGACAAAAAGGTTATTCAGTTAAGTATTAAATCTTCTTCTAAACTAAAACTTGGCTACAACTCCATATAGTATCCGGGTCAGACCATTTTAAAATTATTATAGTAATCAACTTTATCCCCAACTCTAAATATCCACTTTAATCCAATAAAGTTTAACATAACAACAAAAATGGATGATAACCTCTTCAAAATGTTATCACCCCCTATCATCTCGGAAACCTATAAGTCCACAGGTGACTGTGCAATGCACTAGAAAGACAGCACAGAGAAAAGTTGACCGAGTTGCAATCTAAACTAGTAGATACAAATATTTTAGTCTATATTTAATTAATTGCTCACATTTTTGGAATATCTTGATTAAAAATTAAAAACACTTTGATTTGTTTCACAGAAAATGTATTATTTATTCTCCCACTAGTTTCGTCAATATGTCATTACGCCTTGATAATAACATATTGTCAAACAAACCAAGTGTTTTTAATTCTATTTTAATCAAGGTTTCTTTAGTCATACTGCAGTCATTTGTGTTAATCTAGCAGTATCTACAGAAGTAGTTATACAAGGTGACGTAAAAGTAATGGCATAGTTTGAATTGGCTGCCATTTTATTATAAATGAAAAAATGAGCTCTGTGTTCATCAAAAGTTTATTTGAAAGTATATTATTAGTAACATTACTTGGAAAAAATTGAGTTGATGCATAATTGTGCTCGTTTTACGGCATTTTGAATTGTTGCTCGCAAAACATCTGGCTCCAAATTGGAGATTTTTTCTTAAATATTAGCTTTTAGATCTTGCAATGTTCATGGTTTGTTGTGGTAATCGCGAGATTTTAAAAAGCCCCAAAGGAAGAAGTCTGGTGCTATTAGATCTGGCGATCTGTATGGCCAGTTCAATTCTCCAAAACGGGAGATCACTCGACCTGGAAATTGCTGTCTCATAATCTCCATAGTTACCCGAGCTGTGTGAGGTATTGCTCCATCCTGTTGGAACCAACAATGATCGAGACCCGATGCAGCAACTTGCGGCAAAAAAACTCGTTTAGCATCTGCCTGTAACGCTCGCCATTTACGGTTACGGAAATGCCATCGGCGTCTTAAAAAATAAGGACTAATCATTTATTTATTGCAAATGCCGCACCAAACAGTCACTTTGAGGAGATGAAATAGATCTTCTTGCATTACATGTGAATTTTCTGTTCGAGCACATGGAATACGACGACAGGGAAAACGACGACGAAATTCACGTTGCGTTAAAACAATAGATTTAAAATTTGTCAAATAAGCAGTAACAATAAATCCACGATCTTGAGGTGTTTATCGCTCCATGGCTTGTTCACAACTAATTCTCTATATATCTACATCATAAATGTCAAAGTACACTGACATTTGGCGCTATATGCAAAAATGGCGCTCAATTAAAACTGTGGCATTACCTTTGCGCCACCTTATAGTTACGGGTATGTTGCTATAAAATATTTTAAAGTTAAATGGTGCTCAGTTAACTTAGATATAATTTTTGTTTAGTAATGTTAATAGGTAGATAGAGTAGCAAATAGGATAGTTATTTAGGAAAGTTAGAAGTAAAGCCTTAGGAGTAATATTATTGTTATTAGAAAATTTTCCAAAATGTATTTTTGCATTGTTGCTCTCCCTACACTACCCCGACACCAAAAACCTAGAGGATGGGAGGCGAGTTCTGCAAGGACAAGTTGAAGTGTCACAACATAATTGGCGCATCAAAATGACACAAAGGGAAAGAGTGCATCTTGCATTAATGAATGCAGCTGGCTCAGCCCGAATAGCCTAACCTAGAAAATTTTGAAGGAAATTCATCAAAAAAGCACCCTATCCGTACTCTAACCAAAGCGTTCAGTTTCATAATTCGTTATGGAGCCAGTACCATAAATGTTTCACCTATAAGCAGCTCACAGCAACCAATTACCTGCAAAGATGCATGACCAACTCAACTTGTTTCCTGGTAAGAGGTTAGCCGGCACCTCGAATACGTCAAGACTGGATAGACTCAAGAAGTAATGGTAGTGTGGCCCTAAATACTATAGGTTAGGTAAGGCTAAGATAGTTATGTAATCGTTGGGGTGCCGATTTACTGAAGGGGCAGTAATATCGCGAACCGGTTATATTTGAGATAGAAAATATTAAGTCGCTTCAATTCAAGGACTTCCTTAATAATTGCTAATAAGTAATTTTAATGTTAATCGGGGAAAATGAGGAAGATCCATGGGTCAAGAGTCAAGAGTTAGATTGTAATCTCAAAGGTTAAGTGCAGCAATAAATACTTCAGTCAAAAACATTTGGTTTCTTTTCGTTCTTTAATGGCCATTTAGATTAAGTAAGTAATCTTTTATTTCCTAGTAACATCCGTCAGTAACGTCACATTTGCCTTTGACAGGTTAACGGTATTATTACATTAAATTGTTAAATGCATCGCCAATGGAATTTTAAAATTTTAACCAAAGTGCATTTAAAAGTAGTAACGCTCAGTGTCATTTTTTATCAGCTATAATATATTTGTATTTTTTGTTTACTATATTTCATGAGTTTTAATAATGCGTATACGTACTTACTTAATGGCCTTTAGTATGTTTGTGTGTGACATCAATCACATATCCATTTATTTTTAATGGCTGTTAATATACTTTTGTATATGCCATCAATTATTTTATTTATATTGTTTGGTACCTTTTAATACGTTTGCATGTATTTAGTACACCTATGTGTATATTTGTAGTTTCATATATTTTAACACATTACTTCTGATGTATCACTAGGTTTAAAATCTGAAAACCATTACATCGACAATTATTGTCAGAGAAATTTCTTTACTAAAAGATTAGATTTTGTGGTACACTAATAATATCTTTGACGCGTTTAAAAATCAATAACAACATAAAAACGTGGCTTATATATTTAATGTTATTTAAGTCCTGCGCTGCTGTCTATTAGTATGTAATTGAATGCCTGGTGCTTAAGTACGAGTAGTAGATTTTTTAACTATTAGCTGTTAGTGCGTACATAATTATTGTAAGAAACGATGGAGTATGCTCGGAGAAATTAATTTTTACTCATTAATATTTCTAATTTATTTAAATACCTTCTAAAGGAATTTCAAATTCGATAAAAAGTCATATTATTGAAAATTTAAAACATTCCTTAAAAATAAACTGTTTAGAATTGTATATTACAAAAAATAATTCAATTTTGGACAAAAAAGGTTATACCCTTTATTATGTGGAAGAACATATTTAGTTGTGAACTCCGCCCATGCTTATTTTGACCACAATTTTATGTATTTTTTAATTTATGTTAATTTGTTAATATGTATTATTTTAAAAAGAAGACTAAAGATAGATAAATAAATAAATATGTGGTAAATTAGTTAAAATTGTAGTGAAATTGTCTTAAAATTTTGATTTAAATCATATGATTTTTAAGCTGATTTATTGAAAACCAATCGAAAATTTAAAGAGTTTATTTAATTTTCTACAACGAACTAAAGGACTTTAATACATTTTATTATTCAATTATGCTCTAAGTGGGTATTTTCCTCAATCCCGAACGTAATGATTTCTGTAGAATTCACTAATCCATCTCAGATATAAATTCAGACCTTCAGTCGATTATATTTCATTCTTGTGTCAGTTGCCGTACATACCTGAGTAAGTTATTTATTTATTTATTTATTTATTTATTTATTACGGGAAACCCCTGTTTCAATAAAGAAAAATATATAATTATAACAAAAACATAAAATTAATTAACAATTGAGAGTACATATCGCTTAAACCTAGACTTAAAACTATTGTATGACGTATTAAATAAATCAAACCATTTATCTTTATTATATAAATTGGCACATCGCATCATTCTACTAATAGAGTTGTTTGAGCTACTATTAGATAAAAATGTATTTATACGAAACAATGGTCTGGTTCTTAACAATCGATTATTGCTTTCAAAATGAAAATCAAGTTGCTGCGTAAGGTAAGGACAGTCCATAGATCCGTTTATTAATCGATATAATACACACATATCCGAAAAGTTTCTACGGTCCTTTAAACTAGGCATACGAAGTGCATGCATAATATAAGAATAATCACCCTGATTATGGGAAATGCCACTTTTATATTCAATAAACCTAAAAAATTTGTTTTGCACTCTTTCCAAAGAATTTATGTTGCCTAGTGTATGAGGGCACCAAACAACAGCCGCATACTCAACATGACAGCGAACTAGAGCACAATACAAAGATTTAATGCAGGTTGTGTTGAGTTGCCTAGCATTGCGCCATACAAAACCCCACATTCTTAGAGCCTTCCCACACCCATTAGTAACATGTGCATTGAAAGTCAACTTGCGATCAAATAAGACACCTAAATCATTTATTTCAGATATTTTTGCAAGTGGTTTTGAATCAATGCTATAAGTGTAGTCGATTATTTGTGAACTTCTACTGAATGATATTGAACAGCATTTATTTATATTTAAGAATAATTTGTTTGTAATACACCAGTCATTGATGTTATTAATATCATCTTGGATGGACTTACAATCATTTATTGTGGTGTGGTTTTTGATATCATCCGCATACATTAGGAAATGACAGTTTTTTATTACGGTGTGTATGTCATTGATAAATAGGAGGAATAATATAGGGCCCAAGTGAGAGCCTTGAATTACCCCCGATGATACCTCAATATTACAGGACATAAAGTTATTAATACGCACAATTTGTATCCGATGTTGCAAGAAAGACTGAATCCATGATACTGTTGATTTATGAAAACCTAACCCGTTCAGCTTGGTTAAGAGAATGTTGTGATTAACTTTGTCAAATGCCTTGGAAAAATCAGTATATATTGAGTCCACTTGGTATTTTTTTTCCAAGGCATTTGAAAGGTACTGTTCGTAGCAAAGCAGATTAGATACAGTTGATCTTTTAGGAACAAAACACTGTTGCTGAGGGGATATAATTTGGGTAGACATCCATGCTATTTGATCTGCGATCAATTTGTCTAGCATTTTGGGAATAACTGACTGCATACAAACGCCCCTGTAATTTTCCGCTAAATTGCGGTCGCCAGATTTATATATTGGGGTGATATAAGTAGTTTTCCATTTTTTGGGAAAAGTTCCCGATATTAAGGATTCTGACATTAGTTGGTAGATTGGGTCACAAAGCGAGTAGATACAGTTCAATAGGAGGCAGCTTGGTATACCATCAGGGCCTGCTGATTTGCTAAACTTAAGTTGAGAAATTGAATTAAATACTTCTTCTTTGCAAATAGTAAGAGGATAGCTATTAACTGGGTCACTGCTAAATGTACAAACAGAAGCGACCTGTGTAGGATCATTTGAGTATGCAGTTGAGAAAAACTTTGCAAATAAATTTACTATGTCCTCACACTTAGAGCTTTTGTCTTGTTTGAATTCAATTGTTATAGGGATACTATTATCGTTTTTTTTATCTCTAACGTATTGCCAAAAACCACTAGGATTTATGGTGAGATTTGTTTCGATAGTGCTTAAGTAATTATTGTAGAGAGTATTGGACAATGACTTACACTGTCTCCGTAAGTCAGAAAAGTTCTTATAATCCTCAGGCAAATGGGTCTGCGTAAAACGTCTGTGAGCTAGTTTTTTAGTATAGATCAGATTTTTAAGTTCAGATGTCATCCATTTTGGATAATAACTACCGGATAACTTAATTAATTTTAATGGAATGTAAGTGTCTATACCAAGCTGAACCACTTCATAAAATTTGTCTGTCATTTTATCAATGTTATGATCAATGAACAAATTAGACCAATTTATAGAATGAAAATAGCGATTCAGTGCATCATAGTCAGCAAGGTGGTAAAGAAAAATCTTCTTGGTAGTGTTCAATTGCTGAGAATTAGTTATGGGCAGAAAAATATCATATGCTGAATGATGTTCACTTGAATTTAATAAATTGTTCAGGGCCAGAGACACTTTGGCGCCACTTACGTTCGAGAAAAATAAGTCTAAAAATACTTGTCTAGGATTAGAAATGGTGTTTATTTGAGGTAAGTTTAAAAAATTGTAACTATTAACAATAGAGTTAGATTTTGCATCTGAGGAATTAAGCGTTTGAATAATCAACCCATTGTCATTCCATTTAAGAGATGGTAAATTGTAATCGCCACATATTATTGTTTTATCAACCTCATACTGTTCATGAATGTGCTCAAGTGCTGAGCAGTGGTTGAAATAAACGTCATTGGGAGATTTCGGGGCAATATACACTCCTCCAATAATTATATCAACACTGTTTATTGATAATAAAACAAAAATGTGTTCAATATTACAATCCCCTAAAATTTGACGCGCTTGAAAACATTTTTTAATTGCAATCAGTATCCCGCCGCCTCTAATATTACCGCTCACAGTACGATTCGTTCTAAAAACATTATAATTATGCAATTGTAGTTGACTATTTGTTATGTCCTCATATAACCATGTTTCGGTTAAAATAATTACATCTAAATCATTGCAATTAACAGAAATCATAAGATCCTTAAGTTTATATTTCATTATATTTATTTTAGTAAGCGTTTTTATTTGTATTTAAAATCAATTTTATAATGAAGCTGTACTGAAAAGAGCGAAAGTTAGAAACACGTGTCTGCAGTGATTATAAACTTGAATGCTAGATTTTTTAATTGCTTTCGCTAATTGAATTTAATGAAATCATTTTAAATTCAATTTTTGTTCATAATTTTTCATGTTATAGTCATGTTTAAACAATAAATCACATTATATTATTTATTTAATAGAAATTCAAGAGAAATAATTTCATTCAAATTAGTGTTGCTTTGATAGCTACTATTCGTAACACGCAAATTAATTTTGATTTATTCAATGTCTGTCGAGGTACTAGCCAGATAAGTAGTTGTTTCAAATTAATTTGTTTTGTAGTCTTAGTAATACTTACTGTTGTAGAATCACGAAATGTTTTCGTATTTTTAAATTTATTATTTGCAAATGTATATTTAGAAAGTACTGAAAAGTAGTCTATTGCGAAGATGCACCAACCAGGTTTTCAGCAAATATAAGACAACATAGGGTTGTGAACATCATAAGTTTTAGTAAAACTGAGTTTTCTCAAAAGCATTGTAGAGTTTGTAGGAAAAAAAACATGCAAAGGAAGAGATATCCCCTCTATGCTCATATTGCCAATCTCCTATAGAAAATACATAGGTATGAGAAAGTGTTCCTCAAATCATCATACCAAAGAGAATTTCTAAAGAAATAATTCATAAAGTAATAATATAAAAATACGAAAATATTTCGTGAATCTACAACAATGAGTCTTACTAAGTCTTAAAAAAAATAATTTTGAAACAACTACTTCTCAGGCTACTACCTCGACATAGGTTATATAGGTTATAGGTTAAGTAGGGTCTTAGTGAGGTGTGTTAGCCTCTCGTGAACTGCGACCTAACAGATCTATTGTTCTACCCTTAACCAATCACTTCCCAAGCAGTCCCACGTCCACCATGAACCTGGTAACTATCTTGGGGGTGATAATGCTCACTTCTTCGGGGGATAATCGGTCCCTGCCGAAGTGTGAAAGACGCTTGTGAGCAATCGCGACACAAGTGCATAGTATGTGCTCGGTAGTTTCATCTGCCGAATCACACAATCTGCAGTTTCCACTTTCCTCTTTTCCCATTTTCCGCAAATGGTATCGGAGGGCACAATGCCCTGTCATGAGTCCGGTGAAAGTTCTTAGCTCGTTCCTTGTGAGTTCAAGCACCTTGTGGCTGTGATCGAGTTTCAGGAGTCGTTTTGATTGACGTAGACCTGGTACGTTGTTCCAATACTTAAGTCTTCTGTCCTCTTCCCATTTTTGCACCACCTCTCTTCTATGCGCCATGGGGAGTCCACAAAACGGCTCTGGTCCTATAGGAGTGGCATTTGCACCTCTTTTTGCGAGTTCATCGGCCACTTCGTTGCCTTTAATATCCCCGTGCCCTGGGACCCACATGAGGGTCAACAAGTTGTTCTTCGCCAGTTGCGAGAGGGATCTTCGACATTCCCAGACAGTCCGTGAGCCGTGACTATAGGCTCGAACGGCCTTTAATGCGGCTTGGCTGTCTGAGCAGATGTATATATGCGCGCCATTTAGGTGCCTATCCAAGCATTCTCTGGCGCACATATCAATTGCAATCGTTTCTGCTTGCAAAATCGTGGGCGTCGTGCCCAGAGCCATGAAGCTCCTGTGGTTTTGGTTAGGCCCATAAATGCCTATTCCAGTACCTCTCGTATTCTTGGCACCATCCGTGTACCAGGCTGATATCCCTCGTCCAAACTCCTTGACTCTCATCAAAGCCGTTTTGGGGTCTTCGATCGACACCTTAAACGGTAATTCGAATTCGAGCTTCCTCGACATAATGTCCGTCGGTTTGGACAGAAGGGCCGGGTCGATTTGCTGCAGTATTTCTAAGTGTCCTGTCCAGTCCCCCGGCAGTGTTTTCTTCCTCTGGTGTAGTCGGAGGGCTGCCACAAGTCCCTCTTTTTGTACCACTAGATGGAGCGGTGTGAGACCAATGATTGCCTCCATTCCCGCGGTTGGGGTCGTTTGCATGGCCCCTGTGATGCTTAGACATGCTAAACGTTGAAGCCTATTCAGCTTCTTTTGCGTGTCTAGTTTTTGGGTCTTCGGCCACCACACGAGGGCAGCATAGGTGACAATGGGTATCACTGCCGTTCTATAAAGCCAATACGTGATTTTGGGCTTTAATCCCCAGGTTTTTCCCATAAGCCGCCGACAGGCCCAAAGCGACATCGTTGCCTTTGCCATGATTTTGTCGACATGCTGATTCCAAGTCAGTTTGGTATCCAGAATTATACCCAGGTACTTTACTTCGTTGGAGAGATTTATCTCTATTCCATTCAGCGAGGGAGCCTTTATGTGCAGCTTCCTTCTACGCGTGAATGGAACTATGATCGTTTTATTCGGGTTGATACTTAGTCCTTCCCGAACACACCAGTTATTGATGCTATTCAGTGCTTTTTGCATTAGGATTGTAAGAATGCCTTCATGCTTGCCCCTGATTATTACGGCGATGTCATCTGCATAGCCTTACCTCGACATTGAATGATACAAAATTAATTTGCGTGTTACAAATAGTACTACTATTATAACAACACTAATTTGAATGAAATTATTTCTGTTGAATAAACTAATAAATGATAAAATGTACTTTAGATTGATTAAATGTGACTATAACATAAAATATTATGAACAAAAATTGAATTTAAACTGATTTCATTAAATTAAATTAGGAAAAGCAATTAAAAAAAATCTAGCATTCAAGTTTATAATCATCTGCAGACACGTGTTTCGATCTCTTCACTACAGCTTTATTATAAAATTAATTTTAAATACAAATAAAAACATTTACTAAAATAAATATAATGAAATATAATAATAAATATAATGAAATATAAATAACTTACTCCCGGCATGTACGGCAACTCACACAAGAATGAAATATAATCGACTGAAGGTGTAAATTTATACCTGAGATGGATTAGTGAATTCTACAGAAATCATTACGTTCGGGATTAAGAAAAAATACCCACTTAGAGCATAATTCAATAATAAAATGTATTAAAATCCTTTAGCTCGTTGTAGAAAATTAAATAATAATTTAAATTAAATAAATTAAGTATTTAAAGGACTAAGTTTTCTTGTAAATAGTTTAAATCCGGTAGTATTGGCGATTCACAGCACGTACGTCAATCTTTTGAGAGGGTATTAAAACAACTACTTTGCTTGCTAATACCTCGATAGAAATTAAAATATGTAAGAGCAATGCGGGTATTACAAATAACACAACTATCAAAGCAATACTAGTTTGCATGTTTGAGTTAATTTTATTGTAATGAAAATAACTAAAAAAGTATATAATGTAATATAATGGTGTGGCTTTTATAGTTATTTAATTTATAACATGCAAATTACTTTTGTATAATTAAATAACTGTCGTAGAGTATTTTTAAATTTTAATCTCACTAATATCACATGTCAACCATACGGAAATAAAAAAGATTAGACAGTGACAAAGCAAGCAATTTACGTGTGTTCTAGGTGTGCTTCGTAATTAATAATACTATGCGGGTGCATGCACACACATATACAGAATGTATGGATTATATTAAGTTGCAATATAATATTACGTCATATGTTCATACTAATCTATTGTTTGCACAAGAGTAGACGTGATAATTGTAACTATCGCAATTTGATGTATGCACAATGCAGTCATACAGAGAAATTAATTGTACTTAATTTATACACAATAGGATTATATAAATCTTATTGCAATACATAAACTATAAAAAAGTTAAGAATAATGTTGGCTGTAATAAATACTTTTATTTAGTAGATACTATTAAAAGCAGAAGAAAACAAATATTATGTTTTAAAACTTATATAAATTTTTACCAACAAAATAAAGAAGTAATTTATATAATAGTGTTGATCACTTTACTTTTATGTTTTAGAAAGTCATAAATATTAGAAATGACAATGAAAATATGATTTATAATTTAATTTTTAGAAAATTCCTGGTGCATTTTTACACATACAAGGTAAACAAGCGTCGCTACAATGTAAACAACTCGTTTCATTTCTAAAATACTGCCGCCGCCTTTTCGTAATGCTTAAACGCATATAATCCCGCTGAGCTCTTCGCCCCCTCCACCCTCCTATTTATAAAAGTGGGTCGCGAGCTGTTTTCCCGAACGATCCCTAATCCGCCCCAATTACCGAGACATTATACCGCGAGTGGGCCGTGCGATCCTCCCCAACCCCCTGATTTATACCGGAACGCCGTAAAAAGTGGCGCCTAATTGCGAAGGCTTAGCGGATATTATGCGGCCGAAATTAATGTGTTCTGCACGGCGGGCAACTGTATTTCAAAAGGAAGATAAAGGGAAAACAAAAACGCTTTGCTGTTGCTACCTTGGCGATGAAGACCTTATCTTGCCGGTGGGAATTTGAATTAAAAAAATATGACAGTATTATACGGGTCTTTTGTATTATTAAATCTAGATTAGTTCATTTTTATATTTCAACCTTGTGTATCAAATTTGAACATCTATATAGTCTATAATATAAAATCATGTAATTGTTTTTCTGTCAATTACTTTATTAGATTTTAGAGGTTGTATTAAATTAATAGTTATTTAAGGTACAAGTGTAAAAAGTGATGCTTTATTGCACGAACTGGCGTTTAAAAACACGAGCGAGGAACGAGCGAGTTTTTTAAAGCCAGGAGTGCAATAAGAAACTTTTTACACGTGTGCCTTACAAAATTTCATCTTCGATCGTGCAGCAATTGTCAAAGAATATGTTCATATGAGTAATATTTTAATGTCATTTCAATTATTGAATAATTGAAAATATATTTTACCCACAGTGCATTAATGAAAACGTTACTTAGCAACAGGTAAACAATTTGCACAAATGTCAGCCGCCACTATTATTTGTGGAATAAAGTTTCATTCTACTGTAATCGCTTCGATTTGCATTAAATTATATCTTCAGAGCTCCCAAATCTGCAATTCCGGTTATATTATACAGTTTAATAGTTATTTGTATAAAATAATAATAATTTAAGTTTTTTCGTTGAAATTTTGTGCTATAATATATATTCATCTGTCAGATTTGACAGTTCTGTGCACTAAAAACAATTTGACATTTCCGTGCAATAAAAACGTAAAAAAGCACTTTTATAACGAAAAATTATGCAAAAAGCGTCTACTTTCTGTACGAAATTATTTTTTGTTTCGGGTAAAGATCATACAGATAAATTTAGAATTACTTTAAATATCGGCCTAAAATTTATATGTTAATTTTGATTGATCAGTAAGAATCTAAGATGCTAGAGTGGAAAACAATATAAATATACAATCATGGTAATTAAAGCATAGACTTTAGGAGATGACAAACAAATTATGTCTGAAAATATAGAAAAATATAATGGTAATCGTGCTTTTATTTTTTTGTTGCTTAGAAAATCACTGCTTTATTATATACATAACATCAATCATTTTAAAAGTTTATTAAACTTCTTTTCCTCATATGTGCCAAAATTAGAATCCTGCAGTATTATACATACATACTATAAGAATATAATCCTCTTCCTGAAAGCCCTATACTTCTTAATAAATGAAAGAAAATGATTTTTCTCTTGAAAACCAAAATAATTAAGAAAATTTTATTTAAATAAATTATGCCCAATCAGTTTATAGACAATACATTTTATTTAAAAAGTTTCGTAAAAAATATACTTTCTTACCAAAAGTTTTTGTAGGGCTTCCTATAAAGAATAAAAGCTGATGTTTAAAGTTTAGGTTTAGAATTTTTTGTGGTCTTTGGGACACATCGCCCAAGAACAGACACACACACATAAAGACACATTTTTTTAGAAAAATTGCGATAAACATTTTAGGTGCATAAAATTTTACTAATAAACTTTCCATTTCGTCAGTCCAAAAAAGGTAACTTTCAGTTAAAAATCTTTAGCATGTTTTAAGATAAAGCATACAAGGGCAGATACATTTTGAAATTAGTGATTGATGAGGCTGACAGATGTTGAAAGTTCATCTTCACTTTATATGAATAAAACTATATAAGTACTTTCAAAAATATATTGTAAGACGCTACAATTATTTCGCCACACTGTGGCTTCTGCAGGCGAAGAAATTGTGTTAAAAATTGTAAGGTATATAATGTTTTAAAAAAAAGATTGTGAGTTATTGCTTATTTTTTTTATCTACCAAACCGCTTTCTTTGTTTCTTTTATAAATAGCCAAATAAGTTGTTGAACTTGTTTATATTATTCATATTTTTCCTATCTAAGCTTGGTGGTCATTTTGGTTCTTTTTGTTTTAATCAATCAATAACATTAACTTATGTAAACTTCTATATACACTGTGTCCCAATTTCGATGCTCACCATTGGTATCTCTGTTATTAGAAGAGATAGAGAAATGGTTAAGTGGGGAAAGTTTTGCAGAAATCAGTGCTCTTAAAAAGTCCTATTTTAAATTCACCTTAACTTTTTTCAATTTTAAGATATTTTGAAAAAACAATATTCGCCAATTTTAATTTTCCTCAATAACTGGATAACGCTTAACGCGAGCGCTATTAAACCTTTACATTATTCAGAGAGTTTTTAAAGACAATTTTTTTGGTATAAACCGAAACTCCTGATTCGCATTTGTTTCCAGGTTATTAGCGTTATCTTTTGTTTTTCTTATAGTGACCATATTGGATTTTTGGTTTATAGTATAAAAATGATGTATAAAATGCCTGAATTTGTTTAGTTACAAGCAAAATAACAATAAAAACGTAAATTAATCATTAATATGAAATTAGTAGGCTATTATGCAATTAAACGCCAATGACAAATGAAAGTGAAACGGCATTTTAAGTAATAATGTAAAATAAAGAAACAATACTGACATTTTAATTTCATTATTAACAAAATACAGGATGTCCAATAAAATTAGTAAATCATAGAACTAAACATGAAACAAAACGATAACCTGTCAAAGTACAATTAGCGCTGCAGAGATAAATTAATTAAAGTAATAAAGTATTTATTCTCAAGTATTACGATATATATTGATAATGGCACATACATATTCAAACGAAGATAATGCACTGCAAATGCATGCACGAGGTATGCACAGCGTTTTCCAGAAATACGACCATGACACAGGACAATTTTTTAGAAGACTAGTTACCAATTTACAGAATTTTAGAAGCTTCAAGCAAAAATTAACTAACTATGAAGTTAATGATTCTGATACACGTCGAATAATATTTTACAGAACGTTACGAACAATTCCAGCACATCAGTTAGTCGTGTAGCTCGAGAAACAGAGATTTCAAAATCTATCGTTCACAGAACTTTGAAGAAAAACAAGTATCACCCTTACAAACCAACAATTATAAAAGATTTAAGTGATAATAGCTATCATCGAAGATTGCAGTTTAGCAGGTGGTACCTTCAAAAATGTGTAGATGACGTTAATTTTCCTAGGAAAATAATATGGATGGATGAAACATGATTTACTAATTGTGGAGTATCATCATTGGTCTACTAAAAATCGACATTTGGTAAATCAAAGAAGATTTCAAGTTCGATTTGGTTTTAATGTCTGGTGCGTTTTAATTGGTATGAAATTTTTCACTTAATAGGTCCTTTTATCTTTAATTATAGTTTAACTGGTAACAGATATTTATAGCTACTAACAAATAAGATAATGCCTGCTTTGAGACAAATTATTAATCCCAAGGACATGCAAAACATCTGGTTCCAGCAAGATGGTTGCTCGGCCCATAACACTTATAACGTCCAATATTTGTTGAGAGTAAACTTTAATGAAAGAGTGATTTCAAATAATGGACCAATGCAATGGCCGGCAAGATCACCCGACCTTAACCCCCTTGACTTTTATTTATGGGGTACCACTAAAATTAAAGTGTTTAGCTTTGAACCATCAGAAACTCGGGAAATTTTAGAACAAAGAATAATAAATGTGCTACGATTAGTAAACGGAAACACACTACGTAGAGTTTGTAATTCTGTTAGAACAAGGTGTCGAAAATATGTGGAACAGAATGGTCGTTATATTGAATAATTTCTTTGTGTGAATATGAAATTTAAGTACTTTTTATTTCTATAATTTTGTTATCGTTTCGTTAGATTACAGTATTACTTAGAAATATCTTTTCACTTTCAATTGTCGTATTTAAGATTAATTTACGTTTTTATTAATATTTTGCTTGTAACTAAAATTTTTTTAGGCATGTTATACATCGTTGAAAAGCACTTTTTAAGCACTATCTAATAAGAAAAACAAAAGATAGCGCTAATAACCTGGAAACAAATGCGAATCGGGGGTTTCTGTTTACAACAAAAAAAATATGTCTTAAAAAAGTGTCTCGATAATGTAAAGGTTTAATAGCGGCCGCGTTAGGCGTTGTCGAGTTATTGGGAAAAATTAAAATTGGCAAATTTTGTTTTTTTTCAAAATATCTTAAAATTGAAAAAAGTTACGGTGACTTTGAAATGAGATTTGTTACGAGCACTGATTTCTGTCAATCATTCTCCATTTAACCGCTGCTCTCTTCTAATAACCAATGGTGTGCATCGAAGTTGGGTCACCATATTCTTTTGGAAATTGTGTACTTTAATATGGACATTATGTTCTACAGATATAATAATTCTGCATCTAGTTTAATTTACTGTATGTGAGCTTAAAATTCACAATTTGTATTTTCGGATATGCATAATTGTATTTCCATTTCAATTAATAGTTAGGTTTACATTTAATTTATTTGAACTATATGCATATTTACAAATTAATTGAATTTTAGTTTTCACATCGGCATGTTGAATAGAAAATTAATGATACATGCTAAGTTTTGTTTTTGTTTAAAATAATCATTGAACAACAATGTAAATGTACCCATATATTATAAAAAGTATAAAAATAAATATTTTAATAAAATAATGACGCTTGGATAAAAGCATTCGTAAACAGCGTTAAAAATGTCCCTTGTGTATTCTGGTAAGGACACCAAGGGAAATATTTAGATGCATTGGAATGTAGACCGAGCAGGCGGTGGCAGCAATCAAATCGCATTAAAATTCACTCCATTTTGTTGTATCTACAAGTTCCAGCGCCAGGCAGGGTCCGTTTTGCAAGGTGACGTCCCGACTCACGGAATAGATGTCAATTTCAGATAACAACTCTTATTCGCACAGCCATTCCGCCCGAAGTAAGTGCTCGTAAATAGCGAACTGACAAAACTATCTATCAGAATGTGCATGTAGTTGAACTCGGCCATAAAATGTACTGCTAGTCGCAAAATTTATCGTTCTTTTCTTTTTTGTTAAACACGTCAACATGGGAATAGTCAAAGGCTCTATAAACTTAAATTATCTTTTTTTAAATATTCAATATAACTTTTAAATGATAACCTAAACCAATTTAACATTTGCATGCACTTAGTTGCAGTGTTATATGTATTTTATTTTATTTGTATTTCAAAGGAAGTAGGCTGAAACTATAGAATATAAAATTAGATATATTTATTTCAGAAAATGTAATGTAAATGATTAACTATTATCTTATTATCCAATTATAACGTATTTGTAATAACACGAGGTGTCAAATAGAAATCATTATTAGGGCAAATAATTGCGTTTCTTTCCTGTATCAATTAATAATTCACAATTATTTCATTAAAAGTAGTTATTATTCACGCATTAACTTTCGGTTAGCATCAATTCGTATTTAGTCTTTAGACATTGCGTATTGAGTTCGCATTAGATACATATTCTGTAATCTTTGGTAACATTATGTAATCTTAAACGAAACAAATTGTTGTTTAAAACTCTTTGTTTTCAAGAGAAAATAAATTCTGAAAACTTTTACTGTAAGTGTGAATCTAGATTACAGCTCAGCTGAGCTTAAAAGTAACCGATAATAATGAACAAGGACCAAGAGATCACAAAAAATTATGATCAAGACCCAACCCAATTATAGGCAGCCCAAACCCCAAGAACCACTCTCTACTGACTATAGAAGACTAGAGTTTCAGTGCAGAATTCATATATGTCCATTAAAAACTTACACGCGCTAAACAATATATACCATGTGTATTCTGATTTTATCCCTATATCCACAACAACACTACAAACAATATAAATTTTAATTTTAAAAATAAATTATTAAGATTATTAATTGTTCGCCTAAATATGTGTAATAAATGTGTTTCAGAATTTATTAGAAATTCTGATGAACTACGTCAATTTACAGAAACGTGAAAAACTAATTAATTTATTTTATAATGCATAGCAAACAAGTTTTTAAAATAAATTTCTTTTGTTCTAATTTATTAATTAACAAGCAAAACTCGTTTAATGGCGAATTTACACAGTAGTATAAAAGGGATCATTAAAAAATATTTTAATTAGAAATTTCTCTGATTCAAGAGACAGAACAAAAACGAAAAAAAAAACCGAAACACAATTTTATAAAGGATTCTTAATTAACAATATCTTAATTAACAAACAAATATACAAATAAAGTAAATACATGTTACATGTCTTATATCATATTCAAAATAATGAAACATATTTGTGGTGTTATCGATCTTTAACCGCCTCTCGAAAAGTGTTATGCAATGGCTATCTGCAGACACGTGTTTGGCTGTATTACAGCACCTCAGTGCAGCAATGTCATAACTTACGTCCGTCTTTTCTAGTGCAGAAATGCTCAGTGAAAATAATATTTTGATTATTTTTACAATTTAAACAAACGGCAATACATTTACAGAAAATAAATTTACTCGTACAATAGACAAAAATATAATCAAAACTGGTGATGTGGCCATCATAGTACTATCCCTATATTTTTCTCGAAAACCATGACGTTTCATAAAGATGCCATTCTTAATAATTTACTTAATTTTAAATTCTTTACAATTATTTGTTATATAAATTTCATATAACTCCTATAGTTTATTAACAAAAAGCAAAAATTTAGAAAAAATAATTTTTAAAGTTAAGAACTTTACACAAAACATGTTTTTAAAAAACTTGTTCAGTTTCTCATTCTCTTTAACTTTTTTTTGAAAAGTTATATAATAATTTTGATATTTACAAAAATATCGGGAAAACCAAAAACGGCCTATATTGATATTCAGTTCTTTTTCGAACAAATATAAGAAATTATCCTTATTTATGATAAAAGATATGAGTTCACAATACATAGTGAAGTTGTTATTTGTTTCCTTGCCAATTCTAGCATTCCAATAGCTATAAAAGAAAATCCACATATTAGCGTTCGCCAAGTTAGCCGTATCCAGAATACCCCTCCTTCTTCTGTACAAAAGGTTTTATATTATAACTCATATTTTGTGATAAAATTTTATATTTAGGCTTATCTAGTTGAAATGAAAAAACAAATAAAAACTTTATTCAACTTGTTTATTTATTGGCGCATAAGGCGAAATTTGCGGTAGTAACAGTTTACTCAATGCGGTTCCAAGCTTTTGTTGTTATCTTTTACAATGCCTATGTTGTCAAAACGCGCAAATTTTCATCAACTTTCTAAGTTTGATAGAGGGCGGATACTTGAACTTAGAGAGACTGAACTCTTTTTCGAGAAATTAGGGACAGGGTGCACAGAAGTTTAGATACTAGTAAGATGTTATCGGGCATGGGATCAAGAGGGTCGAACACGAAGAACTAGATGTAGATGTCAGAAGATGACGTGGTGAAAGAAAAAATCACACTGTGGTTATGGTATGGGGTGCCAATGCTTATGACTCTAGGTCACAGCGTTACATTGAAAATAATATTCAACCTCATCTCCTATTCTCTCTTCAGACATTGCCAAATCCAACGTTTCAGCAAGATAATGCTCATCCATACATTGCATAGCCACAATGAACTTATTTGAGTACGCTAAAATCAATTTGTTGGCCTGGCCACCGAGGTCACCGAATTTATCTCTAATTGAGAATGTGTGGGATATCATGGGCCGAATATTCCATAATTTGCAGTTTCCCCCTCAAACTATAGAAGCACTTCTTCGAAATGCGTTAGTAATTGCTTGGAACGAGATACCACAAGAAAACACCAATCACTTAATTATAGGCGCCTTAAAGAGTATATAACACAGGTCCCATTTAAAATAACGGGAGTTTTAGCTGTAACCCGAAGGGGGTTGAAGGTAGGGATCACATTTTTACGTTGAATAATGTTAATTTATAATTCAATTTATAATTTAAATTTGACGTGTTACGGTTTTTTTTTCTAAATACAAGTAACCAAAATAACAATTAATAACAAAGTTTCAATTTACTTCTGTTCATTATTTCAATTGATATATTTAAATAAATCAAGTATATTTAAGTTATATTACGTATTATATTAAATTTCGCATACGAAATAGCTCCGCCTATCTCTTTAATATCTTACTTATATAGAATAAACGTCGATGAATGGACACTATGTATATATATTCTTGGGAAAGATTAATGCGAAATTTGTTTAATGCAAGCAAAAACCGGACCGAGCAAGTGGGCGAATTCGACCCCGGAACACGCGCCGAAAACTTTTAATAATAAACAAGCGTCCATTATTCCACTGGCGCACACTCCCATACATCCATCCACCCCACACAAACTGTTGTGTTGGTCCCGAATGAAATCCGACTCTAATGTGTCCCGTTCCTCCATCAAATCTCGGTCCGCTTTATCCGGAGCCCTTTGAATGATTTACAAACAGATTGTTACATGATAATTGCCTGTTAAATTATCGCAGAGCTTAACGCACACATCCGATGCCGCCCTCAGGATCCCTGTGTTTTAGGCGGAAGGGATGCTGGGTTCTATAACACCCCCTTCCGCCCACCAAAGACTTCCATTAGAGGCGGCGAACAATGACGCGATTGCGAAAATCGACGATATACCAGATGCGGTGATTGATGTGTGCTGTGGGATTTTTTTATATTTTATCACACGCATAAATCAAGCTCGTGGGAAAATGATGAGAACGAGATAAAGATTTTTCTTTACTTTGATAAAATGTCTTTTCATTTGTTTCGAAAGTGAAATTATCGAGAGCAGGGCGATTTATTTAACTGGGTTGCATGGGCGGGATAAGTGCGACTAAAGGGGTTGGTTTCTTCTGCCACAAACTTGCGGAACATCTGCAACTGATGCAACCCGTAGCAAAACATGATCGGCCAGCAAGAAATTCCTGCAACTCGAACAACAGTAAGGTAGTAGACGAACGGGGAACAATTATATTACCATGTTTTTGCAATACAGATGTTTCTGGCTTCAATGATGCCATACATTTCCTATTACTTTCTGTTCAAATACTTCAGCTGTAATTACTTAATTTACATATAAATTACACTTTTACAAATAAATTATACGTGGCTTATATACTAATGAATGTTATGACTCGTGTAAATATTAATAATAACATTAATTATTATTTCTGTCCAGCGGTAGAAACCAATTAGAGGATAATATAATTAAAATGTAATACTAAGTAATTAAAATTTCGAATAATAGGAAAAGCTACATGAAACTTATTAAAATATTAAATTTAATATAAGGTAATTGCAACAAATTATTAATTACCAGAAGCAGAAAGTAAATAAAATAAAAACATATCTTCTACAAGACCATTTGCATATTTACTTATTCCAAAAATTTTAGCACTATACTTGACAGTTGTTACATGAAAATTATTTGTGTATCAAGAAGATGGTCTGAAAATAGCAAATTGCACTTTGACAGGTAAATATGGAAAATTATAATAATTAGTAGTTTTGCTGCAAATATTTTCAAATTATCAGCGTATGTGATAAATATCACTCATGTATAATACGAATGATAGAGATATAAAGAACCCTCAAGGGAGAGCTAAATTCGGATAACTTGTAAACATTATTAGCTCGGTTATATACATAAAACTAAATTAACTAAATAAAATAAAATAAAATAACCTAAACATTTCTAGCCAAAAATATTTATAATCATTAGTGTCAACAGCGCAAAAAAAAACTTGTGCGAATGGGCATCTCCGTCATGATTGCTAAGCTAATTGCTAATTGGTCAAACATATAACCATGCTAGTCTTTAGAAATCATTGACTTAACTGTCAATTTTAAAATGCATAATATGTTTAGACATTTAGGCAAAATTATTTAGTATAGAGAGAGTGCGATAATTATGTATTTTTATCTTCATCGCGTTTTTATATGTTTGTCAATATTTGGATATGAGTTAGAACATACTGCGAATTTAAAAATAATTACCAATGGTTTTACTAATATAGGTTTACAATTATTGATCAAAATTAAACTTAGCACTTGAACATCACCTTAAGTGCCAGTATTATTTAGTTTATTATTACTTTTTAACACATATTTAACACCATAAAATTGTAAAATAAAAAGTGTTTAAAACACTCTCGTATTCGGTGATAAATAAATATTAGATTGATGAGGCTTTTACTTGGTGAAATTCCATTATATAGGTGATAAATAGAACACTTGGGTTTTTATTATTTCTAAATGGGTCAAATTTCTTAGCTTATATCATAGCCAATCAAAGCCAAATATTACGATCAATGGGTTATGTTGAAAATAAGACACTCTAAGCGTGGTGTAAAGAAATATAATGTTATAAGCCGTTAATTGTTACTGATAGGTTTTGAAACCTAGCATCCAGATCCAGACAAATAACAACAATAGTATGGAAAACCAATACTAACTAAAATTTAGTATCACAAGTAACCAATCAACTAGTACCCCTAAATTAAATCCAGCTGACAAAGGACACCCAGAAAAAATCTGGGGTGATATTTACAAGATCTGACGAAAACTTAAAAAGTATTTTTCATAATATTATGTCCTATTAAACGAATTCCAAAGACAATTTAGTAATAATGAATCCAAATATCTCGAAAATAAATAGACTAATTAAACTCCGCAATAGCCAATTCCTATCCATGCCTTAGTATCATATCTGTCTTCTACTTTGTACGAATCTTTCTAAATCAATCATTCCTATAATTATATTTTGTTTCCTATTTTTAAATCAAATTTATAAAATAAGAATTCCAATTAGCTAATTAATTAATCTCATATATCAAAATTCCAACAAATGTCATAGTATCTATTTTGTCAAAATGTCAAAGTAACTAATTCTTTAACTCTCCTTTCCAAAATCATGTTAATTTTTATTCTTATTTCTAATTTATTCAGGAAGCACAGGCTTCCCGAATTTCTACATGCGTTGTCGTCTATATGCTTCGCATGTACACAGTAGGTGTTGGGGATTTTCCTCTTCTTTAAGACATGCACAGCATACAGAGCTTTCCTCGATTTCCATCCTAGGTTTGTGCTTATTTAAGTCACAGTGTCCAGTGACTAGTCCCGTAATTTTTCTTAGTTTTAATCTGTTCAGTCCTGAGAGCATCAGTATGTTGTTAGGTACTGGACCATCTAAGAAGAGTCTCGTATGCCTCATTCCCTTTTGGTTGTGACATTTCTTTTTGTGCTCCTCTGCTAGCTGGCGTCGAATTATTTCTTTTCCGGTTTCGTGGGGTATACCGAAAGCGGGTTCAGGTCCTATGAATTCACCTGCTACCCCTTGTTTGGCTAACAAGTCGGCCCCTAAGTGATCTTAGGCATCCGGCCTATTTATGAAGGTCATAAGCAGCCTGAACTGAACTATTGGCGAGGCTAGGACTTTTAGGGCTACCTGGCTGTCCGACATGATGGTAATTGGTCCTTTGTTATGTCCTGATTCCATTACGTGATGAGCACACCAGTCAATGGCGGCTAGTACGGCCTAGAAGATGGAGGCATGTTTCCCCAGAGCAATCGCGAATTGTTTGCTTCGGTTGCACCCCCAATAGATGCCAGCCCCGGTTTCTTTAGTATTTTTTGGCCCCATCTGTGTACCAGATTGTTCCTTTAATCGTCCACTGGTACGCTCTATTTGTCCATTCACTCCGCTGTGTTGTTATTGTTTTAAATCTGCGGGATGGGTGTAAGATTTTCGTGAAGTCGAACCTCATTTTCAGGATCTCTTCTTCTTCTAGTACTTTAGATGTAGCTGATCTTGATGACCTCACATTTAGAGTGTGTTGATTTATGTGCATCCTATAGGCTGCCTGCCTAGTTTTCAATATATACAGGATGCGCCGAAGAAACTTACTTATTTGAAAGGTCAATAAAAACAAAAGTACTTCAGTTATTGTTTTATTTTTTTTATTTGAGAATACAATATCCCAAGTATTTTATTTGAGAATTTACATATTTATTAAAGGAGAATTATTAACTTCTATTTGATCATTGAAGAGAATACCTTTTTTATTATATTTATTAATTTCTAGTTTGTAATAAAAGTCGAAAGTTAAATTTGTTTGAAGAACTAGACATTAATAAATATAATAAAAAAGGTATTCTGCTGCGTTTATGACTACGATGTATAGCCATTTGGTCATACTGGGTCTCAGTTCCCATGTGCGTACTACCATTTTTCTGGTCGCAAAAAGTCCTCTCATGATCCTTTTGCTAATGCACTCCAGGTGGAAGTTGAAGTTCAATCCGGTATCAAGTATGACCATAAAATATTTTACTTCATTTTTGATTGGGACTTTAATTTTATGTCATCTCCTAGTGAAGGAAACGGTCGCCATTTTGACCGTGTTTACAGTTAACTCTTCATTCTACGTTATTAGGTGCCCTCTGCATCAAGTTTGATACAGTGGTCCCAAACTTCCCGCTTACTAGAATGGTAAGGTCATCTGCATACCCCAGTGCATAGATGCCTTGGTTTTCGAGTAACAGCAGAAGATCATAGCATCTTACCCGCAGAAATAATTATGGCACATCTCTAATTAATAACTGGAAAACAATAAATTTTAAACATTGTTTATATTTCTTGTCGATGAAGTTTTGGTCCGCTTCAAAGGTATAAATATATAACTCTTTTTCTAAATTTTATAAATAATAATCATAGTAAAATTAAATTCATCTTAGAAGTGAAAACTTATAAATCAATAAAGTTTCTAGATTTAATAATTACCCTATAGAACAATAAACAAATTGTTTTCTCCCGAGTGAAACTTTTCTTGTGTTCTCGTATTCGATTTTTGAAACTACGGTCTGTTTGTTCAGAGTATACAAATTTTTCCCGATTTGGTTTTTGCATGATTGATCAATTTATTGTATATTTATATTATTTGTCTTGAATTATTAACACTTTAATACTTCAATTCTCTAGTATATACGATCGAAATTTTTCTAAATATTATTAAATAATAATAAAGTTGATCGTGACAAAAACTCAGATACTTTCCAATATTTTATACTAACTATAAAAATCAAATAAATGTTTATAATATACTTTGAAATTGTTTATATTTATATTACGCAATATATTGTAGTATAAAACTTTGAAAAGTATCATTTCTCGTTAAAGATGTTTGTCTTTGTCTTATTTTGCTATCACCATATGAACCAGTAAACGTTGAGGAATTCAGCACAATAATTGGGACAATTTATTTATTAGGTTCTCAATAAATATTATAATAGGGTGTTTATATATGAAACTTGTACGTCCCAGTATATATAATTTTATTTTCCGAACTAGTTTCGAACGGAAAATAAAATTATATATACTGGGACGTACAAGTTTCATATATAAACACCCAATTACTCAACCCAGTAATGGATTACACCAAACCCTACTTAATATTATAATAGTTTGAGAGAATTATCTGTTGACTGTAATTAAAATAAACTTAAAATCAGAACAGAATAAAACCATCTAGTAGTACTAATTATCGAAAATTTATATATGCACTAAAAACTTCATATCTTTACATATTTGTACTAATTAAAACATTTAGAAGGATCCAGCATGTAATGTGAATGAGGAACATTGGCAAATCCACTACAACTCTTAAAATAAACATTGAATTATATCACACTAATTATATATTTTAATTTTAAATGAGGGTGAGTATATGCACATTACTATTGATCTTGTTACTGAGAATCTCGTAAATTAGTAATGCATTTATACGCCATTGTATTGAATGCACAAATAAAGTCCTTAATAAATAAAAATCGATATTATATAACTATGCATTGAACATATAAAATAGCGAAGTATGTAAAATAAATATTTAAATAAACTCTCTCAATCAACCACAGTAAACCAGTTAATAATATTAAGTATAGTAAGTAGTTAAGCAGGCTGAATGAATAAATTGCGAATGGAATGTTAGAAATTTTACAGCTTTAAATAGAAATATTAACCTTGGTATTACGGGAGAACAGGGAATCAGTGCTTATTCATTTCCTTCCCTCATGAAGTCATATATTTCCAATGATTATAAACTTTTACATATCTGATATATATTTTTTTAATTTTTACTATATTTACATATATATTTATAATAGTTTGAACGTAATCAATGAATAATAAATTATTACATATAAAAATAAAACAAGTATACTCTTTTATATGTATGAAACCGTTTCTTTCAGGATCAACATTTATTAAGACTTATCTCGGTTCGTACCTACTACGATTCTGAATATAAAAAGTAACCTATATATCGTACTAATAAACTTAATTTAAATGAAATGAAATTAACTCAAACTCAAGTCACCTACCAGGTCTCAGTAGTATTAATTCCATTTATAGTTAAGTCATCTCTTTGCTTTTATACATAACTTGTTTCTAACTCTCATTCACACATAACTTATGCTTTAACTATTACACTAATTATTACAGTGATTTGTATATTTGAAAACACACAAATAAGGTATGGATGGGAGAATATAGTTATCCTGTCACTCACCTTAGTTGATCTCTTTTAATCATTATACCTAAATCTAGCTGACACGCCTGCACTCCCAGCATTGAACCGATTTATTTTTCCAGGTGGCCAGGCCAGTACCTGTTGATCTCTAAATTCTACCTTCCGCAGTCTTTCTGCAACTATTTCCTTCAGTACAATATAGCTATTGTTTATTTTCCTCATTAAGTACTGAACCTCTATTTTTCTATTCTCTTACACGCCCTTATCATGGGCTACCATACAATAGCTTTAATGCTTATGTTTTACAACACATTCTGCCTTATAATATTCTCTTTTAACATACAACCTGTTATCTTATGAAAACATTCAATCGCTCCTTGTGTCTTCTGTTACATACGAGGGTTGCTCGTATTATTGATAGTAGAGAGAATAAGCAAGTATTTTTATTGCATTTCAAAATAATCACCATAAAGATCTATATACTTTTGCATTCGATTGAACCGCCTTTCAAAGCGCTTTGTCCAGGCAGAAGATGGTAGCTTTAAAACATGCGTTTTGAAGGCCTCAAAAGTCATTAAGTGCCAAATCGGGGCTGTGCCTTACAGCCCCGACTTGGCACTTATAGACACAAAAGATCGAATTGATAGATCATTCGCCTTAGATGATCTATCAATTCGATCTTTTGTGTGTCCAAATTCTCGTTTGTTGCATGTGAGAGATAGCTTTGTCATTATGCAAAATGATTCTATTTGGGGAAGATCTCAGGCAAAAAATGGTCGTACACCGCGCTGAACGGCCTTTGATTTTCGAGAGCCACAGTTGCCACATGACCGGTTTTTGAGAAGAAAATCGCCACTATTTGCTTCTTAACGCTTCGAGAACGAACAACTTTTCTTGGATTTTCTCCACATGGAAACACACAAACTGCCGATTGGGCTTTACAGTTGTAGTCATTAATTATGTTAAATGATCGAACTAAGTCCACGTTTGAATTCAGTAATTCTAGATATTCAAAGGCTATGGATGACGCTTCATAGCCAAGTAGCAACCCTCTTCTACTTAAAATGCTTGATTTCCTTACTCTCTAACTCTCTTTGTCAGTTGTTCTATTTGTAATATTGCAATGCATCCACTCTGTTTTACTCACATTCGATCATAATTGAAATATTATACTAATTTTACTATTAATAACTTCGTCTATACCATCACTACATTCGCATACGGTAGTGACTGTAATACCACAGCCGCTTGATCACGTTCTATTAACTAGTGTTTTATCGTTATATTTCTTGTGTTAACCTTTTACCAACACCATGAATATCTTTCACAAATTCATGCTCATGTAATTCTTGATAGAAACATATTGAGAAGAGTAAAACACCTGCTTTTGTGATTTATGCTTTGTGATATATTTTTAATAAGGTAGATTAATAAAATATACTTATCGCACACGATTATTTAATCCTGACTAACATTATTAGTTTAATGATCTTCTAAGGTCACTAATAAAAAAATCGTATATGATAACAACTAAGTATATTATATTTGGAGAGCGGATTTCTAGACATTATGCTTATCCATAATATTTATTCATTTTTTTATTCAATGTTCGATTCCTCACAGCACACCCATACATTTCAGGAGTAGGCACACTAAACTGACTGTCGTCCAGGTGTATCAGCTACTAACGCTAACGAAAGTTTGTCTGTGGATTCCGGAGCAACCGGAAGACATATACTTGGTAAATAGGCGGTTGGCGGCACAAAACTCCGCAATGGAGGTGAAGAGCTGGCATGTCTTCCACGTCGAATAGAAGAAGGAACCATTGGGACGCCTACTTGTCTTCGGGGTAGGGAAAAAAGATGACCAGTTAATTAAAGAAAGGGAGGAGGGAGAATAGTTATAAATTCTCCACTCTCCCCATAAAACTTGTAACGGTCCAAAAATGGAATTGTGTATTGTTTTCAAATTCAATTCGCATGTCATTGTAATTTAATTAGTTTCGGTAATAAATTCGCACTTTTATGTTAGGCAACCCAACCTACACATTGTCAGTTTGATACTAATATTATTAAAATTAAATTATTATGTGCTGGTCGCCTAACGGGGTATGTCATTTTAATGTCGTATTTATATAATTATTTACATTGTAGTTTAGTTTTCGTCTACATTTTCATCCCAAGCAGCGTTCTGCTTATCATTCCCCCCTACCTTTATCTTCTTCGGAGCGCGGCGCGTTATCGTCCGGTTCTTTTTGGCCGTTGATGTTGAGACCGAGTGAAACTGGTGGTCATTGGTGAAATAAGAAAAAATAGCTCAACGTTCATTCGATTATACTATCGAATATACCTGTTACGGGATTTTGTAATGCTAGGGAAAAATTATTGTTCTTCGTATACGTGGAGCGCAGCGCGCTAAAGAAGAACATAATTATCGATGAGGCCGAAAAGTGTTCTTTTCAACCACGTGGCTAAGCGAGTTTCATAATTTTGGATCTTCCCTTTTGGCAGAAAGGTAATACACAATTCTTCTATTTGGTTCATTTGTAATCTTGCCATTCTAATGAACCTAGGGTTGTCGTTTTGGGCTTTTTTTCTTCCCGAATACAACATTACCGATGTTGTGGTTCTGTTCTACCCCTGATTCTCTGCAGGACGGCGATTCCGTCAGTTGAGATTCTGTCACACTGGGAGTGGGTACCGTCCGCCAGGGAGTATTATTTCCCGAAGGGGGGAGCGGAGAGTACAGATAAGTCTTTATTTAATCTATTACAAGTTATCTCGGAAGTTTGCTACCGTATCCGACTTGTAACGTGTTTTTTTTTATCTCATTTAAAGTCAACATCTATTTTACCCTTCAGGGGTTTAAATTAGTTATTTATAAAAGATTAATTCACCAGACGGCTTTGATTACGAATCCCATTGAAGGTAACCAACATGCATACACTCAGGGGAGATCAACGGAGCCGGCTCTGCACACTGTTGTAGACCGAATCGAAAGATCTCTAGACAACAAAATGTCCACTATTTTGAGATGCCTTTGATTAGGCGACCTTAAGAAAAATGGAAAATGCCCTATCCACGCATGGTGTGAATCCCACAGTTAGTGGGTGGATCAAAAGCAAGTTGGAGAACAGAACAGTCACAGTAAATGTAGAAAATACCACTGTCAGAAAGATCATTGCTAAAGGCTGTCCACATGGTGGAGTACTTTCACCACTCCTGTGGAACATAGTTGTTGACAGCCTACTGCGGCGACTTAACGACAATGGCTTCCACACCATATCATAAGCAGATGACTTAACCATCCTGCTAACAGGCAAATTTGAGACGGTGATATGCAGCTTGATGCAGGAAGCCGTCAAAATAATTGAACACTGGTGTAATGATCAGTCTCTGACCATAAACCCGTCAAAGACTGAAATGGTCCTCTTCGCAAGAAAAAGAAAACTAGGTAAGCTAAAGCTTCCTAAGCTCCTCAACAATCGGTTGCCATTTTCGTCGTTTTCGTCGGAAGTCAAATACCTGGGAGAAGACACCCTTCCTTGGAAGGAAAGACGGACAATCAGCCAAACTGCTACGTCTTCAACAGACCCTATAATGTATCGACAAAAAGAGGAACCGAGAGTGTAGTGGGTGAGGAAACCAATCCAATGTGAAAATAGCTGAATACTATCTACTGTCCCGGGGGGAACTGCGTCTTATCATAGGTATCCTTACGGGTCACTATAAGCTAAAGAAACACTCGTTTACTATGTGTCTGGTGGAAATCCCCATATGTAAAGCATGTGAAGAAGAGGACGAGACAGTGCAACATGTGTTAACCACCTGCCCAGCTCCCACCCACCTTGGAGAGTCCATGCTACAGGAGCTCTGGCTGAACATGACAAACATTAGGGATACCCCTCCAAGCATTTTGGTGTCTTTGCCCGTCACCTTGGGTGGCTAAATGAGTGATGGAACAACAGAGGGCTGTCCCAGCCAGAGGGGCTCAACGGGCCTAGTGAGGCCTATGTGCTCTGGTCAATGATATTATCACCCTTGGCAAGCTCGATCCAGATCCAGATAGATGCTGAGATGTACTATGCGAACAATTTTGACGGATTTAAAAAGATTATATACGACTTCCCCAAGACGACAAGCAAATCAGTTAATGATTGTCAATCAGTTCTTAACACAATTTAGCTTACATAAATTTATATTTTATGAGCGTCACAATAAAATCTTTAGAAAAATAGGCAATGTCGTTGCATGTATCTGCAAATTTAACAAATAGTTTTAAAGATCAATTTAAAAAATGGCCGGATGCATTGGTCAAGAAATCAAATTAAAATTGGAAGAATTATTTGATAAAAATGAACGATTTTTAATATAAAATAAAATCTATTTGATTTTGATTGGCAACAATGTTCCCAATTTTCAAACAAATTCAGCTATAATAGCTAAATTTAAAAATGGGCCCATAACAGGTGTGGACGTGAAGAGAAGCTTTTTCGCCTTCAAAAATTTATAAAAATTATTGAGCGACAGAAGGCATAATTTTACAATTTAGCATTTAGAGCAACTTTTAGTGGTCAACTGTTTTAATGAATAGATTTTAGTTATATTAAATGAAATACAAAATTAAAATTAAGTTTTAAATACACTTACATAATATTATATATTACGTAAAGAAAGTATGTTTTTTTTAGTTTTAAACAGTTACTTGTAGAATTTAATTTATATGTAAACCATATTCACAAACGTATTACATTTTAAGAAATTATAGATTTCTTTAATGCCTTTTTTCCTGTTTTAATGCATTTCTCCCTGTAATAATGTTTTTGAAATGCTTTTTTTCTAAATATGATTCTTTGTGCTCCTTTCACATTTTAAGCTTTTTTATCCGATCTCTAGTTATTATTATTATTTATTATCTGATATTTTAATTATATTATTTGTTAACTGTTATCTCTAGGCTTTTATTTACTTATCATTTATTATGTGTTCTTTGTGGTCATCTGTCATCTGTCAACTGTGAAATACTGTCAACTACTGTCAACCACTGTCAACTACTGGCAACTACGGTCAACTACTCTAGAAATATTCAATTCAAATATTTTCTATTACTCATATTAACTCTTCAGTATTTTTCTTCAGATATTTCTAATTTTACAGTATTTTTAAAATTTCTTATCTGTTTTACCTCGTTATTAATCTTGTCGGAATTGTCAACAAATTATTCTTCTAGATTGCGAAAAGTTCTTTAAAAATTTTCTTCAAGATACTTTTAAGTTTCCGAGAATTTAAATTCGTTATTTGTGAATTTTCGGGACATTTTAAACTTTCTGTAAAGATTTTGCATCAATTTTTTTTAACCCATACTCTATCTACATTAACAGTAAATTTTATCTCTGCAGAAACTGTATAAAACAAACACAGACATTTAAAATGGTGAATGTTGTCATCAGTCGTCTATAAACTTTGAACTACTGACAACTACTCTCAAGCAGTGCCAACCACTGTCAACCACTGTCAACTACTGCCAACTATTGCCAACTACTGTCAACCATTATCAACCAATGCCAACCAATGTCAACTACTGTCATCCACTTTCAACCACTGCCAACCACTGTCAACTACTGTCAACTACTATCAACTATTGTCAACCACTGTCAACCACTTTTATCCACTGTCAACTACTGGCAACTACTGGCAACTACTGTAAACTATAGAAATATTCTGCACATTTTATACTAAAGGGTCCGCCAATAGGGACGCGCGAAGTTTGCCGGAAGGGTGCGGCCATGTTGTTCGAGGTAGAGCTGTCAAAGTTGCTGTCATTTGTTCAGTATATAACCCCAAATCACCATGGCAAGTTTGAGTGTCGAGCAGCACGTGCAAATTATTAAATTGTTTTACGAAAATGGGTCATCAGTTCGAGCAACGTTCCGCGCACTTTGCCCATTTTACGGTCGCGATGATCGGCCTGTAGAGTCGACTATCCGTCGATTGGTGGGCAAATTCGAGTCGACTGGTTCAGTAAACAACCAGCCAACACTGACACGTCGACGAAACGCCCGATCGAACGAAAATATCGCTGCTGTCCGTGAGAGTGTGCGCGAGAACCCGAGGCAGTCCATTTTTTGTCGTGCACAGGAACTTGGCCTTTCGGAGACATCAACTCGCAGCATTTTGCATCTGGATTTGGGTCTGCACCCGTACAAAATCCAATTGACCCAGGAGCTCAAGATAAACGACCACAGACAGCGTCGGGCGTTCGCTGACTGGGCTCTGGAGCAGTTGGAAGCAGACCCCCATTTTGGCCGAAAAATCATCTTCAGCGACGAGGCTCATTTCTGGATGAACGGGTATGTGAACAAGCAAAATTGCCGCATTTGGAGTGAGAACAACCCACACGAGGTCCACCAAGTGGCAATGCATCCCCAGAAAGTCACTGTTAGGTGTGGATTTTGGGCCGGCGGCATCATCGGTCCGTACTTTTTCGAGAACAAAGCTGGGGCGGCCATAACCGTCAATGGGGAGCGCTACAGGTCGATGATAACCAACATCTTTTGGCCTAAACTGGATGATATGGACACGGACGACATGTGGTTCCAGCAGGACGGCGCCACGTGCCACACAGCCCATGCCACAATGGACATTCTGCACGAGCGATTTCCGGACATGGTCATCTCGCGCGGAGGCGATATCAACTGGCCACCGAGATGGTGCGATTTAACGCCTTTAGACTTTTTTCTCTGGGGCTATCTCAAGTCGCTGGTCTACGCCAACAAGCCTCTAAACACCGATGACCTCAAAGTCAACATACGCAACGCCATCGCTCAAATTGAGGCCGATATGTGCTCCAGAGTCATCGAAAATTGGACCTCCCGGATCCGGGCTACCAAACGGAGCCGCGGTGGTCATTTGAACGATGTTATCTTCCATACTTAATGGGGTCGAATACCCTTTCGAATGAAAAATAAATTTCGTTTCTACCTCACACACAACTTGTTTTATTCAATTTTAAAGTTCACGCGCCCTTATTGGCGGACCCTATATTAAGATGGCGCTTAAACTTACTATAAGAGGTGCCATACAACATAAAATTTGGAGACACACAAATCAGGTTGCATACCCTAATCATTCTACAAAATGCACTATTTCTACAAAAATTAGTTTTATAAAAAGATTCCTTAAAAATTAAACTGCTTCTTGTCCTAAAAGGTATGTTGAAATTTAAACATGCAAGAAGTTTATTACAATTTATTAAACCATTTACTAATTTAAAAACTATACACAAATCTGCATGTATTCGCCTATAACGTAAGGATGGTAGTTTTAGAGAAGAAAGCATACTGCTGCGACTATATTCAATTCTATTAATTCCACTTTTGAAAGAAATTGACTTTAAAAAATTATTTTGAACACGTTCTATTTGGTAAATCTTATTATTGTATGGCGGAGACCAAATACAAGAAGCATATTCAACTTAAGGTCTTACTAAGGATGTATATAGTATTTTTTGTGTATGAATAGTATACGACAAAAGTTTGCTATCACATAAGCCACCAATATCTACTCCAGTTGCTACTAATGTACAGAATAATAATTCTAGTCAAACGACAGACATTCCACATTCTCCTGCGACAGTCAGCAAATCAAATAATTCACCAACCGAAGTTAGATCCAATAAAAATAATATTAATTCGCGCACGCGCACATTTATACGTGGAATATCCGACAGCACGTTAGTTAAAATGCTAATAAACGTTTGTTTTATCATGTTAACAATTGTTCGGCCGATACCACCGTCAAAGATATTGACGCCCTATTAAAGAGCATTGGTATTAATACCTTCGTAAGTTACCCCCTGGCTAAAAATGATATTTATACGTCATTTTAAATAGGCATACTTGAGCCAGATGTTGATTTTTACAACCATCTAATTGGCCGATAAGCGAAACAGTTCGTGAATTTATCAACCGTTCACGAACTAGAAAAAGTCGCGTAACTGAATCCTCCAGTAGATCTGATGGCTTTTTAGAACCAACAACACAGTAAACAATAATAATGCCAATCGTAGTAATATTACTAATCTTAATGTACATAGATCATCTCTGCGTGTAATTTATCAAAACGTACGGGGTCTGCTTACAAAATTGTCAGATTTTCGTGTTTCCGCCCTCTTGGAGGAGTCTAGCATCCTAGTTTTGACCGAAACATGGCTTACCCATAACATTTTTGATGGTGAATTGGGGCTGGAAGGCTTTAATGTTTACCGTTGTGACAGAAACGCTGCTGTAACTGGTAAATCACGCGGAGGAGGAGTCCTTATCGCCGTACCATGCACCCTAAAGTCCTATATGGTTAGATGCACATCTTCTTTTTACGAAGAAGTATATGTATCCGTCACTCACGGGTCCACCAAATTTCTATTCGGAGCCGTATATATTCCACCAGCTTCTGCAGGCGCCGTCTATGAAGAACACTGCTCAACTATAGAAGAGTTGCATGATGTCCACCCCTATCATCGTCTTTGTTTACTTGGCGACTATAATCTACCGCATATTACTTGGGAGAACAGTGAGTTTGGTGTTTTTACAAACACACCCAGTGCTAATGCTTCTATTATTGCTGACACGTTCGGACTTATTAACGCATTTCAAATTAATAATGTTACAAACTTCAACTCCGTAATGCTCGATTTAATTTTTGTCCACGCGACTATTTTCGAAGAATGTTCAGTTAGTGAGGCGGAAATGCCCTTGTCGCATGCGATAAACACCATCCAGCGTTAGTTTTAAGTATTATTGCTGATTGTACAACTAATCTTAATTCTTCCTGGTATTCTGACATTAAATACAACTTTAGTAAGGCAGATTTTAATTGCATGCGCCAAGCATTTTCTTATATTCATTGGGACACTGTTTTTATTAATAATTACGTCAATCATAATGTTAATTTATTTTACTCAATTGTTAATACCGCAATTGACGCGTTCGTGCCTAAAATTGTTATTAAACATGCAAATCAATATCGCTTTCCAAAATGGTATAGTACCGAATTGATTAACAAAATTTATGTTAAAAAGCGCCTACACTCAAAATATAAGCAATCTGGTCTATAGTCTGATTATATTAACTTTAAGCGCGTGCGTGCTGAATGTAAATACTTGTCATCGTCTTGCTATCAGACTTACGTCTCATCTATTGAAAATCGCATAAAGTCAGATACACGCACATTTTGGAAATTCGTAAATTCCAGTAGATCTAATAGCTCTGCTATCCCCGAGTCCTTTAATGATGATGGCATTATTATTAGTGATCGTCAAAATATTGCCAACTTATTTGGCTGGAAGAATGCATTTATAACACCTATATATAAGGGCGGCCCGAGAAACATCGTCGAAAATTATCGTCCCATATCAATTCTTTCATATATTGCTAAAATATTTGAAAGAAGAACCTATTGTTGTATGGGCAGTACATTACTGGTGCCTTAGAGAAAGGCGAGTATGTTGACTCAGTCTACACTGAGTTCTCTAAGGCATTTGATACCGTTGACCATACAATTTTGTTAAATAAGTTGGCTCAATTAGGTATCGGTGGTGTATTATTGAGGTGGCTGAAGTCGTATCTACCAGATAGAACCTTGGCTGTCCGTATTGGATGTACAGTGTCTACAGCCGTTAAGGTCACTTCTGGGGTCCCCCAGGGCTCCCATTTAGGGCCTCTGCCATTTAACGTATTTATTAACGACGTCGGCAAATGTTTCAAACATTGTCAATATATATTATATGCTGATGATGTTAAGATATTAATTAAAAAGCACTAAAAACCTTTCTTCACAATTTTATTTAAATTAACAGATATATATTTCGGACACAAAGTGACCATTATCAATGTTTTAATACTATTCGTATTAAAACATTGATAATGGTCACTTTGTGTCCGAAATATATATCTGTTAATTTAAATAAAATTGTGAAGAAAGGTTTTTAGTGCTTTTTAATTAATCAAGTTTACCTTCACGTAACTCACAAAAATCAAACTATGTTAAGATATACTCGGCATTTAATAATACGGTTGATTCTACGTATATACAGGAGGATCTGAATAGATTCGTGGATTGGTGCCGGCTTAATAAATTAAAGCTAAACGTCTCTAAATGTTGCGTAATTACGTTTTCAAAGAAGTTGAATTTCGTTTCTAATAGTTACCATCTAGGTAGTGCAAAATTGAACCGCGTTACCGAAATCAAAGATCTGGGCGTTCATCTTAGTTGTAATTGGTGTTTTTCAAAACACATTTCCATTATAGCATCAAAAGGCATGCAGATAGTGGGTTTTATTAAAAGGCACTCTTATCAATTCAGGGACATAAATACCTTAATATGTCTATATAAAACTCTAGTCCGCCCCCACTTAGAATACTGCGGGCTTATATGGTCTCCTTATACCGCTAAGGACATATCAGTGCTTGAACGCGTACAGAAGAAATTTATCTACCACGTTTCCTTTAAATTCAATTTGACTTCAACTTATGAAGCCACACTTTACAATATTGGGTTATCTACTCTGAAGGAACGTAGAATACGTGCTGATATTACATTTTGTTTTCAACTGATACAAGGATTAATAAATTCTCCTGAACTGGTACAATTACTTGGACTGCATGTACCATCCAGGGACGTTCGAACAAAACATACCTTTCATGCGGACTGACTATGCTAGGAATTTTGGCTTTTGTAGGATAGCTCACAATGCTAACAATTGCAACTACAATTTTTTCGGCGGCGAGCTTTCTCATTTACGCCGATATCTTAAGCGCTCAATTATTTGAATTATTTTTAATATTTATGATATTTTACAACTTTTTTTAACATGTATTGTCGTCCTTAAATTATTTTATATCATTATTGCTAGTTTTAATTTGTTTGTGCATTTTAATTATATGTTTACTTCTCTGTAAACCTTGTATTATTGTATTACACGTTATTAATTAATTAAATATCAAATATTTGATTCTTGAAAATTTTAAAAATGTTTTTATTTTTCATAATTTACGATGTTCTACAACTTTTTTTAACATGTATTGTGTCGTCCCTAAATTATTTTATATCTTTACTTTTAGTTCTAATTTGTTTATGTATTTTTATTATATTTTTACTTTATGTAAACACTGTACAATGGTATTACCCGTTAATAAATAAATAAATAAACTACTGTCAACCATTGTCATCTACTGTCAACTATTGTCTACTATCAACCAGTGTCAACTATTGTCAACTACTGTCAACTATTGTCAACTACCGTCAACTATTGTCAACTACTGTAAACTATTGTCAACTACAGTCAACTATTGTCAAATATTATTAACTAGTATCAACCATTGTCACCTACTGTGAACTACTGTTAACGACTGTCAACTACTGTCAAATACTGCCATCCATCATCTATTTGCTTTATTCTGAAAATTGTTATCACTATTATCTATTATCTGATATTTAAAATATATTATTTGTTATCTCTGAGCTTTTTATCATTTATTACTTGTTATCTGTCAACTGTGAACTACTGTCAACCAGTGTTAACCACTGCCAACCAATCTCAACTCCTATCAACCAATGTCAACTTCTGTCAACCTCTGTGAACCACTGTCAACCACTGTTAACAACTGTCAACCACTTTCAACCACTGTCAACCACTGTCAACCACAGTCAACTACTGGCAACTACTGTCAACTACTGGCAACCACTGTCAACTACTCTAGTAATATTCGGCACATTTTCTATTCGTAATATTAATTTTCCAGTATTTCTAAAATTTCTTATCTGTTTTACATATTCATTAATCTTGTCGGAATTGTCAATAAGTTTTTTTTTTAAATTGCGACAATTAAAAAAAGTTTACTATTGTCAACCACTGTCAACTACTGTCTACTATTGTCATCCACTTTCAACTACTGTCAACTACTATCAACTTCTGTCAACTACTGTCAACCACTGTCAAATACTGTCCTCCATCATCTATTAGCTTTATTCTAAAAATGTCAACTACTGTCAACCACTGTCAACTACTGTAAACCATTGTCAACTACTGTCAACTATTGTCAACAACTGTCAACTATTGTCAACTACTGTCAACTACTGTCAACTACTGTCAACCATTGTCAACTACTGTCAACTATTGTCAACAACTGTCAACTATTGTCAACTACTGTCAACTATTCTCAACTACTGTCAACTAGTGTCAACTGTTGTCAACTATTGTCAACTGTTGTCAACTACTGTCAACTATTGTCAACTACCGTCAACTATTGTCAACTACAGTCAACTATTGTCAAATATTTTTAACTACTGTCAACCATTGTCACCTACTGTGAACAACTGTTAACGACTGTCAACCACTGTCAAATACTGCCATCCATCATCTATTTGCTTTATTCTGAAAATTGTTATCACTATTATCTATTATCTGATATTTAAAATATATTATTTGTTATCTCTGAGCTTTTTATCATTTATTACTTGTCATCTGTCAACTGTGAACTACTGTCAACCAGTGTTAACCACTGTCAACCTCTGACACCTACTGTCAACTACTGTCAACCAATGTCAACTCCTGTCAACCTCTGTGAACCACTGTCAACCACTGTTAAAAACTGTCAACCACTTTCAACCACTGTCAACCACTGTCAACCACTGTCAACTACTGGCAACTACTGTCAACTACTGGCAACCACTGTCAACTACTGTAGAAATATTCGGCACATTTTCTATTAGTAATATTAATTTTCCAGTATTTTTAAAATTACTTGTCTGTTTTACCTATTCATTAATCTTGTCGGAATTGTCAAAAAGTTTTTTTTAAATTGCGACAATTAAAAAAAGTTTACTATTGTCAACCACTGTCAACTACTGTCTACTATTGTCATCCACTTTCAACTACTGTCGACTACTGTCAACTTCTGTCAACTACTGTCAACCACTGTCAAATACTGTCATCCATCATCTATTAGCTTTATTCTATAAATGTCAACTACTGTAAACCACTGTCAACTACTGTAAACCATTGTCAACTACTGTCAACTATTGTCAACAACTGTCAACTATTGTCAACTACTGTCAACTACTGTCAACTACTGTCAACCATTGTCAACTACTGTCAACTATTGTCAACAACTGTCAACTATTGTCAACTACTGTCAACTACTGTCAACTATTGTCAACTACTGTCAACTAGTGTCAACTGTTGTCAACTACCGTCAACTATTGTCAACTACTGTAAACTATTGTCAACTACAGTCAACTATTGTCAAATATTTTTAACTACTGTCAACCATTGTCACCTACTGTGAACAACTGTTAACGACTGTCAACCACTGTCAAATACTGCCATCCATCATCTATTTGCTTTATTCTGAAAATTGTTATAACTATTATCTATTATCTGATATTTAAAATATATTATTTGTTATCTCTAAGCTTTTTATCATTTATTACTTATCATCTGTCAACTGTGAACTACTGTCAACCAGTGTTAACCACTGTCAACGTCTGACACCTACTGTCAACTACTGTCAACCAATGTCAACTCCTGTCAACCTCTGTGAACCACTGTCAACCACTGTTAAATACTGTCAACCACGTTCAACCACTGTCAACCACTGTCAACCACTGTCAACTACTGGCAACTACTGTCAACTACTGGCAACCACTGTCAACTACTGTAGAAATATTCGGCACATTTTCTATTAGTAATATTAATTTTCCAGTATTTTTAAAATTACTTGTCTGTTTTACCTATTCATTAATCTTGTCGGAATTGTCAATAAGTTTTTTTTTAAATTGCGACAATTAAAAAAAAGTTTACTATTGTCAACCACTGTCAACTACTGTCTACTATTGTCATCCACTTTCAACTACTGTAACTACTATCAACTTCTGTCAACTACTGTCAACCACTGTCAAATACTGTCATCCATCATCTATTAGCTTTATTCTATAAATGTCAACTACTGTAAACCACTGTCAACTACTGTAAACCATTGTCAACTACTGTCAACTATTGTCAACAACTGTCAACTATTGTCAACTACTGTCAACTACTGTCAACTACTGTCAACCATTGTCAACTACTGTCAACTATTGTCAACAACTGTCAACTATTGTCAATTACTGTCAACTACTGTCAACTATTGTCAACTACTGTCAACTAGTATCAACTGTTGTCAACTACTGTCAACTATTGTCAACTACTGTAAACTATTGTCAACTACAGTCAACTATTGTCAAATATTTTTAACTACTGTCAACCATTGTCATCTACTGTGAACAACTGTTAACGACTGTCAACCACTGTCAAATACTGCCATCCATCATCTATTTGCTTTATTCTGAAAATTGTTATCACTATTATCTATTATCTGATATTTAAAATATATCATTTGTTATCTCTGAGCTTTTTATCATTTATTACTTGTCATCTGTCAACTGTGAACTACTGTCAATCAGTGTTAACCACTGTCAACGTCTGACACCTACTGTCAACTACTGTCAACCAATGTCAAGACCTGTCAACCTCTGTGAACCACTGTCAACCACTGTTAAAAACTGTCAACCACTTTCAACCACTGTCAACCACTGTCAACCACTGTCAACTACTGGCAACTACTGTAACTACTGGCAACAACTGTCAACTACTGTAGAAATATTCGGCACATTTTTTATTAGTAATATTAATTTTCCAGTATTTTTAAAATTTCTTGTCTGTTTTACCTATTCATTAATCTTGTCGGAATTGTCAATAAGTTTTTTTTTAAATTGCGACAATTAAAAAAAGTTTACTACTGTCAAACACTGTCAACTACTGTCTACTATTGTCATCCACTTTCAACTACTGTCAACTACTATCAACTTCTGTCAACTATTGTCAACCACTGTCAAATACTGTCATCCATCATCTATTAGCTTTATTCTAAAAATGTCAACTACTGTCAACCACTGGCAACTACTGTAAACCATTGTCAACTACTGTCAACTATTGTCAACAACTGTCAACTATTGTCAACTACTGTCAACTACTGTAAACTACTGTCAACTATTGTCAACAACTGTCAACTATTGTCAACTACTGTCAACTACTGTCAACTATTGTCAACTACTGTCAACTAGTGTCAACTGTTGTCAACTACTGTCAACTATTGTCAACTACCGTCAACTATTGTCAACTACAGTCAACCATTGCCAACTACTGTCAACCTTTATGAACCACTGACAATTACTGTACACTACTGTTAACTACTGTCAACCATTGTCAACTACTGTAAACTATTCTCAACTACTGTCAAACATTATCAACCACTGTCAACTTTGTCAACTACTGTCAACCACTCTCAATTACTGTACACTACTGTCAACCATTGTTAACTACTCTCAACTATTGTCAACTAATGTCAGCCATTGTCAACTACTGTCAACCATTGTTAACAAATATCTACCACTGTCAGCTACCCTAGAAATATTTAGGACATTTTCTATTAGTAAAATTAATATTTCCTTTCAGATATTTGTAATTATCCAGTATTTTTAAATTTTTTTATCTATTTTACTTTATATATATATTAATTTTCCAGTATTGTTCTTCCAGATATTTGTAATATTGCAGTATTTTTAAAATTTCTTATCTGTTTAACTCGTTATTAATCTTGTCGGAATTGTCAATAAGTTTTTCTTCTAAATTGCAGAAATAATAAAAAAAAAATTCAAAATATTTTCGATTTTTCGAGAATTTAAATTAATTAATTTTGAAGTTTCGAGATATTTTAACACGTTAACGCCTGCGGGTTCCACCGGTGGTACACGAGTTTTTACGCTTTTGGTACGCCACTGATTACTTCCATGGTGACAATAAATAACTATTATCGCGCACCTAGGACTTCAGTCACCATAGCAACCATAACAACCATAGGCGTGCGAGCCAAATTTTGTCATTTTAAATGAATAATTGTATAAAGATTTTGCATGAAACACCCATATTAGTAAACAGTAAACCAAATTTATCTCTTCATAAACTGTATAAAATAAACACTGAAATTTAAAATGGTGAAAGGTTATTTGTCGTAATCTCTTGTCTGTCAACTTTGAACACCTGACAACTACTATAATCGGTTAACCACTGTCAACCACTACCAAATACTGGCAACCACTGTCAACTACTGTTAACTACTATCAATCATTGTCAACTACTGTCAGCTATTATCAAGTATTGTCAACTACTGTCAATTAGTGTCAACCAATGTCAACTACTATCAACTACTGTTAACTATTGTTAAATATTGTCAACTACTCTCAACCATTGTCATCTACTGTCAACTACCTCCAACTAGTGTCAACTACTGTCAATTACTCTCAACTACTGTCAACTACTGTTAACTACTGTCAGCCACTGTCAACTATTGTCAACCACTGTCAACTACTTTCAACCACTGTCAACTACTATCTACCACTGTCAACTAGTGTCAACCACTGTCAACACTGTCAACTATTATCAAACACTGTATACCTATATCAGTCACTGTCAACCACTGTCAACTACACTGGAAATATTCAGCAATTTTCTATTAATAATATTAATATTTCCTTTCAGTTATTTGTAATTAACCTGTATTTAAAAATTTCTTATCTGTTTTACCTGGTTATTAGTCTTTTCGGAATTGTCAATAAGGGTTTCTTCTGGATTGCGAAAATTTAAAAAAAATTCTTTACGAAAGATATTTTTAATTTTTTGAGAATTTTTTCAATTACTGTCAAGCACTGTCAACTACTGTCATCCACTGTCAAATACTGGCATCCATCATCTATTAGCTTTATTCTGAAAATTGTTATTAGTATTATTTATTATCTGATATTTAATAGTATATTGTATAATGAGCATACAATGATATTCATTGCCCACGAATATGAAATGAAAATTCATACGAGTGGGCAATGGTCATTGTATGCGAATTGTACACTATACTAGCACTAGTGCTACAATAGATATATTGTATCAATAGTGCTATAATGGTTGCTATGACAATGAATATATAATATATACATAACATACAATGTACTACATTTCCTAATGAAGCAGATACCTACAACTATGTTATTTCATTATAGGAGTAGAAAAATATATTATTTGTTTACTTGTATCTCTAAGCTTTTATTTATTTATTATTTATTACATGTTATTTGTCGTCATCTGTCAAATGTCAACTGTGAACCAGTGACAAATACTGTCAACCACTGTCAACCACTATTAACTACTGTCGGCAACTGTCAGCCACTCAACTACTGTCAACTATTTTCAATCACTGTCAACTACTGTCAACCACTGTATACCACTGTCAGTCACTGTGAACCACTGTCAGCCACTCTCAACTACTCCAGAAATATTCAGCACATTTTCTATTAGTAATATTAATATTTCCTTTCAGATATTTCTAATTTTTCAGTATTTTTAAAATTTCTTATCCGTTTTACCTCGTTATTAATTTTTTCGGAATTGTTAACAATTTTTTATTCTAGATTGTGAAATTAACAAAAAAAAATTAACATATTTTTAATTTTTCGAGAATTTGAATTCCATTTAAAAAAATTTACCCATCCTCCACCCACATTGACAGTAAACCAATTTTATCTGTACAGAAAGTGTATACAGTAAACACAGAAATTTAAAATGATTAATGGTTATTTGTCGTCATCTGTCATCTGTCAACTGTGAACTACTGTCAACCAGTGTCAAATACTTTAAACTACTGTCTACCACTGTTAACTACTGTCAAAGATTGTCAACTACTGTCAACTATTGTCAACTACTCTAAGCTACTGTCAACCATTATTATCAACTATTGTCAACCACTGTCAACTAGTGTCATCCACTGTCAGCAACTATCAACTATTGTCAACAAATGTCAACCACTGTTAATTACTATCAACTACTGTTAAGCACTTTCAACTACGGTCAACCACTGTCAAATACTGTCATCCATCATCTATTAGCTTTATTTTGAAAATTGTTATTAGTATTATTTATTTTCTGATATTTAAGTTATATTGTTTGTTAACTCTAATCTCTAAGCCTTAACTTATTTATCATTTATTACCTGTTATTTCTCAACATCTGTTAACTGTGAACTACTAACAACTACTTTCAACTACAGTTAACCAGTGTCAACCACTGTCAACTACTGTCAGCTACTCTAGAAATATTCAGAACATTTTCTATTAGTAATATTAATATTTCTTTTCAGATATTTGTAACTGCCCTTTGAACTAGTGTTAACAAGATAGGAAACATGACTAGATTATGTGATGTACTATGTGAATAATTTTGAAGGATTTAGAAAGAGTATATACGACTTTCCTAAGACGACAAGCAAATCAGTTGATGACTCACAATAATATCTTTAGAAAAACAGGTAATGCCGTTGCATGTATCTGCAAATTTAACAAATAGTTTTAAAGATTTAATTTAGAAAATGACTCGACGCTTTGGTCAAGAAATAAAATCAAAATCGGAAGAAGTATTTGGTAAAAACGAAGGATTTTTAATATAAAATAAAATTAATTTAATTCTGAATTGCAAAAATGTTCCCAATTTTCAAATGAATTCAGCTATGCTAACTAAATTTAAAAATGCGCCGATAACAAGTGTGGATGTGAAGAGAAGAGAGAAGTTTTTTAGCCTTCAAAAATTTATAAAATTTATTAAGCGACACAAGGCATAATTTTACAATTGAACACGTAGAGCAGAATTTAGTGGTCAACTGTTTTAATGAATAAATTTTAGTTATATTGAATGTATACAAGATTACCATTTAATTTTTAAATACACTTACATAGTATTATATATTAAGTAAAGAAAGTATGTTTATTTTAGTTTTAAGAAGTTACTTGCAGAATTTAATTTATATGTAAACCATGTTAACAAACGTATTACATATTTAGAAAATATAGAATTCATTAATGCTTTTTTTCCTGTTGTAACGATTTTTCAATGTATTAGTGCTTTTTTTCTCTAAATATGGTGCTTTTTTTAAGTTTTTAACTTTCACCAGTTTTTGTTCTATAATTTTATTCTCAGTCGTTTGAATCTTGTATTAATACGTTATGATCACCTTAAAAGTAAATAAAAATTTAAAAAATTATTATTATTATGGATACCTGTAAAGGTAAGAAAAAAATTATAGAACAAAACAAAACTTTACCAAATATGAATAGTATCTTTTCTCCATTTTTTTAAGATTAATCTTCTCCTCTCCATATTATTTTATTATCTTCAGTACTGTCTATTTTTCTTCATTTGCTATAGAGTTTCCGTACTTACTATACTTCCCCGCGGCCGTTGTCTATTTTAGCCATGCTAATATCATCTACGTTTCCTTCAACGAAAACTACTTCTGCTCTCGTAACAGTTTTCTTTGACCAAATTACTTCTCCGTTTACTCTGTTATTCAAAATAAGTATTCATAATGACTTTTCCACATTTATATTTATATTTCTCTACCATTCGACTTTTTATCGAACCCGTATTCACCTAGTCAATTCGACTGAGAAAGAAGAATATAGAACAAAACAAGTGTTTTATTTTACCAAATATGATTAGTATCTTTTCTCCATTCTTTTGAGGATTCCTCCTTTTCGCCCCAGGTTATTTTATTATCTTCAATTCCATTTGTTTTTCCTTATTTGCTACAGAGTTTCCGTACTTATAGTCCATCCGTTGGATCTTCCGACCTACGTCACAAAATATCGCTTCGAGAAACGACACAAAAACATTCAGTCTGATAAAGTAAATCAAATGCGTTAGAAAAAGAATGCACTGTAAAACTTTCGTCGTTTTTTGAAGCGATAGTTTGTGACGTAGGACGGAAGATCCAACGGATGGACTATATTATACTTTCCCCCTCTTTATAAGTTTTTGTACTCATATGTTTCAATCTCTCTCTTAGCTTTATCATACTCTCACCTAAATATTCTTGTCATTTTTTTCTCTTTCTTTCGTACTCTTTTTCTTTTAGTTTCTAAGAAATTAATTATAGTCTGTTCGTTGGATCTTTCGTCGTACGTCACAAACTATCGCTTCAAAAAACCACGAAAGTTTTACAGTGCGTTCTTTTTCTAACGCATTTGGTTTACTTTATCAGACTGCATGTTTTTGCGTCGTTTCTCGAAGCGATAATTTGTGACGTACGACGAAAGATCCAACGAACAGACTATATTATTATTTAGAATTTTAAAAATAAATTCGTATTATAAGCACGCAAATTGGTTTAAATATTATAAAGTTAACGGTATTAATATGCTGTAATTACATTTATTTAACATATTTATAGCTATAGATATAATTTTATTTTCAGCAGTAGGATATACCTAAAAGATTTTGAATTTCACTAGCTGTAGAATCTTCGAATCTACGGTGAATATGCAATTAAAAAAACATGTGTTTTTCAAAAGAAATGACAAGATGATATTTCAATTAAAGTACTAACGCATTTAGTAGTCTATCACAACCATCCGTATAATAATTATTTATTGATAAATAATAAACTAACAAGAGTTATAAATAAAATATTAATTTCATATTAGAAACATATATTACCTTGAAAAATGGGCATACTTATTTCATAAAAGAGAAGCAGAAATATAACATTTAGGGATTTTATAAATATTTAATTTTAATCTTCAACATTAACAATTTTTCAAGAACTAGCAAATTAAAAAATTTAAGATGTAATGAATTTACTTTTACATTTTCTACTTTAGCTAGTAAACTTATTATTCATTAATATTCATTAATATATAAAATTAATATCTAAACTAAAATATTATGTATGTTAATTAAATAATTTATTAAAAAAATAATTTAAGTTAATATAAAATAATTCAGAATTCATAATTTTATCTAATTTTATAATGTTATATAATAATCAAAAACAATTGATAATTCTATGTATAAATATACTTATGTTTTGATAGTATTTGATAGAAGTATAATTTACTTTATTATTAATTTACTTAAATATTTCAAGTTTGTATTAATAAATTGAAAGTGTTTATATAATTTATAATATAAGCATGTTCTGTTATTGCAAGAATATTTGTGCAACAGGTACGAAATTATTGGGACACAAAAAAATATTGTCACGCTTTCTGAAGACGAACACGGTTTATCAGATAGTGAAAGGACATCGCCAAGAGTAGTCTCTCCCAACCCCACATAACTTCTTGTGAAACGTCAAGCCTTAGGCCGATCAAATCTCTCACGTTTTTCTTTGAAATCGAAACTTGAGATAGAGTGCGTCTTCAATTTCGTTCCAGAATTCTTTCAATAATTCTCTACTCAATTAGGTCTCGGAACAATGGCCGTTCGTATTTATCCGTATATTCTCAGCCGATTTGCTAGGAGAATGTTGCGTAAAACGTTTATATTAGACTCGTTTTACGCTAGACCTCGCCGATGAAATTTATGAATGCAGGATCGAGTTTTAGGGTGGTACTATTTGTCGTCGGTGTAATTAATAGTACAATTATGTTACAATTTTTGAATTAAAAAAACTTTTATTTTTTCATTTTTGCTGCTACAATTGTTTCACTACACCACCGTAGCTTCATCAGACATATGAGTATTTTAATAATGCTATAATGGTTTTAATTTATTTTTGCTTTATAAATAAAGAAATTAAAAATATTCGCTTTGTAGTATCCTAAGTATTACAGAAATTTTTGTGAAACATGTTCTTTCAATATTATTGCAGCAGATATGTACCAGCACATGTAATATTTACAATTAAAGAAGTTCTTTTTATTGATTCTATTACGCAAATGTAATCATCTATTGTTCAGAATCTACAATAAATGTAGCAGTGTATTGGTTGGCGCAGTGTTGGCATGTGGGGCGTGTGTTAACACATTCACAGCGTATTGTTGTGGTTCGATTGAGAATTTAATAATATCCAATAATGGTAGATGCCCCCTAGCCAGTTAACGCGTACCACTGCTTTATTATTCGTCTGGCAGGCGATGCGTTTACGGAAACGGGACAGTTTGAGTAAATATTGATCAGCAAACCCTCATGTTTATCAACCTTGCGTTGGTAGGTATTTGCATATGCGTGTGCATATGTAAATGGATTAATGATAACAAGAAGCGATTGTTTCCCGTACCTGTTGTGTTCCAACATTTAAAGCTCCGGGATACAGCATAATCCTCCCCAACGCAATGAGAACTCTGATGAGGTATTAATTAACGACACAATAATAAATTAATCCGCATTCTATTCCATAATAAAGCCCAGCACCGATAACAGAACAGCTCTACACAGCCTAGGCGCAGTACGTTAGCTGAAATCTCAGAAACTAATACAATAAGACGTAATTATCTGATCTGTGTTATGGTTCCCGAGTACGCGAAAGAGAGGTAGGGGACTCCCACGCACACTATGCTCATCTCATGCAAGCACCCTTAAAAAACGTACGCTCGTATATCTCTAGGTCGTCTGTGCCGAAAGAAGCAACTTTAAGCGTGTTTGTGGAACATCTGTGGCCACGAAAAAAAAAATTACGGTTTCGCTGGCTAAAAGGAACGGAGAATCTAAATTACCAAATGATCTTCCTATTTTTTCAGTAAAGAAAATTGTAAAAATGTAATATATTCTTTTAATACAAGTGCATTCAATAATCTATTAGATTAAATAAATGAATTTTATACGAAGTTATTCTTGTTAAATATACGAGAGAGAAGAAATATTCATAACATTAATTATATAACTTTTATTTAAGGTGTGGTGTATAATTGATCTTTAATTTATCTCAAAGGGCACAAGCAGAGTTAAATTCATTACAAGACAAGTCAAAGGATGTGTGTTCCCATCAACTAAAGTAATAGTAGACATTAGTGTCCCACAAGAATCATTATAGGTAAATTTTTTATTCATATTATTTATTAAATAAATTAAATAAACATAACCAATAAAGCATTATAATATTAGACGGATTTATATTTCATTAATCTATTAAACAATTTTTAAATTAATTAGATATGTTTTAATGCCTTTTATACTGTATGCAGGGTGTTTGTAAATGGCGTGTTTATTAATTTACACGTATATGGAACAAGTAATTAGGGAGTAAAATATAATTAAATTCAAGTATCACTTTCCTTTCCCATGGCATCAATGTATAAAATTAATTTTCAATATTAAAATCTAAATTAAATTTAACTAAAGATTACAACTGAGATATGTATCACACTAATTTTATTCCTATATAATAACAGAAATTAAGTATTTTATTAACATAGTTTATTATTTATATGTAAAGCAATTAGTCTCGGCTTATGCCCCCTTCTTACATAATAACCTTCATTTTCTCCATGCACACCATAATAATATAAAAAGCAGGCATACACCTTAAATTGTTTGATTTCATAAATATCTTTTATCGCCAACCGTCAGTAAAACCATGCATTACCATAGTGATTTCCGGAAGTAAACAAACACTTTATTTAACTGTAAAATTTGCGGCAGGTAAAGTACTTTACCTGCCGCTAAACTGTACAATAAAGTATTTTACCTGCCGCAAATGTTTATCGACATAGCCATGACTATATGACGAAGGTAATTTATGCAAACTTTTCAAAACAAATTTGATATGTATGTTTACGTTTTGTATATTTTGTCATATGAAAATGTGACAAGTTTGATATGTTAATATTTTTAAATTATAAATGTTTACGGTTGGCGATAAAAGTTTGTATGCACCACGTCAGTAAAGTGTCTTTATTGAACTCGTCTGTTACTCGCCTCGTTCGCTTCGCTCACTCGGCTCATAATCTCAGACTCGTTCAATAAAGTATCACTTTACTGACTAGGTACATAAATAACTATTATGTAACTGTTTTGCATTTTAATCAAATTTAAAAAAAACATGAAACATTAACTTTTTCTCCAAATTTCAAGATAAAGAAATTTTGTATAGAAGTTGATTAGTTTTTAATACTTTTTAACTTTTTATAAAATCTGACAATGTCCTATGCACAAACTTGTAAAAAAGCTTTTTTTTATACACAATAAAATAAAATATTTGACATGATCCTATCAAAATAACTTTTGTGAAAGCTAATTTAAACAGAGTATAAAAACAAGCACTTATTTTTTAAGTCTAAATTAAAGTGCCCAGCCACCCCCGACTTTTGTTTTCAAATAAAAAAATATGCCAAGTGACATTTCATTTAAAACAGCTCTAATAAAAAAGAAAACCTAAGTTGTATGTTTCTTACATTTGTTTTGATGCTCCTATAGTAATAGCCACACGTTCGTCAAGTTATCAAAGTAGTTTCTAAAATCGGTTATGGTAAGAGAGACGGATTCAGTTTAAGGTTGCTCAGTTATTTCGAGAACAACATTCGGATATACCACCCATTAGCCAAGGTACCATACGCAAAATTGAGGCACAATAAAACCCAACACAATTTGGGTCATGCCAGGGTTGTGCCCAGAATGGGAATCTATTGAATATCTGTTGAAGCAGATATCAGGCTAAACGTATTAATAACTCTTCGAGAAAATCCGCCCCATTATACTGTGATATTTAGACGAAGTTTATCCCAATAGATGGATTAGAAGAAGAAGTCGCATTGAATGCCCGGCGGAATCTCCGGATCTTAGACCCCTTGACTTTTTGTGGGGATATCTCAAGAGATCTATGTAAAAAAACCGAACCACATTGAGGAGCTTAAGCAGCGTATTCAAGTTATAAAATTGGTTTTATTTTTTTATCACGTGGGCTTTGAACGTGTTCGATAAATAAATAGTTTGTGTGCGTGCAAAGAGATCTTTTAAACGAGGTGTCACTTGACATAACTTTCCATTAAAAAAAAGAGGCGGAGATGGCTGGGTACCGTCGGGCGTCGTCGAGTTTATTGAGATTATGGGTATGTTTTTCTATTTCGATTGCCAAGCAGATAATCCTCTTGGTAAAATATTCTAATACTGTGATTGATGTCATGTTGTCGAAATGTATGAGTGTCTTTTTTTATGGCTCTGATGTGCACATTCATGCGTGTGTTGCAGCAGGGACGGAGAATAAACCACAGTGGCAACACTGGAGGTCGTACGCCTTTAAGTAGGATTAACATAAAAAAGGTATAAATAGTGCACTCCAACTACGCACTAACGCAGTTTTCAAATGAACGCAAATTCATCAAATGAAATCTTTCAAATTCGAAGAATTAAGCTGAACTCTAACAATATACAAAAAATATATTCGTGAAACTATTCGCATTAATCAGCTTCTGTGTCGGGGTTACCCTGCACCAGATTAAGAAATTCGAACATTTAAATTGTAAACGTGCCAAAATAATGTGTCACTTACATTTTCAGAAAATATGTTGCATATTCTGACCTGTTTAACCAAATTCTAAACAGAGCGATCTGCGAGAAGCAATTCATAGAACCTGATAGCTTCTTATTATTAAACAAAATTCAAAGCACACTTTGTACACTTTGTAAGCAAATATTTCAATAGGTAATTGCCGAGGCCTCTACTTTGTGATACATTATTCTAGAAATTATTGTAAATACCGTTTTTATATATCACGCACTTTTAATCTTTATTTGTGACTATAGTTTCGATAGATTTTCGATCATTTTCAACATACTTCAAAAATATTTTACACACATCTTTATAAACAATTCTACAAACAATTTAGATGGCGTTGAACAAATGAGTATATATTATATCAGTTTGATCGTTTTAGTAGAATTTCAGGATTACGTTTAATTTTATAAATTTCAAGAGACTTGAGTAAATACATTTTTAAACCCTTTTCGGCGAAATAAATTATCTCAAGTACATCTGTGTCGTCAAAATTGTGATTATTGTTTAGTAAATTATTAGCAAAAGTTGATTTTGTAAAATTTATTATACAGTTTAAAAAATTTTGAAGTATAGTTTGAAAATGACAGAAAATTTGTCGAAACTATAGTCACAAATAAAGATTAAAAGTGTGCGATATATAAAAACGGTGTTTACAATCATTTACAAACATTTCAATTCCGGCCGAAAACCACCAAAGCCTTTTCGACCGACAAAACCTCTAAAACTCAGCACCGCAAAATCGTTTTCAACTTTTCTGATCAACCTCTAGACAAAGCCTCTATTGATGTCCTATCAAATGGCAATAATTTTGATGTTACTTCTCTATTCCTATAAAAGATATTATATGTAATATCGAATCCAGTCTTCACAAAAACGTAAACAAAATATAATCATCTTTACGGAGGACAAAAGGAACGCCACAGTAGTCGGAATATCAACAAAAAATAAACAACTTGTTCGCCGTCACCAACTATAAATTGATCGATTCGGATACCACAACGTACCTGGAAAAAACACCAAAACTAAAATCATGCAGTCGCCCTTCGATAGCAAAATCAAACAGGCTTTAATTCCACGGGAGAAGTCCTCTAAATGCCCCAAGCTATCCGGTCTACCCAAATACATAAACGCGACATACCACACAGACCCATCAGTACTTTTTACTCGCCCCTACAAAAATTAGCTAATTTTTAATGCAGGCATCTCCAACCGACTGTCGAACAAGTCAAAACCTATGTTAAAAACTCTTCACATTTTATGGACCTCAAACCCATAAAACCATCTAAAAATGAAATAATAAAAGCTTACCCCAATTTAAGAAGTCATTAAACTTTATGTTCAACGGAAACCGCTAGAAAACAAATTAAAGGAGCACCAATGGGATCCCCTCTCTCACATGTGATCGCCAATCTTTTGTAAATATCGTTTCTCACCATCATCCTGTAAACTTCGTTCTGTGGCAAAAATGTTCTTAACTCGCTCCCTTCGACTAATAGATAAATCCAATCTAAATAACGAACTTTCTGCCCTTGAGACAGCTATTGTCCAAAACGGTTTCTCTCCAGGTACAGTAACATTCTTACTCAAATTAAAATACAAAAAAGACACAAGATCAAAACAATTTTTACAACTTTGTAAAAACTCGGACAATTCCTTAATTCCCCAAAAGACATTATGAAAATCAAGGGGTATACCAAAACCCTTGTGACGGCTATAATACAGCATATATTGGACAAACCAACAGACGCATGAACGTACGGCAAGACGAGAACATCAGAGCCGTCGAAAAAGACCTACTATCCTCATCTCTGGCCGAAGATTTTATGTCTTCGCCAACCGTCAACCGCAAACACCGCACTCCAACTAAGTACAATCGCAGATTTCCAACGAACAACACCTGAAGAAGACCAATGCGACTTGGTTAAAACTTTGCAAAGCAGTTCCTTTTAATACAATCAAAACTTGTAAATTTGAAGAACAAAATGAACGAAAAAAATACACTTTGTAGATTGAAAAGTTTCCGGAATGGGCAAGAAAACGCAGTAATTAAACATGTTTATTATTTTTTTAACATAGTACCCTTGCAGGGCGATACACTTTTCCCAGCGGTGCTCAACTTTTTTAAGCCTTCAGAAAAATATGATTTCGGGAACTCTGCAAAATAAGCTTTAGTGGCGTCGATGACCTCCTTATTTGACGTAAAGCGCTTGCCTCCGAGCCAAGTCTTCATGTTTGTGAACAAAAAGAAGTCGCACGGGGCCAGGTCTGGAGAGTACGGGGAATGCGGCACCACCGCGTAGCCCAATTCAACCAATTTAGCATTGGCGATTCGGGATGAATGGGCCGGCGCGTTATCGTGGTGGAAGAGCACTTTTTTTCGCTGCAAATGAGGCCGTTTCTCCTTCAAATGCCGTTGAATTGATCCAATAAATCTCTGTAGTATTGTCCCGTGATAGTTCTTCCCTTCTGCAAAATGTCGATGTGTATCACACCTTGCGAATCCCAAAAAAACGGTGGCCATGACCTTTCCAGCCATTGGGACAGTCTTTGCCTTCTTCGGAGCAGATTCGCCTGGAGAAATCCACTGTTTCGACTGCTGCTTGGTTTCTGGTGTGTAGTGGTGGATCCATGTTCCGTCCACGGTCACAAATTGGCGAAAAAAATCCGTTGGATTACGCTTTAACAAGGCCAAACACTCTTTCGAAGTGGTCACACGATTTCGCTTGTTGTCTATAGTCAGCAAACGCGACACCCATCGCGCCGACAGCTTCCTCATGTCCAAATGTTCGTGCACGATATTTTGCACACGTTCATATGAGATGCCCGTGGTTTCTACTATTTCGCGCAACTTCACTCGTCGATCGGCTAACACGAGATCATGGACTTTGTCGACCATTTCTTCATTTGTGGCCGTTTTTGGACGTGGTTCATTCTTGGTGATCGTACGGCCACGTTTGAACTCGCTCACCCAGAAACTAATAGTCGAAAATGAAGGTGTGGATGTGCCATGAACTTTCTGCAAAATATCTCGTATCTCCGTCGCCTTTTTCCCATCCATCCAGAAATGTTTGATGACTGAACGAAAATGGTTTTTATCCATTTTTGAAAAAGTGCCTGACTTGCTTCACAAGATATCCTAGTAAACAAAAACGGAACGACGCAAGTGCCTGAAAATTTGATAGCTTACCTAAAATAGGTTAGCCTTAACAACCATCATAACAATTTCATAATACTGTATATTTAAATTAATATTTGATTGATTTAATTTTTATCCGTAGGAATATCGTTTTTTGAACGCGCCTTGAAAATCTAACTGATGAGCTGTGATACAGCAAAACACGTGTCTGCGGATAGTCATATCAATTCCATTACTTGGTTGGGAAGCGATGACAAGACAAAAATGTTCCATTGTGTCAAATCTAATTTCAGACATGTAACAACTAACACTAATGTCATTCACTACCTAGGGGTACTTTAGTTTGAGGAGTAGTTGTTTTAACTGTTATTTGGTTTTCTAGTTTTTATATTCTAATAATGTAAAACTGTGGCGCTGAAACGCTCAAAATAAGTAATTATAATTAATACTTTCGTTTTCATAATACTGCACCTGTAAATCAATATTTAATTTACACAATTAAAAAAACATTACATATCATAAAATATTCAGATAATTGATTAACAGGTTGTACAATTGTGTGATTGTAAATTCATGTCAATAAAACTAAAGACTGCAAGCACGAAACCAATATAGTAAAATAACAAGCTAAATATAATAACTTTCCAAAACCACTAATTATATCCGATATAAACCATTCCCACAACATAACACCATTCCAGCCCGCACCAATAACCACAACATAATATATAATTAACTATCTCGTAATATAAACATACAATATTATTCAAATATAGTTTAATATATCGTTTAAAACGGAATTATATCTAATTTTAACTACAAGTATCTAAGTAGGGAAAAAACTAAAAAATCTAAAGTGACATTCAGTGGTTACATGTTATGAACACAAAAGAAACACTAATACACCTAGATTACTAATTCTAATAATATTTAATAATTATCAGTACGTTTTAAATGTTAATTTTGTGAAAATAAAACCGATTACAATATAAATATTATTAATACTTACATTTTATAATATCACTCATCTTAATATAGCACAATATGATGAATTATTTCGTTGATAATATAGTCTACTGCACAACTTGTAACGAATAATTCACATGTCAGCCCATCAAGTCGTTCTAATGTAAATAATTTATAAAATGGTAAAAACATACTAGCATCATTTAATTTGATATCTAGATATATACGCAAATAAAAAAGAGAATATTAATACGATATTATTTTTTGTGTATTTAATTTAATTATAAAAGTATTTGTTTACATTTAGGCACAAAATCCAGTTACTTCCACCTCAATCATTAAATTAATTTGCTTTTCGTAACGTTATCTGAATTGCCCCGAAGGTAAAATTTACCGAAGAGTATTTGAAATTAGCTGTGGAAAGTTGCAATTCGCTGCAGCGGCTCGGAATTACGTCAAATCCTACTTCGACGTATTCAACGGAACATAGCTAAGCCGTAAACGTCTAGATCTCGCACGTACTTAACGTGTTATCCAGAAAATTGTTCCGTGAAGGAATTGGTCTCCAATTTATTTGAAACATAGATAACCCAGAATAAGTTATTTATTACTCTTAAGATACTTTAAAGCACAGCTATATATTTAGAATATTTAAAGGTACTTTAAGTAATCGAAATCAATGGGATATAATAAAATTGTGTATGTATTTTTTGTTCATTTTGGCTGAGAAAATATTATTCTTAATAGAGGAAATTAAGGCGCATATTGTATATATGTATCTACATATTCTACATAAATATACAGCAATGATTAATCTAAAAATAACAATATACCAATAAAATTTAGATTAAAATTATATAAAAACCGTTAACTATATATTTTCGAAAAACGTTCTTTTTAATGGAAAGCAAACAAGGATTTGGCTTTCAAAGCCGATGCATCAACCACTTACCGTGACCCGTGTTTGACATGCAAATTGAGACCCGCTAACGGCGTTTACACAAAACTCTCCAATATCCCAGGATAATTGCAGACTGCCATCCCACTCTGGACTTGGAAGCAGGAGGCGGGGGCACAAATCCTTATTTATGACCGCCCTTAATTAAGATCGAACATGAAAAACGACGCTGGCGTCGATGTTGCTAGTAAATTGCGAACGAACTCTGAAACGCAACTCTAATCATTGCAATTGCGAATGGATTATAATTTTCTCCGTCGAACCTGAGCGCACCAATTACCCATTTTATTCGTTAATTAGGCTAGGCAAATTAAGAGGCCATAATTATTTTATATCGGTGTTAAATTAATTACAATATCGTGAATTTTAACAATATCACTTATAATATATACATTACGAGAAAGTAATTCTCTAATAATTAGAAAAAACACGAAAATATTTTCGTAAAATCTACAACAAATGAGTCTTATTAAGACTACAAGAACAAATCACTTTTGAAACAACTACTTCTCTATCTAATACTTCTACAGACATTGAATGATACAAAAGTAATTTGCATGTTACAAAATAGCAAGGCTGTCAAAATAACACTAGTTTGAACGTATTTCTTTCTGTAAAATAAACTACATATGGTTAACCTATACTATGGTAATTTGGAACAAGGCATGAATTTAGCTTGATGTAATTAAGAATAAATTAGCAAAAGCAATTAAATAATTCAATACTCAATTTTATAACCATCTGTATACACGTGTTTCGATAATTCAATCTCTTCAGTACAGCTTTATTATAAAATTGATTTCAAACATAAATAAAAACTTTTACTAAAATAAATATAATGAAATATAAATAACTTACTCGGGTACTGACACAATAATGAAATATAATCGACTGAAGGTCTTATTTATACCTGAAATGGATTACTGAATTCTGCGGAAATAATTACGTTCGGGATTAAGGAAAATACGCACTTAGAGCATAATTTATTAATAAAAATATATCCTATAAGTCCTTTACGTTGTAGAAAATTCACTAATAATTAGAAAAAACACTTTCTTGTAGTCTTAATAAGACTCATTTGTTGTAGATTTTACGAAAATATTTTCGTGTTTTTTATTTATTTATTATTAATCGTTCCCTACTTATGTATACATATATTTACTCATGATTTGAAATTGTTTTATTCATTTATAATCTAACAATAGGAAAAATGTTTGTTTATTCATTTCGATAAATTGGTACATGGAAAATCATATTTTATAAACTGCAGTACATATGCAGTAAACGCATAATGGCCATTTCCGTTTTAAATTTTGTTCAAAAATGGAATAAAAATAGTAAATGCAATATCAACTATTCTAGTAGTTTGGAATAATAATAATGATAATAATATTTATTGATGCTAACAACCAAGATGTTTTACATAAGTCACAGAAGTAAGTAATAATAAAAATAAAATAGTATAAATATTAAAATATAACTATAATATAAGTATAGAAAAAACAAGCATAGAATATTTAGTTGGTGTTAAAAAAAATAAAGAAATCATACTCATATAAGATACATTTATATATATTGAAACAGAAACTAAATTAAATAGATTTTATGTAATGTTTATTAATAATTAAAACAATACAAAAATAATATAATTATTTAAAGGCTCATTTAATCAGTTCCTAGTCAGATTTATAAACCATAAAGTCTATTTAATCCAAAGCTATAATTAATTCCTACTACCAAAAAAGACTATACATTAAATTCAATTGATATTCTGTGAACATACCGATATCAATCAATACATTTATAAATCTAGAAAAATTATTTCCCCCTAAGGAAGTCCCAAAATATAGTATATTTTAAATACAAACGAAAAATACGCACAAGCACATGCAGTTTTCCCACAGAGCAAATTTGCCTACCAGACCCGTAGTTTCATATGTTAAACTGGTATATCAGATCCAGATGGTATAGTTCGTTATAATAAATATATTTCCAAACATTTCAATAAAGGCATGCTTAAAAATTATTTTAAACATGTTGTTCGATAATATAAATATGCTCATTATAATCAAACCAAAAACACATGAGGCCTTTGAAAAATAATTAAAACAAAACTATTTACAATGTATTAATCAGTTTTATCAATAGATAATATGTCGAGCAATAGGTTCCCCATTAATTTCTCTACTATCAGATTTATTCATGGCATATATAAACAATGAACAATTTTATATTTTAACGGTAGTTCCACCAATTTTAAACAGATTTAATAATATACACATCAAAATTAATTTAAAAGTAGTCAGATAAACTTTTTAGACCTGATCCACAATTATAAAAAAATATGAAAAAACTATAAAAGTTATTAAACATTATTAAAAGACAGAAAAATGTACTAATATTTTAAGTAGAGTTTTTAAAGACGTTTCAATAAAAAAAATATTTCTTATTTTACAGTACTACTGTTTTTTATAACCCTTGCCAAACTTGTCAATAAGTGATATCCGTAATAACTGAAATGATGTGTTATATTATGATAATCTACAATAAAAAATTCAGTTAGATATCGCATTCAATTGTTTAAAAATAAAATAATATTATTTTTTATGCTTGAAGATTAATTTCGGCTTAACCGATAAGTTTCTATGTTAATGGGACATCATGTTGCTTAAATGTCAATAATTCAATACCCAGAATTCCACTATGATTAAATTGTTGTCTGCTATTTTCCAAACTATCCGTTACATTTTGTAATATCCTGTACTCTCCCTTAGAATTATGCGATGCACATTCAAAGTATGAAAGTAATAATGATTTCCAGAAACTATAAATGGCTTCAGATGATCTACAAACAAAACCATACTAAAAGCAATTATTATTATATTGATCATCAGTCCCAGATCTCTAATATTCTTCTTATATGTTAGAACATAAAATATAATATATTTAACAGCTTTACGACGTTAGAATAAACTTATCAAGTTTTAAAAATAAACTATTCGTTTAACACTATTTAGTTTACGAGTGTAGATCTGATTATAATTTATACTGATCATCTCTGGGGTTTATAAAGATATTTGCTAATAATTGACAAATTAAAATTTGTAGTAGTCATGATATGAACGTCTACATATTTTAATTGATACTTGGTAAACTACAATCTTGATGGAACCAGCTTTTCAAATAAATTTGATGAATTATTTTTTCACCGAAAGTCACATATTTACTCTAATGATAACGAACGGTTTTTGTAACAATGACTATTAGCAGCAGGTAGGATATACGCTAATACCAGAAATCAACTTTTTACAATCTTAATGTAATAACTACCACTAAACAAATACGCTCTCTATAGATATTTCATCGAACGGCAATCAAAATATCATTTGGTCTAGATTTTGTACTATTGGCTGCAAAATCTCCCAGACTAAAATAATTGTTTAATCAAACCGTGTTTTATTCAGAACATTAAAAACATACAACGAAATTTTTTTTATTTAAAACAAAATCTCTACGTTTCTCTCTTAGATCGCCAATACTTATTTTTTTTAAGTTCGCGTATTTGGTGTTATTAGAGGATGTCTATTAAGATATTTAATTGTAATATCTCAACTCAAAGCCTCTTCAAATACTTAAATTTCCATGGCGGATGTTTATGACTGATAGATTCTCAAGTGGAATTTAACAAAAAAATATATAATTCTAATTATGCCACACAATTCAATTCAATTTACCAATTTTTGTGTGGTCTTGCGGTTAAGTTTGATTGTTAAAATTCAAATAAAAACCAAAAAACCAAAGGCGCAATAAAAATTTAAGTTCTACAATATTAATTTGCTCTATCAATTACAAGAATTGTATTCATTAAGAAATATTAATACTTTCTTATAATAACTAGAGATTATATTTCAACCTAATTTGATATTTACACAAGAAGGTCGTTTATTATAATATGAGAATAGAAAGATAAAATTCATTTGTTTATGAATTATATCAAAAATATTTTTATTGTTTTTCAAAATAATCGCCTTTGATCTATACACTCTTGCTTTTTGTACTACAAAACATGCGTTTTGATAGCCACAATTGCTTCTTCGGGCGATAAAAATCGTTGTTCGCGCAGTTATTCGATCTTTTGTGTGTCCAAATATTCGTTAGTTGCATGTGATGTGTGTAAGCTTGCATTTTCGTGATGCAATTTTTTTGGGTTGGTTTCTCTCAATTTATCGAAAACTTTAGGCAAACAAATGGTCATATACCATGCTGAATTAACGATCTTATGATTTTCAAGATCCACTATTACCACATAACCAGGTTTCGTGAAGAAAAACGCCACCATTTGGTTGTTAAGTCTTCGAGAGCAAACAACTTGCTTCACATTGAAAAACCCAAACTGCCGATTGGCCTTTTCTTTCTGGCTCATAAGCATAAATCTACGACTCTTAACCTGTGACGATGCTGTATGCGACTTTGGATGAACCACAGTTTTATTTTGAAATCATTTCACGGTACCAATCAACACGAGCATTTTTTTGAGCATCTGTCAATAAATATGGAATCCAACGTGCACACAACTTCAGAGCACCCAAATGTTCATGCTAAATCTTATGTATGCTGGTTTAATGCTTAAACATCTCTCGATTTCGTGATGTGTCACATGACGAGTTTTTGCGAAGCATCGATATTTTCCGACACAACGACCGATTTTAGACGACCTTCTTTACTACTTCCACGTTTGAATTCAGTGTACCAGCGATGTGCAGTGGCTGTGGCTGGCGCTTCACGGTCAAAAGTTGAATTAAGTTGATTGATGCACTGCTTTTGAGATAGACTACGTCGAAAGTCGTAATAAATCACAGTTGTAAAATTTTCGTTAATTCCATCTTTTGGCCGAGATGGAATTTTTAAAGTTACGTATAACGTAAATAAATAAAATATCAATCTTGGGTATTGGTTTAAAAATAGTACATCTAATATTAGTTAACATGTCATAATAAATACATTACCAAGAAGTTTTTAATTACATTAATAACATACTGATTATCTTAGGTTTAATAGTTTATTCAGTAAATAATGTAATTACACTACATAATACCCATTATAAAAGAATATAGTCAAAACGAAAACATAATTTCATTCGTGCGAAGAAGAAAGTAGAAAAAAAATACGCAACATAAACATATTTAACTACAAAAATCTTCTATACTATACAATTCCTTATCTATGATATAGTTTAATAGCTCACTTTTAAAATCTTTTAATGTTGTTAGACCTCTTATACTGCCAGGTAATTGGTTATACAGTTTTAGGCTATTATATAATGGTAACGTTTCCGCTAGAGATAGTCTGTGTATCGGATAGGCATAAAGACTAGCTTGTCGTGTAATATATGTGTGGTTTTGGTTATATTTACTAAATTTGTCTTTGTGTTTAAAGTTAAAAATCAGTATTTCATAAATGTATAACCCAAACAGCGTCAAAATTTCTGCCTTTTTAAAGTATCCTCTACATGACTCACCATATTTCAGATTGAAAATAAGTCTTACTATTCGTTTTTGTATTTTAAAAATTGATTGTGCTAGTGTGCTTTGTCCGTAGAATATGATACCATATCTTAAGATGGATTCACAATTGGCTTTATATAGAGTTATTAAAGTTTTTTGGTCCAGTACTGCTTTTAATATGCGTAAGGAATAGCAGACAGAGTTTAATTTACTACCTAATTCTTGACAGTGAGTTTTCCAGTTTAGTTTGCTATCAATAGTTACACCTAACAATTTCGTGTGATCTACTAGTTCTATTTTTATATTTATATCTTGAAAGTTTAGGTTAGTTTCATTTATTTTAGGATTTTTTGTGTGGAATTCTATTGCTTTTGATTTTGATGCATTTAAAATTAGTTTGTTATTATTTAACCATATTTGTGTTTCTTTCATAATATTTTGTGCTTTATTTATTGCACCCTGTACGTTCTCATTGACAATAAGCAGGTTTGAGTCATCTGCATATATCTGTAGTATTCCATCGTTATGTTGTATTAAATTAGGTAGATCGTTTACGTATATTAAAAACATATTCATATTTAAGAAAACTATGTAGTTAAACTCGTGCATCCCGTATTTTCGGGTCGCAGAATGCTCTCATACACATTTACGCTATTAAAAAAACAATTACTTTTTGTGAGGGTATAATCTCGTGATATTTATTGGACACATTGCCGCCGAACTTTCCGCGCTTCGCTTAATCCAATCGATTTTATTAATCACCCTATCACAGCGTGTCGACCCTACTAAAACAGCTTAAAAGTGTCGGAACTACTTGTGATTAGTGCACTGGGAACCGAAATCGAGCTTAAACAAATATCAAAATAGAGGACATGCATTCAATCACAGTAATTCTATTTCTGATTAAATACTTGAGTGTGTGAAGATTATTATTATTAGTGGTTAAAAGTATATCCTCTCTTCAACAGTTTTATTATAAACTATATGTCTATTTCGAACCCTAAGGGTTCATTTTCAATAGTATATTGACATAACAAAATAAATATAAAAGTCAAAAAAGTTGGGCGACTTAATTATAATGTTTAATTAAATAGAAAAACTAAGAATATTTGAAAAAATCGCAGTGGGTTTAAAGTTACGTTTTGGGAAAATTTAAAATTGGTATAATTCCAAGTAAAGGGTTATCTAAAGGACTAAGATCAAAATTCAATAAATAATTTTTATGTTTTTTCATTTCAATTGCTTCCAACATATTTAATTTATTATAGGTGGAATGTTTTAATAATTTAGTGTTTTGTAATCAAAACTTGTGGCCCGTAGAGAAAGTGCTCGAAATGTACATATAGTTAATAATAAAACTGTTGAAGAAAGGATATACTTTTAACCACTAACACGAATTTTATAATTACGCAATAATTATTTAAAGGAAATAAACTTATTCATTTAATCAAATATAAATGTAGTAATAGGTATTGATTACATTTTATACGACTAGTTTCGGCAGTGATCCGAAAAAAACGTGGCCAACAATAAAGAGCTCTGGGTTTCCCCATTTTCAAACGCACTTATTACCTGAACCTTATATATATATATATATATATATATATATATATATATACCAATTTAGTTTAGATAAATGGAAAGGTATATATTAGCACATTTTAAATGTTTATTTTTCTCTTTATTTGAAAGAATTTCCATCAATTACAACGATATAATTGATATTTAACTTAAATTGTTAAATATATTTTTTAAATTTGATTTTGATTGTTGCATGTTAAATTTAAAACAAATACTCACACATTCGCGACCAAATGTTTTAGTATTATAAAAGGTGCGAATTTACTCATTTACTTGACTTTTATTCTTATGTGTAGCATTTCGATCTCCACAAATAAATATATAATACTTTGGATTGCATTTCCAATAAATTATTACGTACTTATTGAAACATAAGGGGTAATACGTTTGCTAACAGTCCTAGTATGAATAAAATATTTCCAATGTTTACTTACATATTTCTACTCCTACATTACATCTTGCGACCCAATTTGAGCTGGGAGTTGGCCACCGCCATTTATTAAATAAAGATTTACGCTCTAAAGTACAATCGCAAGGGTCGTAATCCAAATTGTAAATATTATCGTGAACGTTTATCACGAGGGCCGCCAAACCTCCAAGCAACTAATGTTATTCACACACATACACACAAACACCTACACAATCGCACAAAGGGCACGCGAACGCACCCACATACACACAGGGGGGAAAGGGGTCTTTCAAAGGGCCATAAATAAAATATTATTCAAGCGTAAATTTACTGCACCCGCTCGCAAATTCATTCATTCTCGAGCATTCTTCAAACCCACTCTAAGCAGTAACGCGAATAATCAGTACATCAAAGAAATATTCCCAGTAGTGCAACAAGTTGACATTTTATATTGATTTCTAATTTGGAATTATTAAATTATTAATATATACGAGAGAGACACAAACATCTTTATTTATTATTTGTTAGATTGGGAATTCACAATAATAATAGAAATTGATTTACTTTACGGTTATTGACCCATGGTCTTTCTGCCAGTATATACGAGAAATTATATACATTATTTATTAATATTTTGTAAAGATATTAGCAATATATTTCTTATGATTTTAATTTATTGCATTTTACATTGTCCCATTTCTTAATTAATTTGTAGTAATATATATATAATTTTTAATCAAACTAAATTATTTTATATAAAAACTGTCAATGAACATTTAAATATTTCATATTATTAGTAATAACGTGTGTAATGCATTTTCATTATGCAATTGCGCATATTGCTACTATAATATGAAAATGGACTTTGAATAGCTAAATAAAAATAAAACAATAAAAATACATTTGGTTTGTATTCGGAACTTGAAGGGAAAAAGAAATTATAAAAAAAAAACGTATTTATTAATATCAATTCCCAGAAAAGGAATAATTTTCTTCTTAATAGCAACAGAAGTTATAAAGTTAGTTAGTTTTATTTTTTTATTTTATAATTCTAAAAGAGCTTATTCAAGTTAATAAAAACAAAATATGTTAGAAACGGCAATTTCTTTTGTGAAATGTTATTAACTTTCAGTGTCATATCGTCGGAAGTTGGCTCGAATTCGCTTAAGTTTTTACACTGCCAATTAGAGAAAGTAGTTATTGTTTAGTTTTAGCCTCCGCTACCACAAACTGTTGATTTTTATCACAGCCGCTCTATATCGAACTACCTCTCCTTGTAGTGTAGCAGGTGCGGAATTAAGATTGTCGTTAATTATCCCTTTTCGCTCTCCTGGGGGGCGCGCTAATTAAGTTTACCCTGTAAAACGAGGTGTTTAACAGGTTAATTACCAGACGTGATTAATTTATGACTACAATTTTTCGGGTAGTGATTATGACGGAAACGATGGGGTCTATTCCCGTTCTTCCAAAATTACGGTAGAGGTGCTGGGCCTCTTATAACATTAAATCGCTGTTTTAGTATGGCGATATTTTAGCAGACGCCCTCAACAGGGTCATTATTAAATGATCCAGAAACGAAAACGCACTCGGCTCGTTCCAGTTCCGCTTTGAATTACTGCTGGGCCGACATGTTCGGACGCGATATTTTAAAGCGGGCCACATTAAACTTCATGCTTCGATGATTTTGATTACGAACGCCTCTTTCTCCCTATGCTACAGGCGCCATGCGACAATAGGCTTATAGGCGCTTTATACGACTTTTATAGTTTTTTAACCCATTAATGGGCGATAAGTGATATGTTTTCTTATAAAATATTGCTTGTAATATTTTAAATCATGTTCACTACGCGTAAACTTTTAAACTCAATTTTGAACGAAATAAAATGATACATAATCTAATAAATTTAAACGTAGCACAAATACATCATATCACTATAGTGTGTTTTATCTTTTTTTTAAATATTGGAAATAAAAAAAAAAATTCAAATGTAAATGTAAATTTTAAATTATAATTACCAAGGTCTGTTTATTCTTGCGAGGACGATGAAGTATGTCACAGAAATGATAGGACCAACATCACAATTTCCTATTAATCCTACCCTAACATTTATTCTAAATTCACGTTCATATCTTGAAAGCAAATCTGGTATTTTGATAATGGTTATAAAAACACCCAATATTTAAGTGGTCGTACAATCAGAAAGGAATGGGCCAAATTCGATAAAAAAGTTATAGGATGAGCGTTATGGTTAACTTTTACCTGTAACAAACGTATTTAGCTCCTTAAATGTAATACAGACGATTCCGTTTAAAATTTATTTCCTCTGGTTTAATTAAATAACTTCTATTATACAATACTTTTGGAAGCGGTAGAGTAGTAGTAAGTAGAAAAATATGTATATCCGTACTCAAAAAACGTCACTTTGTCTAATACATATAGGTGCAGATGATACCATAATACTGAAACAGAAAGTCTTTACTAGTTTAATAAAAGGCTTTGTAAAAATATCTATTTCTATTTATTAAGCCAAAATATTCAAGCTCATCATTCTGTGTTTTTACTTTATTTTAGAATATTCTGAAGCTTATAACTAGGTCTAGTAAAATAAATACACTAATGAAAATATAACTAACCTAAATTCTTTTATACCCCGTATGTACGATCCAATTTATACGATTTAATATATAAAAATAAGCACCTACCTTTGTATTTAGTAGCATTATATATTACTAAAACTATAAAATTCACTTTTAATCACAATTACCAAATTCTGTATACAATAAACTATTCATACTAAAATACACCTAAATATTGGTTTCTGGTGCGTTCCTGCATGGGCGTCACCAGAAGAATTCTTCGAGGTACGAGTGGAAGATCATCTACGATGAACTCAATGCCCAATTATCGTGTGGTCTACATTATGTAATTAATATTATTTATATATTTTTTGTATGTGTTAGGCTGTTTTGTTGGCACATAATTCAAATAAATAAACATAAACATAAACTTAAATACCTAAAGATATCTCATTGTTCATTTTAAAGTTTCAAGTAAATAATATACAAATAATCAAACGAATAGAATTAATAAATAAAATCTTATTATTTTAATAGCACTAAAATACAATATGATCTAATTAAATATTAAGTATCTACTTTTTCCTTAGGTCTAAATCATTGACGGTTATAGTTACTAATAAAAAAAATTCAAGCACCCTCTCTTAATGGTCACCTTTGCTTCACAGTATTCTATATTCATTACAAGATTCAATGGTTAATTTTGTTTATTCAACACAAACGACCACCTCATTATGGGTTACAACTCAAAAGGGGAGTTTAAGACCCCGTAGAAACATGGAAGAACAAAACCGCGCTTTTCCTAATCGGACAGCTCTGAATATACTTCGTCATCCGAGGTAAAACACTAACTTAAACGACCATATAATGGAACTACTACCACCACTACTACGACTGATGCTATTAACGCAGCCACCCCACCGGCAAACAAAAACACACTACAAACACGCCTTCACATTCACCACTTACACACAAATTAAGCCGCGTACAAATGCCCTAAATCTAATATAAAAGTGGTTATTATTAAACCTCGGCTTAGTTTTATTATTAAAACAACGCTGATAAACAAAAAAATAACTGATGAGCACTTTTGTCAGAAAAAAATATGACCAACCACTCGAGAGATTCGTTAGCCATCCACATATTACAGCTGAAAATAAGCTAGCAAAATATAGACAGGAATCATTCAGATAATAACTGTACCATACAAGCTACTTATAAAGCGCTTCTTATAGCAAAATTAAATGTAAAAATTGCTCGGAACCATACTAAATAGCAATATGTAAAACAACACTTTTTAAAAATTGTAAGTTTTGCATGAAATACAAAAACCTCCCCACAAAACCCATCGGAGGAATAACTTAATTAGAAATATGTGTCCAGTCAATTAAAAAGACTCCCTACTCTTTACATGATTTTGTAATAGATATTTTCGCCATTATAAGAATAGAAACGAATTATTAAAAAAACTGCCCCGCACATTTATCGAATCATATAATATTGATATATACGAATCTGTTTTGGAAACCGAATGTTCGTCTGGCCCCAAATTTTGTCATATTAGCCTAACTGCCTTCCAATAGTAGGAATAAACATCTCAAATATATCGATCAGCAATAGTTAAAACAAATCAATGAAATTGAATACCCTTTGGGAGAGCCAATTTTCCTTGTATAGATAATTCTCAAATGCTTCCACTTTGCAATTACTCTACTTATTATCAACAATATAATCTTTTATATAATCCTTGTATATTTTGATGATTATCCATACCCGACATGATCCTGTGCTAATTATTTAGTTTGTTTCACTAACTCCAAATCTTTACTTTGTCGATTTATGCATACAATAATATAACTCAACAATTTCTACACTATAATATATTTTCCACTTCCAGAGCTTTAAATCGTGAGAGTAGTCAACGTCTTGAGTGAAAACAGAATACTCGACCATTCAGGCAGTTGAAAAGAAGGCAGACATGGAGTAGCTATCCTGGTCAAAAACAACAGGAAGAAATATGTAAAGAATGTCATAACATTTTTATAAAGGGAAGTACTCGGCCTATAGACAAAACATTAAACAGGTATACGCGCCGTCAGCAGAAAATAATAATGATGAAAAGGTGGAACAATTTTACCAACATATAGACTAGATTGCTTCCTAGTTAACTGAGTTTAATAATTTTTTCTAAATGAAATAAAATAGTGAAGAAAAGAACATCTAAAACATTTAATAAGATAGACAAGATAATGAAAGGTCTAAAAATACAAGCTATTAACATCGTAATAGGAGACTTCAATTCAAACGTAGGTAAAAATAAGGTGCAGGATGTAGTTTTAAAGTTTTATATTACTAACAAGGAGCGATCGCGTTGACCGTTTAATACAGTTTTGCCTAGAAAAGAATTTAATTATAACAAACACGTAGTTCAAATTACCGAAAAGGACATTAAATTCATGGAACTCACTATAGGATAAACTAGAACACATCACTAGAAACTAAATAGTCAATAAATATACCCAGAAACTGACATACAATTGTGTATCTATGGCCTAAATGGCTAAAATATACTGCTGTTGAGGATACCATCATCCAATAATATGGGTCTGAGTGGAAGAACATTACGTGAACTCCGCCCGCATGTTCCCTGCTCTAAATTGTTAAGTAGTTTCTAAATGTATATTAATTGTTAGAATATTTTTGTAAGTGGCCATGTAAAGAAAAATCAATAAATCAATATGGTAGCTCAATTGACTAACTAAGAAACTATAATTGAAGAATAGATACAGACAAACTTAGAAACCCTGAGATGAGAACAAAAATTTCAAATAGAATTAACAAACACTTAAATCAAACACATCAAAAAACACTAATAATATTGAACAAGACTGGGATAATATAAAAAGAGAAAAATATGTCTGCAAATAATGGATGAAAGAAGACGATAGCCACAACCTGCACAGAAAAGAGCTAACATATAAATATAAAACGAAGCCTTTTGACATACTAGTGAATTGGAAGAACAGGCAAATTATAGACAAAACACATCAATTAAAAAATATATTATTTATTGATAAATAAATTCAAGGTTCATAGAATTTAACAAGTGCTTACATCTAATTAATTCAGATTAATTAGATACTCTCTAGAGAAATCATAATAAAATTATATATACGATATGGTTGTGTGATTTTGCGGAAATCCCATGAAAATAACTGCGACCAAACATAAGAATAATAATAAACCAATAGAATAATAGGCGTGAGAATAGCAGAACACATAAATGCTGTCAAACCAAATCAGACAACCTCATAGTTATAACAACACCGCTTAGAAACAGGCTACAAAATTGATTTTGATAACACGAAAGTCCTATACGGGACAAAATATTTCGACTCCCGTATCTCTCTCACGAACAAAAGAAATGACTCACAACGCAGTCCAAATTCATGGAAATCTATAAATCTATCTTAAATAAAATAGAATTGAAAAAAATAACACAAACAAAAACCATCAGGCCGCATTACAAAAGCACATAACGCAGTCGCAGTTAATAACACAATGCCCAAATATACAACGATCAATGATGCGCAGTTACCTCAAGTAGTTCAAAATGCAAAAATAAATACAAGATGTTGTTGGATTCTAGTGAAAATTTCTATGAGCACTTTTGAGAGAAAAAATTATGACCAATGCACAGATTCCTCGTCGCTGCTCTCTATTTTTACGCTGGGCGCTATCAACATCTAAACAGCTTCAGCATCTAACGCCTTCAGCTTCTTCAATGGCAATTTTCAGAGGCTTGATATAACCGTGTCTGAAGCTACCAAAAGCAGAGGAAATGCGTCCTCAATATTCTTCACACGACTACATTTTCGGGCGAATATCGGAAATATTTTTTAATGAATTTGTTGCAAGACTCTTGTGCTTCTTCTGATATTTATACAATAGGCAGGATCGATGATTCGATAATTTTACTGCCGTGCAGAAGAATCTTATGTACCGTAGTTGGCAGACAGAACCAGGGGAACAGTTTAACGAACAATCGCGGTTTTTCTATACAATATTCTTGGTACTTGGTGAGATTCACCTCGAACCCAAAATCACAACGTGAAATCTTTTGATCAAAGATTTGTCCAGTCCAGTTATCGATGCCGTAATTTCCGCATTCTCGAAAAAAAGACGCGGTGTATTTCCGTCGTGTGTACTCCCATATCTCTGTTTCGGCATGTCCACCAGATGCTCGAATTGCTGATGAAACCCTTTCTAAATGTTCTTTTTTGCGGTTTGATCTTCTTTACATCTAGCTGTAGGAAATGTGCAAAATGGCTTCAAAAAACCAAATCCAAGTATGCAAACTGGAAAGGCCGAACTGTAAAGATAGTCTTTAATCGGTTTCTTTAGAACGCCAACAATATCGTTGAACTGCTTCGAAGTGCAGTTGCAAAGATAACACCTCATACTGTATTGCTCGCACGACGCGTCGTAAAAACAGTAAAACAGTAGGTATACTATATGAAATACTTAGTGATGATTTTTGGCAAATGTAACCAATCGATATCACTAACAAACAATCGTAAATGGAGAATACTGACATGAATTTGTAGATAAATGGGAAAATACTATGTACGATTAAATTAAAGCAATTCTGCTTTGTGTATAATAATGTCTCAAGTGAAAAAATAACAATTGAAACCCCAATATTTCGAGAAACAATTACATTATCAAGATTTCTATTTTTGTTTCGGTACTTGCGGACAGTACCCACTATTAAGATTATCCGTTAGCAATAATACATTACGGCTTGGGCACATTGCCCAAGACATATTTCACCAACAGCAAGCAAAGCAAAATCACCCAGAAAATGTAAAGTATGCTTGCAAAGGCACAGACGAAAGGAGACAACTTGGGGATGCAAATAATGTTGATGTAAAGATAAGACTTCTTCTAAATATACCACTTAATTCAGAATTATAAATTTAACTGTTTATATTTAAATTATATTTGAATAAATCTTATTTTCTTTAGTTTCATAAAAATTATTGTTTTTTTGTTGTTTTCTATCATATGCTATTAAAAAATAGTCTTTTTTGACACTGAATAGTTTGATTCATTTTCTGAGAACTATCAACGAAGAAAATCTCAACTTAATGTTAAATGTTTTTAGAAATATCTACGACACTGTATTGGCTCAAATCTACTTTAATAACATTGCCTAAAAAGCAAATGTCGAAAATTGCGACTGATACACACTAATAAGCTTAATATGCCACACCCTGAAAGTATTCCTGAGATAAGTTCTTTCATTAATGAGCAACCAATCAGATTCGTTCATTTTTGACAAACGCCGCATGCTACGCACACTTAAGGCGGCAATGTCACCGAGAACTGAAAAGCTCCCTAGGGAAATTATCGATAATCTCCCGGCTGTCAAGTTGACATTTATACCATATCCGCAGTTGCCATTGAGTTAAAAAATACAATCGATCTGTCAATGTATAATCAGCTCCGTCCGAATCACGCTTCGGTATAGAATGTGATGAACCAACTAGTTAATAGAAAAAACGACACTAGAAAACACGGTTAAAAGTGAATACTTACGGAGGCCGTCCGAGCATTTTTGTGAGGTTAGGAAATACGAATTAAAACATAACCGCCAAATTATGACAAAAGACGGAGCGATACGCCAGAGGTACCAACTTACACGCTTAATCATTGTTCTTTCAAAATTGTTTATATAATAAATAACTTTTAATATTTTGTAAGTTATTCAAGAACTTATCTTACCGAATGCCCCTCGGCCAATGATAAATACACGATAATTTTGACTAGTTCCCTCAAGTGTGTTGCTTTAAGTAATTGCCCTCCGCCTGACGGCGTCGGGCAATTACTAAGCAACACACTTTCGGGTAGTCAAAATTATCGCGGATTATCATTGCCCTTGGGACATTATATCTGAATATTTCATTCATAAAACCTAAATAAAACCCAGTTCAGCTTTAGACGTGGTTATAGAGCTCGAGAACCCAACTTTGCGATACAAGTCCTAGTGCAGAAATGTTTCGATCACCATAAAAATATTTTATTGATTAAGAAAAGGCTTACATAATAAATAAATAAAGCTACTAAAACTTTCTGGACTAACCCTATACAGGGGACAACCGGCAAAAATATATCTTGGCGATAAAATAGCACAAAACATCAAAATATTCAAAGTAGTCAGACAGGGCTATGTCCTCTCGCCCTCATTCTTCAACTTATATTCTGAACACATTCGAACAAAAATATCGGAAAAATGAAAAAAAAAAACGCCTCGAGTAAAAAATTTTTAAGTGGAAAAACCTTAAGTTTAAAATTTTATCTTAATCCGATCTTTCATTTTTTAGAGACAGTGCCTGCCGACAGATACACACATAGATATTTTTTTAGAAATTAGGGTAATTGTCTCAGGGAACTTCAAAACGGATATTTCCATTAAAAATAATTCAAAACATTTTCACGTCAACAAGACTTGCCCTATATAAGGGAATACTAAATAAAAATAAGGAAATAAAAACACTAATTTTAAATTTAAAAAATTCAAATATACTGAAACTTGTGGTAAAAAGTAAACGAAAAGTAACGAAAGGCCTAAGAATTTACCAAAATTCTAATTTTTCTCGACACTTAGAGACTAAAAATGTTATAACTACATGAAGCCTTTTTACTTTCCCTGTATATAACTTTCCAAACTCGAAAAATTATCACAAACTTATTTGACTGATTGAGGTTGTAGGCACTTACTTCGTGATTTTAATTAGATGAAAAATAAAAAATACTTCCACTTAGTTAATATCACAATGTTTATTAAATAGTGACTGCAGTTTCGATCAAGCAATGATCATTATCAAACTATCAGTAATGTAAATACAGAAAACAATTAAATCTCCTGCCAAATCATAAAAAAATAAAATTAAAATTTACTTTAAATTACTTATATATAAGCAAGAAAGCCTTATTTCGGCTCTTATTAGATTATGGATTATAGAATAGTGTATTATTAAAATGTATAAGACTGATACATTTATAGTTGATTTGTTTATATTGTTCTCGAATTAAGTAAGAATTATACATATATTATATTTTATGTTATGTTGATTTTATTATATATTTTTATATTTAATATACAAATATATATTATATAGTTAATAACATAAGACATTGCTTATATATATATATATATATATATATATATATATATATATATATATTATTTAGTTTGATGTTTTCGCGGGTATGGTATGTTGTAGCTGGTTTTCGGGTTATACTCCGCGTGGTTTGTAAATTATATTTACGACGTTTCGATGGTCTCTCTGCCATCTTTTGCAAGTGTTTACTCTTGTTTGGTCAAGGTAATACTGGTCTGCTGTCTAGTTAGCGGATTATTTATATATGTAGTCCCTCCCCTCCACCTGCATTTCTTCTTGTTTCGCTGCGCGTCATTGGCCGGTTTGTAGTTGTTTGTGCGCGTGTGTGTTGTGTATATGTATCTGTGGTGTCTGTGTTAGTACGTGTCCGGTGATTTTCCGTTCGAAGAACCGGTTTCCACGTAATCGGCAGGCGCTGTGAGGCCAGCTACAACATATATATATGTATACACGTTGTCCCCTGAAATTTTGAATACGGGCATTTAAATGCGTTACTTGTTGCTTAGTTACCACGCTCGTGACGTATTTTAATGGACTGACCAACAGGAAATAATCAGTAATTTCTAATTAAAGTGCAACATATTTACACAATTTTGACGTAACGAATAACAAATAACTACAATGTTCATCTTATTCAATGTTCGAAAACATCTCTTTATTGAGCCAAACAATATCCCAGGCGATCAAAAAATTCCTGTTAACATTTTGAACCTATGTAAGTCAAATTGACATGCATATTGCAGCAACAACCATGGCAACCAATAATAATCGAGATACACTACATTACTCATATTCAAAATTTCAGGGGACAACGTGTATATATATATATATACACGTTGTCCCCTGAAATTTTGAATACGGGCATTTAAATGTATTACTCGTTACTTAGTTACCACGCTCGTGACGTATTTTAATGGACTGACCAACGGGAAATAATCAGCAATTTCTAATTTGTAATAAAATTGGGAATTAAAATGAAACATATTTACTCAATTCTGACGTAACGAATAACAAATCACTAGAATGTTCATGTTCGAAAACATTTCTTTATTGAGCTAAACAATATCCCAGACAATCATAAAATTCCTGTTAACATTTTGAAGCTATGTAAGTCAAATTGACATGCATATTGCAGCAACAACCATGGCAACCAATAATAATAATCGAGATACAATACACATTACATTACTCATATTCAAAATTTCAGGGGACAACGTGTATATACAGGGTCCTGCAACAGTGCGTCAAGCTTTCCTAACGCCTTTCTCGTAAGAGATAGAAAAAAATGTTTCATATAAAAATTTATTGAATTAAAAATCTCTATGCCGTAAAATTATTTTCAAATATACAGGGTGTCCCAATTTTGCGTTATAACAAAAGCAAATATTTTTTTAAATGGAACACCCTGTATATTTTTTCATTTTATAATTTGGATAGTATTTTATAACTTAAACCTTTTTTTGGTTTTTAATTTCGATATGGCATTTCCGAGTTATTGACGTTTTTCTGAAAAAAATGTAAAAAGCGGAGGTTCACAAAAAAAAATATTCTGATGTTGTATTTAAAATTTAAGAAATTTTCTTTTTCATATGGTTGGTCATAAGTACTGTTTATGTACCAG
>OZ018391.1:42915785-42963785 GCA_963969525.1 Ontholestes murinus | reverse complement strand
CCACGAATTTTTTTGTTTGATAATGCGCCCGGAGACACACACGTCAGCACACGACGGCACATGTACACGAGCACACGGCGGCCGGCCGGCGGTGTGAACACCAAGAATAGGAGTGGAGAGACTCTCGGTCCACACAACTCCGAAATGCATCAATATATCATATATATGGCATGAGAGAGAAGAGAAATTTTATAAATTTCACATCTCGCCAAGGCTTACACACACTACAAAAAACATCATTGTTCGTTAGATTGAAAATCATCGTCTCGGCCAAGGGGACCACGCGCTCGGGTCCCCCGAACGTCTGACTTTATGATGATATATATATTTCAATCAACATAAGTTTTCATTCTCGCTCGGAATTCGGGTGAGTTATTGCATTTGAATTTTCACGGAGTTTTTACGCACCGCTACTTTAAAAATATTACATGTTCAGTCTACATGTTGCTCGCATAAGGGCCATACGCATAAACGAATATACGAAATGGGTCCCGCGAACGTGCTATTCGGACAGGTTCAAACTACCTGTTAGAGTTTTCAACACCGAACTGTCCGGACACGGCGAGGCCGTGATTTTATATTCAACAGACGGTATATATATATGGTGGGTGAGAGACAAGAAAAAATTTCCTCGGGCGGCAACTGATTTCTCGCGTCTCGTTTTATTAAAACATCGAACTGTCCAGACACGGCGAGGCCGTGATTTTATTTTCAACAGACGATAATAACACGATGATGATATATATTTATATATGTAGTAAAATACGGGGAACGATTTTTGTATGAGGCACAACCGACACACAAACCACACACATCTTATTATATATTATAATAGAGTAGCAGATTGGTGCAACACTGAGACCTCGGCGTTCCCCCAAACAAGAGATAAAACTAAAAACACGCCGGCCGACTTATTACACGTAACGTATATAATGGCATTACACTACTACACTGGTGTTGTTGTGTCGCCCGTTGCCGTGTGTCGTCGCCCGCCGTTGTTCCTCGTTCGTCTCTCCGGTTTCGTCGTCGTTTTATTAAATACATCGAACTGTCCCAGACACGTGAGGCCGTGATTTTATTTTCAACAGACGATGATGATATTTTATGTGTATTAATATGATGGGGAACGATTATATGAGGCACACCGAACACGCAAAACCACACACATCTTCTTATTATATATTATATATAATACTAGAGAAGTAGCAGCTTGGTGAACACACTGAGACCTCGCGTTCCCCCACAAGAGATAAAAACTAAAAACACGCCGGCCGACTTATTACACGTAACGTATATAATGGCATTACACTACACTGGTTGTTGTGTCGTCGCCCGTTGCCGTGTGTCGTCGCCCGCCGTTGTTCGTCGTTCGTCTCTCCGGTTCGTCGTCGTTTTATATTAAATACATCGAACTGTCCAGACACGTGAGGCCGTGATTTTATTTTCAACAGACGATGATGATATTTTATGTGTTTTAATATGATGGGGAACGATTATATGAGGCACACCGAACACGCAAAACCACACACATCTTCTTATTATATATTATATATAATACTAGAGAAGTAGCAGCTTGGTGAACACACTGAGACCTCGCGTTCCCCCACAAGAGATAAAAACTAAAAACACGCCGGCCGACTTATTACACGTAACGTATATAATGGCATTACACTACACTGGTTGTTGTGTCGTCGCCCGTTGCCGTGTGTCGTCGCCCGCCGTTGTTCGTCGTTCGTCTCTCCGGTTCGTCGTCGTTTTATATTAAATACATCGAACTGTCCAGGACACGTGAGGCCGTGATTTTATTTTCAACAGACGATGATGATATTTTATGTGTTTTAATATGATGGGGAACGATTATATGAGGCACACCGAACACGCAAAACCACACACATCTTCTTATTATATATTATATATAATACTAGAGAAGTAGCAGCTTGGTGAACACACTGAGACCTCGCGTTCCCCCACAAGAGATAAAAACTAAAAACACGCCGGCCGACTTATTACACGTAACGTATATAATGGCATTACACTACACTGGTTGTTGTGTCGTCGCCCGTTGCCGTGTGTCGTCGCCCGCCGTTGTTCGTCGTTCGTCTCTCCGTCCGTCGCATAGGGCAAAAATTTGTTAAAAATTTTATTTTACCCATGCGACGGTTTATTAAAGCCAAAAGGATATTTATTTCGGCGTTTCTTTGCGATATATATACATATACTGCTCGCCTGGTCGTTCTTTTTCAATCTTCCACTTTTCACCCGAACGACCTGCACCACCCATATAGCTGTTTGATGCATATTTGTACAGAATAACGGCGAGAAATTAAATTTTTATTTTTCCACCTAGCGCTGCCCGAAAATATCATTTGTGTGTGAAACAAGACGAAACGAAGCGTAATACTCGACTTTATTTGCGTAAATCGAAAATTCGCTCATCGCACCGTGCACCACCATATATATGTCTCTCGCACACAGGTACCGAATAACGCTTTCGGCATCGTGCGCACCGACCGACCGCCGCATTTAAGTTTTTCGCACGCCCGTACCGAATAACGCTTTTAGCATCGTGCGCGCCGACCGACCGACCGACCGACCGACCGCCTCATATATATGTTTCTCGTACATAGGTATCGAATAACGGCAGAAATTATTTTTATTTTATTAAAATAAAATTTTCGTTAATTCGCTTACTCGATACGAAAGGACACATCGGCGAGTGGAAATAAAGCGGACCGAAGTTAAAACGTTCGACATTAGGTTTTTCGCACACCGGTACCGAATAACGCTTTCGACCTGCACCGCCCATACAGCTGTTTGATGCATATTTGTACAGAATAACGGCGAGAAATTTTATTTTTATTTTTCCACTTAGCACTGCCCGAAAATATCATTTGTGTGTGAAACAAGACGAAACGAAGCGTAATACTCGACTTTATTTGCGTAAAATGAAAATTCGCTCATCGCACCGTGCACCACCATATATATATGTCTCTCGCACACAGGTACCGAATAACGCTCTCGGCATCGTGCACACCGACCGACCGCCGCATATAAGTTTTTCGCCCGCCCGTACCGAATAACGCTTTTAGCATCGTGCACACCGACCGACCGCCTCATATATATGTTTTTCGTACACAGGTACCGAATAACGGCAGAAATTATTTTTATTATATTAAAATAAAATTTTCGTCAATTCGCTTATTCGCACCGACCGACCGCCTAATATATATGTTTTTCGTACACAGGTACCGAATAACGGCAGAAATTATTTTTATTTTAATAAAATAAAATTTTCGTCAATTCGCTTATTCGCACCGACCGACCGCCTCATATATATGTTTTTCGTACACAGGTACCGAATAACGGCAGAAATTATTTTTATTTTAATAAAATAAAATTTTCGTCAATTCGCTTATTCGCACCGACCGACCGCCTCATATATATGTTTTTCGTACACAGGTACCGAATAACGGCAGAAATTATTTTTATTTTAATAAAATAAAATTTTTCGTTAATTCGCTTACACGATGCGAAAGGACAGATCGGCGAGTGAAATTCGGAACGAAATTGAAAATCAGTATTACTCAGTTCTTTCTGTAGCTGAATATGATATGCATGATATCGATTTTTCTTCAGAATGCTTTGTACTGACCTCTCGCTTATGCCAGTTCCTTCACCAATGTCTTTTTTGGTTCCTCGTTGATGATAGGCTTTCTTCTTTTGTTTTTTGTAATTCACACCTCCCATTTACATGTCAAACTAATTGTTTAATTGACAGATGCATTTTTTCAGTCATGGCTATCTATTCAAAAACAAATTCGTATTCAAGGACCGTTTGAAATATAAATTTTTTTTATATCTTGAAAAATATCACTTTTAGGTATAGGGTATGCTTAATATTTTTTGTAGGAAATTAGATGCAGAATAATATGAAATTAAAAAAAAATATGATTCCATTTAAAAAAAAAGAGTTACGACAATTTGAAATTTTAGAAAATGGCGTGTCTGATACAAAGGCAGGGTTCCTCAAAAGTGAAAATTTTTAACACTGGTACATAAACAGTACTTATGACCAACCATAGGAAAAAGAAAATTTCTTAAATTTTAAATACAACATCAGAATATTTTTTTTTGTGAATCTCCGCTTTTTAAATTTTTTTCAGAAAAACGTCAATAACTCGGAAATGCCATATCGAAATTAAAAACCAAAAAAAGGTTTAAGTTATAAAATACTATCCAAATTATAAAATGGAAAAATATACAGGGTGTTCTATTTAAAAAAATGTTTGCTTTTGTTATAACGCAAAATTGGGACACCCTGTATATTTGAAAATAATTTTACGGCATAGAGATTTTTAATTCAATAAATTTTTATATGAAACATTTTTTTCTGTCTCTTACGAGAAAGGCGCTAGGAAAGCTTGACGCACTGTTGCAGGACCCTGTATATATATATATATATATATATAAACGATCCCATGTTGTTAAGATGAACGGCAAGAATTTACGGACGTTATGATGTAGAATAGAATGGAGTAACGGGATTCAAGTCCAGACGAAATGTAGGTAGCAATAAAAGATGTAGTTTTTGCTTAAGTCCTCTATATTGTTATGAACCTAGCTAACGTTTCGCACACACATGTGTGCATCTTCAGAGCCTAAAAATGTTGGTGTATAAGCTGCTCAATGTTCTATTTTTACTGTACTTTCCTTAAATATGGAAAATTCGAAATCTAACCTCAAAATGTACACGTGGTCGCACCTCACGTAGGATTTACTCTTAATTGTTTACAAGTAAGTCGCCCTTATTTTCTCAATGCGTCCATAATTATTTTTATAAACTATTCTGTGATTTTATTACTATTTATTAATGTAATTACAAATGTAAACTCTGTACTATAAAAAAACATTTTTAGGCTCTGAAGATGCACACATATGTGTTAGCTAGGTTCATAACAATATAGAGGACTTAAGCAAAAACTACATCTTTTATTGCTACCTACATTTCGTCTGGACTTGAATCCCGTTACTCCATTCTATTATATATATATGTATATATTTATATTTATTTTGAATTTTATAACTATATTATTATATAGCAATAGTGCTAAATAAAGTGTATTATTATTATAGTGCATACCTAAAATGCAGAAAAAATATTAATTTGCTTCTATTTTGTCATTGTTTTGCTTGTACTTGGGAATCGATGATTCTAACGAAATCTAAAATTTATTACTAAAAATACACTTAATTCGATCACCAATTTGCCAAATATTCAAAATTCTGAGCCATTTATCCTATTCAAGAGTCAGATTGCAATAATAATGTTGATATTATAACTAGAGAGCGGATGAAAAAAGCTTAAAAAATGTGAAAAAAGCATTAAATCAGGCACAAAAACATGAAGAAATCACTAAAGAAAACTATATTTTCTTTATATGTCACACGTTTATCAACATATTTTACATAGAAATTCTGCTTAAAACTAAAATAAACATACTTTCTTTACGCAATATATGATATTATGTAAGAATATTTAAAAATTAAAGTGTAATTTTTTATACATTTCAAAATAACTAAAATCTGTTCATGAAAACAGTCATTAAATGTTGTTCTAGGTGTTTAGTTGTAAAATTATTACTTCTGTCGCTAAATAAATTTTTGAAAATTGGAAAAATTAAAAATCCTTCATTTTTATTTTTATTTCTTGGCCAATGGGTCCAGGTATTTTCTAAATTTAATTTGCTTTTATAAAGATTTTATTGTGTAGCTCACAAAATTTAAACAGGATTTTATGTAACTAAATTGTTTTGAAGCTCTTGTTTCTTAAGAACTGATTGACAGTCATTAACTGATTGGCTTTTTTCTCGGGAAAGTTGTATATAACCTTATTCCCTATATAAGGTTATAACCTTCAAAATTGTTCGCATAGTATATTGCAGCATCTAGCCAAGTTCCCCATCTTGTTAGCGCTGGTTCATGGAACAGTGAGATATCAGGTAATGTCTCCTTGAATAATTGTACTCACATAGGAGTATAAGAACTATTTTTCTATTTTTAATAAAATCTACCAATGGAAATTTAATTCTTATAGTTACAGCAATTCCTTTCAATCCAATTTTGTAACTTGGTATTGCCTACGGCAAAAATAAGGTAGTTAATCCATCATTTATGAATTTTTCTATAGTGTTATTACCAGTTTTCTTCAGTTATTTTGAATATATCAAAATACTGTAATGGGATGTCTTCATGCAAAATTCCTATTATTGAATTAAATAAGCGTATGTGGTTTTATCCATACCAAAATGCATATAATTAATGTTAATAAAATCTTTAATTTTTTGTATGTGCATTTTACAATATTTAAAGATTCAAATGCATTATTTTGTAATTTTCTTAAAGGGATAATCAAATTTAAAAGTGTTTTGCATAAATCTAAATTAAACTTAAATTGCCCATCGTTTGTTGAAGATGATGCTAAAGATTGAGAATTTGTCTGCTATTTTTTAATTCAGCTTTGAACTTTCAATATGAAAATTAACAAAAACGATATATCATATTATAAACAGCTACAAATTTTAAACAATTATATTGTGAAAAGACACGAAGAAAATATGTCATAAAAATATAATCTATAAATGATGGGGTACAATTTTTATGAAAATTCTCTATATTACACATTAATTTTAAATCAGTGTAACTTTTATTAAATATTTATTAATAGTTTAAGAAAATGTCCTTAAAATGCATTTTAATGCAAAAAGAAACATGAAAATAAGCACAAAAAGTCAAAATAAGCAAAAAAGCAAAAAACTCTTAACGCCAAGTAATCACATTTTTCAAGATTCGTATACATATTTATAATTTTTTTCGATGGTAAGGATAAGCATAATGGGTAGAAATCCACTCTTATTATTAAATCATTTTGTATTAATGTTATTTTAAAGGAATAGACAAGTCTTCTTAAATTAAACGTGTGCAATAGAATTAAGTCTGTCAAAACTTATAATAATTATGTGTTGCCATAGGGTTTATAGAAGATACAGACTCTGCCGCGGAATTAAGCTAGAACATAATAAGCCGCTAGTATGACAAAAAGTAACTCTTTAAGCCTCTGTAGACTAGCAGTGGTCGTTTCGGCCTTGGAACATGCACGACAGGCCGTGTAAAACGTTGAAATTTATTCATAACGTAACCGTTAGTGCGGTCGCTATCTTTTTTTGTTCCGGGCCACATTAAATATTTAGTGCTACGGAAACTCGCAGAAACGGGATTAGGATGTGAAGTTCGGCAATAATGCGGTTCACATTTACAATACATATATATGTGTGTCTGTTAATTTTAAAGTCAATTTTGCAAACCGACTACTTTAGGAAATTTCTATGAAAATAAGTTTTTTCTTACCTTTATTGAATAAATAAAGTTTTACATTACATTAAAATAACAAATTAAAAGTGTCTTACAGAAGCTAATGGTGTGATATTTACGTTTATTTTTATTACCACATTTCAACGATAATTTATTGATGTCTATCCCGGCGTATCCACCATAAATCGCATGTGACTTGTACACGTGTACTACGTCCGTGCCAGAGTGCCGAGCACACGGAACCTATCTCTGTCCAAAACAGGCCACGGCCTAATTTGACATTCCCTGGGGACGCAATAGGCTCAATCGGCGCGCTGACAAAGCCGAAGCTACACCGCGTCATTCATAATTGAATCTTGTCCCGCAGCGATGATGGACCGACATTTCAGATTCCGAAAACGTGCACCCTCGTCGGCCAGCTTTTTATTGCCCCCATCACTGCTGCATAACGCTCGATAAAACTAGTCCCGATCGGAAAAGGACTGCTTCGGTGAATTTCTGTTAGTGATGAGGGCCATCATGGCGGCAATAAAACGACAAAGAAATCTTTAGTGGATCATATTTTATTCCTTTTGGGTCGGTTTGAAATTATTTTATTTTATTTTGTAACTAGTTTAATTATAACTATATAATAAAATAAATTTTAATTAGACTGTGTACTTGGAGAAGAGGAAGGTAGATTCTTTCAGTTCGTAATTAACAATAATTTACATATAATTATTTAGTTTCTAGTTTCAGTCTTTCGCAGCCAACTTAGAGAAAATTATTTCTCCAATTACAATTATATTACATTCTCTCTGTGATTATCTATTGCAATTGTAACCTTATACATCTTATTCCTTGTAATTAATTTAACATATAATACATTATATTCGTATAAAATATGATTTATTGATTACGTTAGAATAGAATTTCTGATATTAAGACTATTGTTAAATGTACCTCATTTTTAAATTGAAATAGTTCTTGATCTATCTGTGATCTGTATCGAAGTCCAAGTTAACAAGAAAAAAATCTGGTCAGCGGGAGAAGGGTTTCCTTTATTATGCAAGGGATGGTGTCGCGAAGATTACAAGGAGTCACTGTCGGAGTAGCACGGATCGTCCATTAAATATTCAAGCTGGCAAGGACGCTAAATCTATAAGCGTTGTATTTATGGGGGTATTAGGGCCGCAAGTTATTATTTAGGGACGGATGACCGATGCGGCCGGCACAACTTATCAAAAGTTTCCCCCGGCCATCAGATAAGAATCCTCCGTCCTAGTTTATGCCTTTAAACTATCGCTGCCGTTTACGCGATATTAATGGGGTCGTAAAATTTCTATAATAGCACTGACAATTTAACACACCATCGATAAGGGCAATATAGTTCAGTTATTATTTCTCATGTCAATATTTTCTAACTCTTAAATATGAATTTTATTGGAATATGTATTACTATATAAAAATTCATCCATTTTATAGTAGAAGGTTATTTGTGCTTCTTGGAAAGTTAATATAAGTGAAATAAAAGTCAACCACAGGGACCTTTGAAATGCCAATAGAAATTAAAATATTATTCATTCATATTTTTGTCTGCTTCTGATATATAATATAATCTTGTTATAAATACAATAAACTAATTGTTATTGTATATTATAATTTTGAATTGGATTATATAATGCGTATATTACAGACTTTAGGAAAGAAAATATGTAGGTCAGAAGGGTGCCTGTTGATCACGATATTTCGGAGTGAGAACTGTCATTGTAACAAACTGTAAATTGAGCAAGAAACACATGATTTTTATTCAGAATTGATAGTTATTATTTAGCAACTTATTAACAGGAGTGTATTTAATATTAATATTATTAATAATTTCCATAAATACTACACAAGGGCAGAAAAGTCTAGAAAGGTGGTCATTACAAACCAAAAAAAAATCATTAATAATCTAAATATGCACAGTTTAAATAATCATAAAATCTATAAAATGAATTTATAATGACAATACTCTTTACTTCCACATTAGATTAGTTTTAATTTAAGTCGCATATATCTTGTGAGAGCTTATTATTAACTTTAATGATAATATTTATGAATCTATTACCACAAATCAAATAGACTTTATCTTGAAGTAATATTTTTTGTAACAAGTTTAAATTCCTCTGTTATCTTATTTGGATTCATTTATATAGGCATATTTACAGAGTTCTAATATTATATGCGAGGTGAAAATAAAAATACATATATACTTATTGTGGATGAAAGTACTGTACTTCAATAATTTTTTGTTCGTTTTAATATAATTTTATGTTGACAAGTTTGTCTAATCAATGCAGGCAAATTCAAAGTAGGATCTTATACAACTATCTGGATTGTATTTCTGCAAAATTTAATTTTTAAAGCTTAGATGTTCGGGCACTTTTTAATGTCCTTAGTTTAAGAGCAGTTTTATCATGGATTTTTTAGGTCTGAAAAAAATTATTTTACTCGAGAATTTTATCCTGATATGGTTTACAAAATAGCTTAAATTCGTTTATTGAATTTTTAATAAATCATTGGATTGAGCTGAACAAAAAGACATATTAAGAAGAAAGTAATTAAAACGCGTAAATTTACGCAAAGTAAAGTAGATGATTATTTCTCATAATATTGCAAAATTTATTTTATTTATTTATTTATTTATTCATTTGCCTTTCTACCTTCCGTTGAAAGGCGTTACATTTTTACTACTTATTGCAAAAGCTAATTTGTCATGTAGTATTTCCGCTATTTCTTTCTGTCCTTTGTTGTCTCTTTTAAATCTTCCCATAAATTGCCATTTCTGGTCACTTGCTCTTTTATTTGGCTTTCCGTTCTTTTTTAGGTCTCCCTTTTTTGCTTTCCTGTTACTCGCGTCTCGTATATGTTTCTTGTGATTCTGTCTTCTCTAATTCTTGTTACATGTCCGAACCATCTCATTTGGCTTTCCTTTATTTTCTCCTGTATTGGTTTGATGGGTAGCTCTCTTCTATATGAGTCGTTCTCTATTTTATCCTTACTGGTTTTATTTTCTATTTTACTAGGTATTTGTAGCTCTATACTTATTCGATTTCCTTTCCTTGTATTTTTATTTCTTGTTTCTCCTTTCATATTATCATTGTCTTTGTTTTTTCATAATTTATTTTGAAGTGTATACTCTGTATTTATTCTTATTCCTCTATTATCTCCATAATTTTTTGTAGTTCTCCTGACTCCGCAATTATTACCATATCATCTGCAAACATTAGTTCACCTATTTTCACATCTCTCATCTTATCTCTTATTTTCGTCGTATATGTTTTTAATTAATTTTATTATTTTCATTTCTATTCCTCTTTCTTCTCCACATTTGTTCCCTTTTATCCTGTCAAAAGCTTTTTCGGGGTCTACATAGCATATATGCATATCTCCATTCTTCTTGATCATTTTTTCGCTTAGTTGCCTTGATATGAATATTGGATCTTGTGTGCTTCTGTCTCTTCTAAAACCATATTGTCAATATTTTCTCTTGCTTCTATTGTTGTGTATTAGTAGGATTATTCCTTTGTTTCATTCTTTTAGTGTGTTTCCGTTTTTTCATAATGTCATTTAATATTTCTTGTATTTTTATAACTCCTTCTTTTCTCATGTATTTAATCATTTCTGTCATTATTTTATCATAGCCTAGCGTTTTTCCGCTTTTTAGTTTTTTTATTGCTTTTATAATTTCCTCTTACTATATTTCTTCTATGTCTTTATATTTTCTTTCTTTTTTCCTTTGTTACTTGATATTCAGTTCTATTCTATTCTTTCTCCTATTTGTTAGCTATAAGTATTTTATCCATCTTTCCATTATTTTCTCTTCGTTTGTTAATATCGTTCCGTCTTTAACTCTTATGTTCATTATACTGTACTCTTTCTTTTTCCTTAATTAATACCCCCTCTAGATTTTTTATGATTTTTACCATTGCTTTCTCTTTTATCTCCTTTTTCTCTTTTCTATTTTAATCAAACTCTTCGGGGTTTTCTTCTTTTCTCTTTCTCTTTTTATAGTCTTTTATTGATGTCACACTATTAGTTCTTCTTCTCAGTTCAGGTGTTTCCGAGTTCATGGGTTTTTCAGCTGTTTTTCTATTTGTTTGTTTGTTTTCCCTTATTTTCGTTTTATTTGGCAACGTTGCTTTTATTTCGTCTATGCTTTTCCCGCCGCCTTTTCACTTTTCACTTTTCTGATCTATTTCTAGACTTCTCTTACTTCATTTGCCTGCCCTTTATATTTCTTCATTTACTTTCTCACTTATTGTTCACGTTTCTACCACTCCATCGCCTTTTCTGTATATTTTACTCAATTTTTCTCTGTTTGGAACGGAGCCGATATGATCGGTTTACACGTTGCCAATTGTGTGTATTTTATTAAATATTAAATATGTTTTATTTTTAATTATTTGTTTGAAAATTAAGCTCAGAATAAAGAAAAAGAAACTGAGAAGCTAAACCACAATCTGATGAGTAACCCTGGAGCCGTAAGCAATAATCTAGAGCTGGAGATCATGGCAGAGCAAACTGAGGAAACTATGTTTCGGCGTATAATGATAACTGCTCTTTTATTGAGAGACGTATCAGCAGGAAAGTATCATGGTGGAACAGTGCGCTTGACAATGAGAGAAAGCAGGTAAGTACGGGCTCATAGGAGGTTTAAAAGAGGGGTTCTTTTACCGAGTGCAATAAAGCACTTAGGAAGGCTCGAAGATCAGCATGGAGAAGACACTGTGAGGACATCGAATCTGCCCCAGGCAGTATTAGACTCTATAAGATCCTTTCGAAGAACTCCTAAAATCCACTTCCAATTCTGGAACTCGCTGACAGAGGGCATACTAAAAACGAGAAGGAAAACATAGGTGAACTTCTACGGGTACATTTACCAGGAGGGGAAATCTATGATGGGCCACTCAATGACTGGGTCAGTCAGGGACTTGATGCAACAGGAAACAGAGCATCTATTACAGGATCAAATAAGAAATAAACTCATTTGAACCTTACAAATCACCAAGGCCTGATGGAATACTACCCAACATGCTACTAAAGGGATCGGAACTTCTGTGTCGAGGGCTCTGCGAGACCCTAAGAGCCAGTATGGCACTGCGATATCTGCCGAGAATATGGAGGCTTAACAGGGTGGTTTTCTTACCGACGACTATTCCCATGCGAAGTCGTACAGGCCTATTAGCCTCATGTCTTTTGTACTAAAGACAATGGAAAAGATTATGGATAGGCATATTAGAGAGGGGATACTGGTGACTTTACCACTATCCCAAGATCAATATTCCTACTTTCCAGATCGATTTACAGAGACAGCTCTCAGTAGACTAACAAGGAGTGCAGAAACTGCTCTGGAAAACAAAGAAATTCTACTTGGTGCCTTATTAGATATAGAACTACTGTCTTGAGGAACAACAAAGGATACTCTTTCCTGGGATACGCAGATGACCTAGTCATTCTCGCTGAGGAAAAATTCAACAACACGATTAGAGAGCACACCATTGTACCTTTCATACGCAGGAGGAAATTGGATGGCCTAAGACCCCTCCATCTAAATGAAGAGAACCTCAAATTGTCGGGTGAGGTGAAGTACTTTGGAGTAATCTTTGACTCCTTTGGACCTCGGCAAAATCGGAAATTACCCAGGGATGGTATACTACCAGAGTGGTTAGGCCCGTAATCATGTATGTTGCTTTGGGGTGGTGGCCTAAAGCCACGCAACACACAACCATATAAATTCTCAGTACCAAAGATTTGCCTGCATCAGCATAACAGGGGCTATAAAAACCACACCCTCCGCAGCAATGTAGTCGCTATTAGACCTCACAAAACATCATAATCTAATAGTGGGGGAGGCAAGAATGGTACTCTATAGATTGCAGCTATTAACGGTCAAAGTAAAAGTTGACAGAAGACTCTTGACAGACATAGAGGAACCTTTCCTGCAAAGAAGGTCGGGCCATATGATAGTCAGATACCTTGAAAATGCACTCTTCAAGGTCACTATTCCAGATCGCAATTAATGAAATAGCCTTAGGGACGATATCCACAAACAAAGCATGATCTGGTACATGGATGGTTCCCAAATACACACATGTACAGGATCAGAATCTTCCACGAGAATATGAAGACAGGTTACGCCCAGCTTGGCATCAGTCTTTCAAGTTGATATATTCACGATTATTAAATGCACGGGGTACAATATAGAGAGGAACTGTCGAGACAGGAGTATCTATATCATGTTTTATGAACCAGGCGGCACTGAAGGTTCTCCAAAGGAAAAAGACTTCATCCAAAATGGTATTAGACACCCTGAATGACTTTGCCAGACAGAACAAGGTAACACTTGTCTGGACGCCAGGGCACTCCGGTATCGAGGGAAATAAAAAATCTGACGATTAGCAAGGTAGAGAGCCACCATATCATTTATGGGACCTGAACCTGCCTTGGGAATAACAAAAAAGAAAGTGGACATGCAACAAACACAAGAAATTCTGGGAAAGCAGACCAGGAGTTAACCACAGTCACGCCATAATAAGAGAGCCCAATTTAAATCAAGCTGCAGAACTACTGGTACTAAGTAAGAGACAGCTAAAGACAACTATAGGACTGCTAACAGGCCACATGACTGTTTAAGAACACATAAGTAAAATCTGTCTACACAACGGCGACACCAGCTGTCGGTTATGTGATATGGCACCAAAAACAGCAATGCACATTCTGTGCAGTTATAAAGTACTGGAAAACAAATGACAACTCACATTTTCTAACAGAGAGATTGAAAAAAATGATTTCCATGCGCAAGCCCTGTAGGACCTGTACAAGTTAGTGCAGGGCATCGATTTTAGAATGGTTGCGTAAGTAAGACAATATGAGGAAGTACAATAAGCCACCTAGACTGCATTGCATGCGGATCTGTAAAGAAGACGGCCCCACAGAAAAAAGCTCACTAATATAATTTTTCAATAATGTGAACGGTGCTGTTTCATATCGTTCAAAATCGTTCAAAATCTGTTATGGTAATATAGGATTTAATCAATATCATTAAAATTATATAAATTGTCAGTCAGCAAACTGATTATGTCAATACTTCCGTTACATTAATAAATCTTTACTGGATACTTTTAGGTTAGAATGAATTGATTGTATTATTAATTTAAATAACGTAATTAATTATACAAGTGTCCAAACTAACAAATTTTGTGAGTATAGCCTATAATAAATTATACTGATCAAATTAACTGAAAATTATGCGGTTGATAGAAATTCTTAAGACTAAGGCGTGTTATAAACATTAATTGGCCATGAAAACTTATATTTTCTTATGCGAATTACCAAACATTTAAAATAAACGTATGGAAATCTTTGCTTTTTTTTTAAATAATATGTTTTCACATGTGCCAACTTAAATAATTTATTTCCGTTTTATGTCTGACGAAACAACTTGATGTAATTCGCATCGCGTGACATTAACATCGGACACGCTCTAAAAGGACACTGTGAAGGGTTGTCCTCTGGCACTCAGGTTGAGGGCGAAACTTAATCCTCATAACCGTCCCTGAAAGTGAAACGATCCGGTCTGCGGTACTTTCTCTTCCTTCCGCCCCTGACTATTTTAGGTAACGCCGCCGCTACGCCCTTTCGCCACTACTACCCCCTTTTAATTCCGACGCACTGTTTAGAGGCGATCGTCCCTTTATGGTCTCGTAAAATTGTACGCAACAGGGCCCCGTTAAATTGTTATTCTTTTATTGCGCTCCAGCGGTTTTATCGCCCGCCCTAAAATATTAAACGAGAATTTATGAATCCTACACAAATCTCCCGGAACAATTGTAATGTTGCTGAATAAATACGACGCATATCACCTAATTCATGCATATATATATATATATATATATATATATATATATATATATATATATATATATATATATATATATATATATAAATCATTTGAAATACTGCACATCTCACCCTATTCCGCAGTTCTAGCTTTTGTCGTCACCGAAGAGAATTTATCGTGGATTCGAAGATTTTTTTGCATAAAACGCTAAGTTTGCCGAATGGGGACAGGTTGGAAAAACATTTTTATTCCCGAAGCATCGACCGGGACAGGATGTGGTCTGTCTCTGTTTTATGCCGTCGTCCTTGTGCTCCGTGTGACAATATTGCGATGGTATGAAAGATTGCCAGCAATCGGAAAAGGGGAAATAAATAATTTTCATACAAATCGGCAGAAAATGGAAGAGAATAACGGGAAAGACAAGATTTTGCATATAAATGGGCATTTGATTCGATAACGAGACACTTTTTTTATATATAGTGTGTATTCATTGTTAAATCATATAATATATGAAAATTTATATGCCTTTATCCATTAAGCAACTGACTAATAGCTATATTATTGTAGTTAGTAATAATGTGTAATATATACTAACAATTATTATTTTATGAAACATTTATATAAAACGTAGTTCAAAAGAGTTTATACATATCATTCATTTCATTAATTTAAATAAGATAATATTTCTTAAATAACTTTCTCACTAATATCTTCCAGTTCTTTTTAAATTTTACCTTAATCGGTATTTATAATTGAAGATGTATTAAAAATGTAATCGATTGCTAACTTTAAAATGGGAAATTCAAATATAATTTATTGAAATAGTGACCATCTTCTACTGGAAGTATCTCTTTCAATATATGAAAATATTTTAATTGATTCATATATATATATATATATATAATTTATCCTATCGATTAATTGTTAAATGAATCACTATAATATATATGTGTATAAAGCTTTACTAAAACTTCATACACGTCAATCATGCGATAAATAACTTTCAACGCGCGTCAAAAGCCGAGCAAGTAGATTAAAAAGTGATTTTATAATTAAATATGGAAATTCAGGCAGTATTGAATATTCATTTATTTAATATTAATATTTTAAAATCGGAGACGAGTACTTTTGTGATTTTATTATTATATTTGGATAAATTATTAGTAGAGAGCGGATTTGTAGCATTACGCTTATCCATAATATTAATAGCATCGAAAAAATTTCTAAATATCTATACGAATCTTGAAGAATGTGATTACTTAGGCTACGTTTTTTTTTGCTTTTTTTGCTTATTTTGACTTTTTGTGCTTATTTTCATGCTTTTTTTAGATTCTGATGCTTATTTGGAGCATTTTCTTAAAAATTTAAAAAACATTTAATAAAAATTTCATGCTGATATTAAATTAATGTGCTAATATAGTGAATTTTCGTAATAATCTATATCCCATCATTTATAGATTATATTTGTATTACATATTTTCTTCATGTCTTTTGACAACATAATTTTTTTAAATCTTTATAATATTATACAATAATTATAATGAATTTTATTATTAATAAATATTAATATAAATTACCAATTTACAATGGATTCGTTTATAAATAAGTAGATATAATTTCATTATTCAGATAATACAAACGAACGCTTCATAGGAATCACACCTATGATATTCCGGATGTAAACGTCGTTAAACTAGGCCCAAACAGGGGCCCCAGTAGGTATTAAATGTAAACAAATTTAAGTGCTAGCTAATAATCAGGTGTTCTACAACCGTATCAATTTTCTACTCTCGGCAAAATACGGATAGGACGACTGGCACATATTTATCGTTTTAGTTAATTTTCATATTCAAACTCGCATTCATAAACCGTACTATTGAATTGACATTCTAAAAACTTTGCTTATTTATTAAAAATTACTATATGCGTGAATCGTATTAACCTGGGGAATCACAGATACATTATATTATATAATTCACACGTATATTTAACCCATAATGCAAAAGGTGAAAACCACAATACAAGAATTAATTAGAGACTATCCAGAATTAACAAGTGAAAATAAAACATTATTTTGTAAGACATGTTTAAAAATAGTAAGTTTTATTTTAGTTCCCAACTGCATCCTAACTAGTCAAGACTTGTATGTAAAACATGTTATAACAACACTATATTAAGAATGTTTGAAAAAGTTCAAAGCTGAACTAAAAAACAACACAATTTCACAATATTTAGCATCATCTTCAACAAACGATAGACAATTTAAATTAAATTCACATTTGTGCAAAATACTTTTACATTCGAATATCCCTTTAAGAAAATTACAAAATAATGCATTTAAATCTTTCTTGGGAAAATATTGTAAAATGCGCATTCCTGAGAAAAAATTATGTAGCTCTTGTGTACTATAAAACCATACACAAAATTAAAGATATTGTTAACAATCATTATATGTGGTTTGGTGTGGATGAAACCACAGACGCTTGTTTAATTTAATATATGGAGTTTAACATGAAGACATTCGACCAATAGTATTTTGATATATAAATGATGGACTGACAGGCTTATTTTTGCCGTAGATAATACCAAGTTACAAAATTTTACTAATAATGCATTTTGTGCATTGTACAAGTTTAGCACATGGATTGAAACGAATTTCTGAAACTATAAGACTGAAATTTCCATTTGTAGATTTAATTAAATATGGAAAAATAGTTCTTATAATCTTCTGTGAGTACAATTATTCAAGAAGTCATTACCTGATATCTCACTGCCCCATAAACCAGTGCTAACAAAATGGGGAACTTGCCTATATACTACGATGTACTATGCGAACAATTTTGAAGAATTTAGTAAAGTTATATACAACTTTCCCGAAACGACAAGCAAATCAGTTAATGACTGTCAAACAGTTCTTAAGAAACAAGAGCTTTCTTCAAAACAATTTAGTTACATAAAATCGCGTTTAAATTTTGTGAGCAATACAATCAAATCTTTATAAAAGCAGATTCAAAATAATATCGAAAGAAGTATTCGGTGAAAATGAAGGATTTTTAAAATTAAATAAATTAAACTTGATTTTGAATGGCAATTTTCAAATGGATCCAGCTATAATTTAAAATAAAGAGAAGCTTTTCCACTTTCAAAAATTTATTGAGGGTCAGAAGTAATAATTTTTACAATTAAACCCCTATAACAACATTTAGTGATCTACTGGTTTCATGAATAGATTTTAGTTATTTTGAAATGTATACAAAATTTCAATTTAATTTTTAAATACTTACATAATATTATATATTGCGTAAAGAAAGTATGTTTATTTTAGTTTTAAGCAGAATTTCTATGTAAAACATGTTGATTTTTTCGTGTTTTTATGCTTTTTTTCCTGTTTTTATGCTTTTTTAATGCTTTTTTCTCTCTAAATTTTGTGCCTTTTAAGTGCTTTTTTTCACATTTTTAAGCTTTTTTATCCGCTCTCTAATTATTAGTTTCAACAGTATTTCAGTTTACTGTGATTTAAATACCTTAATAATAAAAAAAATACGATAGATACAGAATACAGTTATTTAAGGATTTTTTTTAATTTACACCATTCAATACAAAATTAAAATTTATGTGTAAGATGTAAGATATAACTTACAAATAAATATAAATTGCATAAGTATCAATTTAATTATTAAAACTATAAAAAGAGGATTAATTACAAATAATTCAATAATGCATAAATCAAATTAAGAACATAAAAAAGACTGCATTAATTACAAATGAAGTATATAACCAATTATTCTAAAAACTCATGCCTATATATAGGATTAATACATTTAAATACATAACTGAGACTGATTTTAATAAAAATTATTTGACCATAAATATTAGTAAAAATATTTTGTTTTTTTTAAAGCTGCACAAACAAAAAATATACATATTAAAAAATGAAAAGTTCTCAAGGTACTTCTAAAGTAGTAATTTGTTAGAAAGTAAGAGACTTTCTTCGTGTAAGAACTACGTAACTATCTATCGCTACCACTTTTAAAATGAGGAGCTAATAATAATTTAATAATAAAATTAATATAGTCAACAATGATGATCTATGTAATTAGTTATTATGGTATTATCATTGGCGTTAAAATTGATGTTGTTTCTTTGTTCATACAAATTAATGTTTTAGCACCCTCTTGTAAATCATATAATATATATTTGTGTTTTTTGCTATTTTCATCATTCTTCTTAGATAAGTGATACTATGCTTACAAAATATGCTAAAACTGATCATGACTTTTTATATTTAAACATTTATATTAATGTACAAATTCAATCAACGGTTAAATTACTTTATCGTGCAACTTCCACTGAAAATTGTTCCTTTTAATAAAATACTGACACAGTATATGATAAATAAACATATACTGTGTCAGTATTTTATTATGATATGGAGTTACAGCAAGTAACAGCCTCATCAATCCAGTATTTGAAAATGTTCCGTAATTTTCCATATTCATGTATGCACAGTTCTACTACAATTTTCTTAGATTGTATTTCTAACTTCTACTTAAGCTATTGTTTTTAAAGCTAGTTAATTATCAAGTTCTTGTTATGGTTTATAGTATTTAACGACTAAACTATTATATAATGTATTTTAATTATCAGGATATATACACACCATTGAAGAAGCGTTAACTTTAATGCAAAATATTTATCGGTATGTACAGTATTTTTTTTTAGCAATAAATCTAAAAGAATCCGGCGTTGGATTTTATAGAGCAATACATAATCCCATGGGAACAAAAGCGGCTGACGCGGTGCGTACGCGGTCGATTTATCATTTTCATTTGTTTTATTTTACGCGGTCAGCTCTCGTTTCATCGAAATCGAAATTTTCTAGAGCCTTTATCTAACCAGATTGAATTGAAGTGGAAAATTCCTCGCGTTGTCTTTTTAATGCGCTTTGAATTTTTATTTTTTATTTTAAAAGCTTAATTAAGACAGAATACTGATTCTACTAAATTGGTGTTTTATTTAAGAAGACGATTTGCTAAAAACTGTTTTTCGGTCATGTATTAATATTTGTTATGACAGAATAGCAATTTATCTAAGATAGATTAGCAAGATTTGGATTACGTAAGGTTAAGTTTAATTAAGATATGATATGTTACCTTTTAAAAAATAAAATTTACTATCTATATTATTTTATTTATTATTTAAGCATTTATGATTAAAAGAAATACGGGGAAGTATGAAAACGGTTATTTCGACTATTTTTAAAGTGAATATATATATATATATATATATAATATCTGGAGTAGTAATTTCAACTTGATAAACAAACTGCTTCATTGTTCCCCATAAAAAAATATCTAATTAATTTAAATCTGGGGACCGTGGTGGCCAATGTACTGGACCTCCACGGCCGATCCATCTATTTGAGAAATGTGTATTCAGCCAATTTCTAACCTGCTCTCCATAATGCGGTGGTGCACCATCGTGCTGAAACCACATTCCTCAGATGATATTAAGTGGTACGCCATCAATTAAATTGAACAGAGTACTTTGTAATAAATCTCTGTATCTGGCCACATTCAAACGGTCATTTATAATTTATAATGTTAATAAATTGCCGTTAAAGAGACTACCCCAAACATTTATACTAAAGCGTTGCTAAAATCGGCGTGCTCTAGTTGCATGTGGATTCTGAAGAGCCCAAAAATGTTCATTATGATGATTATTTATGCCATCTTTCGTGAAATTTGCTTCATCGGACCATAATACCAGTAAAAGCAATTCACAATTTTGCCTATGTTGTTGAAAAACCCAGTAGCAAAATGTTAAACGTTGTTGTGCATCTCTAGGGTGTAGCGCTTAAACATTTTGACGATGATATGGATGTAACAATTCTCGATTAAACACTCGCCAGACAAAATTTTGAGACACTTGTAAATGTCTTGCTATACATCGAGTACTAATTGATGGATCTTCCAAGATGACATCAATAACATCGTGTTCTTTTTGTATGGGGACGAATAGCTTTTTGCGGAGCCACATTACAAGTCTGCGAAATGACGAACTAAATACTGTAGGAACATATTGATATACAAAAATTATATCTTCGGTGGAATATTTTTTGGTGACATTACTGTTTTATTTAAATTATTTTATAGCAAACTCTGATTCCATATATCTCTTAAACGAAGCGAAATCGGACATCATATATAATATTTTTTGCTTAAAATAACATCAGATTTCATCTGTCAAAGTTTGTCACCGAGCTAGTAGATCACCCTGTATAAATAAGATAATATTTAAAAGTTAATTTAAAGCAATAAGCGCAAAGAAAATATTGGGTATTTATTTTAACATTGTATTATACAATGTTTAGTGCTAACAATCTGTTATATGTATCATTTGAAAATTAGTAATAATAAAGTATATGTATATATTTTTAATTGTTTTAATAAATTTATAGTTGAAATCAGGAAATTTGAAAGAAACTGCACTTGTTGATATCATTTACATTTTTATAAAATAAATAAAATAATATTGTAATTTTACACAATACATAATTTTTAATTTTAAACGCTGCTTATCAAGAGTATGCAGTATACATCAATACTTTATACAATCATTTTAATGCTAAGCATTTTTATTCCATAACAACTTAGTATAATAATATTCAGACGGCTCAACAACAACCAATTATATTTAATCCTATTGACGAGCAGAATATTCCGAGACCAGTTTTATACTTCTTTATCTGGAATTGATATAGTCATAAAACAACTAATCACACACTTTATTATTTCTATCTTTGTGGTAATTGTCAAACCATAATTCCATAATTCTTCTTTTAGTTTCATAATATAAATAAAGTTTACTTGTATTAATTAAAATGATGGTTGCGACCGTTACTACGTGATAATTCATAATGAACACTGAACAAAACAGTATTCAAAACAGGTTTCAACTTCGATATATATTTACTCCAAGAATTAAGTATATTTTTGATTACAGGTTTTGGCCTACTTACCCAAGTTCTTCCAATGTATGAATAGTTTGAAATAGGGCAATATTTGTATTAAATGAGTTACGTGAATAACTTGATTAAAACAATTTAAAAAATGTCTTTAGTATTTTATTTGTAACCAGATGTACATTTCGGACAAAAAAAGAAAGTGTCAAACCATTCATAATCGTAACTTTGTATCCAAAATGTAAATCTGGTTGCAAATAAAATAATATGGAAATGTTTCTAATTGTTTTAATCAAGAGCAGTATTAATACTTTTAGTGTATAATTATTAAAACATAAAAACTAAGAGGAGTAATAGATAATCTTCACTCCTGCACGACTTGTGTTATTGTGTCCTTCATTACAAATTGTTCAATGTAGAAACAAGATTAAGAATGTATTGTGAATGAACCGTCCGGTGAAAAAATATACTACCAATAAAGCGTTTTTCAAAGAGAATATAAATGACTCTTGATTAACTAGTGGAGATTATCGATCTTTAAAAGGAAGCATTTTTTTTTTCATTTTTTCAAATTCTAGTTGAAATAAAACAACACAGGGTTTCACATTTATTGTTGAACACTGCAACATGTTTCGCCACACAGTGGCTTCATCATGTATCCGCCTCGTTAATTCAATATCACAAATTCTAGTTTATAATGTGCAGCTAAGTTGCGATATTTGTAAATCTTCATATACATTATAGTAAGAATAATATAACAATTGTGTTTATTTTGAACGTGCAAAAATATAGATACATATATTTATTGACAAGTTTTACAATATTTACAAAAACATAGTGAATAATGAATGAGGTGTTAGTGAGTTAATCTGTCAAAAGGCTATCGACCAGAGGTCTTTCTGCCTTGTTTTGTCCAGTCATATGGCGTCAGTCGTTAATGCGTAAAAGGATGAAATCATGATATGAAATCGAATATGGTTGAGTTGGGATTTTTAAATTTAGGATTTATACTAGGGTTTCTAGGAAGGGATAATATATGGAAGTTGAAAGGATTTTTGAAGAATTTTTCTGATAGGAATCTAAGGCGTTCTTGAATGGGGATAACTAGGGTTGTATCATAGAGGAGTTGGTTTGAAGGATTATGTAAAGGATTTAGAGGATGCCGGAGTTTTGTTAGGGTACAGAGGGATGCTCGCTCGCTAACTTCAATATTGCGGGATATTGGATTGCTGAGTTTGGGATAGAGGGCACAACCATAGTCAAGTAGTGGGCGGCAGATCATCTTATAAATTTTTACAGCTGTTTTTGTATTGATGCCTTTATTCTTATAAGTTAAGCTTCTAAAGCATTCTGCTCTAGAAGTTATTTTGCTTTTTACTATGGCTGTATGTTTTTTAAAATTGATTTTTTGATCTATGGTTATGCCCAGGTATTTTAGTTTGGGAAATATGGACTTTGTGAGGGGAATTGTTGGCGTGATGGTAAGGATTAGGAGCTATGATTTGTGGGGATTGATTTTAATGCGCCATTTTGTAGACCATCGTTGAAGGGGGTCAATAAGCTCTTGGAGGAATTGAAGGGCTTTTGGTTGTGTGGGAGCATGTGTAATTAGGGCAGTGGCAAAAATATATTTTTTGGGAAATCCCCAATGACTTTATATTTGTTGTTCATTTTTATGGGCGGCATATATTTATTTTATGGTTTAAATGACCCACTTAATAGGAACTGTCAATGAATAAATAAATTTATATAAATAAATCGGTTCAAAATATTTCACTTACATTATAAATCTATCCATTAACCTGTTTGTCGCTATAAGCCTAAAATAAATTACAATTATTAACAGAGTTATACATTTTACGTAAATATTTAAATCTCAGTTGTATTCTGTAAAATATTTTTTATAATATAAAAAAATCTTTATATTATAAATAGAGAGCGGATTTCTAGCATTATGCTTATCCATAATATTAATAGCACTGAAAAAAATTCTTAATATCTATACGAATCTTGAAGAATGTGATTACTTAGCGCTAAGTTTTTTTTGCTTTTTTGCTTATTTTGACTTTTTGTGCTTATTTTGACTTTTTATGCTTATTTTCATGCTTTTTTAGATTCTGATGCCTATTTGGAGAATTTTCTTAAACATTTAAAAAACATTTAATAAAAATTTCACGCTGATATTAAATTAATGTGCTAATATAGAGAATTTTCGTAAAAATCTGTATCCATCATTTATAGATTATATTTGTATTACATATTTTCTTCGTGTCTTTTGACAACATAATTGTTTAAAATCTTCATAATATGATACAATAACTATAATGAATTTTATTATTAATAAATATTAGTACAAATTACCAATTTACAATGGATTCGTTTATAAATAAGTAGATATAATAGACCATCTCATTATTCCGATAATACAGACGAATGCTTCATAGGAATCACACCTATGATATTCCGGATGTAAACGTCGTTAAACTAGGCCCGAACAGGGGCCCCAGTAAGTATTAAATGTTAACAAATTTAAGTGATAGCTAATAATCAGGTGTTCTGTAACCGTATCAATTTTCTACTCTCGGCAAAAATACGGATGGGACGACTGGCGCATATTTATTGTTTTCGTTAATTTTCATATTTAAACTCGCATTCATAAACTATTGAATTGAAATTCCAAAAACTTTGCTTATTTATCAAAAATTATTATATGCGTGAATCGTATTGTATTAACCTGGGGAATCACAGATAAATTATATTATATAATTCACATGTATATTTAAGCCATAATGCAAAAGGTGAAAACCACAATATAAGAATTAATTAGAGACTATCCAGAATTAACAAGTGAAAATTATACATTATTTTGTAAGGCATGTTCAAAAATAGTAAGTTTTATTTTAGTTCCCAACTGCATCGTAACTAATCAAGACTTGTATGTAAAACATGTTATAACAACACTACATCAAGAACGTTTAAAAGTTCAAAGCTGAACTAAAAAAAACAGCACAATATCACAATATTTAGCATCATCTTCAACAAACGATGGACAATTTAAATTAAATTCACATGTGTGCAAAATACTTTTACATTCGAATATACCTTTAAGAGAATTACAAAATAATGCATTTAAATCTTTCTTGGCAAAATATTGTAAAATGCGCATTCCCGAGAAAAAATTATGCAGCTCTTGCGTACTATGAAACCATACAAAAAATTAAAGATATTATTAATAATAATTATATGTGTTTTGGTGCGGATGAAACCACAGACGCTTGTTTAATTTAATGGATAGGAGTTTAACATGAAAACATCGGACCAATAGTGTTTTGATATATACAAAAGAATTGAAGAAAACTGATAATAACATTATAGCAAAATTCATAAATGATGGAATGAAAAGCTTATTTTTGCCGTAGACAATACCAAGTTACAAAATTTTACTAATAATGCATTTTGTGCATTGTACAAGTAGCACATGGATAGAAACGAATTTCTGAAACTATAAGAATGAAATTTCCATTTGCAGATTTAATTAAATATGGAAAAATATGTTTTTTTCTGTTTTTATGCTTTTTTCTCAAAATTTTGTGCCCTTTTAAGTGCTTTTTTTCAAATTTTTTAAGCTTCTTTATCCGCTCTCTAATTATAAAATAAAAAAAGAATATTGACTCTATCAGGTCAACGCCTATTAGATCAAAATAGATTATATACTTAAAAAGAATTATGGTTTTAATTTAGGTAATTCACGAAAATTAATTTTTATAATTTCATTGGAAGTACATATATTCTTTTCATATAATATTGATTGACCTATATAATTGTACTTATAGTTTGTATTTGTTTACTTATATTTTATACAGCGTGAGTTTTTTTCGATGTTCTCTATGGGGATCTCGGAAACTATAAGAGATAGAGAAACGGTTAAATGGGAAAAGAAGTGTAGATTTATGAGACGAATAAAATTCCACTTTCAAAGTTTTCAAAAAAATCAAGGGTAACTAGATATTTTGAAAAAAGTAAAAAGTGTCAATTTTTTCAAATCAATATATCTCGGTTATTATAACAGATAGAAAAAAACTGTAATGGACAAAGTTTTAGATAATTTTATGCAGATTAATAAAAAATAATCAGAAAATTTTTATCGCCATTATTTTCTCAGATATGACGCAAACTTACATTTTTTTTTAATGGAAACCACAGTTGGCCTCATTCAAAAGGTAATTTTTTTCTCTATAATACAATATGACATACGACATAGTTATTTCTAAAAATAAGTGAGTTATAGTCATTTTAAGTTTTATTAAAAATAAAAAATGGGTAGCCATAAAAAAGATGAAAGTAAAACAATAGAAGTTGTTTATAATAATAGCAATATTGTAATTATTACTTCTACAAAGTTAAACAAAAATGAAAAATCAGCATAAGAATAATAATTTTGTAATTATCAAATGGCCTTCTGTATGTGGTATAAAGGCATTTGTCAAGAGGATAAAACGTTTCTTACAAAAGTATTATGAATAGATGAATCGCGATTCACTAATTGTGGTATTTATAATCGCCACAATGAACATAGATGAACTCAAGAGAATCCACGAGAAGTTTCACAGAGAAAACTACAAATTAAATTTGGGTTTAATCCATGGTGTGTTTGGATTAATAATTCTCGGTCCATATATTTTTGATAGCTCATTAAGTGAAAATGATTACTTTCATTTTCTTCAGAAAACATTTGAAGATACGCTCGATTGTTTAAATTTATCATTACTAGCAAGATTGAAATGGTTCCAATATGACGGTGCTCCACCTCATAACATGTTGACTTTAAAAATTATTTAAATGATGCTTTTCCTAACTCATAAGTGAAAAGAAATAAACCAATCCCAGGGCCACCTAGATCTCCCGATCTGCTCGTTTTAGAATTTTTTCTGTGAGGTTATGTAAAAAAACAAAGTATATGAAAAATCATATCAATCCGTGGAGGATCATAAACTAGCTGTTATTGAAACATTTAATTCAATACATGAGAATAGTCAAAAAAGCCATAAATTCAATTTTAAAAATATATAATTTATGTCATAATAATATTAATAGTGGACTCTTTGACCATATTTTTTTAATATTAAAATTTCTCTCCCATTGATATATTGATAACTACAGAATTACTTTATGCTGTTGTTTCATTTTGGTTTATCTCTGTAAAACTAATAATTACAATTTTGCTATTATTGTAAACAACTGCAATTGTTTTACTTTTACCTTTTTCATGGCTACCCATTTTTTATTTATAGTAAAATTTAAAATGACAATAACTTACTTATTTTAAGAAATAACTATGTTATATGGTTTCCATTTAAAAAAATGTAAGTTTGCGTCATATCTCGGAAAATAATGGAAATATAAATCACACATGGATAAATCTTCTTTTTGGTCTCACAACAAGAGGGTTAAATTGACATATATTTTTTCAGCGATACGAGAGATTATAGGAAACTAGTGCCTGTTTGCACCATTCTGGCGAATATAGTAGCCGCCAAAGGTATGCTAACATGAACATGTTTTACTTAGCAGTCTGGATGCAAAGTTATGTCTCGCTGGTATTGATTGTGTTGTTTACGTTATTGTTTATCTGTGGCTTGGAGCTAAAAAGGCCAATGTCAATATTTTGCCGTTTTGATTTAAGCAACACATTAGACTTCTTTTGTTACGGCCTTTAAGATGGTAAAACAGCCAATATCAAATCTCAACCAATAGCAGATCTATAAATTTAATTTTAGCCAATGTCGCTATGAATTCATCAACATCAGTTTATGCTAAAAGGGCCAGTGTCTACTTTGGCCCTTTTAGTTTTAACTATTGATATTTATTTCAACATTGGCCTTTTAACTTTAGCCTTCATAGCAGCAGTAGTCATCATAAACGTTATATTTGTGAAACAAAGAAAATGAATACCTATAATTCAAGAACAAGGCAGATTTTATAGATGTGTGGAGCTGACAATAGTATGTGATTCAGTACTGCATTATATTTTAATATAGAACTATTCATTTAATATTGCCGATTTGAGGTTATGTTGATTCGTTGTAATAATATATGCACAATAAATACCGAAAATAGCCGCATATCGTTGCAGGAGGCTCTGAATAGTTGAAAATATGCATTTTCATAAAAGTCCGGGCTGTCCACATGACATGTACATTGTATTGGTTTGTATTGGTATCTTGTAGAATCAGCGTCAGTCAGTGATGATGACAATTTAAGCACACGGTCCAGCACAATACCAGTTCCAGAAACGAAGGAATTGGAAGAGATCCTTGAAGAAGAGATAATAGAAAATACAGATTCAAGCGATTCAGAACCGTTTAAAGACGATAGTGGTGATGAATATGTACCGTCGGACAATGACGAGGACACTGAAAACAACCAAGAAGAACAGTTTGAAGAGGTCGGTTTGGATATAGGTCTGGTAAATGAAGAACGTATTAACAATGCAGAATTGGTTGATCATCAATGGCAATAGAATGGAAGTGTGTCAAATTATGTCTATAAATACATTTGACGTCACTTTAAAAAAAGCGAGAGTAATTGTTGAAAAGAAACGGTCAAGCAATAGCAAAACATGGATATCAACCTAAAATCCCAGAAAACGATAAACTCCTAATAAAAGAACACATAAAACTATTTCCCGCTTATCAGAGTCACTGTTCACGATCCCACACTCAGAAAAAGTACTTGTCACCCGATCTATCGATTGCTCAAATGTACAGACTGTATTTGGATTATTGTAAAGAAGGAAATATTCAACCGCGGAATGCCTCCTTATACAGAAACATGTTTGTTGAGGAATTCAACTTATCATTTCATAAACCAAAAAATGATACATGTGCAAAATGCGACAACCTTCTTATGCAGTCAAAATGTTGTGAAAACGAGATAGACCGCAGATTAATCGAAGAAAATAAAGCCAGACACCTACATTTGGCTGAGTCGGTATATAATCCAGGTTTTGTTACAATGTCATTCGACTTACAAAAATGTTTGCCTACTCCATATCTTAGAAGTGGATTGAGTTTCTACAAACGTCAATTGTGAACATTTAACATTACCATTTACCAAACCATAGGAAAATAATCCTCTTCTGTATGTTACCTATGGAATGAAACAATGGCTGTTGTTGTGGAGGGCAGGAAATCGGTTCTTGCATTTACCATTACCTTCATAATCTTGCAGAAAATAATAATATACATACGGTAACTATGTACAGCGAATCCTGCGGAGGTTAAAACCGCAATATTTATTTTTCTACAATGTTACTGTGAACTGTTTCTGAATTGAAAGCTAAAGGTAAACATTAAACTATTAACTATAAGTTTCTTGAGACTGGCATACTCATATGAAGGCAGACACTATCCATGCGGCTATAGAAAAAAACAAAAAAACCTACTAGTGCTGATATTGATTTGCCCCGAGATTGGGCAAATGTAATACGTTTGGTGCCAAGAAAACCCCCTATAAAGGTTATAGAATTGGAACAAAACTACTTTTTAAATTTCAAATCATGTTTAAACACTCACTATGTACATCGAAAAATAAACATCTTAAAGGAACCAATTCAGTGGCTCAAAATAAAATGGATGCAGTATTCAACAGATTCTCTGAACATTTTGTACAAACATTCCTTTGAGGACGAGTTTAAAATTTTTGATATATCCAGAAATCCGAAGAAAACACGACAGGGTGTTCTTCTCAAGCTTCAACCACTTAATAATAAACCACTTCCCTTAAGTACGGATAAATTAAATGACTTTGCTGATATATAGCACTTTTGCCATATATCAGCAAAACTAATCGCATGTACTACAATCACTTTATTGAACAAATGTCAGCAAATGATAACATAGTTAATTACTTGGGTGAAGCTTCTGAAGAGGAAATAGATTTACTATAATAAAGTTTTTCATATCTATATGTAGAATATCTTAGTTTTGTAATGTATTTAGTTTATTTCACCTTTGTTAACACTTAACTTTGTAAAAATATAATAAACTTCGTAACAAATAATTATATTCTCTCTTTTATTGTTGTTATATCGGCCAATGTCACCTAAAAAATGTTTTTTTAATCGTGAATATATGCAACAAAGGCCAAAGTCATCTTTTTTCAAAGTAAAATCTTTTTTCAAAACATGGAGTACATTATCAGATTCTATGCAAAATTATCTATGTTTGAGCCAAATTTGAAACATACAACTTGTACTTTATGTCAGTTAGAATTAAAATAATGTTTGATAAAAACTTTCAATGCGATTTTCTCAAATACGCAATTTTTGACATTGGCCTTTTTAGCTCCAAGCCACAGTTATAATGTTCAAGTGAACCCATCTAGTTATAAAGTTAGGGCTATGATTAGATTTCTCAACAAAAGAAATGTCTTCTGTTCGAGGTGGTACCGGTCTTGGAATCAACAAAGTTCTACAACTCTTTAAGGTTACGTTTAATATCATATTCAACTTTAGCTATAAGCTCAATATGTTGATTTTGTCATGTTTTTAAACTCACGTCTCATACGGTTGAATTCAAAATAATAAGAATGTAGATTTGTCGATCGATTTTGGTTTTAATTTCACGAGTAAATTATAGTGGAAAAGTTGACCGACTGCGCTCATATTTTGGAACCGTATCAGCAAGTATACTGTACATCAGTAGAAAGTAAAAAGCACTCAGTGCGTCGTTAACATCTGTATGCGTATCTAGGAAGGACTAATCTATAGATAAAATTATGCTGTATAATTCCGAAAAGTTAGCCTTGCAACAATTATAAGTTTTATTATTACTTGCGGGAAATAGAACAGATTTTGCACGGTGATAAATTTGTATATTAACTAAAAGTGCAGGTTGGTGGATATCTTCTGGAATAAAAGGCAGTAATTCATGTTCTATTGAAAATTTGGCAGGAATATTTGATATTTCTAAGTCTAGTATTTTGTTATTAGCATCAGTAACGAGGTTGTATGGCTTTAAATCCATGGTAATTAGGAAATTTTGTAAGTAATTTAACTTGGGGGATACTTTAAGTATAGTCAATGATAATGTAATTTAGTAGTGATTCATTAAAATCACCGTAGGTAAGAACTTGTTTATCAAAAATTAGCAGTTCCAATGATTCCAAAAGAACAGAAAACGAATCAGAGATAATATCAGGAGGAATGTTAAGTATAACAATACAAAACTGATGTCTGTTAAGTACTTATTTACATACTACAATATCAACCAATGGCATAAGATTCGTAACAGCCGATGCATCAATTTGTTCAGCGTATATTTTATTAGACAGGGCATAAAAGCATAACGGTCCCTCCCGTGGATCGCCCAGTATCAGAAAAATGTCGATCACATCCGAAGACTGAGTAGTTGGTTGAAAGTTATAAAGTAAAAGTAAATAATTCCATATTGGATGGTAAATATCCAATATGGAATTATTTAACCACTTTTCTGAGAATGCAATGACATCGACTACAGAGTCAAGCGATGAAATGTAAAAATCATGAGATTTAGTTCAAAGACCACAAGTGTTCTGGTAATAAACCCTTATTGTAGAATTGGTGATGTTGGGCTGATTCAGTTTTCCGTGCCCTTCATAATAGTTGGCTCACGTCCGTATTTTATTTTGAGAGCTTGTTTACCTGCATCAGATCTTCGTGTTCGAGATATTTTAATATTTTTGAATTTATCATTCAATTTAAGTTTATTATAATTTCGATTTGATAGGGGATCGTATTTTCCCAGACGAATCGGATTGATTCAGCGATACTGTGTATAAAATTTCCGAAATTATTTTTTTATCAAGCTCGGACCGATTAGCTCATAACATTTACACGCCGATTCATTCTTGAATTATCTCTTCTTTAATTTCAGAAGTTAAGGATATGTTAGGTGGAGAATAGGACTTGTAGGGCAACTATGGCTGAATGAAGACCATTAATGTTATCACCTACTTTTTTACAGTGACAGTGACAGTACGTCAGATTTAACATTAATTTTTCTAGCATCAGCTTTTGTAACATCCACACAAGTAATTTTATATATTTGATATGTTGAATTGGAACAATGACAGTTTTTCATATTGTTTTGCAGTGTCGGTTATGGTATAATAGCTTAATGAACAAAGAGTATTTGCAAAAATAAATTAAATTAACATTGTATACAAATTAAAATATATTCAGATTTAAAGATTTTATCATAAATTTGTTTATTTTTAGATAGATAGATAGATATTTAGGTAGATCTGGTAGGATAAATACGCTTATTAAATAATCTTTAACAATATCCGTTACATTATTATGACTAATCTATTAATAATAAATAAAATTTATACTCATCTCTTAGTGAAACATTATGAAATTTTTTAGTAGTTCTAATAAATTGTTGTAAAGATATTATATCGAAAAATGTACAATAATGATTTTCTCATCATAGAATCATGAAATATAAAATGCAATTGGCATCAGTTGTTATGCTACTTAGAAATAAAAATGCCATTGTAGTTATATTAGTGCCAGTTTAAAAAAAACATACATTTATTATCTATAACTGCAATTGCACAAGAGTGTATTTATTTATTATAGAGAGAGAATAACATCTTTATTCGAACATAGATATTTACAAAATTAAAACATTTACAAATGATATATAATGTGTTAGTCTGTCCGTTTGGGCTATCGACCATCGGTCTTTCTGCCCTGTATTTATTATATATTAATGCAGTTGTAATCTTCGTAGAATTTACATGAATTAATAGAAAGTTATTTATACCATCAAAAGTATTTTTATGGCATGTTTATGTCAAGTTTATAGCATTATAATTTTTACGACACAATCATAAAATTCATATTTCTCAGGTATGCATCGTGTGATATATGCAATTATTAATGCGTGTAATTCATTGTTTTTAGTTATTGAATTATGATACATGAGTTAAATAAAAAATAATAATAAACATATTTATAATACTCATATTTTACAAAGATAAATTACAAACATATAATACGTATATTTAGATATTAAACTATGAAGTGCATATACTCGTATATTATATATCACCAGGTTTAAATTAGCGCAATATGAATGTAACAATTTTAGTTTACCAAAACATTCGTTTACAAAATTAAACATTTTTACTAATAAACTATGAATGATAGATGACGTAAAACTAAAAAAATATATAAACTAAATTTGCTAGTTTATTTAAATAAAATTCTTTAAATTAATATGTTAAATATTTTACAAATGTTATTTGTAAATGTTTCAATTTGTTTACACAGCAGGTAAAAATTACAATACAAAATTAAATTTAGTAGTACCTATAATATACCCGAGTATTTCGGGCTTTGGTAATATTAGTTTCAATATGAGAGAAAAAAATTCTCCTTTTTAATATAAAATTCCTAGGTCTCTATCTATCTCTATATATTGCAGAATCTTATTATTTAATTTGTAACTCATTTATATTATATTTGTTTCATATATAGTGTCATATCCTTCTTAATACACTAATTCATGTTTAAAAATCTGATCGTAATATAGCCATATTATAAAAACACTCTTCTGTACAGTTTAAAATAATTCGTACATACCATATACCAGAAGCATAAAGGTAGGAAAAAATGTCAAATAAGAAATTATTTACGCAGAGTATTGTTGATTACATAATTACATATATTTCCAGAAATATATCTTTAGTTTATCTAACAGAAAATTATACTCGTACTCATTTTAATAAAGGCTTTGCGAAAATCCATGTGAAAGAAATAGACTTCAGAGCCATAATCAAAATGTTGAATGAAGCGATTACTTTCTGCTGATAAATCCATATTGTTAAGGGAAAACATTTATAAAAGCGTTAGATACATATTTATGACACGATTAATTAATTTCTCACTTAACCCGTGGTGAAACATTTTAATATTAATAAAAGGATTCATTAAGCACTTGGTTACGTTTCACTATTTTTATATAAAAAATAGTGAAACATAATATTATGTGCATATCTTCTTGAAAATGACCAACGGTCGAAACTAGTCGGGAAAATAAAATAGTGAAACATAACCTAGTATTTAGTTAATCCTTTTATTAACATATTTATGGCCTTACCTAAAAATGGGTTGAAGATAAAATACAAATCCTGAACCAGTAGCAATAAAAAAATAGTACAATGTTATATGTTAATTATTATACACAGATGCAAAATATATTAGCTATATTTTTACCGTAATTTCCACCATCCAAGAAAATAGAAGACAAAATTTTACTATAGTCCAATTTAGTTCTTATATATTTCCAAAAATATGATATTTATTTAATTATCCAATAACTATCAATACAGAGTTTCGTTTTAATTTTATATTGATTACGGAGATCAGCCAATCCGTTGTAATATGTTTGTTAATTTATCATTTTAAATTATTTATATGCTGTTGGAAAATACGCGTTATCTTAATCTCGAGCACCGACACATGACATCTAACGTATCGTAAAATATACTATTAGTTGTATTTATCAAGTAACGCCCGATTTGTATAACGAATGATAGTTGTTGATTTTATAAAAAAAAAACATAGTTACAATATATTTCGATATTCATACCGCTGTGTTCTCACTTGAGCTTATTTAAAACCTCTGAAATAACCAACAGGTTATGGGCCCAGGCACATAGGGTTGCGCGACGTTATAAGTGATAGTGATTGTTACCAGAATTCCCAGAACTCTTTCGACTGATCGATTTTTTTTTGAACATTGTTTTCATCGAGTGTTAAGAATGAATACGAGTGGTGTCGTAAGATTTGAGCAATTGAATAAGGAAAACTTCGATACCTGGAAAATCCAAATGCGCGCGATACTAATAAAAAATGACGCTTGGACATATGTCAGCGGTGCGTCGGTAGAACCCAGAATCATCGCAGGTAATGCAGTTTTAGTTGAGGCTGTGCGACGTTGGACCGAGGGAGATCTCAAAGCTCAATCGGACATTATTCTGTCAATAAGCCCTTCAGAAATTAAACCGGTGAAGGGATGCAACACAGCGCGAGAGATCTGGATCAAGTTAGAGGAGATTCATCAATCGAAAAAACCCATGCGAAAGGCTGCGTTACTAAACCAGTTGATTTCTCATAAAATGCAGAACGGCGAGGATGCTCGATGAAGCACACAAGACTTTCTTAATATCGTCGACAAATTGACATTGAAATAAATAGCGATCTACTGACAGTGATGCTTTTGCGAAGTCTGCCGAATTCATTTGACAACTTTCGGTGCGCAATCACATTGCGAGATGAACTCCCAACGCCTGAAACATTGCGCGTTAAAATATTAGAAGAATGTGAGGCCCAAAAGGATAGTGATCGAAGTAATTTATCTCAAAGTGCAATGCTTGCACGGAAATATGGAAATTCAAAATCCAAGAGTAAGAATGACAGAGATGAAGCAAAATATAAAAGACATTTTCCAAAGAAAGATTTTAAGTGCTTCAAATGTCAAAAGCCTGGTCATTTTGCCAAAGAGTGTCGATCGAGCAGAAAATACGAAGGAAATCAATCGAGAGATGAAATCGCGGGCCGTGCCGACAATTTAAGTATGTATGCAGCGGTGTCAAATGTACGTGAATGTGACGAAGTTCTCCGTGCGGAAGAAACTACAGGTAACAGCGTTTGGTGTATGGACAACGGATGCACTGCATATATGTGCAAAGATACTGACGCATTCTCAGAAGTGTTTTGTCACGGACGCGGGAAGTTGAACCTCGCAAATAATTCATGCGTCGATATCAAAGCAAAAGGAAGTGTACCAGTCTTAACAAAAGTAGATGGGTGTGAGAAGATATTGACATTGAGAGACACGCTATGCGTGCCGGAACTTCGCACGAATCTTGTTTCCATTGGCAAGATAACGGACAAGGGTTATACGGTAATTTTCAACCGAGAAAAGGCTGAGGTTATCGACGCGACAGGAAAAATTATACTTGTCGCGGAGCGAACGAATGGGTTGTACTATTTTCATGGTGGCGCCAGTGAAAAGTGTAAGATGGTAAATGAGTCGAACTTTACCAAACCATCGAGGGTAAGCTCATTGGAGGTTTGGCATGCACGTCTAGGACAACCTGCATACGCTGCGCGAAGCGATCAAGAACGGGACCATCAAAGCATTACGAGTTGAAGACGTAAATAAGGAGTTCACATGCGAGGTATGCATCGAGGGGAAGATGTCACGATTACCATTCCCTAAAATGTCCGAAAGGAGATCAAATCTTGGAGATATCATTCATTCAGACATTTGCGGTCCCATGAAAGTGACGTCGAATGGAAATAGTCGATATGTCATTACTTTCATGGACGACTATTCTGGATGGAGTGAAGTAAGGTTCATCGCACATAGAAGTGATGCTATCAAACAATTCGAGGATTATAGGGCATTTGTTGAAACTCAAAGAGGAAAGAGAATCAAGGTACTTCAAACGGACAATGGCATGGAATTACGCGGCGACTGACTGTGCCATACAACCCGGAACAAAACGGAGTCGCCGAAAGGCAAAACAGAACCCTGATGGAGACGGCGAAATGTCTTCTCATTGAATCGGGGCTACCTGCCTCTTTCTGGGCAGAGGCAGTGAATACCACAACTAAACTAAATGGAAAAACGCCATACGAAGCGTGGTACGGGAAATCTCCGGACATTGGTTTTTTTAAACGTTTCGGATGCGAAGTACATATTTTAAATACAACTCCGAATCGAAGCAAATTGGCACCGAGATCAAAGAAGGGGATTTTCGTTCAGCAATCAAAAGGTTTCAGGGTTTGGATTCCAAACGAGCGAAAAATCGAAACGTCACGCGACGTAAAATTTTTGGACATTTAACGGCATTCCGATTATGCAGAGAAAAACGATGAATGCGCCGAGATTCACCTAATCGGAAAAGAATCAAATACACAAAACAACGACGACAGAAACAGAAACAGTCAAGAAGAGGAATTTCCAAATGTACTTAGAGGAATTCCGCCTGCAAATGCATAAGTTACTGCTGGACGTGGCCCTGGTAGACCACGAAAGATTCGGACAGGACGTCAAGGACGACCAACTAAAAAGTATAACATTGTCCAGTATGCCAACGATGAACAGGACATTGCACTCATTACTGAGATTTCGTTGACGGAGGCTATATCAAGTCCAGAATCAGAAGAATGGCTGCAAGCGATGGCGAGCGAGGTTGGATCTGTTTTATTAAATAATACATGGGAACTCGTGAACAGACCAACAAAATCACGTTATTGGTAGTCGTTTTATCCTTAAAAATAAATATGGCGTTGATGGAATTTTCGAGAAACGGAAGGCCAGGATTGTAGCAAGAGGTTTTTCTCAAATTCCAGGTAAAGATTTTCTGGATACGTACGCTCCAGTGGCTCGTTTGAGGGCTATCGGATTGTCAGTTGCCCTCGCAGCACGTAAGAAGATACATATCAAGCAATATGACATAACCACCGCCTACCTCAATGGTGTTCTAGAGGAAGAGGTGTATATGGAGGTTCCAGAAATGATGGATGAAGTATTGAATTTCATGATTAAAAGGAGAGGACTGGATCGTCGCACTACAGATGAAGCAAAGAATATGCTGAATAGTTTGAAGAGCGGCGACAAGGTGTGCCGGATGAAGAAAGCACTCTACGGTTTGAAACAAGCGAGGCGCGTTTGGCACAAGCGCTTGAATGAGGAATTACGAAAACTCGGAGCAATTCCATCCAAAAGTGATCCATGTCTATACCTGAAGGGGAAGAACAACAATCTGATGTTAATCGCCATTTATGTTGACGATATTCTCGTTATGTCAAGCAATATCGAAGAAATAGAACGTTTTGGAGCTACATTAGGTAAAAGTTTTGATATGTAGAATCTAGGCGAAGTAAAAAGATGTCTTGGTATCGATTTCGAGAGGAAGGGAGACAACATCAGACTGTGTCAGAGGACATATATTTGTGAAATTCTACAACGATTTGGAATGGAGGAGTGCAAACCAGCGACAACGCCATTGGACGCAAGCACGAAATTGACCAAATCGGAACCATGGTCTGCCTCAGACGGACCGAAACCACCTGATCGTGAGTTGATCGGAGCATTGCTTTATCTTGCTGTTGCAACACGTCCAGACGTGGCTCACTCTGCTAGCTCATTGAGCCAATTCAATGAATGTTACGGGAAGGCCCATTGGATTGCTGCGAAGAGAGTCGTGCGCTACCTGAAAGGGACTAATAACCTGGGAATCTTTTTCATGCACGACGGAGATTCTATTCAAGGTTTTGTGAACGCTGATTGGGCTGGATCTATAGATGACAGAAGGTCTTTCACCGGTTTCGTTTTTACCATGAATGGAGGCTGCATATCATGGGACTCAAGGAAGCAGAAGACCGTGGCGCTTTGAACAACAGAGGCTGAGTATATGGCACTTAGCGAAGCTGCAAAAGAGGTCGTCGTCTTATGCAGGAGTTGGGCGAAGACGGCGACATGATAAATTTATCAAACGATAACCTGGGTGCGCAGAAGCTCGTTTCAAATCCTAAGCACATAGATAGATAGATCGCGAACGAAATGGTGCCTTATCGTTCGCGAGATCGTCATGTCGGGAGCTATAAATTTGAAGACATGCCAGCTGATGTTTTGACGAAATCGTTAGCCAGACATAAGCACGTGAAGTGCATCGAGCTGCTAGGATTAGCGGAAGGTTAACATGTCGATGCCGGAGCTCTCGAGGGGAAGTGTTGGAAAATACGCGTTATCTAAATCTCGAGCACCGACACATGACATCTAACGTATCGTAAAATATACTATTAGTTGTATTTATCAAGTAACGCCCGATTTGTATAACGAATGATAGTTGTTCATTTTATAAAAAAAAAACATAGTTACAATATATTTCGATATTCATACCGCTGTGTTCTCACTTGAGCTTATTTAAAACCTCTGAAATAACCAACATATGCAAATGGCCTTAGCTGTATAATTGAGGATGTTCATAACTGAACCAGTGCGGAAAATTAGATTTTTCAAAAAAAAATCGAAATGAATTTTACAAAACATCAAATCATATTTTTAAAATATGTCAGTGTTTCATTGGTATTAAATACGTTTTGAAATGTGTATTCATAAGTTAAGTTAATAATATATATTCTGAAAAAGGACCTGTTTTAATCTAATCAAATCTGAATATCGTATTATTTTCAAACAAAACAACCAATGTAAAAAACCCATTTACACATTGATTAAAAACAAAACCCACTATTTATAAACTCTTGCGACATTCCAATTTCAGCGGTCCATCAGGATGAATCTGGACCCACTGTTTATATCCAAGGCGATTTATCATTTCCTCCCATAAAGAACAACAAAAATGGCCGGACGAGATTTATTCACGCCGTGCTCTTCCTTCTCCGTTTTGCTCCTTTTTTTTCATAGCAATAATCCGTCTTTTAGGTAGCCAGGCGTGATTAATAGAAGCATTTGCATATGCGACACGACGTCGCTTAATAAATGATTGAAACTCGAACGATGTGTACATTTTCCGTCGCCTTTTATTCATTTAATAACCCGCCCTTTTCTAGATGAATTAATATTTCTTTAGAATAAAAACTAATTATATTTGTATATCCATGCTTACTTTATTGTATGCTTAATGGTTTTTCTTCGTAATTGATATCAGGGTTTATAAATTAGAGAATATTTATAATATAGTAGTTATAAAGTCATTGGTAAATTTTATAATAAAAATATGAAATATAATAATAATAATGAATTTTCTGGACAGAATCTTGATGATACAATATTAATTAAAATATACCCATTTAATTGTTTTATTTTATGAACAATTATTTTGCAAAACTCTGTAAATTTTAGGTAATATTAGTGTAACTAATATTGAAAATTATAATAAAAGGCAACTTATATACTATTGGGATTAATTCATATTAGTGTGAAAATGCAGTGAATGTGATTGAAGTGAAAATAAGATCAGACCGTAAAATGAATTGGTCAAGCTATACGCAAAAGACACGTTTCTGCCTTTGTGAGGACGTACACCAAAGTGGATGCCCGTCAACAATGAACGAACCGCATTTGAATAATTTTAATGTCGGCTGCGGCAGTGCCAGTGCCAGTAAATAACAACGGATATGATTAACCGGCATCGTTCCGCATTTTCCGCGGCCGTGCGGGAATTTCGTTAGTTCTGGCACGGCTCGAAATTGTACCGCTTCCATAATTTATGGTTTGGTTCGAGTGGCGTAAAGTTTAACTCCTCATTTAGCCACCCACTATCGTTGCAGCGGTGAACAATACATGAATACCATCATAATATTGGCGAGACGCAAACTAAAGTTTTAACATTGCTTTGGCAACAATCGATGCACTTTGTTTTACTTGCTAAACTTTCCGTTCAGGAATATTTTGATCGCATAAATCATATTTTACAAGTATCCATACAATCACAAATCCATTCACGCAATTTTGAAAAGTATCGAAAATAAACGAGGACGAGAGTTGTTATGGTCTTCTTTAAGGTTCCCGGTAGCTATTGTCAGAACTAGGATATAAAAGGAATGAAAGGGAGATGCATGTAAACATGTCGAATTGATGAGGTCCTAGCGGAGTGGTCCTCGACGTCTAAGCCGGACGTTCAAATAAAACTTCTTAGCGGTGATCCTTTCCTTCCAAGTTTTATGTACTCTCGTGAGAGATGCGTGTGCTATTTTATTCAGCCTACTATTTCTATATTAACTATGCATAACAATGATCGCCGTAGAAGTTTTATAGGCCATAGAATTTATTCAAAAGGTCAACGCATTTTGCATTCTAATACAAATTCACGTTTACTTTGAATTAGTATTGTTTTATTAACTATATGACAAACTAAAACCTATTAAAGAAATATTTTATTAATTATTGTGATTATGAAATGAGAGAAATTCCACCGTTTCCACATTTCATCTTAAATTACAGGCATTCATAACGGCGATAATTCCTGAAATGACAAAGTGTCTCGGTGTTTGCCATTAAGGTAAGTGCGTCGCGATGCCGTCACCGTCTTCTCACGCTTCAGGGGGAGTTTTGAGTACCTGGGGGAGGGCATCATTTGTCACGTCCTTATCATCGTGACTGATATTCAAATTTGGCGCGGCTCGTTTAAGGCCCTTACGGCAGACACCCCGATTTACCTTATTACCGGTCACCGGCCGATAACGCCTTCCATTAATTAATTGATAGCGCATCGCTTAATCATCATCATTGCAGGCACCAACGGCCTAGGTCTCGCTCTGGCTGCATTTAATAGCTGCATTCGGTGCAATGTATGAATTTATTATTTTATATATCCACTATACAATGCGAAAATCAATAGATGATTATTATTCAGCGCTCCCAAATCAAACGGTTGTTACAGTATATCTAATCAAATGTATATATATTTTACATATCTAATTGTCAATTAAACTTTTATTAATATTTACGAATTACAAAATAAGATGCAATTTAATGATTTTTTTAAATTAACAATTATGATTTACAGGAGGGTTCGTATTTTTAGATATGTTAAGTTCGGCATAATCACGAGCACCAGATGCTGAGACCGCAAATTGTAGCTGGATTTTAGGCTATAACACCTCTCTTCTTAAAGATTTTTAATTAATTTACAATTTAAAACTACATCTTGTTTGCGATCATTTTGATTAGGCCTGATATATGATGTCATTGTTAGCAACGTTAAATCTTGTAGGTAACTCGAAGATGAGTTGTGCCGTTCACTCGGGTCGGATGTTTTGTTAGAGTATCCTATGAATCTTTTTCTTAAACCTCATTTAAATAATGATTTTAATCAGTGTTCCGGTATTAATATTAAAAAATATTACATTTACTTATTTTTAAAATGTAAAGATGTATTGTAATATTTTATGTTCATTATTACTTGTAAACATGCGTATTGTTCTAACAATAATTTGATTAAATCATTTCCGTTTGTGGATTTCAATTTAGATAAAACGTTGTAATTGGTAAATGTATTAGTATTGTAATTAACTATTTATTATTTCTTAATTTCTGTTCCTTATTATCCATTATTAATATGACAATTTTTAGAAATCAAGGATTCCAATAATACGTTTTATTTCTTAAGAAATTGTTATTGGTTATGAATTGTTGCAAAGTTTCAATTAGATCTACGTATTCCATTTTATTTTATTTGTTTGTTACATAATGTTTCGCTTTTTATTAATGACAATGCATCTGCATTATAATTTAATTTTCCGGGTTTATTAATTATTTCGTGTCGTATTCCGATAAAAATTATCGACATATATCGGTAGTAAGTGAAAATGAATGTTCAAAGTTTTAATATTAGAATATTGCGCTGTCGGTAATAACCCTTTACAAAGTACAGATGATCTTTTACAATTTTCATCAAAATGGGAAGTTTTTGAATTGCTTTTATTTTCGTTTGATTTAGTTTAACTCCGTCTTTTGTAACTAAGTGGGTGAGATATGCCATTTCCTTACGTAAAAAATGATAACTCTAATTAAATTTTACAATTGTATTTTCGTAAACGTCCAAATTCCAATTCAATTTATACTTTATTCAAAGTATAAACTATAGGACTAAGCACAAAAATTCGCATAGTGTTCTTAAGTTCGTCGTCTGAGTTGAAGCGCTGCCCTTTCAGATGTTTTTTCTTCTTGTTGAACCTGCATAGTCTTCTTAATGCCCCATACATCGGAGATAATGGTCCTTCTGTCACCACCTCCTAAAAGGTTTAAATCCGTGGCGTCAGCAGGCAAGATGTTTCCCAACTTCATTTTTGACGTCCACTACTTGTTGAATTCCTCGAACTCGACATGCACATCGCACGATGCTGCATCCAGTTAGCGTCGCATAGCCTCTTCTACTCAATGCCGACTCTCACCTCCACGAAACCTCATATGAGGTGATGAACCCCGATAACCTAAGCAACGTCGCCTAAAATGATAAACAGGAGAAATAGCCGTCCAAAAAGGAGGTTGGGCATAAATACAAGTAAGTTACGAAGAGGATAGTTTTGGAGGCAAAATTCCTATAAGGGGCGCAAAGGCCAAAGAAAGAAAGAAAGAAAATATTTGCATAATCAATGACTAAGCGCCGCTTTGGTTTATAATTGAAATTTATTATTAGAACTACCCACACTGAAAAAACACTAAAGGCTTTCAGACGGCTGAATTATATTATGTTCTAAAATGAAACTTATTTATTTTGTATTTTATGCTGTGTATATTTAATTCAATCTAAAAACTGTCAGTTAATTTAAGAAGCGCAAGAACCACACAACACAAGAGGTGAGTTCCGGTTAGAATATTTTTTTAGTGAAAACCTCGATATAGTCAACAGAGGTAACAAACCTACTTTTAGGAGGTATTAGACATCTCCCTAACTACATAAGTCAGCTCTTAAAAAAACTAGCACGACTCAGAACACGTCTCACTATCAGACCATCAGCATATACGGTTTGACATCGATAATAGTAACAACCACACCAATAGCTTCAGAAACTCCAAAAATACCGACTGACAGGCCTACCAACATCGCCTTACATCGTAATTTGTGGGACCACTGAATTCTATCGAAACTGTCGAACAGCCAGATGTAGCATCGACTCACTTAAAAGATGTAATCAACATCATTTACGAAAGTAGTTATCCATTAGAGCAAAGGGCTGTCGTTAGAGAAGTGCCCTGGTGAAATAACGAACAACTCCCTAGCATAAAAGGCAAAATAAGGTGTACTTTCAATAGGGCTAAAGCCATCGGACAATGGGGGGGGGGGAGTATAGAAAGGCCCTCACAGAGTAAAATAAAGAGATTAGAAAATCTACCTCCCGCACAGCGCCTCCAAAAAGTCCTTGTTAGGGATCACACGAATGGTGTTTGACTATTAACACGTTGAACTCCATCGAGTCACGCTGGGCGTTCAACGTGTTAAGTTTTTGCTAAAATGTTTTTACCGAAATTAATTAAAAAATAATTCTAGTATTTGTTGTATAGTTTATTTTATAAAACGTCTTATACGCAGTTATGCGTATGAGAAGAGAAGAGAAGTTTTGGGAACTCCAAAAATTATTGGGTAAATTGAGTTTGTTGACTAAAAGTTGATTTTGTTCATAGAAACCTTAACGTAAGTTTTTTCTGTTAGTAGAAGTATACAATGCGCCTCATAAAGGGCGAAGTAGGAAATACGTGTTATTACAAATAATTTTACTATAATCTACCAGCAAAACATTGTTTTAATTACACGAAGAAAAGTGTCACCCACTTGTGGATGATGGGTCGCCAGCGGAAACATAACCGTCACCCATTCTTTTGTAGGGGCGTTCAACGTGTTAAAGTGTTATTCTCGTTTGTTTGTAAAATTATAATAAATAAATTATTACTTTATCTCAAATATTCATCAAATTGTATTATAACTAATAGTACTATAAACTAGTACCAAAATCTTCATTTAATTACACGAACAAAAGTGTCAGTCGTTTATGGGTGACGGGGCCCCAGCGGAAATATAGCCGTCAGACGTTTATGGGTAACGCGGCGTTCAACGTTAAAAAGTCCAACGGCGACTGGGTAGAAGAACGCCTTACCGGAGAAAACCAAAAAAAAAACTGGCAAAAAGAATATTCACTCCTAACATAATAACATTGGCGATCAATGGCTTTAAGCCGTTAAAATCCGCGGGTGCAGATGGTATCTTTCTGGCTCTCCTGCAAAAAGGAGGGAAGTATTTGCTACCTCGTCTGACCCAAATATTCAGAGTTAGCTACTCTCTTAGGTATATCCCCAAGCAATGGAGCGAAGTGGTGGTGGTGTTTATACCAAAGGCTGACAAACGCCTAACGAGCCTAAGTCATATCGCCCTATCAGCCTCACCTCCCTTCTCCTAAAATCGATGGAGAAAATAATTGACAGAAATATAAGGGAGATAGCGCTCCAGGGCTTTTCCCTTCACAGACACCGATTTGCTTATTAAGCAGGCAAATTAACTACAAATGTCCTTCACATACTAACAGGTGAAATAGAGAAGAGCATTGCAAACAAAAAAGTGACTCTATGTGCATTCTTAAACATCTAAGGTGCATTTAATACCTTCTACGAATCCATAGACACGGACACTAGGGCAAAAGCAATTAGCACCTACACATCCACATGGATCCAAGCTAAACTCAAAGGTTGTAGGATCATACTGTCCATTAGTGATGAGTAGGCCACTGTGTTCATAGTGAAGGGGTGCTCACAAGGCGGGGTCCTATCGCCTCTGCTGTGGTCACTAGTTATCGATAAATATCAGTATTTTTAAATGAAGGTTTTGACATACAAGGCTATGCTGACAACATCGTCATCATTGTAAGGAGAAAGCATTACGAGACGGCGTCTAACCGCATATAGACAGCCCTTCGAAAAGTAAGTACATGCTTCCTACAGAAGAAGAAGAAGAAGATTAACCCCAACTGGACTCCAATTGTTCCATTTACAAGGCGAAGAAAGTTAAGCCTTCAGGCACCGACAATGAATGGGACAGTCATTGGGATTTCCAACACAGTAAAATATCTCGGCCTCACTTTTGATCAGAGACTTAACTGGAAAACCCATGTAGATAATACCACCGCCAAAGCAGTAAGGGAAATATGGTCCTGCCGCAGACTTTTTGGTAGAAGTTGGAGTTTACACCCCAAGATGATATATTGGCTTTTCTTAACAGTGATAATACCAATAATCAATTATGCTTCCGTGGTCTGGTGGATAAAGACAACGGAGATCACAACTCAATCAAAGCTCAGCAAGGTTCAACGAATGGCATGTCTGGGTATTACAGGGACTATGAGTACTTACCCTACTAGAGCAATGGTGACCTTGCTAAACCTCACAACTCTGCACCTGCACGCGAAAAGGGAAGTTGCATTAGTTGCTTTAAAAATAATCTAAACAGATACTCCAAAATATGGACACTTTAACGGGCACTTTAAAATCCACAACGCTGTGTGCGAAAAAGCGATATGCATGCCCAAAGACCAAATGATAACTAACTACAACCTCGAATCAATTATTGAATGGCCGCGATGAGGTTAAAACAAACGTCAAGTAGTTAAAATACCCCTCAATAGTTTGGTGCAGTGACGGATCTAAAACTGATAATGGAGTCGGAATCGGCATCACTGGCCCTCGATTTGGCTTATCGAGGGCTTTGGGCCAATCCACATCGATATTTAAGGCAGAAATCAATGCATTGAACACATGCGCCCACGTATGTTTAGAAAGGGGCTACAACAAAAGGAGGATATGCATACGCTCGGACAGTCAGGCTGCATTAAGGGCAATAAAATCATCTGCATGCATGTCTAAACCTGTCTGGGAGTGCAAACTATTCCTGGCCAGGAATAACAGAGTAAAATAGCTCTGGGTTCCAGGTCACACTGGGATAAAAGGCAATAAAATTGCTAACTGGACATTGCCTTCTGAAATATCATCTTACTAAGATGGGTCAGACAACAGATGCCGTCTTCAGATTCTGCAACGGGGCACAAGAAACAGCAGATCGCCTACTGTGTGAATGCTCTGACCTGCCTCTTCAAAGAGGGATCCACCTGTCATCGGCATTTTAAAGCCTTATGGATTGATACATTAACTTGAGGATCTACTACGTAATAAGTCTAGACATTGAGGGACTCAAGTAGGTCAGGGATAATTACAATAGATCTCTTAGGTCGAGATAATTTCGGAAGACTTAGAGGCCATAAGACTCACCGAACCCATAACATATATACATTTATACATTTGTTGATGTTGAAGGCTTCTACTTCGTTATACATGTTGAATAGAAATGAAACACACTAATAACTTTGTTTGTATAACACGAAATTTATTTCTGTGACTTAAGTTTCGGTAACTGCACGTACCATTTTCAAACAAGAAGTAATTTAAAAAACCGATTGTACAGGTATAAATAGTTTCGATAATTACATGAGCGCATTAAAAATAGGGGTGTATACAAGGTCTAGTTGGTCGTTAAGAATTAGGACTTTCCGGATTAGCGCGTATTTTCTGGATTTCCAGGGACTCCAATAAATCCATCTTAGGGCCTTTCTTGGTAATGTGTAGTACTGAGAGTACATCCTCGCCAAAAGGATGTTTTTCTTTTATAAGATGTGCGGCGAACGTAGATTTATCCTCTTGCCTAAGCCGGAAAGATCGATGGTGTTCTTTTAACCTCGTATTGAACTTAGGACCGGTTTGGCCGATGTACACTTTTTTGCACTCAGAACAAGTTAATTTGTATATTCCCGATTTTTCAAGTGCGGGCGATTTTTCTTTTTGGTTGAAAATACAATATTTTAATTTAGAACACGGTTTATATGCAATATTAATATTATGTTTTCTTTAGTATGTTACCAATTTGCGAACTAACCGCACCAAAAAATGTAATTGACTTATATATATTATTTGAACATGATGAATTTTCAGCGTATAAGTATTTTAAATATTTTTTCATTTTATGTTTTTTAATCAATTTATCGATGGTATGTATAGAATAGCCATTGGATGTTGCAATGTGTCTGATGGTGTTTAATTCTGTGTTTAGATGAAGTTCTGATAGTGGCAGATTAAGAGCTCTGTGTATCATCGAGTTAAACGCGGCCATTTTATGTTTAATCGGATGTCGTGATATATTGGGAATTACTGCATCTGTGTATGAGGGTTTATGAAAG
>OZ018391.1:42688993-42915585 GCA_963969525.1 Ontholestes murinus | reverse complement strand
ATCTAATCCATAACATAATGTAACGCTAATTCCAGACCTATGTTCAGTTTTCACTAAAAATGAATCCTCCAATACCCGCACCCCCGAAGACAATCAACAGATACCAAGACTGTGACATAAACAAACTGACAAGGGACATGACCGATTTTATTAATACACATCATAATATTGACCTTTCCCACAATTTCCCTTTTTGTAAATTATTTTTCCGAATCCGTTAGAAAATATACTCCTACCTATACCAAATCTCCCTATAAATACCCTCTTCCTAAATATATTCTACGACTGATTAAATACAAATGACAACTATACAGAGACTTTTTGATGACAGGTGAACCCCACATAAAACAAAAATTTAACAACATAAACAAAAACATTCATAAAAAAACTATCCAAATACATGAACGATTTTATTAATACACATCATAATATTGACCTTTCCATAATTTCCCTTTTTGTAAATCATTTTTCCGAATCCGTTAGAAAATATACTCCTACCTATACCAAATCTCCCTATAAATACCCTCTTCCTAAATATATTCTACGACTGATTAAATACAAACGACAACTATACAGAGTCTTTTTGACGACAGGTGAACCCCACATAAACAAAAATTTAACAACAGAGCAAAAACATTCATAAGCTTATAACAGAATATAAACAGGACAGATGGATTAGGGTATGCGAAGACTGGGCTAGCATAAAAAAACTATCCAAATACAAAAAAATGACTATCTCCAGAAAATTCAAAATCCCATGACTGACGAGACAGTGACTGATGATAATGAGATTGCAAATTTATTCGCAGACTACTTTGAAGACTGTTACACGACGAAACCAAACAATACGTACGATGACAGCTTTCTTTCCCACGTCAATTGCTGGTATTCCTCGTTTAAAACCCCCTACCCTACCCATATCCCAAGTGATGACATAAAAGAAGAAGAGTACTATGAAATACTTCATAATGGAAAAAACACGGCGCCTGGTTATGATAGCACAACCCGTTCCATCCTAAAAGCGTATCCACAAGTACATAACCCTAATCCTAATTTCCTATTCCAAAACCAAATTATTCCCCAAGAGTGGAAGCGAGGTATAATAACATGCATAATCAAACAAGAGGCTGATCCACTAAAAGTCAACAGTTACAGACTTATCACCCTGCTTCCGGTTCTGGGGAAAATATTCGAATCCATAATAAAAAATAAGTTACTTCACCATATATCCCATGCCATTCCTCCTTACCAGTTCGGTTTCCTGCAAAATAGATCTACTCACCTTCCCCTAGCAATAATCACCTCCAACAGCCAAACAGCAAACCTAGAAGGACGCAAAACTGCAATAGCTTTTTTCGACATCCAGAAAGCCTACGACTCTGTGTGGCATAGAGGTTTGCTGTTTAAATGTAACTCCTTGTCCATCCCAACAACAGATCCCTCAATGTCAAAATAGGTAGTTCCCTCTCCCGTCCATTCATACCACAACTAGGTGTTCCACAAGGGTCCCCTCTATCCCCACTCTTCTATAACATCTTTGTCCATGACATATACAATCCTAATCCCAATTACTTCAATCCCACAGCATATTGTCTTCTGTTTGCTGATGATACAGCAATAATTGTACATAGCAACACAATTCCTAAAGCCCTCAGTACATTGTAAGGACTGATCGACACTCTGCAACACTGGTTTTCCAAATGGAGAATAACTATCAATTCCTAAAAATTCTATCTTTTTATTCCCTTCCACCGTGCATCCACATCTACATTTGGTATTAACATAAATAATATATATATTTCACCATCCGCAACCTGCAAGTATCTTGGAATTACCTTTGATCCTAAACTGTCCTTCAAACACCATTCCCAGACCCTTAAAATGAATCTTACATTTAAAAATCAAGGGATTTCCACAAAAACTGCAGTAAATATTTACAAAATGATATGTCGACCTCTGTTAGACTATGCAGCAATCCTTTTCCTAAACCCCGCCCTCCTGTTCTGAGAAACTTGCAGGTGAGTGAGCGATCGGCTCTGCAAATCCTAACTAAACTAAGGCATCCCAATAACCCTCTACACAATCCCTCCAACACACTGCTATACCAAAAAACCCAAATAATCCCCATTGAAAACCGCATGGAACACCTTGCTATAAAATTTGCCACTAACCTTGATATCCAAGACATCCTGAAGCACCTATGTTTACCTCGCAATCTTTTACACCCCCCCAAAACCAAACATCCTTCCACATCAATTTTCGAATTCATAACATCTTTTCATGATTCATCTACATCTTCATCAACATAATCACCAACGGACACTAACAACATCAATTTACAAAGACTGTCAGAAAGACCATGGGTCGATAGCCGTAATAAAAATCAATTACGATTATATTGTAAATAACAAATGTATTCAATAATAAATAAAGATGTTTGTCTCTCTTAATTATCCAATAACTATCAATACAGAGTTTCGTTTTTATTTTATATTGTTTACGGAGATCAGCAAATCCGTTGTAATATGTTTGTTAATTTATCATTTTAAATTATTTATATGCAAATCGCCTTAGCTGTATAATTGAGGATGTTCATAACTAAACCAGTGCGGGGAAAATTAGATTTTTCAAAAAATCGAAATGAATTTTACAAAACATCAAATCATATTTTTAAAATATGTCAGTGTTTCATTGGTATTAAATACGTTTTGAAATGTGTATTAATATGTTATAATATATATTCTGAAAAGGACCTGTTTTAATCTAATGAAATCTGAATGTCGTATTATTTTCAAACAAGACAACCAATGTAAAAAAAACCCATTTACACATTGATTAAAAACAAAACCCACTATTTATAAACTCTTGCGACATTCCAATTTCAGCGGTCCATCAGGATGAATCTGGACCCACTGTTTATATCCCAGGCGATTTATCATTTCCTCCCATAAAGAACAACAAAAATGGCCGGACGAGATTTATTCACGCCGTGCTCTTCCTTCTCCGTTTTGCTCCTTTTTTTTTCATAGCAATAATCCGTCTTTTAGGTAGCCAGGCGTGATTAATAGAAGCATTTGCATATGCGACACGACGTCGCTTAATAAATGATTGAAACTCGAACGATGTGTACATTTTCCGTCGCCTTTTATTCATTTAATAACCCGCCCTTTTCTAGATGAATTAATATTTCTTTAGAATAAAAACTAATTATATTTGGATATCCATGCTTACTTTATTGTATGCTTAATGGTTTTTCTTCGTAATTGATATCAGGGTTTATAAATTAGAGAATATAGTAGTTATAAAGTCATTGGTAAATTTTATAATAAAAATATGAAATATAATAATAATAATGAATTTTCTGGACAGAATCTTGATGATACAATATTAATTAAAATATACCCATTTAATTGTTTCATTTTATGAACAATTATTTTGCAAAACTCTGTAAATTTTAGGTAATATTAGTGTAACTAATATTGAAAATTATAATAAAAGGCAACTTATATACTATTGGGATTAATTCATATTAGTGTGAAAATGCAGTGAATGTGATTGAAGTGAAAATAAGATCAGACCGTAAAATGAATTGGCCAAGCTATACGCAAAAGACACGTTTCTGCCTTTGTGAGGACGTACACCAAAGTGGATGCCCGTCAACAATGAACGAACCGCATTTGAATAATTTTAATGTCGGCTGCGGCAGTGCCAGTGCCAGTAAATAACAACGGATATGATTAACCGGCATCGTTCCGCATTTTCCGCGGCCGTGCGGGAATTTCGTTAGTTCTGGCACGGCTCGAAATTGTACCGCTTCCATAATTTATGGTTTGGTTCGAGTGGCGTAAAGTTTAACTCCTCATTTAGCCACCCACTATCGTTGCAGCGGTGAACAATACATGAATACCATCATAATATTGGCGAGACGCAAACTAAAGTTTTAACATTGCTTTGGCAACAATCGATGCACTTTGTTTTACTTGCTAAACTTTCCGTTCAGGAATATTTTGATCGCATAAATCATATTTTACAAGTGTCCATACAATCACAAATCCATTCACGCAATTTTGAAAAGTATCGAAAATAAACGAGGACGAGAGTTGTTATGGTCTTCTTTAAGGTTCCCGGTAGCTATTGTCAGAACTAGGATATAAAAGGAATGAAAGGGAGATGCATGTAAACATGTCGAATTGATGAGGTCCTAGCGGAGTGGTCCTCGACGTCTAAGCCGGACGTTCAAATAAAACTTCTTAGCGGTGATCCTTTCCTTCCAAGTTTTATGTACTCTCGTGAGGGATGCGTGTGCTATTTTATTCAGCCTACTATTTCTATATTAACTATGCATAACAATGATCGCCCTAGAAGTTTTATAGGCCATAGAATTTATTCAAAAGGTCAACGCATTTTGCATTCTAATACAAATTCACGTTTACTTTGGATTAGTATTGTTTTATTAACTATATGACAAACTAAAACCTATTAAAGAAATATTTTATTAATTATTGTGATTATGAAATGAGAGAAATTCCACCGTTTCCACATTTCATCTTAAATTACAGGCATTCATAACGGCGATAATTCCTGAAATGACAAAGTGTCTCGGTGTTTGCCATTAAGGTAAGTGCGTCGCGATCCCGTCACCGTCTTCTCACGCGCTTCAGGGGGAGTTTTGAGTACCTGGGGGAGGGCATCATTTGTCACGTCCTTATCATCGTGACTGATATTCAAATTTGGCGCGGCTCGTTTAAGGCCCTTACGGCAGACACCCCGATTTACCTTATTACCGGTCACCGGCCGATAACGCCTTCCATTAATTAATTGATAGCGCATCGCTTAATCATCATCATTGCAGGCACCAACGGCCTAGGTCTCGCTCTGGCTGCATTTAATAGCTGCATTCGGTGCAATGTATGCATTTATTATTTTATATATCCACTATACAATGCGAAAATCAATAGATGATTATTATTCAGCGCTCCCAAATCAAACGGTTGTTACAGTATATCTAATCAAATGTATATATATTTTACATATCTAATTGTCAATTAAACTTTTATTAATATTTACGAATTACAAAATAAGATGCAATTTAATGATTTGTTTTAATTAACAATTATGATTTACAGGAGGGTTCGTATTTTTAGATATGTTAAGTTCGGCATAATCACGAGCACCAGATGCTGAGACCGCAAATTGTAGCTGGATTTTAGGCTATAACACCTCTCTTCTTAAAGATTTTTAATTAATTTACAATTTAAAACTACATCTTGTTTGCGATCATTTTGATTAGGCCTGATATATGATGTCTTTGTTAGCAACGTTAAATCTTGTAGGTAACTCGAAGATGAGTTGTGCCGTTCACTCGGGTCGGATGTTTTGTTAAAGTATCCTATGAATCTTTTTCTTAAACCTCATTTAAATAATGATTTTAATCAGTGTTCCGGTATTAATATTAAAAAATATTACATTTACTTATTTTTAAAATGTAAAGATGTATTGTAATATTTTATGTTCATTATTACTTGTAAACATGCGTATTGTTCTAACAATAATTTGATTAAATCATTTCCGTTTGTGGATTTCAATTTAGATAAAACGTTGTAATTGGTAAATGTATTAGTATTGTAATTAACTATTTATTATTTCTTAATTTCTGTTCCTTATTATCCATTATTAATATGACAATTTTTAGAAATCAAGGATTCCAATAATACGTTTTATTTCTTAAGAAATTGTTATTGGTTATGAATTGTTGCAAAGTTTTAATTAGATCTACGTATTCCATTTTATTTTATTTGTTTGTTACATAATGTTTCGTTTTTTATTAATGACAATGCATCTGCATTATAATTTAATTTTCCGGGTTTATTAATTATTTCGTGTCGTATTCCGATAAAAATTATCCACATATATCGGTAGTAAGTGAAAATGAATGTTCAAAGTTTTAATATTAGAATATTGCGCTGTCGGTAATAACCCTTTACAAAGTACAGATGATCTTTTCAATTTTCATCAAAATGGGAAGATTTTGAATTGCTTTTATTTTTGTTTGATTTAGTTTAACTCCGTCTTTTGTAACTAAGTGGGTGAGATATGCCACTTCCTTACGTAAAAAATGATAACTCTAATTAAATTTTACAATTGTATTTTCGTAAACGTCCAAATTTCAATTTAATTTATACTTTATTCAAAGTATAAACTATAGGACTAAGCACAAAAATTCGCATAGTGTTCTTAAGTTCGTCGTCCAAGGTGAAGCGCTGCCCTTTCAGATGTTTTTTCTTCTTATTGAACCTGCATAGTCTTCATAATGCCCCATACATCGGAGATAATGGTCCTTCTGTCACCACCTCCTAAAAGGTTTAAATGCGTGGCGTCAGCAGGCAAGATGTTTCCCACCTTCATTTTTGACGTCCACTACTTGTTGAATTCCTCGAGCTCGAAATGCACATCGCACGATGCTGCATCCAGTTAGCGTCGCATAGCTTCTTCTACTAAATGCCGACTCTCACCTCCTCGAAACCTCATATGAGGTGATGAAACCCCGGTAACCTAAGCAATGTCGCCTAAAATGATAAATAGGAGAAATAGCCGTCCAAAAAGGAGGTTGAGCGTGAGGCTGACTATCCCATTCCGTAAATTCAAGTAAGTTACGAAGAGGATAGTTTTGGAGGCAAAATTCCTATAGGGGACGTAAAGGCCAAAGAAAAAAGAAAGAAAACATTTGCATAATCAATGACTAAGCGCCGCTTTGGTTTATAATTTAAATTATTAGAACTACACTGGAAAAAAACTAAAGGCTTTCAGACGGCTGAATTATATTATGTTCTAAAATAAAACTTATTTATTTTGTATTTTGAATAATGATTTTATGTTTTGTTTATTTAATTCAATCTAAAAACTGTTGGTTAATTTAAGAAGGGTAAGAACAACACAACACAAGAGGTGAGTTCCGGTTAGAATATTTTTTCAGTGAAAACCTCGATATAGTCAACAGAAGTAACAAACCTACTTTTAGGAGGTATTAGACATCTCCCTAACTGCATAAGTCAGCTCTTTAAAAAAACTAGCACGACTCAGAACACGTCTCACTATCAGATCATCAGCATATACGGTTTAACATCGATAATAGTAACAACCACACCAATAGCTTCAGTATTTCTGAACTGAACAACTGAGAGGCCTACCAACATCGCCTTACATCGTAATTTGTGGGACCACTGCATCCTATCAAAACTGTAGAACAGCCAGAAGCAGCATCGACTCTCTTAAAAGATGTAATCAACATCGTTTACGAAAGTAGTTATCCATTAAAGCAAAGGGCTGTCGTTAGGGAAGTGCCCTGGTGAAATAACGAACAACTCCCTAGCGTAAAAGGCAAACTAAGGTGTACTTTCAATAGGGCCAAAGCCACCGGACAGATGGGGGGGGGGGGAGTATAGAAAGGCCCTCATAGAGTAAAATAAAGAGATTAGAAAATGTATCTCCCGCACAGCGCCTCAAAAAAGTCCTTGTTAGGGATCACACGAATGGTGTTTGACTATTTACACGTTGAACGCCCAGCGTGAATCGGTGAAGTTTCCATCGAGTCACGCTGGGCGTTCAACGTGTTAAGTTTTTGCTAAAATGTTTTTGCCGAAATTAATTTAAAAATAATTCTAGTATTTGTTGTATAGTTTATTTTATAAAACGTCTTATACGCAGTTATGCGTATGAGAAGAGAAGAGAAGTTTTGGGAACTCCAAAATTATTGGGTAAATCGCCTCATAAAGGGCGAAGTAGGAAATAAGTGTTATTACAAATAATTTTACTATAATCTACCAGCAAAACATTGTTTTAATTACACGAAGAAAAGTGTCACCCACTTGTGGATGATGGGTCGCCAGCGGAAACATAACCGACACCCATTCATTTGTAGGGGCGTTTAACGTGTTAAAGTGTTATTCTCGTTTGTTTGTAAAATTATATTAAATAAATTATTACTTTATCTCAAATATTCATCAAATTGTATTATAACTAATAGTACTATAAACTAGTACCAAAATCTTCTTTTAATTACACGAACAAAAGTGTCAGTCGTTTATGGGTGACGGGGCCCCAGCGGAAATATATCCGTCAGACGTGTATGGGTGACGCGGCGTTCAACGTTAAAAAGTCCAACGGCGACTGGGTAGAAGAACACCTTACCGGAGAAAACAAAAAAAAAACTGGCAAAAAGAATATTCACTCCTAACATAATAACATTGGCGATCAATGGCTTTAAGCCGTTAAAGTTCGCGGGTGCAGATGGTATCTTTCTGGCCCTCCTGCAAAAAGGAGGGAAGTATTTGCTACCTCGTCTCACCCAAATATTCAGAGTTAGCTACTTTCTTAGGTATATCCCCAAGCAATGGATCGAAGTGGTGGTGGTGTTTATACCAAAGGCTGACAAACGCCTAACGAGCGTAAGTCCTAAGCCCAAAATCGATGGAGAAAATAATTGACAGAAATATAAGGGGAATAGCGCTCCAGGGCTTTTCCCTTCACAGACACCAATTTGCTTATTAAGCAGGCAAATTAACTACAAATGTCCTTCACAAACTAACAGGTGGAATAGAGAAGAGCATTGTAAACAAAAAAGTGACTCTATGTGCATTTTTAAACATCTACGGTGCATTTAACACCTTCTACAAATCCATAGACACGGACACTAGGGCAAAAGCAATTAGCACCTACACATCCACATGGATCCAAGCTAAACTCAAAAGTTGTAGGATCATACTGTCCATTGGTGATGAGTCGGCCACTGTATTCTTAGTGAAGGGGTGCTCACAAGGCGGGGTCCTATCGCCTCTGCTGTGGTCACTAGTTATCGATAAATATCAGTGTTTTTAAATGAAGGTTTTGACATACAAGGCTATGCTGACAACATCGTCATCATTGTAAGGAGAAAGCATTACGAGACGGCGTCTAACCGCATATAGACAGCCCTTCGAAAAGTAAGTACATGGTTCCTACAGAAGGGGCTCACCATCAACCCCAACTGGACTCCAATTGTTCTATTTACAAGGCGAAAAAAGTTAAGCCTTCAGGCACCGACAATGAATGGGACAGTCATTGGGATTTCCAACACAGTAAAATATCACGGCCTCACTTTTGATAAGAGACTTAACTGGAAAACCCATGTAGATAATACCACCGCCAAAGCAGTAAGGGAAATATGATCCTGCCGCAGACTTTTTGGTAGAAAACCAAGATGATATATTGGCTTTTCTTAACAGTGATAAGACCAATAATCACCTATGCTTTCGTGGTCTGGTGGATAAAGACAACGGAGATCACAACTCAAACAAAGCTCAGCAAGGTTTAACGCCTGGCATGTCTGGGTATTATAGGGGCTATGAGTACTTGCCCTACTGGAGCAATGGTGACCTGCCTAAACCTCACAACTCTGCACCTGCACGTGAAAAGGGAAGTTGCATTAGTTGCTTTAAAAATAATCTAGACACATACTCCAAAATATGGACACTTTAATGGGCACCTTAAAATTAAGACCAAATTATAACTAACTACAACCTCGAATCAATGATTGAATGGCCGCGATGAGGTTAAAGCAATAGTCAGGCAGTTACAATACCCCTCAATAGTTTGGTTCAGTGACGGATCTAAAACTGATAATGGAGTCGGAATCGGCATCACTGGCCCTCGATTTGGCTTATCGAGGGCTTTGGGCCAATCCCCATCGATATTTAAGGCAGAAATAAGGCGTTGAACACATGCGCCCACGTACGTTTAGAAAGCGGCTATAACAAAAGGAGGATATGCATACGCTCGGACAGTCAGGCTGCATTAAGGGCAATAAAATCATCTGCATGCATGTCTAAATCTGTCTGGGAGTGCAAACTATTCCTGGCCAGGAATAACAGAGTAAAATAGCTCTGGGTTCCAGGTCACACTGGGATAAAAGGCAATAAAATTGCCTACAGCGCTAAAGAGGGCTCCAGAACCCCATTTGTTGGACCAGAACCATACAGTGGAATAACTAAAGTCCGCAAGTACTAATCTGAGGAGGACGCCTGGCTTGTGGTAGGCGATAAAGATAAAGCCTTCTCTGCCATAAGGTCCGGACGGTTTCTCAGATTAAGCAAGGGCTAAGGCCAGCCTGCTAACTGGAAATTGCCTTCTGAAATATCATCTTACTAAGATGGGTCAGACAACAGATGTCGTCTGCAGATTCTGCAGCGGGGCACAAGAAACAGCAGATCGCCTACTGTGTGAATGCTCTGTCCTGTCTCTTCAAAGAGGGATCTACCTGTCATCGGCATTTTTAAAGCCTTATGGATTGATACATTAACTTGAGGATCTACTACGTAAAAAGTCTAGACATTGAGGGATAATTACAATAGATCTAGGTCGAGGCAATTTCGGAAGACTTAGAGGCCATAAGACTCACCGAACCCATAACATATATACATTTATACATTTATTTTGTAAATGATAATTATAAAATTTGAAATATGAAACAAAGATTTTCATTTTCTTCTTGCTATAAATATAAATTCATATTATATATTGTCATATTGGATTTCTTTAATTTAATGTGGTTAAAATTGCCCGGGTTGGAATTTTGATAAAGTGTAATTCAAATTGAACTCCATTTTAGTACTTCGCGGTACTTCTCAAAATAATTATTGGTTAATTCTCGGATTTGCATTTCTGATTGATTGATTGATTACTATTAACACTTTTACGATTATCACGATGATTTTGATTTTTCATTTTGAAATTTAATTGTTTGGAGTAATTACAAATTTTAGATTATTATAACTTATTTAGAAAATAATTTTAATTACTTTTTATTTTGAATTATCATTAATTTGCGTTAGGGATTATTTAATTAATATTGGATTGATTTGAATTTAAAATTCTAAAATTCTTCCTCGATCAAGAATTGTTCTGCTTTGTGGTGATTTTTAGAACTTTTCTAGCAAAGATAGTTCATATCTAAAAAAATTCAATGCACTTTTACATTGCTTATTGCGATTTTTCTTGATTGATTAAATTAGCACTTGAACAAATTTTAATTAGTAAGTATAAATTAAAAAAATTAAGTAAACACTTAAAATAATAACAAATAACATACTGAATAGAAATACCTTACATTTCCGCATCCAAAATCATTAATGACAAACATTATTTTTTCTGAAAATTACTGTTGTCATTGCATGGTAGCTAACAAATATATAAGTCAATATAGTGCTTTAAGTGCTTTAGTATAACAAAAATCTATTTACAGTTTTATCTCGTCAAATAAAAATCACTTTAATCAACAAGCGCTCCTGTTGTGTTATTAAATCTAAAATTATTCTCTCTGAAGATACTAGAGTACTGGTACTATATTAGGATCATCGGAGTCGATTCTCGTCAATGCTTACGAACACAGATTTTTAAAAAATTAAATAATATTTAAAAATCAACAAAAAAATTGAATGTGTTATTTTGTTATTTATTGGCTTCTTGGTTTTTCTGTGATTTTGTTCACCGAATTCATATAATATTTATTGAATTAAAATATTATTTATTTTGCCATTACTTTCGGGTATCGTTAATATTAAAATTATTATACAAGAGAAAGAAGAGGATACAATGTTATGGAATTCTAAAAATTTATAAGGAGCAAACATCCCCCCCATACTTGTAAACACGTAAATTCTTTCCCCTTCGATCGAAAGTTTTAGTGGTTGGCCACGGCAATTTCCATTTTTATCGTCGGCCCACGAGTGACCCGTCAACTTGACGTCAATCAAAAAGAGGGTGCCGTCGCGTCGTTGATCGGCCATCATTACCGTCACCATTGTCGGGGATGAAAATTATGTCACCGGACGTAATTGAGTGAGGGTCCACAGCATGACGTTCTCCGAGGGTTCGCGACACAGTGTTTGCTAGAGCGAAACTTTTTTTCGGGCACACCCGGTAATTAATTGACGTGTGACTTAATTGACAGTAACATGTGTATGTTAGATATTTTGTGGGGGGAGTGGAATTCTGTCGGTTGGTAGTGGAAGAGAACATGATGATGCTAGCGCGTGAGCTGACGAGATGATTAATTGTGAATAACGACATTGATCGGTATGCTTTCCAATACTTTTTTATTGTAAAGCTTCGTAGTTATTTCCTAAAATGTATATTTGATGAATAGTTCGTTATAACTAGTGCTAACAAATTTAAGGTAATAACATAGCACTTTAATTAAAATTTAATTCAACGACCTAATTCTGATTTAATAAATGATATACAGGGTGTCCCGTTAATAAGGGGAAATGGCTGATTCCTGGGGCCAAAATATGCCGATTTAACCCAACATATCTATATTAAAAAGTTGACGGTTAAGCCGGAATTTATCTTCAAATTTCCAAAAAATTGTATTTCTTTTGTTTATAACAATTGAACGCTGTACTAGATTTGAATGAAATTTATTATTAATAACTACCATAATATAATACATCATTTCAGTTATACAAAATCGGTTGATAAATAACGGTGATATTTACAAATATGGTGATGTGGTCATCATAGTACTTTCCCTATATTTTACTCGAAAACTATAAGGTTTACGTAAAAAAGCTATTCTTAATAATTTGTTCACTTTTTAATTCTTTCCAATTATTTGTTATATAAATTTCATGTAACTCCAATAGCTTATTAGCAATTATCAAAAAATGTAAAAATTTTCAATTATTATTTTTTTTTCTCAAAAGTTAAGAATTTTACGAAAAATATATTTTAATAAAACTTATTCAGTTCTTCATTCCCTTTAGAATTTGGACTGAATCTGTCATTAATATTTATTATTAACAAATATTTAATTAGTAATTTATTAAGAGTTGTCTCCTAAATTATGGCAGAGCAATTAACTTTACAAGACAGAGCAGAGTTGGTGCTAATAAAAATTTGAATTGCATTTTAAAGAAGAACGTACTAAACTAGTGAGAAATGTGGAGAATTTGTTGGATATCTTACAAAGCGTGATTGAAAATCCTAAAATATCTGTTAGAAAATACACCAGAAGTTTAGAATTGGGAAAGTCAACAATACATAAGGTACTAACGGCGATTAAATTTAAAGCACTTAAACCAAGATATGTTAAAACTTTGCAAGAACATTACTACGACAATATTTCTGAATTTTGTTTCATGGTATAAGGTGAAATAGAAATTGATAGTACATTTACTACAAATAGTGTAGTTTCATCACAAAACTGTCGTTGGTGGTCAACAGAAAATCCAGCATTCCGAATTATCTGCAAAAATCAATATTCTCGAGAAATAAATGTTTGGTGTGAAATTTTGAACAGAAATATTATATATGAACTTAGAATAACGCACCGATATTGTCGCCGAAATATAGCTAAACAAGATAATATAAGAACAAAAATGATTCTTGTAATAACACCGTCGCTTGAAGCATTCACCAAAAATCCAGTGATTCAAAGCAGATCACCAACACCAATTCCTGTCCCTTGCGGCAAATGTAATAAATATACACACGTAACCGCAAATTGCAAGGAAGTCGTATCCTGCGCAAAGTTTTCAGGCGCTCACCCAACTACTAAGAGCGACACCACGTTACTTATCAAATGCAAGTCATGCGGGGAAACAACACATGAAGCTTGGTTCACCAGATGTCCGAACAGACCCCTTCAGCATATGCAAGGAATTCCGAACGTAAACAAAAAATAATTCACCCTTGAATAAAGACAGGCGAGCTCTATTAAATAAATTAGAAGCTCTTTTCATTGATTCATTTCATATTGACACTCATATAAATTTCTCAGGTAATAGAATGTATATTGTCATGTTTGATAGGGACCAGCCGAACGTGATTTCACCAGCGGAACCAAGTTTAGGTGCCATGTAGGTCACACGGAGAAATATCTAGTTTAAATTTCATATATACAAACATCAATTAATTACCGAGAAAATCCCATCTCCTGTCCCATTTCCTCTGTAATAATCCAATAGATGTTATCCTAATGGTAGAAACCAAAACCACTAAACCCTTTTCCTTCAAAAACTGGTCCTCAATCCAAATCCCGTCTTCCATTCCTAACCGCAAATGTTTTGGTTAGGAATGGTGGTTCAATAGTAGCAGCCAGGGCAGGAATTTAAACTAGGGAAAACCAACCCTCCCAAAATAAATAATATAATGAATGAATGCCTGCACTGCACTATTCAACTTGCATTACCATTACCAATTTGGTTTCTTTGAAAACCGTTCCAACTCCCTACTACTTTCAATCCTTACCTCTAACTGTCAAACAGCACACCCCCAACGTCAAAAATCCGCAGTTGTCTTCCTAGATACACAAAAAGCTTTTGAATCAGTTTAGCATCGAGGTATGCTGCTTAAATGCAACTCTCTAAAAATCCCGCCTTATCTCCTCAACTTAATTGACAGCTTTTTATCTAATCGACTTCTACAAGTTAAAATCCCAAATACCCTATCACGCCCCTCTATTCATTATTTATGGTATCTATAACCCTGATCCACAATACATCAACCCTTCATCCTATCCACTCCTGTACGCACTGCCTTAATAGTACATGCCCCCACCTTACAAAAAGTACTTACCACATTATAAGGGCTGATGGATACCATACAACTCCTGTTTGCAAAATAGAGAGTAACCATTAATCCTAATAAATCCTTACTCCTAATCCCTGTTCACCGTTCACAGAATTCTCCGTTCCATATAATCATTAATAACCATCCTATTTTACCATATCCTTCTTGCAAATACTTTGGAATAACATTTGACCCCAAATTAACTTTTAAAACACACGCCTAATACCTTAAAGCGAGTGTTAAGAAGAGAGCTTGGTATTTTAGAAGCCTCACCTATAAAAACCAAGGCATATCAACGGAAACAGCCGTACATATTTATAAAATAATCGGCCGACCTTTCCTTGACGTCGCTATCCTGTTCTATAAATCCCACCATTCCACTCTAAAACGTATTTAGGTATCTGAACGATCAGTCCTTCGTACGCTTACAAAAATTAGACATCCCCTTAACCTCATACATAACCCATCTAACACCCTCCTATACTAATTAGCCAACCTAACTCCCATTGAACAACGCCTTACATTCATCGCTGAAAAATTCGTCACTCATAATATTGACATCCTTAACCACATCTGTATCCCTTGCAATCCCTTAATAACACCTCGATATAAGAACCCAGAAATCACCATTCATCAGTACATCTCCGCATTTCACAATGACATTAGTGATCATGACGTTTGAAGAACAAACAGCAGTTAATTCTGTTAGACATTAGCAATCATGCCGTTTATAAGACAGATAAATCCAGGCTGAAAGACCGCGGGTCAATAGTCGTTTGGCAGAAAAAATAAATTATTATAGCATATCAGTGTCATATTGTTAATTACATGTAATTAAATTTATTTTTTCTGTAAATAAATATTTTGTAATTTATTAAAATTTATTGGAATTTTGAAGCCAATTCCGGCTTAACCGTAAATTTTTGGATATAGATGGGTTAATCAACATAATTTGGCCCCAAGAATCGGTGGTCCAACCAATTCCCCTCATTAACGGGGCGCCCTGTATATATCTCAGATTCGATCGTAAATATCCCATCCTTTGTAACCCCTAATCATTACAAAAAAATTAATGAATCTTCTTAATTTTACACCTAGATTGTTTAATATTTTCAAAAATAACTTAATTACTATAATAGATCTAATATAAAACCTATATTAGAGATTATTACCAGTCATGAAAGATTAGATTCCTGATTGTAACATTTGCAATTTTATTTATTGCATGCATACTATGTGTTGGCTGCAACGTCAAATATTATATCAAAAACATCAAACTTAAATGTGCTTTGGCTCTACATGCCAATTTTACTGGTTATGTTACGTAGACTATTTTTATCATCTAAATTACTCAGATCCTTAAACAATATAACCTCTCAAATTCAAACACTGACTTTGCAGGACTGAGCACGAAATGCTTGTATTTACTTAAAGGTAATAAAACGATCTTTTGGCGTGTATGCTGTTTAAGTGTTGAAGGAATTCATTGAATTCCTTTCCTAATAACGGTTTATGTGGTACAGTTCTTATTGCTGTAGTATGATAATCCTTTGCACAGGTATTTTGTTTTTCTGCATATTATATGTGATATTTAATGAAATTAATACTTCGTCTGTTACATACTTGTTTAAATATGTACATTACAGGGGTGAATTTGTAAATAACAGACTTGTTTGGTTTCATAATTTCAAAGTTATTATGAAACCAAACAAGTTTCTTATTTACAAATTCACCACTATAATATTTAATGTTTTGTTTCAAAAATATTGATTCTCTTCTATATTGAAACTTGTGTATGTGGTATGATTAGTTCCAAGAAAGGTGTTGATTTTTTTATATAAGCTGCTAACAGTTCTTCAACGATTTTAAGTTGTTGCTAAAAAATGAGTGGCTGTATCGGTGAATCAATTGAGTTTATAATTGGCCTTAGCGGTTTCCCATTTTTGTTCTCTCTAGGGATGGTCGTTTTTTTTTCTGGGTCTTGCAGTGAGACAATAATCCTAACCTTTGTTGTAGAGCTGGGTCATCTAGTAATAAAGATGGCATTTTTGCCTGATTTCTTCAGGATTACTGAAGCGTTACCCTTATTCGCAAGTAATTTTATAATGCCAACATTTCTGTGAAGTGCTTTTAATTATTGGTTTTCTACGCGGGTGATATTAGGTTTAGGTGGCTTGAGTTCCTTAGAATTCATGCCGTTTCCTGTCTAGCCATTTTTACTAGATTTCTCTTACCGATCACCATTTCAATGTTCATCTTTAGTTTTCTGGTTTGATGGTGATGTCAGTGCAAAATTTGGATACTGATAGCAGCATTATCACGGTTACGATCTATACATTGTAAATTGTTTTAGATTTTACAATAGTAATTATTTTAGTTCTTTCAGTCGTTGGTATGCTAGATTTCTGCAAGCAAAAGGTATAAATTTAGTACCACAGGAAATATTTATTACCTAGGTGTACATTAATTTTGAAAGGGTCTTTACTGGTTGGACATACGTTCCTTTTTGTGGTCTGTATTAGTTGTCTAAGCAAATTTTAACTTGCTTTATTTAGTATTTGGCATGTTCTTGCATTAGTGGTATGAAAATCTAGTTTGCAGTAAGTGGAAGAGAAGCAGAAAACTCTAAAAACTGTAAAGCAGAAACTAAAAGTTTTACCTAAGCAAACAATTTGGGGATACGAATCGTCCAAAAAGCACTAAGAATTGAAATACGTCTAAGTTTAATGAACCAAAGAGATGATTCACAATGCCTTCCGAATATCTGAAAAATGGATTTAAAAGAAATATAAAAAGGTTTATGAACTAATATACATACTACAAATACATATACACAACATACTTACTGACAAACAACTATAAACAAGCCTGTGGCGCGCGGGGTGGGGGGCACAAATATTTTTTATTTATTTAAGTAGCTTAGGTCTCTATTCTTGAAAATTGCGCATAACAAATAAGTGAGAAAAATCAAATAAACCACTAGTCAGACAGAAGATTGGTATGCTTAGATGGCAGAGATATATGCTGTTCCAGAAACCATCCGTAACATATCACAGTCGCGAAAATATCAATTTGAAATTTCCCAGAGGTACGATGAATTAAATTCTCACTTATCTCGTGGTGAAACATGTTTATGTTAATTAACCTCTAATTCCCAGAGGTTTTGAATAAAATCCTTTTTATTTCTTCTGGGACACATTTTTGAATACGATGAATGCAATAAACCAACAATCATTATTGTATATTATGGATTTATTGCCGAAATCGAAAGTATTAAAAGGCAGCTATCTCCATTAAATCATCAAGATTTATAACGTATTTTTTTAAGCTGGAAGAATATATATTGTGGCAAAATTATTTTCTGAGTTGCACAGTCGACGCGTTACTTGTATATTTTAAAATTCTTGAACATTTACTTATATTATAACTAAAAACTGTAAATATTAAGTACTGTATGCACAAAAAAGTCATAAAAGACATTTATACAATTATATTTAATATATTTATTACAATAATTTTAATATTTAAACCCAATATGTGACATTAGTTATTCGTATTAATTGGAGTGGATGCTATTTATTATCTAATTTGTTTTTGTTAGGAATTTTCCAGTTCCCATTTTTTGTATACAATAATAATATTATTATTTTTGAATAATTGTATTGTATACATTATTTGTTAATTGGTTATAAGAATTTAATCCCGGAGAAATATAATTTGATGTTATTTTGATTTTGAAATGACAAGTTACAACAAAAGCCAAAACGACAGTGACACATATTTTATCATTCTTGCCCACACCACTCCATCATTTAAATGTGTCGTGATTCGTGTATGCTTAATTCAGCATTTTCAGACATCGCACGGGCGACATCACAGGGCCTCTAATGAGGCGTTTTGCGGATGTCATGTTCGATGTTTCTGGCTTCATTACACCTAGTGATGAACGAGCATGGGCGCCATTATGAGAAGTGTCGCACAATTACCGACTAAATAAACACTTTGAAGCGAGGTAATTAATAGCGTCTGTTTCAACTTTTTGTCACTCGCTAATTCGGGAAGCAAATATTTATATAGTTGTGCTTTTCATCTCCACGTCCGTTATTGTTACTGCGAATCCTCGCCTCATTAAATATTAAAATGCTTTGTTTTACGAGAAAGGGTCGGTTTTAATTAAAATCATTTCATGTCATACTGAAAGGGGTGGCTCTAAATTAAATAATAATACTTTAGCTTTAATGCAAATTTCTGTCGGTTAGAAATTATAAGTGAACCTAGTAATAATTAGTGGAATCTCGCAAACACGTCTATAATTAACGATTAAATGTAGTTGCTGCAGCAAAGTGAGGGTTTAATCTTAGGGCGTGAGTGCCCGCGGTTGCAACCCTTAAATCCTGTCGGCGGATGAAGTGCATGCAACTTGTAATGGACGCTAATGTAACGTGATACCCGGACGCCGCAGTGCGCTTAATCTGCAGCCAGATGTGCATCCTCATAACGCGATTATACCACCGAATCACAACACCCTACGACCCCTGGCCCCGAATTTAATACACGGAAACTCTTCGCAATTTCACATTCGCGCAATTTTTGGCCCATTACTAGAAGTAGCGATCTAATGAGAATAAAAGCGCGAACATTTCCGCGGTACCTTAATTTTGTTTGCAACGTAATCTTCAGCCAGTTCGCGCTTCTCTCCTAAAAGAAAATAATCTTTATATATCATCGTAACTCGTACCTTATAAGTAACATTGCCCTCCGTTTTACTACTTAGGGTTAACATATGGAAATTGTTGCAGGCGTATATAGTGACGATATTCACGGAACGTTTTTCAATTAAATGAAGAGTGCTTCGCCGTGCATCTAATATTTCATGCTATCGATTTGTTTTGTTATATTTCAAACAAACTAGGAAGTAACACATAAATACCAATATTTTGCAACGACTATTTTTTCTTAGTTAATTTATAGGACCTAAATTTGTATACTGAAATAATCTATAATGCATATAAATAATTATTTTATATAAGAGATATCAATAAATAATTTAATATATAAAATTATTCGTAAATCAACTACAATGAGCCTTATTAAGACTACAAGACAAATCACGCATTGAAGCAACTACGTCCCTGACTAAAACAACATTCAGATATTGAATTATACAAAATCAATGCATAGTTTTTATCAAAACTAATTTGAATGTATTTACTTTTGTTGAATAAAATTTAAATATATAATAAAACTATATTAATGTGGTCTCACGCACACAAAACTTTTCAAAAATTTTCAATTGGGTGTTTCAAATGAAATCAGACATATCGTCGTTATTTTAAATATTACATAAAGTTACTCTCTACAATAAGTGAGGAAGAAGTTTAGTAATTTATTATTTTTTAAACATAAAAATATGTCACGGGATTTAAATATTTTGAAATATATATAACTATAAAGAAGTAAACGTATTCAAATTTAATACCTCCATCTAAACGATGGGGTCGAAAATGATTTTCAAAGACTGAAACAAAAAACTAAATAAAACAATTAGGATAAGCTTTTGGAGTGATACTCAATGTCATAACATGGGCTTAATGTAAAGTACCCCATTTATACTAAACAGTATGTATAATGAATGCCATTTTTTGTCTTTCGGTAGTATTATAAATTACAGAGCTTTACCATATATTATTCAATTTTATAAGCCACATCAACTTTTTATCAAACTCTTATTATTAAAAATACATCAGCATTTATTTATGTTCTAAGTAATAATATATATAGCTGCCAGCTATCTAAAATTATAGCTAATAAAATAACAGATCCGCTTATGCAGACATTATTTGTCCGCTGTGCATAAAAAATGTATTTACTTTTATTTAAACAAAATGTTCATAAATATTTTAATTTCTAGTAATATTTTTGTTTTTCCCGAGTTTATTGAAAATTATTGTTACATAATCGTTATATAATAAATTATTTCGAAAAATACGATAAAATGCACAATTTACGTCCGCCCTTCCACTCTCCACCACTTTAACGTCGCCGATAGCCCAACGGACAGACTAATCATATTGTTAATTACTTGTATGTTTCCATAAATTGTGTATAATTGTTCGAATAGAGATGTTGTTCTCTCTGCACAATTTATAATGAATTTTTAGTCAATTAAGTTATGTCAGTTACCAACACAATTTAAATAAAGGTTTTCGGCAAAATTAAATATGTACACTTCTATATATCATTGCAGAGTCATATTGCATTTATATTTATGCAGTGTGTATTTATAATGCTTCTGGTTTTATCAGTAAAACTAAATAGCTCTTTAAATAAAACTGAAAATGTAATTTTTTGTTTAACTTTTAGTAACATTGTTAGGTATCCCGTATACTCGAGTGGCTCGAGTTATCCTGAATAGATATATTAATAATTTCAAGGAACAATAAAATGAATAATGATAGACGCATCATCATTAATTTGTTTAATAAAGATTGTGGTTTTGGAAGGCAAACAATATCAGAAAAAAATAGTAATCTGTAAAAATTAAACTATTTACTATCTTGTAAATGACGTATAAGTCCGCATATATCTATTTGTCACAATAGAGTCTATGTGAAGAAAGCAGTCGATTATTACTAGATCCATAATGAATGAGCAAATTAATTTGTTTTGGTCTTATTTAATCGGTTATATTTTAGTATTTTAACATAATTAAGCTCCCAACAGGTTACACACAAGTCCGGCATCGATATCTTGTATCAAAATGTTCTTGGTTTATTAACTAAAACTAGTGAGACACTAAACAATGTTGCAATTAATAGCTTTGATGTATATATGTTAACGAAAACTTGGCTACGTGATGGTGTGTACGACTCGGAATTATTCACTGGTGATTATATAATTTTTAAACAGGATTGAGCAAATCGGAGGGGAGGTGGTGCCCTCATTGCCGTACATCAACAATATTCATGTACAAGATACAATATAAACATACAGCCTAACCCGGAAGTTGAAATTGTTGGTGTAAATATTATATTTAAAGCCAAAACGCTATGTTTAGTATGCTTATACATACCGCCTGGGCAAACCTTAGAGGTATATCAACAAATTTTAGAAGCTATTGATGATCATATTACACCATTTGAAAATGTCATAATCTGCGGCGATTTCAATATTCCATTTACACATACAAATTTAGATAGTAGCAACAACGAGACTCAGATTATGACAGAGTTTAAACAATTTGTTAATACCAATAACTTGTCGCAACAAAATAGATAGATAAATGTAAACAGTCTCTTGTTAGATCTGGTTCTATCGTCATACGATATTATATGCCATATCTCTAACGACGTATATTTAGTAAAATAAGACTTATACCACCCAGCATTAAATATGTCTATTAGAATGTTAACAGAGAAAGAACCAATTTTTAATAAAAATAATATACGTAGGGAATTTAATTTTGGGAAGGCAGATTTAATGAAATTATATAAAAAAATCAACGATTGTGACAGGTCACTTGTTATCCAATGCACGAAAGTGAATTCCGCTTGTGAAGCATTTTATAAAAGTTTAAATGCACTAATTGTCGATTGTGTCCCTCTTATAAAATTAGAAATTTATTAGAGGTAGACCATAAACTCTTTATTCAGAATGCTGAAAACTCAATAAAACAAAATCCAAAAAAGCTATGGTCTTACGTTAATAGTAAAAAAGGACTCTCTAGCATCCCTGGAATTATAAAGTCAGATAATATAGTATTTACCACGCCCTCAGAGATTGTTAATGGTTTTGCTACTTATTTTCAGTCAGTCTATAGTAATTACAATTCTTCAGTATTTCGCCAACTCAAATATGCGAATAGCAACATATTCTCGCTACAAAGAATCTCTGAGGAAGATGTGTTAACTGCTTTAAAGAATATTAAAAAGAACATTTATTCAGGCCCTTATAATATCCAGGCATTCTTAGTATCTGACTGCATACCGTGTTTAATGTCACCGCTTTTGCATAATTTAATTTGTCAATTTCCAAATGAGAGTTCCCTCAGTTGTGGAAAGTAGCTAGAATTACACCAGTTTTAAAATCTGGCAATAAAAACGAATTGAGAAACTACAGGCCAATAAGTATAATCAACAATTTCGTTAAATTATTTGAATCAATACTATTTACGCAAATATATAATCATGTCAAAAATTCTATGTCGACCAGGCAGCATGACTTTATGCAGAGACGCTCTACAGTATTAAATCTTATGGCACTTACTGAATACATTTCAAAAGAATTGGATATTAGAAACCAAGTGGACGTTGTATATACCGATTTCCAGAAAGCTTTTGATACCATAGATCAACACCTGTTAGTACAAAAGCTGAGCAGCTTTGGAATAGGACTTCAGACAGTGCAATTAATTCAATGTTATCTTACAAGAAGATCTTAATATGTCGAACATACAGGCCACATTTCCCTTACAATACTTCCCTTTAGGGGGTACCACAGGAGTCTAATCTAGGACCACTATTATTCGTCTTATTCATTAACGACATTGTGGATAATATAAAATCAAACGTGTTAATTTATGCTGATGATGTCAAATTATTTTGCAGAGTTAATTGTGAGAATGATTGCCGTATTTTAAAGCAGAATGTTAATCACATAAAAGAATGGTGCGAGACCAATAATCTTTCGCTTAACATTAAGAAGTGCAAGTGCATCACCTTCCATAGAAAATCTAAACCGGAACTATATTCCTATAATATCGATGGAACATCATTGGAACGCTGTGAAACTATTAAAGATCCTGGAATTACATTTGATACTCGACTTACATTTGTTCCTCATATTTATTATACAGGGTGGGGCATTTATCTTGGCAAAGTGGAATATTTCCGAAACTGGGCAAAATATGAAAAAATGTGTCAAATAAATGTTTTTTGATATGAGGGGGCAAATTTTATGTCACTACGTAAGATTTTGAAACTTAGGTCTTTCAAGGTCATTTGAAAGTCAACTTTGTTTTTTTTAATGGAAAAATTTATTTTTTCATTTTTTTCCATTTCTACGCATAAAAAGAAAATTAAATTATCTAAATAATTTTTCTCTAAGACCTACCATTTCTAGTTTAAATTGCCATTGATATTGGTAAAGCTCATCATAGCTGCCACACTGGCCTGCGATATCTCCGGATTTGACACCACCAGATTATTTCTTATGGAGCTATATAATAATAATAATAAACGTCTTTATTCAAAGAAAAGTTTAGTTTATTACAACGTACCCACAACCACTGAAAACATGTAATAACTCATACGTAGTATATGACAGTCCATTTCAATAGATGCCCTTATGTGAACACAAAATTCCTTTAATAAAAGATTTGGAAAATGTATTGAAATAGATGGACATCACTTTGAGCAATTATTACATTAATTGGAATAAGTGGATTAAAGTATTCTGTGTTGCTATTTTATCATATATAACAAGCTTTATCAATTTCAATCGCAATTTAAACTAGAAATAGTACATCTTAAAGAAAAATGATTTAGATAATTTAACATTATTTTTTCACGTAGAAATAGAAAAAAATACAAAAAATAGATGTTTCCATTTAAAAAACAAAGTTGACCTACAAATGACCTTGAAAGAACTAAGTTGCAAAACCATGTGTAGTGACATTAAATTTACCATATCATATCAAAAAAATTTTAAAACATTGTTTCATATTTCGCTTTGTTTCGGAAATATTCCACTTTGACAAGATAAATGCCCCACCCTGTATATGTAATTCTAGCCTTAAAATGTTTGGTTTTATAAAAAGAACAAGCCATAGCTTCAATAACATTAATGTAATCAAACAACTGTATTTTGCCTATGTTCGCTCTAAACTTGAATATGGCGCTGTGATTTGGTCTCCGGCGTACACCAATCATTCTAATTCTCTCGAAAGGGTTCAAAAAAGATTTATTCGGTTTTTGTATTATAAGAATATGTATGTATACATTGATTACTCGATTAGTTATCAAGGCCTACTGAACTTTTTTGATAGGCCTTCACTTGCCAAACGCCGTAACATATCAATGATGGTTTATTTATACAATATTTTAAATAATAATATTGACGCCCCAAGTTTTCTGTCATCTATAAACATCTATACACCGCGCAATACGACCTGACATGCTGCTATGTTCCGATCTGAGAGGTGCATTTCAACTCGCCACTGAACTCTATGTTACGACTCTATAACTCCATTCACCACTCATTGGACATTTTTGATTATTCGCTAAAAACATATGTAACAACACTGCAATCGCTATGCTGATATAAATTTATTCTTAATTTTTTTTCTTCCTATTTTTTACTTGTAATTAAATTAATATTGTATTGTTTTCTTTTCGTTTAACTTTTGTTTTTTCTGTACCGCATTTTGGTTTGTATTCTCATATGTTTTTTTAAGAATGTATAATTATTATCCTGTAATTAGATTTTATTCTGTTGAGAAAATAAATTATTATTATTATTATTATTATTATTATTATATAATGCTTAAAAGCAATAGGCATGGCTCAACTTAAGTCCAACTTTACAAGTAATTATTTAATTTAATGAAGTTTAAAAATATTATTTTTTATAAATTTGTATTCATCATCACTTTGTGTAGATATATTCAATTGTTATAGAAAATATTTTCCTTTCGTTAATCCACTTGCCAATTGGATAATATTATTAATAAATTACTATATAAAAACACTATATAATACTAAAAAAAACACAGTATTAGCAATATTTTCTAAAATGGAAAGTTTGTTTAGTTTTTAAATCACTAGTCGAGTTTGCAATAAATTTGCAATTTATTTATTTATGATAAAATCTTACAAAATATTTAGAAAGAAGATAGCTTTAAAACTAACTAACATATTATGTAGATTTTTTAAGTTATAATAAGGTGCATATAAAATAATTAATTGTTAGGTTATTAGCTTAATTGAATGTATAATATTTTTAATTTTTATAGAAGTCCTATATTTTCACTTAATAACCATAATTTTCCTTATTATATTAAATAAAACTATATCTATAAATAGGAATTATATGATATATTAACAAACAACAAAACAAAATTATAATCTAATTGTAATTTTTAAATAAAATATATTAAAGTCCTTTAGGTGGTTCTAGAAAATTAACTAATAAGTTATAAATACGTACCATGTCATATCTACAATAATGAGTTGTATTTACAAAACAAATTACTTATTGTAACAACTGATAATATCCCAAAGATCGAAACACGTGACAGCAGATGAACTTTATTATATCAGTATTATTTCATTATAATTAAATAACTCTAAATGAAATTCCTCTTTATTCTATTACTCAAAAACTTTTTGATTTTTTTGATTATTGTATAATGCTGATGTATTTCTTCATTATAGGTACACTAGGCTTTTTATGAGTCACCTAGTAGCACATTTGCATTACACGCCAGATTCAGTTTTAATAGTAGTAGTAGTAATAGCGATTGGCTAAAAACATGCGGTTCTCTGGAAGTTTTATTTATGTATTTACATGTGAGCTTATTTCTTTACAAAATTAACATCGTTACCATCAATTAATTACTACCATTAATTGCATGACAAATTATATCACCTATGCAATTGTAGATCCGAATTATATCTTTCTCATTTTTCTACTTCAACCGTATATTATAAAACTAATTATTGTTTAAAACTACTATATCAACATTATATAAGAATTATATAAACCTTATATAAAATAGATTAAATATTTGATACTTGCTATGTATTCATAATTCCAACATTATTTTATACTTTCATTTGAAAAACTAAATAACATTTTACAAAATTTGACAACAATCATCTATGAATTTCTTTAACATTTAGCAGTTAATACTATGCTCTTCTAATGCAAAAATATTATTATTTATTTCTTAATTTTATTTTATGTTAAATGTTTTTCCAACAATTTAATTTTAGTTCTTTATAAAATCCGATTGTTTTTCGAGCAATTAATTTTTTTGTCTTTAGTTCTTCAGTTGCGAGTTGAACCATAATGGCGGTCTTTTCTTTGTTTTAGTCTTTTTTCATTCATAACAGCATACAGAAAATACGAAAACAACGAAAAAAAAAAAACCCATTATAGTTCAACTCGCAACTAAAGACCTAAAAACAAACATATCAGTTGCTCGAAATACAATCAGATCAGTAACGATTACAGAATGCGCCCTAAAAGGAAAATATAATGAAATATAAATAAACGAATAACTAATCTCCTTGACAAATACATTATTCTATAAAGCTAGAGAATTAAACAAATATTAACTACAAATATGCATGAACAAAAGATGGGAATATATTTATCAGAAAAACGGACACAAGCAGCAAATAAAAAACACACTCATATATAAACAGACTAAATTAAAACGAAATTTGATACAAGGAATATATTTAATATAAAACTATTAAGAAGTAAACATATTCAAATTAAATACCTCCAGAATCTAAACGACAGGGTCGAAAATGATTGAAGAACTGAAGCAAAAAACTAAATAAAATAATTAGGATAAGCTGATACTCAAAAATAAAAAATAATATAAAACAACAAATACAGACAAGTGATCAGTTTATACTTACATAATATTAAGAGCTTACAAAATAAATTCCACGAAGTAGAATTACTTCATAAAATAACCAATAAAAAGTAAAAAATTACAATACAGAATTTAACTCTAGAAGGAAGAATAGCCATAATCCTAGAAAACAACCAGAACGCAAAAGAATACAAAAAACCTCGTAACCGAAAACAACTACAAGATAATGAACAAAATATCCAAAGAATCATATACAAAAGTAAATATAAATGGAAATAACTCAATCCTAGCGCATGTCATCACAAACAATACAAAACTTACAAGATATAAAAATAGAACAATCAAGCATGGTGATAACAAAGATATAGGATACAGGAAAAAAAACCAAAACCGATATACTAATACTTCCAAACAACTACAATTGACCATGTTCAAATAAAAAAAGATATACAAAACATAGATATCAACACAATAAATATTTTTTTACTCCCATAGTAGTAAGTAGGCAAGAACGCAAGAACTTCTTCTACTCGTACTTATAACTCTCGTTATGTAATATACTATTACCCAACTGTCAAAAAAATTAAAAAAATATTAATAAAAACCAACAAAAAATAAGAAAAAATTAAATAATAAAATAATAAAGAACAAAAGATAGCCCATGGATGGGTACGGAAATTCCCTTCGAAGGGGAGGCAAAGTACCTGGGAGTAACCTTTGACGCCAAAATGACGTGGAGACCACACATCACAAAAGTCACCAAAAAAGCAACAATATCATTGGGCAGGTGTCGCAGAATGTGCGGGAAAAATTGGGGACTAAACCCTAAATTGACTCTATGGCTCTACACCAGAGTGATAAGACCCATGATAGCCTATGGAGCAGTGGTGTGGTGGACTAGGACAAAGCAAAAGGGGGCGATAGGACTCCTAAGCAGTACACAAAGACTAGCATGTCTCAGTACAACAGGAGCCCTAAGCACCACCCCAACAGCAGCCCTAGAAGCCATCTTGAACATACCACCACTACACATCTTTATTCAAGGAGAAGCCAGGTCCGTATCATACAGACTGATGCAAGGACAGGCGCCCATAATCCGATCACACGGAAAAACGCACCAATGGCTAGAAGACGAGCTGAAGGCTAACGCGATTACAGCAATGCCTAGCGATGTCATGGTAAAAAAATACAATTTCGAAAAGAAATACAAGGTTCTAATCCCACAAAGAGAAGACTGGGTCGAAGGCCAACCTACCAAAGCAGAATCATGCTGGTTTACGGACGGCTCAAAGACCGACAAAGGGGTAGGAGCAGGTATATACGGCACAAAACCCGAGACAAAGATTTCTGTCAGTCTCACCAAGGACACCACGGTGTTCCAAGCAGAGGCGATAGCTCTTCACCACTGCACAAGAGAAATAGCAAGACAAGACACCAAAAGTAGGTCAATTGCTATATTCTCCGACAGCCAGGCGCTACTAAGAGCACTAAGCTCCACACAGGTCGAATCTAAGCTAGTGTGGGACTGTATACGCGCTCTTAACCAACTTGGCTGTCACAAAAAAGTAACAATCACATGGGTCCCAGGACACGGAGGACATCCGGGGAATGACATAGCAGACGAATTTGCCAAACAAGGCTCGTTAAAAGCAGTAATTGGCCCGGAACCCTCTTGCGGAATCTCCAAAACCGCAGTCAAACGATCCATAAAAAAAATTGGTGGAGACACAGGTCCATACCTGGTGGACAAACTCACCAGGACAGAGACAGGCGAAACAGTTCCTTAAGAAACAATCGCCAAAATTCACGACCGAACTCCTGAACCAAGACAGGAAAATGGTCAAAACAATAGTAGGCCTGATAACAGGACACTGCAAGCTCAACAAACATATGAGCAAAATAGGCCTGGTGGAAGAAGCATCATGTAGATTCTGCCTAGAGGAAGAAGAGAACTCGTTCCACATCCTATGCCACTGCGAGGGTCTAGAAAGGATTAGATATCAAAAGCTAGGCACTACAAACCCAAGCGCGGAGACTTATACCCAAGCCCCTCTGGCAGGGCTAATAGGACTAATCAAAGAGGCAAAGCTAGAGCTGGTCATCTGAGATAAACAGGGATCCACAATAGGTCGCGGTGGAATAGGCGCTGGTGCCACCCATACAACATCTATCTATCTATCTATCTAGCCCATGGATTACCGAGGAAGTCATAAAACAAATCAAACGAAGACAAAAGCTACAGAAGAAAACATTAAGGAAATCCTAGAAATGCAATAACAAAAATGTCTCACAAAAAAAACAAACAACAAAACTAATATACTAAAACTCAATTTTATAAAAATAATTCGAAAAACTAAACCCTTGTAAACTATCAAAATCAATAGATCAACAAATAAATAAACAAGACAAAAAGGAAAACTATATAGAGTCAATAAATACTAAAAAAGACGGCACCATTTCAAACAACATCACAGACATTGCTAATAAATTCATATTTTGCAAACGTAGGGAAAAAAATTAGCGGAAAAGCAAAATGTTACAACTAAAACCCCACCAAAAATAAAAAAAAAACATAAAGGCCAATAGAGAATATAAAATTCCAGCAAACAACAAACGCGCAAGTAAATAAAATTATAACAGAACTAGAAGACCATTCAGCACCATAGTAACAAACTACACACTAAAACGGAACAAAGCCACACTTACACCAATACACGTCAAAATTATAAAAATAGTCATAGATGAAGGCAAATACCCAGAATACATGAAAATCGCCACAATCATACCAATCCATAAAAAGGGAGACTAAACCTACCCTACCAACGTATTGCACTACTATCGACATTAAACAAAATTTTATTAAAAGTCATAAAAATTAATAGCCACCTAATAAATAACAAAGTCATATACAACGAGCAATACGCTTTTCAAAAACACTCAGGAACAACATCCGCCTAAATTACATAAAAACAGAACTTAAATATTTTTAAAAAAATCAAAAGTAACTCCATTATACATCGGCATGAAAAAAACATTTGGAACTAAAACAAAAATGAATCTATATAAACTAAGTAAATTATTGTAAATGTTGTTAAAATTATTATTTCTGAAAAAATAGGTCTATATTTTTTATATAAAAGCTGTTCATTTTTATTATCTATAAAAGAACCAAAATAAACCTTTCGTAAAGAACGTAGATCTACAATAATTAAATCGTAGATCTAGAAAAATAAAAGACAAATAAATTTTATTATTACGAAATTAAATTAAAAGTTTGACTTCAAAATATTATTGATATAGAAATGGAAAATTCTTATAGTAAACATTAATATGATGTATATAGTTATCTTAAAGTAGACATTTCTTTGAAAATAATAAGATAAAACCATTATAAAGTGCATTTAGGTTTAACTGTTGGAACTACGGATACCAATATGGATTACACACAATATTGTTTAAAATTTCGGGGGTATTCTAAATGAAAATGAATAACCTATCCTGATCTATTAATTTAATGTTTATCTGTGCGAAAAAACTTACAAAATAAAAATTTACACTTGTCAAAAAAAAGATTCAACTTTATTTCCATAAACTAAAATGTATAAGTAAAAATACATTCAAATTGGAAGAACATTTCTGATGAGAGTTGGAAGATTGTTGTAAAATTTGAATTCAAAATAATTGACACTGCATCTAGTCAACTGAAAGGAATATATAGATTGTGAGTTAATCTGGTTTGTGTACTTCATTTACAGCTTTACATTTAGATATATTTTGTTTAATATACAACAAAGATTGAAAATGGACTGTGCTGGAAATGCTTATAAATTATATTTAATGAAAATTTGTTTTGTGTCTTTTCAGTAATGGGCACCAACAATTACATGTACTAGCTTCCTCTGCAAGCCAAATATTCCATCGGCTGATGCTGAGTGACTCCAAATTATAATACCATAACTCATTTTTGCATGGTATGCAGCAACTAAAATGAAAGCCGATATATTTTGGAACAAATATATTTGCGATGATGGTTTATTTGTCAGTCTTTGCAATGTCGGACCAAGTTAGTGTTAGCTCGAGATATATACCAAATAATTTGCCTTTGTTTTGTTTGTATTTCTTCTCAAAATTTTGTGTTCTGAGTTTAATAAACTGCGTTTTTTTCATCTAAAGTAAGTTTATTTGCTGCAAACCCATCTTTATTTAATTTTTGGCATTTTTAGTTACAGTTAATAATGACTCTAGATTTTTTGAACTATTGATGACTGATATATCATCTGAAAAAAGAACTAAGTTTGTTTCATCTATATGTTGATGTATATCATTTACATAAATAATGAAAAACGCGGTCTTAAAATGAATCCTTGCAAAACCACACGATTATAGGTAATATAATTGATGAAAAGTTATTTTACATATTGCCATCGTTCAGAAAAATGTGACATAAAAATTTTGACTTTGTTAAGTTAAGTGTGTACACAAATTAAATAGAAATCTCTCGAACAAATAATAATAAGCTTTTTCAAAATCGAGTTTGATCAATATAAAATAAAACCTGCCAAATCAATTTGATTTCAGTACATTAACCTTTCTATAAACGTTTGTAATCCTTTTCTACTCTCATACGTTTTTATACAAATGTATACATAAGTATAGTAGTATAGATATAAAAATTACTTTTAAAACCCTGTATTCTGTTCAACATCAAATACAGTAATTTATTTGGCATTATATCATTTAAAATATTATTTATTTAAAATAGCTTATTTTTCATAAGAAGATTACCACATTTTTATTACTATAGAACTATCTCTTTTATTATTTTAGTACAAGCTTTTATTAGTATTTCTGCTAACAAATCATATTCAAAACATCTTTATTATAAACATCATTGCGTTGTAAAACCGTTATTAAATGTTACTTTAAATTATTAAATTAGGTGCAAATGCAATAATTCACTTTTATTGCTTAATAACCGTGCTGTGGTGAATCGAGATCTTTTTGAAACCGTAAATTATATGAAAATGAACTGTCACGACAAAACCCGAACCGTAATTCATGAAATTGACTACGCAAACAAACCCCTAATCATGTACTCCACGGACAAACCGGGTCACGTCAGAAAAACCGCATTAACGCGCTGGCGATGCAATTAGCGCCAGGCGCCTCCACAATTTTTACCATCATCCCTAACTTGATTACCAGCACGATAATTTCACACGCAAAATGTATACATGTATACATACGATTGTGTATATATATATATATATACATCTGAAAATACGTTTTGATAAAAAAAAGCTTTAAAAACTCGAGCAGGTGAAAATTAATCAAATAACAATTACAGTCGTTGTGTAACCTACGCTATGAAAGCGCAAACCAATTTCATTTCACGTAATTATTGCATGATCGGTGATGTACCTGAAATTATAAATAATAATTTCATAAACACTAAATAAATTAATTTGATAACCCGCGCTGAATAAAATATGTAATCACAGCGAGTAAATAATGTAAATGATTGTGAAATTCAATTTTGAGAGTGAGATTAATTGAAAAAGGGCATTTGAATTTATCAGGAAGCCAATATATGACAAAATAATTTATTGTTGAAAAATTATTGAAAATTATTTAAATGCATTTTAATAATAGCCATTGAATTAAAATATTAATAAAAATGAAACAATAATTATTCATTTACGAGTGAACATAACAAAAGAAAAGTACAATAAGCTAGAAGTTACGTTACAAGCGAAATATTTATATCAAAATAAAATAAAACAGTTGAGAGGGTTTCACATTTATTGTTAAATTCTGCAACATGTTTCGCCACACAGTGGCTTCATCAGTTTTTATATTTTGTGAATGTATTGTGAATTTATATGACTCTCGAAACAGAGTATTATTAAACAATATATAAACTTTTAGCCTGTTCAAAGAAAACTTCTATAAACGAGAATTATATTTGGGAGATTTATATACTTTTATTTATTTGGTATTTGTTTTTAGGAATAGTATGTTATCAATTATATATTTTTAAATATTTTAATAATAATAAAAATACTTTCATTCTAAATCTTATGTAGTACTATTTTTACCAAAATAATGATTTAATTTAAATGTATCACAAAAGGTAGTTTCTAATAAAATATTCTACAGGTTTCAGGCCATTCACAAGGATTTACGATTTCCTCACAATTACCAAAAAAAGTGCCACAATCCATTTCCGTCCGTATTCTGCAAATACATTTGTTGCCTCGCTGAAAGAGGGTGCCATGTCTATTTTATTAGGGGCCATATTTAATTCCGCAGATAAGGGCTCTGCTCTCCTTATTACACACCTTGGAGGGCTAAACTGGCGCGATAATCTCACACCGGGTCGAAATGAGCGACCATCTGGCTTACACAACAAAGAGCCCGGCACATCCACCGTAAGTAATGGCCGCTTGTCGGTCGGGAGCACGGGTGGTATTCAGGCTGGAATAATTGACACATTACATATCATCATTACGTTCGGAATATGAATACGCCTCCCTTCATCTTGGGAATGTGTGTTGTCTGCCAAATTGGGATGTCAGCGCTGCCATTTCAAGTCTACTTATCATCGTTATGCGGCAAGGTCTATTTTTATAACAGAAAAAATGTAATTAATGGTTTTCGTATAGGGAAGCGCAAATATTGTAATGTTGACAATGCTTCTCTCACTAGTGGGTTAGAGTTAGACCTGCAAGAGTCGAGATTATAGTCCTATAATTATTACCACTAATAATTATTAGTGGTAAAAAACATACGATAGTAAGTTAGTAAGTGCGTTAGTTTAGAATTTATCATGAATTACCACGTATTCTTATTGTTTATAAAATAATGTACATGTGTTTACATTTATATTGAACAATAAATTGTGCTATAGTAGTAGTATGTTTCATTATTTGAAATGAACATATGAGCTTTTCAGACTTATCAGAACCATATATACATTTATTGCATTTTTTTTCTGCTCTCAGTGTGATATCATGCTGTGATACTAAAAGGGGAATATGGAAACTTATTTATATAATATGTGGCAGTAAACCTCCTTTCTGTTTCATAATGTATGCAAATATGTTGCCATCTGGTAAACTTTGTGCTCGTTACTGAGACTCGTGGTGCGCGACAATTCCCTTAATTTTGTCGTATTTTTATTTACGGTTCTTAATCATGACAGAACATTATGTAGGTTTATGTTTATGGAAGAAAAGTTGCCACGTGGAATATTGCACAAAAAAAATTCCGATAGAACATTCATTGAGAATCCATTTCCATTCCATTTTATTCGTTAGAAATAAAACATGATTAAATATAAAACCGTGCAAATTAAACACTATTAAATGTATTAAAATCCTTTAGTTCGTTGTAGAATATTAAATAATAAATTTAAAAATACGAAAACATTTCGTGAATCTACAACAGTGAGTCTTACTAAGACGAACTAAAGGATTTTAATACATTTTATTATTCAATTATGCTTCAAGTGGGTATTTTTCCTTAATCCCGGACGTAATGATTTCTGTAGAATTCACTAATCCACCTCAGGTATAAATTCAGACCTTCAGTCGATTATATTTCATTCCTGTGTCAGTTGCCGTACATATCTGAGTAAGTTATTTATATTTCATTATATTTATTATCTTATTTCATTATATTTATTTTAGTAAGTGTTTTTATTTGTAATTAAAATCAATTTTATAATAAAGCTGTACTGAAGAGAGCGAACGTTCGAAACACGTGTCTGCAGATGATTATAAACTTGAATGCTAGATTTTTTAATTGCTTTTGCTAATTTAATTTAATAAGTTTAAATTCATTTTTGTGCATAATTTTTTTATGTTATGGTCATATTTAAACAATCTAAAATACATTTTATCATTTAATAGTTTATTCAACAGAAATAATTTCATTCAAATTAGTGTTGCTTTGATAGTTGTACTATTCGTAACACGCAAATTAACTTTGTTTTATTCAATGTCTGTCGAGGTACTAGCCAGAGAAGTAGTTGTTTCAAATTAATTTGTTTTGTAGTTAGTAAGACTCACTGTTGTAGATTCACGAAATCTTTTCGTATTTTTAAATTTATTAAACACTATTAGTTATATTTAGGAAAATATGAAAAAATATAACTGATATATTCTTTCGACACTTCGTTAGTCGTATATACAGGGTGTCCTATTAATGAGAGGAAATGCCTGGACCACCGATTCCTGGGGCCAAAATATGTTAATTTAACCCAACAATCTATATTAAAAAGTTTACAGTTAAGTCGGAATTTGTCTTGAAAGTTCCAAATATTTATATATATATATATATATATAATTAAAGTACCCTTTCGAGTGTTTAGTGAAGTCCATAAAATACATTTTCATAATCCGTGTATAAATTTCGCCAATTCCTTTTTGTTCCTGGCTCGATTTTTTGCCATCGTAATCCCTTTTCTTCTATTATCTTCTTCAATCCTTCTTCCCATGTTTTCATAGGTCTGCCCTTTCTCCTGTTCTTCATCGTCCGTGTTTCCCACACCCTCTTTGTAATTCTGTTGTCATCCATCCTTTGTAAGTGTCCCCACCAACCCATTTGCCTCCTTTCTATAAATGTTAACATTGCTTCCATTTCCAGTTCTTCTCTAATTTTTGTATTTTGTATCTTGTACATTTTTGTGATTCCTTTGACTGCCCTCAGGAATTTCATTTCATCGCTTGAACCTTACTTTTTTGTTGATTATTCAGTGTCCATGTCTGACACCAAACGTAAAAATAGGCCTGTATATACAGGGTGAGTTTTTTTCGATGTTTTCTATGGGGATCTCGGAAACTATAAGAGATAGAGGAACGGTTAAATGGGGAAAGAAGTGTAGATTTACGAGACGTTTAAAATTCCACTTTCAAAGTTTTCAAAAAAGTCAAGGGTAACTAGATATTTTGAAAAAAGTAAAAAGTGTCAATTTTTTCAAATCAATATATCTCGGTTATTATAACAGATAGAAAAAAACTATAAAGGACAAAGTTTTAGATAATTTTATGGAGATTAATAAAAAATAATCAGAAAATTTTTATCGCCATTATTTTCTGAGATATGACGCAAACTTAATTTTTTTTAAATAGAAACCATAGTAGGCTATGACCTCATTCAAAAGGTAATTTTTTTCTCTTTAATCCAATATGGCATACGACATAGTTATTTCTAAAAATAAGTGAGTTATAGTCATTTTAAATTTTATTATAAATAAAAAATGGGTAGCCATGAAAAAGCTGAAAGTAAAACAATTTCAGTTGTTTATAATAATAGCAATATTGTAATTATTAGTTTTACAAGTTAAACAAAAATGAAAACCCAGCGTAAGAATAATAATTTTGTAATTATCAAATGGCCTACTGTATGTGGTATAAACACATTTGTCAAGAGGATAATACGTTTCTTACAAAAATATTATGAACAGTAGAATCGCGGTTCACTAATTGTGGTATTTTTAATCGCCACAATGAACATAGATGAACTCAAGAGAATCCACGAGAAGTTTCACAGAGAAAACTACAAATTAAATTTGGGTTTAATCCATGGTGTGTTTGGTTTAATAATTCTCGGTTCATATATTTTTGAAAGCTCACTAAGTAAAAATGATTACTTTCATTTTCTTCAGAAAACATTTGAAGATACTCTCGATTGTTTAAATTTATCATTACAAGCAAGATTGAAATGGTTTCAATATGACGGTGCTCCACCTCAAAACATGTTGGCTTTACAAATTATTTAAATGATGCTTTTCCTAACTCATAAGTGGGAAGAAATAAACCAATCCCAGGGCCACCTAGATCTCCCGATCTGCGCGTTTTAGAATTTTTTCTGTAGGGTTATGTAAAAAACAAAGTATATGAAAAATCATATCAATCCGTGGAGGATCATAAACTAGCTGTTATTGAAACATTTAATTCAATTTACATCAGAATAGTGAAAAAGCCATAAATTCAATTTTAAAAAGATATAATATATGTCATAATAATATTAATAGTGGACTCTTTGACCATATTTTTTAATATTAAAATTTCTCTCCCATTAATGTTTTGATAATTACAGAGTTACTTTATGCTGTTGTTTCATTTTGGTTTATCTCTGTAAAACTAATCATTACAATATTGCTATTATTATAAACAACTGCAATTGTTTTACTTTCACCTTTTTCATGGCTACCCATTTTTTTATATAATAAAATTTAAAATGACTATAACTCACTTATTTTTAGAAATAACTATGTCGTATGCCATATTGGATTAAAGAGAAAAAAAATACCTTTTGAATGATGTCATAGCCAACTATGGTTTCCATTTAAAAAAATGTAAGTTTGCGTCATATCTCGGAAAATAATGGCGATACAAATTTACTATTTACTTTTTATTAATCTGCATAAAATTATCTAAAACTTTGTCCTTTACAGTTTTTTTGTATCTGTTATAATAATCGAGATATATTGATTTGAAAAAATTGACATTTTTTACTTTTTTCAAAATATCTAGTTACCCTTGACTTTTTTGAAAACTTTGAAAGTGGAATTTTATTCGTCTCGTAAATCTACACTTCTTACCCCATTTAACCGTTCCTCTATCTCTTATAGTTTCCGAGATCTCTATAGAAAACATCGAAAAAAACTCACCCTGTAGATTTGAAGACCTTTATTTTAGTTCCACTCGTAATTTCTTTATTCTGTATAAAGTGTTTCTTCATTGCATGAAAGAGTATTGACGTATTTTCTAATCGTACATTTATTTCATATTCGTATTTCCCATTTGTTTCAATATTTATTTCTAGGTACTTACAGCTTTCCACTTGTTGTATTTGTTCACAGTCTACTATTACTTTTAACTCTTCTCTATCTCCGATCACTATCACCTTTATCTTCTGTATATTGATCTTCATTTCATATTTATTTATTTTCTGTTTTCATACTGTTAGGTTGTATTCGATATCCTTGATGCTACTTCCATATATGACTACATCATCAGCATACACGCCCTCCGTTATTCCAATGTTATTTAATTTGTGGAATCCTATATTTAGTGGCTTTGTCTGGGTGCTGCATTTTTTAATAATTTCGTCCATAAATATTATAAATAGCGGGCTTAGTCCATCCCCTTGCCTCAGCCCATCGCTTGTCTTAAACGGTTCAGATATATAGTTATTTTATAAAAAAAGTGGTGTTATCGTCATATATTCTTCGAGTGAGTCTTATTAGATTGTGGTCAATTTCATGTTTTTCTAAAATATTCCATACCAATCTTCTACTAACTGTATCAAATGCTTTCTGTATGTCTATGAATGCTAGATAAAACATATTTTGGTGCATTTTTTCGGTAACTTGTTTTAATGTAAATATCTGATCTTGAATTCTTGTGTCCTTCCTAAATCCGCTTTGCGCATCGTGTAATTTATTTTCTATTTTGTTTCTAATATTTCTCTCAAATAATTTCTCTAAGTTTTTAGTGATAGTGTTTAGTAAGTTAATGTCTCGATAGTTATTGCAATTTTGTTTTTATCCGCTCTTGTGAATTGGCACTAGTAATGTTTCTGTCCACTCAGATTGTATTTTCTCTTCCTGCTATACCTTATTTATTATTTTTAGTAAAATTTCGAATCCTTCGCTGTCCAAATTTTTTAGCATTTCCGCCGTTATTCTATCCTTTCCTGGGGCCTTTCCATTTTTTAATGATCTTATTATTTGTCTAAGTTCCTCTTCTGTTACCTCTGCCTCATTGATTTCCTTTTCGTATTTTTCTTTCCGATTCTTCTCTATATTCCTGTTTTTCGTTGTCAATAATTCCATGAAATATACTCGCCATCTTTTAATAATTTCTTTCTCCTCTGTCAAGATCTCATTTGTTTGTTCTTAATTTTTAATACATTATTTGATTTGTTGGGTTACCTCATTTTCTTCAGTGCTCCATAAAACATTTTTATATTTGTTTTGCCATCCTTTTCTAATTTATTTCCAAAATTTTCCCACTTCTTTGTTTTTTTTCTTTTTATTTCATATTTTATTTTATGTCTATTGCTTTTATAATTGTTATAATTTTCATTCATCCTGTCATTTATTTAAATTATATTTTCGTGGTCGAACTTTGAGTTTTTAAAAACTGTTTATTTCCGAAATTCTATAGTACATTTAGCGATTTAGATTAGACTTGTTATAATTAATTGTTACATTTAAATAACGAATGACGATAATGCCGACTGGCGTGGTAACGGCTTGAATAATAATCTAACTAACTAATAATAATTAATGCTACTCCTATTTATATAATTATAAAACTAACAGCTAAGCGTAAGAACATCTGGCGGAAATTAGATAAGCATAAAATAAGCAACTAAACATAATATAAGAATATACATAATTGAATAATGAAATTAATTTATTATAAACAATGGATTGTCTTTTGTGGACGACAGGTAACTCCTCCCTCCTTAGATTCGACTCGTAGGGGAAGAATCGATAGCGTTTCCGGGGATGAAGTATTTTCGTCTAAGATATTTGGACACTAAGGTCACTGCACTCGCGAAAATTAGGAAGTATAGAAAGAGCGTCCATGCACTGGGTTTTAGGGGAATCACTTGTTCCGGCACTATATAGTTTTGGGCAAACACAGGGATTTCGTCCAATTTTAGTCTTTTCAGCTGAACAGAGAAGTTTTTCACATTAAAATTGTCTAAGAGTGGCTTCACTGCTCTGATGAGGACGGGGCTTCCGAAAGTTTCCTCGATTTTCGGTATTATGTAGTTCCGAAAGGTCAGGTCACATTTGTCGGGCTGGATCAGGAAAATCCCTTGCAGGTTCCGTGATTCTTCTCGGTCGGGACAGGTGATCTTAATTCCTTCACTTGTGGTAAATACAGCAAGGAATTGATTGGTATCGGGCACTTTCTCCAGGTGGTTATTTTGAATTTCTAATTTTGTGAATTTACAATTTTTGCTCGATCCATTCTTTAGTAGTTCGGTTTCGCAGTCTGCTTTATAGTTGATAAGCAGATTATCACTGCATTGATATCGTTGATTAACGCCCAAACACATATCATTTAGAGGCAAAACTTTAGAGTCTACTTTCGACTTGAGTAACGTTTTAACATTCGGAATGATAGTAAAGTATTCGGACTCATGTTTTAACGGAATGGGATACATTGTGTAGAGGTCAAAAGATTGTTCGTAATTGATAGGCAAGGACAAGAAGTAATGAATTTTCGTTTCTTCGATTTTACAATTAATTGTTATTATTGATTCAAAGTCTAATATATTTTCCGATTTTAGTTCAAAAGGTAACATTTCGTTGTAATGAATAGAGATTTTACGCAATTCTTCAAATAAATCTTGAGGCCTTATTATATCCGGGTTTAGAACCTTTAATTTACAGAAGGTTAACGAATTCAAAATTCTTTGTAATACATTTCCAATTATGCCGAAAAGTAAGGCGAGTTGATTGTATAGGTCTTTCACAAACAGAACGTGTTGGTGGTCAATAGTTTCTTTATAAATTGAATGTAATTGTAATATTCTAGATCGTAATAAATTTTGGTTGTGAGCAATATTTTGTAATGTTGTATTAAAATTTTGAATAATTTTGGTACTAACGCTGTATCCAAATTTGAGTTGATTTTGTAAGTTATTTTGATTATTTGCCAAATGTCTCAAGATTTCATCAATTCTTTTACTATCACGGGCATCCATGTTTCCGCTAATGGTTTTTATTATTGTGCCTAAGCCGTCGATTAGACCTCTTTTTATACGTTTCGGTTTAACACTCAGTTGTATCGTTTCAATTTTAGCGATTATGTCATTCCGGGAGTAATTCAATATTTTTTCGTAATTTTGAAATTCTCTTTTAAACTCAGATACGTTACTCATGGTTCTTCTTAGAAACTCATATTGAAAATTTAATCTATCTACTTCTTCATAAATATTATTCAAATCATAATGATGTACAAATGTGTGTTTCGTTTTTTCTAATTTAGCTGGTCCTAATTTTATGGGTAATAACCCTACATTTTCCGTAATATTTCTGATTTGAAAGGAAGTCACAGAAGTGACGAAGAGTAGCCTGCAATTGATAGAATAGAATTATATTAGTATTTTTGAAGTTCCTGGTTCCGAATCATCTATTTTCGGTTCACCGAGATAAATATTTATTTTTATATTGGAATTTTGAAAAATGTACTTTATCATTGTTTTTATGGTTTCATAATTCAATTTATCAAGACCGCAGCCTAATTTTGGAATTGCTAGCTTAGTTATTTGTTTATCTAAACAGAACCGTTTTAAATTAATTAAAGTTTGAAAAAGGCATTTTATAGTTGGTTTGTCGAAATAATTTGGTTTTGTTATTAAGTAAAGAATATGTCTATCATCTTCTTTTAAGTAAACTAACGAATATAATTGTGGGTTTTGTTTGTAGAGTTCTCGAACACGTCCAAATCTTAATTTGAAATCTTGTGCTATGCCTGCATTCATTTTAAGATCTTGGCTTACACAATGCGCAAGTGAAAAGTCTAATGGGGCTTGAAATAGGTTATCATTTACTTCTATGACGTTTTCGTTTTTAATGATTACTTTATTTTTTAATTGGTCAATGAAATTATCAAAATTTAGAATATTTAGAGAATTCGATTTTTTGATCCTAGGTCTCTTAACGTTTGACAAGTGGACTTTGCTAACTTGATTGTGATGTGTGGTTTCTATTTCTGCCGTTCTATAATTAGGATTTACAATTTTAATCTTTCCTTTTTTATATTTATTTTTTGTCTTTGCTTGTTTTTGTTTGTTCTTAACGAAGATATCTTCGGGAATTTGGGGAACCTCTTCACGGGTTACATTACGTTTTTCAATAGCTTGACTTTTATTTAAATTAATAGTTTCATTAATCTTTTCATATAATAATTTTACTTTATTTCTATGTACTTGAACATAATTATTTATAAGGATAGTTTCTAAATTAACGTCTAACATTGATTTATTGTCTATGTGTCCAGAAATAATTTCGGAGGGTTTTAGTTTAGTGGTGGAATGTATAGAGTTGTTATAAGCGAGGATGGCATAAAGGACTTTAATTTCGATGGGTTCTTTTTTGAATAAGGTTTGATTATTTAACAGTCTTATATGTTCGATTATTGTCGAATGTACACGTTCGACAATTCCGTTGGATTCGGGGTGTTGTGAGCTGATAAAGTGCAATTTAATTTTGTGTACTTCCAGGAGTTCCCTAATTACTGTATTTTTAAACTCAAGATGATTATCTGAAACGATTAGGTCCGGGATGCCATGATGGCAGAAGAATTTAATTAGATTTGTTGCTATTTCAATGGCCTGGTATGAATTTAGTTTATATAATTGAGTATATTTTGAGAATGAATCGATGATGGTAAGGAATTTTATATTTTCTAGTGCGATACAATCTATATGGACTATTTCAAATGGTCTCATGGCCGTAGGAGTATTACTGAATTTTAATTTTAGGGGTTTTCGATCATATTTTGAGACTAGGCAAACTTCACAGTTATTTATGTAATCTTGAATAGACTTTCTCATGCTAGGCCAATAATATATTCTTTTTAGTTTTAATTCAGTTTCATCGATTCCACGGTGGTTGGTTTTACCCTCGTGATAATTTTGGATTATTTCTGATATATCGTTAGGATCTTCAATATCCGTAAGAAGGTGATTGCATTTTATCATTTTGATCTCAGAATTTTTGAAATATGTTTGGAGGACACTACTAAACTTTTCATATATTGGGCTCTTGAAATATAAGTAATAATTTACTTTTGGTACAATATATTCTTTTATGAAGTCAATTATTTCATTGGCAAAATTGTTTTTTGAAAATTGAACATTGATTCTCATTTTTTTGTTATTGAATAGATTCGTGATTTTTGGTCGAGATGGTGAATGCTCTACTTCTGTGATTATTATTTGATTGTCGCCTACGTTGACTGGTTTATCTGAAATGGGTATATTTACTATTGGGTGTTCTGAGCTGGAATGTATGGTCGCGCCATCATTTTCGTCAATATGTACGTGCGTGTTTTCTGCGGGTTCTACTATTAGGGATGATGGATTATCATCAACAATTTGGTTTAACGGTTCATTTTTTAAATCTTCAAAATTTTTTAAATAGTTTTCAAGGTTGGGTGCATATTCTTCATTAATATTTAATTCAATTCGGGACAAAGCATCTGCATTTCTATTTAATGTTCCTTTTTTATAAACGATAGTATAATCAAATTCGGAGAGTTTAAGCCTCCACCTAACTAATTTCGAATTAGGTTCCTTAATGGACATCAACCATTGGAGTGGCCTGTGGTCCGTTACAATTTGAAATTTTCGTCCGAATAAATAAGGGCGGAAGTACTTTACGGCCCAAACTATCGCGAGTAACTCTTTTTCTATGGTTGAATAGCGGGTTTCCGAATCGTTAAGCGTTCTACTAGCGTACGCGATGGGTAGGTCTGACCCAATGTTGCCTTGAGACAGTACGGCACCAAGTGCTTGGTTGCTAGCGTCTGTCGTTAGAATAAACGGTCGAGAAAAGTCAGGGTACTGTAGTAAGGGTTGGTTGGTTAAAATATTTTTGCATAAGTTAAAGCAATTTTGATAATCGGAATTATTTACGTCAATGGTTGCATTCTTTTTGAGACATTTTGTCATGGGTTTGGTCAGTTCGGCAAAGTTTTTTATGAATTTTCTGTAATACCCTAAAAGTCCAAGAAAACCTTTGATCTGTTTTGAAGTCTTCGGAATAGGATAATTTTGAATAGCCACTATCTTGTCTGGATTGGGCTTGACACCTTCTGGTGTAATTATGTGTCCTAAGTATGCGACTTCCTTTTTTAAAAATTCTGACTTGTCTAATTGAATTTTGAGATTCGCGTCTCTTAATCGATTAAAAACTTCTGTCAATTGATCTATGTGTTCTTGTAAGCTAGTTGAAAATACTATAATATCGTCCATGTAGACGAGACAATGTTTGTTCTGGATACCTCTCAAAATATCGTCCATAACCCGTTGGAAAGTTGCAGGGGCATTTTTAAGCCCGAAAGGCATTCTTAAGAATTCGTAATGGCCATTTTCTGTATTAAATGCTGTTTTAGGAACGTCCCGTTCATCGATTTCAATTTGATGAAACCCTGAGGCCAAATCCAGGGTAGTAAAATATTGACATTTACCTAACTTGTCTAATAAGTCACTAATATTAGGAAGGGGATAACGGTCACCTACTGTTTTTTCGTTCAATTTTCTGTAATCGAAGACGACACGCCATTTCCGTTGGCCTGATGCGTCCATTTTTTTTGGAACAATCCAAATCGGGGAAGACCATGGGCTAAATGATGGTCTTATGATATTTTGTTCCAGCATATCGTTTATTTGTTTGCTCACCTCGGCTTTGTGAATTTCCGGGTAGCGGTAAGTTTTTGTAAAGACCGGAACCTCATCAGTTGTAATAATTCTATGTTTTATTCTATTTGTAAAGGTAAGATCATTTTCTTTAGCATGAAAAATATCTGCGTATTTAAAAACTAATTTTTTTATTGCGGCTTTCTCTTCATCATTCATATGCCCTGATCTGATTAGAGAAAAGTCGAATTTAATTTTTTCAGCGTTATACATATTAAAGTTACTATATTTATCGCATCTTGTGTTTAATTTACTATTTGTACTTTGTGGGTGTGACACCACATCATATTCGCTGACGGGTGACACCACGAAAGGTCTTTTGAGGGTTACTTCCCTATCTGAATCGGTTTTATTTACAACCGTACAAAATGCTTTACCATTTTTAACCGAAGTCACACATTCGGGGATTAAGAAATTCGTAACATCCATCCTTGGAATAACGGCTTCGCCGTTCTTAACATTTTCTATATCTACTTCTAAAACTTGCTGGCTTTGGGCGGGCACTAATATTCGCTTAGGTACCGCCGGGACAGCTAAGTCAATGTTATAAGATTTATTATTGTTAATATTTGTATCATTAATTTTATCATTTTCATTAAAACGCGGTTCATTAAAATAAAGAAGTGGAATTTCATTACACGGGGTTACTACTGTTTGATTTTTAAAGTTTATGCAAGCGTTAATTTTAGTCATGTTGTCCACTCCTAGCAAAATATCGAAGGCAGAATGAAAATCGAAGATGTAACATTTTAATTTTGATGCTTGTTTATTCTTAAATAATTTTTCAAGTGAGATGGTAACACTGTGTGTTCCTTGAGAAGTACCATGGGCACTAGAAACTTCGAAAGGGTCAATTTTAAATAAATTTTTGTTTAATTTTTTTGCTAACCTGGGATTAATAAAAGAGCGCGTACTACCGGAATCCATAATGATTTTCAGTTTATTTTCGGGATCTAAAATAAAGGGTAATGCGCTTGCGTTATTAACTATTCCTAAAAAATTAACTGGTGTTTTCCCGAGGCTATCTATTCTAAAAAATTATCCGTACGTTTTTCATTATTTTCATTATTAATAATATTATTGTCTACTGCGCGAGAATGTCCGGGCTCATCAAGGTTGTAGAGCCTTGGTGTGTTGGTGTAGGTCGTGGAGACCGACATTGGCGTTGGCTCTGGTAGCCTTTGTGAAATTTGCTGAGGCGGTTGATTGAAATTGGAATTAAATTGATTATGATTTCTTTGCCCATTAGGATTATAATTATTATCGTACCGCGGACGTTTATTTGGAGTAAAATTATTACTAAATGGCTTATTAAATTTTTGAGGTTTACCGAATACTTGTCTATTAGTCGGAAACTGTTGTTGCGTTTGTGATCGAAATTGTAGATTGATTGGCTGACTTGGAAAATGCTGTTGATTCCGAGTTTGATTGTTTTGTCTATTATTAAAATTTGGGAAATTTGATCGTTGGAAATTTTGTCTGTTAAAATTATTATTGCGATTAAAATTATTATTATTATTGAAATTAAAAACATTAACAGGTTCAAGAGAATTTTGGAAATTATTTTCCTCTATGAGATAATTAATAGCTTCTTCGAGTGTTGCCGGGTCGCGTAATCTTATAACGCTCTGAATATTACCGCGAATGCCACGGAGAAAAGTTTTTAACGCCAACTCATCATAACTATTTATATGCACGCGTTTTGTCGCGTCTGGCATGTCTATAGCGGACAAGGAATTAATTTTTAAAACTAGCCTACTTCGCAATACTTGAATTCGTTCGCCGAAATCGAGATATTTTTCATTTCTTAGTGGTTTCAAATTGATTAAATCTTGTACTAGACAATCATAACTACGAAGGTCGCCAAACCTTTGTCTAAGGTGGTTCCTAATTTCTGGCCATGTATTTAGTTCTGTGCGCGAACCTATTGCAATCAACGCGCGATCTTTTAGTTTACTTACAATTGCGTTTATTAAATAAGTATTTATCAGTTCATTATTTAAAGGCCTAAACTGGGCTAATACGGCTTCACACCGCGAAATAAAAATTTCTACTAATTCGTTACTTCCATCGAAGGAAGGGATTGTGTCAACGTTCAATTTAAGTAAATGGTAATTTACGTTTTCCATTTCGTTTAAATTTAAGTTATCGACTTTATTAATTAATTCGTCTAAGAGAAAATTTACGGGAGAATGTACGCGGGTTGGAGAAAGTATTATGGGAGAAAAACTTGAGTCTGAATCCGAATCACTGTAGTACATAAAATATCGCGAAACAAAAGCCTCTAAAAAAGATGTGTCTTACCACGGGATGATCACTCTGTCCATCTGCCTGATATGCCCTCAGGGATGCTGTGGAACTGGTGATGCCGTCTCTCGATGCTGCTGCCCTTGGAGCTGTGTTCTTCGATGTCTGGAAGACCCCTTGGTGCGGAAGCGACGGAGATGATGTAGGTTTCTTTCCAATTAATCGTTGAAACGAAAGGAGCTTGATATTCGCTCAGGCCCTCTTTGGAAAAATCCGAACGACTGCGCCAATTATATTTTCGTGGTCGAACTTTGAGTTTTTAAAAACTGTTTATTTCCGAAATTCTATAGTACATTTAGCGATTTAGATTAGACTTGTTATAATTAATTGTTACATTTAAATAACGAATGACGATAATGCCGACTGGCGTGGTAACGGCTTGAATAATAATCTAACTAACTAATAATAATTAATGCTACTCCTATTTATATAATTATAAAACTAACAGCTAAGCGTAAGAACATCTGGCGGAAATTAGATAAGCATAAAATAAGCAACTAAACATAATATAAGAATATACATAATTGAATAATGAAATTAATTTATTATAAACAATGGATTGTCTTTTGTGGACGACAGGTAACTTTTATATTTGCCAAAGTCGTTTTTTTTGTTTTTTATTTCGATTTTTATATTTTCCGACCACCATGCCGTTTGTTTTTGTCCTTTCTGTTGTCTGTCGCATGTTCGTTTCCTTTCACACCACTATATGGTATATAATTATATGCCCATTCTCAGTTTTTGTAGTTTCTTCCCCTTTTCTTTTCGTTTTTGTCAGTCCTAAAATATCGAATCCTATTTTTCAAATTCTTCCTCTAACTCTGTTTCTTTGTTTTTTTATCCGTCTTATATTCCAGGTACCTAGTAATCACTTGGGTTTGTGTTTTGAACCTCCATTTACATGTCCATTTTTCGCGCCTTTTCCTTTGCCATTTTTGTTGTTATGTTTGTTTATTATTATTAATAGTGAATCTGTTAGCTGCCCATTTTTTTAGTTTTTTGTATATAATATTACACCATGATGTTCTTTTTCCCATCGGTATTCTTCATTGTTTATGATTAATTTTTGGTATCCAACAAAAACTCTGTAACCTTTCTCCATTTGTACCTTGGAAATACTCCTTAACTCTTTCTGTATTTCTTGTTCTTTTTTGTTTGCTTTAAATTTGTATGCGTCTTTTATCTTTGTATCTATCTCTATTTTTTCTTTTAGGAATGTTTCAACGTCTAGTTGCAGACCTCTTATATATATTATTCTTTCCTCTTTTTCCGCGTTTTCCTCTAAGACCTTGATTCTTTTTATTAATTTATTTTTTTTTGCGTTCCACTTCTTCATTTTTCTTGTTTATATTTTTTAATTCTTGTATTTCTACTTTTATTTCTAAAGTATTTTTCTTCATTTGTGTTTTTATATCTAAGAGTAATAATTTTAACTCTTTTATATTATCTTTTACCATATCCTGTATTCCTTTAACTGTTTCTTTCTGCGTGAGTTTCTTATTTTTATTTTGTTGTGCTTTTACTTCTGTTAAATATCTTTTGTTCTTCTACACTTGTATCTAAATCTTCTCGGTTTCTTTTCTTATCCGTATCCATTTAATATGTTCTTATTACAGCATCTGTTTGTTTTCGCGTTTATCTTTCCACTATAAATGCGCTATCGACTTCGCGTGAGAATTTTGCATGCGCGAATTCCGCTCCACGTCCGCCGCGCCGAACGAACGCGAAAACACGCTCACTCCTCCTTCTTTTTGTATATGAACTTTGCCCTCTTAACCTCTCGATGTTATTTTAATATAAATTAATAAATAGTTCACTAACGATATATTAATTGTTAGTCTTACAACTTTGTCACTTTATCACACTATTTATTCACTATTTCACAAATTTTAATTATTGTTACCTTGATTTTCACTATAATATTTATTCTTTGAGACGGAGCCGATGTGCCTGTTGTCACGTAGTCATGAATCTATGAATCAATTAAGCTCAAAAAAAGTAAATTAATTTATATCTTATTAAGTGGAAAAATGTCCGAAAATATTGTGTTAACTAACAAGGTTATCAGAAACCACTTAAACAGTAAGTTTAGCTCTACATTTACTAAGTGCAAAGAAGATGAACTCAAAAATAACTGCGAAGCAGATTATGGCGACATGCCCTTCCTGGCCCAAAAAGATTCCGCCGCAGGTTTCGTTACATGTTTTTAATGGTGTGAACATGTCTAAACAAGTCATAAATTTTGTTCGGCCAGGATGGATTTGTGGCCTCGGCTTTTTTTGCCGTACACATCTGGTATCGGGCCTACTCGATATTATAAACACTCCTCCACTAGTGCCGCGACAAGAAAAGGGACCGTTTAAGTGCCCAGTATTATATACAATGCAATTGTTATTTTTATATGCCAGTAAATTTAAAATCGCGTTTACTATTATATGGATAGAATTTGATTATTTCTTTTTTCATTAAAAAATGTAATAATAGTATATGTATGATATCATGTTCTTTACATTATAAAATAAAATCATCAACAATAATGAAGAATGTATAATTAATACTTTAAAGCCGTTTTATTTATATTAAATTAATAGATACAAATAAAACCGTATTCTTAACAAATTTATACAATTTTACTTACAAAATAAAGCTGCTAAAAGCAATTGTACGTTTTATAACATAACATAACTTGAATCGAACACGTCATAATAATGATTTACAGAAATATCAAATCCTTACAAATAGGTAAATATAAAATTAAATTAAATAACATTGGGGTTATTATGAAGATGAAAGAATAAAAATTATTGATTATTTTTAAATAGTTCTAAAAGTTAATAAAGATATTTTGAAAGGATGAAGTGACCTATAGTCGATAGCCATTTTATAGATTTTTATGTGTTACATTATTTAATTTGTATTTTCGTAAAATAAACTGATAATTTTAAATTACTCCAATTGTATATAAAATATAATACTAAAGGGTGCAACTATAATGAAATGTAAAATGGTATATTTTTTAATTTTCGAGTGGAACAAATTGATGAACATATATTTTTTTGGCCGTACACATCTGGTATAAAGGTAACATAAATTCTTTACCGAGTAAGGGTTTTTATTATATACCATTTGAGTTTTACAAGCTTACACCACAAAAGAAAAAGTTCAGTGCTTTGAAAAGTACAAGCGTCCTAAAATTACAGAGTTCAAAGGCACATACTCACTATTCTTGTTAAAACGAGTTAACTTAAAGGTACAATTGATAAGCAGAATAAGAGTCATTTTACTATTTCTTATTTATTTTGTACAAAATTAGAAAACTGTATCTAGTTAAATTACAATTATTAGACTATTCAAAATTTTGAAAGATGCTTTCTTACTTTACATAAGAGAAAACCGAAGTAACTATTTCCCGACAAACAAATTGAATTAGCCTTGATAAAAGAACAAAAAATCACCTATTCATAGTACATTTCTAATTATTTTAAAGCAAGATATTAATATTAATAATTTATTATTATAATAGTAGTAATATTTATTAACGTGATCAACTTTTTACATAATGCACAAAATAATAAGTAGTACTATAATGAAAAATGCTAAATTATAACTAGATTCAAGAACGTGATAAATACATATATGAAACATAATAAGTATACTATCTAATCAAATCTAATTTGTAGAATAGAGAATTAAAATGCATTCTAATTAAATGACCCGATCTATGCAAATGTACAGATAGAGTGTTAAAAGATTACAAAAATAGCAGTATAGTAATATGGCGCGCGGTACATACACAGCTTTTAAAATTTATTTTGTATACTTATTTGTTCAAATTAAATAAAGCAAAAAGAAATAGAATTTTGATAATTTTTTTTAAATTTTCTGCAGATTTTGTCATGCATACAATAACCAAATAATAAGTATTTGTTATTTAATTTAAATAAGTTGATTTATTTCCGCCCTGCATTTCGGTGGTAATAATATTGTAATATCTTTGCGTAAAATCAATATCCGAAATTAATTTTAAGCAAATGTCTGAAAAATTAGTATAATATAAATATTATATGATTATTTTTTGATAAAATTTATGTAACATTTCCTTTGAAATAATATCCCAATTTTTGGGTATACGGCAGACCGTACGTATCTACTTCAAGAAGCGGTAATATAACACCATTCACTCTCGGCTCACTCTCTGTCATAAATATTAGGGCCTGTCATGTTTAATGGTTTGTTGATACTAACACAGCGCCCGCCCGATCTTTATAAAATGCCGATTGGGGCCAAAAACGGAGTTTTCTAGATTATGTGCCATCAAAGAAGAGAGTAGCCGAAAAGAATTAAAATTAGTAAGAACACATATATTGAGCTACTAAAAGGAAAATCGGATAACAAAAATGATAAAAATATTAAATCTGTTATTAATATATCCAATGATACCTATAGTGGTAAAGTACAACTAATTCCGCACGAGAATATTCCACTCGAACAAGTGAATATGGCCGTAGATAAAACGCTATCTGTAGATGGAGTGATTAGGAACGATACCCCAGAAAAAAAACAAAATAAACACAACAGAAAAAGAAGATAGCCCATGGAAATTCCCCAGTAGACAAAACCTCAAAATAAATAGAATATATGGATCAGCCGAGTTTAATTCCTCCACAGAAGGAGCGATAAAATATTCTTTCACATTGTTTGTGCATATGGTGCACGTTTCTATTTTTATTATTGTTCATATTTTTATTGTATTATTCTTTAAATGCAGTTTCGAATATTTTAATTTTATTACGTCCTTAAACTTACTTTTCACTTATTTACATTTTCTAATCCCATCTTTTGTGTAAACATTTTATCTTAATACCTTCCTCAAAATCTCATTACCTAAAGGTTATTACCTACTTTAAATTTTATTATAGATTTAACAAACATTTCAGCAATCCTTTGCATTGTTACACAAAAGGTACGGATTATGGGATTTTTTGCCAATTAGCCATCTGCGGCGATTTCTCTAGAAGGTCCATTTTACCTGATAATGAGTGTCTTGATGCGCAAGACGCCCCCACCATTTTTGTACATTTTGTAAATAATTTTTTCATTTTTAGTTGTAAGTTTCAATTCACGCTTCATCGTGCAAGCATCTATTTTGTAAATTGTTAAAGTGTATTAATAGACGCGTTAAACGCAACGTAGTTGTTTTAATTAATACAAACCCGAAACCGGACGAGTCCTTTGAACCAGGAGGAACCTCGCCCAAACATTGGTCCTTCGAACCGGATAACAAACATCGATTTATTCGAGTGAATAAATCAATCTATCGGTCCTTCGATTAACATATCGTGCATCGAGAAGTGAACGAAGAAGAAACTCCCTGACTCCCCTCAGCGACAGAAGTATTGTCCACATAGGAAGCGAGTCTTGTACATGTCAACCTGAACCCCTCAATAGTCTACATACTCGAGGACACGTTCCGGATTGAAACCAAAGGGAAGCAGTAATCACCGCAGTTTTCGGACGTCGCTTCAGTATACCAGGAAGCCGTAGTCTGCCGCTAACGCCGTTCAAGTACTCCGAAGCCGTTACCGCAGTTAACCGACGCCGCGCCGCTCCGCTCTCTAAGAAGCCGTCGCCGTAGTTCGTTAACGCCGTGTCGTTCCCGAGGAAGCGTTACCATAGTTAGCCGACGCCGCACCTATTCTCCAGGAAGCCGCAGTCCGACGACGCCGTGAGTGCAACCCAGAGCAATCAAAAGTAGTAAGTCAATCCTTTTACCAATTTTCTCTCTTTTTCGGCTTTCTACTTGTATCAAAATGTCCAATCAGGAATTAAAATCTTTAATATGCCAACGCAGTAAAATTAAATCTGCATTAACTCGTGCTAACACCTTTTATAATAATTTAAATACTGCTAATGTTAGTGAATCAGTATATAGTAAAATTAAAACTCGACTCAATGAAACGAAGCCATTATTGGATAAATTTAACAATTTAATGGATCAAATTGAGCTTCTAGATGAAGATAACATGGACACTCATAATAAAGAACGAGAAACATTCGAAATTTCTTATGAGGAAACAGTTTCAAAATATGAAACATTTTTAGAGGACACAGAACCCGCATCTAGTGTGGCTTCCAGTCCAACTCAAAGCATTTCAAAACCGCTTAATGTTAAATTACCGATGTTAACGTTACCTAACTTTTCTGGCGAATATGATCAATGGACATCATTTTCAGAAACATTTCAATAATTAATTCATAACAACGATTCCATTGATGATATTCAAAAATTTCATTACTTAAAATCATGTCTAAGCGGCGAAGCAGCAAACACAATTCAGTCACTTACTGTATCTTCAAGTAATTATCAAACCGCGTGGGAATTATTAACCCATAGATTTGAAAACAAGAGGCTTATTGTTGATAAGCTTTTGCAATCTATTTGGGATTTGCAAATAGATACAAAAAATATTAATGTTTCATTAAGATCATTGTTAGATTGCGTGCAGGGCAATATAAGAGCTCTAAAAAATATTGTACCTGCAGTCGATATGTGGGAAATAATCATGTGCTCAATAATAAAAAATAAATTTGATTTTAAAACCCGCACCGAGTTTGAGTTACAAAATAAATCTGACCAATTAACAGAATTAGACAATTTATACGATTTTCTTAAATGTAAATGCGATCTTTTAGATACATTACGCCCGCAAAAAACACATAACATAATTAAACATAGTCACTTTTCTAAACCAGCTAGATCATCGAACTTAGTAACAAATAATAGTAATAATAATATTAAAAAACGTAATAATTGTCTCTTATGTAATGAGTTACACTTAATTTATGCATGCCACACATTCAATCAATTATCTCCCAATGAAAGATTAACGAAAACAAGAGAATTAAATTTATGCACTAATTGTCTAAATAAAGGGCACACGAACAAACAATGTAAAAGCACACATATGTGCAAAACTTGTCAAAAAAGACATCATTCTTTGCTTCACATTCAAACTATTCCCGCTAATACCAATTTATCACCCGTAACATCAAATCATGCAACGTGTAATAATATGCACACACTTTTGTCAACTGCATGCGTAAATCTAGTTGATAAACATGGCCGTAGTCATAATTGCCGCGCACTTCTTGACTCCGGTTCACAATCTAATTTCATCTCTGCAGAAATGTGTCGCAAATTGGACGCATCAGAAGAGCATATAAACATATCTATCACCGGCATTAATCAAGGCACCTCACGTATTAATAAGAAAACTCAAATCAAATTCAAGTCAAACAATTCTTCATTTGAATCAAAGTTAACATGTTTAATTTCAGAAAAAATAACTGACAGGCTGCCACAATTTTCATTTAATACGTCATTCTTAAATATTCCTAAAAACATTAATCTCGCGGATCCTGCATTCAATAAAACCGGTGACATAGACATGCTAATAGGTTCTGATTTGTTTTTTAATTTATTGTGTGTAGGGCAAATATCGTTAGGAAAAGGTATGCTAATTCTTCAAAAAACCAAGTTGGGTTGGGTTATTGCGGGACCTATTACACTTAATATTAATAATTACAGCACATCGTCTAATTTATCGTTAAATAATGAGTTTCAAATATCTAAATTCTGGGAAATTGAGGATGTTAATGCGAACGCCTCACCCTATACTGAGGAAGAAATCATGTGTGAAACTAACTTTATTAAAAACACTAAACGATCAAGCGATGGTCGATTTATAGTTAAATTACCTTTACGTGATAATGTAAATAAATTAGGGCACTCTCGAGCAGCAGCATTAAAACGATTCTATTCATTAGAACGAAAATTGTCTAAAAATTCTTCACTTCGCGAATCATATGTTACCTTTATGTCAGAGTATGAAAAATTAGGCCACATGAGCGAAATTAATCCTTTAGATTTTAAATCAGAATTGTCATTTTATCTACCGCACCATCCGGTCTTTAAAGAAGACAGCAATAGTACAAAACTACGGGTGGTATTTGATGGGTCAGCACAATCCGATTCGGGATTATCACTTAACTCGATTCAAATGGTAGGGCCAACTATACAGCGCGACTTATTCTCTATTTTATTAAGATTTAGACGATATAAATATGCGTTGACTGCTGACATAACTAAAATGTATAGGCAGGTGTTAGTTGCTCCTGAACACAGGCCTCTTCGGCGTATTTTATGGCGTGAATCGCCTAATTACAAAATAAAAGAATACGAATTAAAAACAGTCACATACGGTACTGCTTCGGCATCATTTCTTGCTATTCGCTGTTTAAAACAATTAGCCGTCGATTATAAATCTCAATTTTCTAACACAAGTTTCGTCATTGAAAACGACTTTTATGTCGATGACTTGTTAACGGGGGGTAATACTATTTCCGAAGTTGTACAATTACGTACAGAAATTACTCATATTCTAGCTGGTGCCGGATTCGAATTACGTAAATGGTTGTCTAATCACAACGCAGTACTGCCAAATATTAAAAGGGGAGAATCAAACTCATTAACAATATCCGACTCATTAGAAGTAAAAACACTAGGGCTTCTTTGGGATTCTTCAACAGATTCATTTAAATACAAAAATAAAACTATAGTAACTAAACGCATCTCGAAACGAACAATTTTGTCGTTTATTGGTCAATTATTTGATCCGTTAGGTTTTTTAACGCCTGTTATTATTACAGCTAAGTTAATATTACAATCACTCTGCCAATCTAAACTCGATTGGGATGAATCCTTACCCATTGAAATTCATACACGGTGGAATAAATTTATTGACAACCTAAATTATTTAGATCACATAAAAGTCAATAGGAAAATAATGTGCGACTCTTACTCTCAGATTGAGCTTCATGGCTTTTCTGATGCATCACAATTAGCTTATGGCGCGTGCGTGTATATTAAGTCAATAAATGAGAACGGGGATGTCAAAATCAATTTGCTTTGCGCCAAATCAAAGGTGGCTCCTTTAAAACAAATATCCATCCCACGACTTGAACTTTGCGGTGCACTTTTATTAGCACAATTAGTTAATAAAATACGTAATTCCTTAGAATTAAAATTTAATGATGAATACTTTTGGTGTGATTCAACGATTGTTTTATGTTGGTTAAAATCCGATAGCAACCGTTGGAAAACATTTGTGGCTAATAGAGTCACAGAAATTCAAGACCTAACAAAGTCAGGTAAATGGTTACATGTGAGATCACATGACAACCCAGCTGATATAATAACAAGGGGCAGTAATTCTAAAGACTTAGTTGATAATCTCTTATGGTGGTCAGGCCCGTCATATTTAAAGTTAAATCCTGATAAGTGGCCAATCGTAGGATTAAATGCTTTCGATTTAGAAAAACACAATTTAGAGGAACGCAAAACAGTAACGTGTGCAGCAGCAACAAATTCACTAAAAGATTTTGCAATATTATTAAAATACTCAAATTTCAATAAATTAGTTAGAGTAATAAGTTATTGTTATAGATTTGTAAATAATTCAAAATGTACAGTAAATAAACAATTAGGCCCTCTAACCGTTCATGAATTAAATTATTCAAAGAACGCATTACTAAAATTAGCCCAACAAGAATATTTTTATAATGAAATTCATGATTTGCGACACAATAAATCGCTTAATAAACGCAGCTCAATTTTAGCATTAAACCCATTTTTGGACAAAGAATGCGTTTTAAGAGTAGGTGGTCGTTTAAATAACTCAAATTATTCTTTTGAAAAACGTCACCCAATTATTTTACATAATAAACAAAAACTGACCCAACTCATTCTCGACACAGAACACAAGGCTCAAATGCACTGTGGTCCCCAAACATTACTAGCACATATCAGAAATAAATATTGGCCTCTATCTGGGCGTAACTTATGCAAAAATATTGTTAGGAATTGCATAAATTGTATTAAATGTAATCCCACTAAATAGTTGCAATTAATGGGCAACTTACCAGAGAAGCGCATTATGCCCACTGGTCCTTTTCAATCGTGCGGAGTGGATTATGCCGGACCTCCTTTAATCAAAGACAGAAAAGGTCGCGGTGCTAAAGTTAGTAAAGCATATTTGTGCATTTTTGTATGTTTTTCGACTAAGGCATTACATTTGGAACTAGTTTCTGAATTAACTACCGCTGCTTTTATCGCATGTTTGCGCCGTTTTTGTAGTAGGCGGGGAAAGCCACTTGATATTTATTCCGATAATGGCAAAAATTTCATTGGTGCTCGAAATGAGCTTAACGAATTAGCACAATTTTTATTAAAAAATGAGAGTCAAAATAATATAATCTTAGATTCGGCCAACTTTGAGATTAATTGGCATTTCATTCCACCCCGCTCCCCGCATTTTGGCGGACTTTGGGAAGCGGGTGTAAAATCCGTCAAATCTATTTTAAAGCGCGTAATCGGTAATGCTTCTCTCACTTTCGAAGAATTAAGCACATATTTGATACAGGTAGAAGGTATCCTTAATTCCCGTCCATTGTCTCCTTTGTCAAATGATCCGAATGACTTCAATCCCTTGACCCCGGCTCATTTTTTGATTGGGCGCTCAATAATCGGGCCACCGGATGCAAATTTAGCTGACATACATGAGTCCCGATTATCAAGATTCCAGAGGATTCAGCAGCTTACACAGCACTTCTGGAAACGTTGGTCTAAGGAATATGTTTCTGAACTTCAACAGCGATCTAAGTGGAAAACGAATTCAACAAAAATTCTTCGAGTTGGTGATCTAGTTCTCATCAAAGAGGAAAATATCGTAACTTCCCAATGGATCCTAGGTCGCGTACAGGAAACACATCCAGGTGCAGATGGTGTAGTGCGCGTTATCTCTGTGAAAACTCCGACCAGTGTTATAAAACGTTCTATAATGAATGTGTGTGCGCTTCCCATTGACTCCCAGCTATAAACAGTATTTTGTCCATCATGTACATTGATTATTTTAATATTTTGTACATATGTCAACATGTTTTATTTTGTAATTTTATGTATGCATTCAATCTTTACTATTGAAATACCAGGTCATTTCAAGGCGGCCGGTATGTTTGTGCTTATGGTGCACGTTTCTATTTTTATTATTGTTCATATTTTTATTGTATTATTCTTTAAATGCAGTTTCGAATATTTTAATTTTATTACGTCCTTAAACTTACTTTTCACTTATTTACATTTTCTAATCCCATCTTTTGTGTAAACATTTTATCTTAATACCTCCCTCAAAATCTCATTACCTAAAGGTTATTACCTACTTTAAATTTTATTATAGATTTAACAAACATTTCAGCAATCCTTTGCATTGTTACACAAAAGGTGCGGATTATGGGATTTTTTGCCAATTAGCCATCTGCGGCGATTTCTCTAGAAGGTCCATTTTACCTGATAATGAGTGTCTTGATGCGCAAGACGCCCCCACCATTTTTGTACATTTTGTAAATAATTTTTTCATTTTTAGTTGTTAGTTTCAATTCACGCTTCATCGTGCAAGCATCTATTTTGTAAATTGTTAAAGTGTATTAATAGACGCGTTAAACGCAACGTAGTTGTTTTAATTAATACAAACCCGAAACCGGACGAGTCCTTTGAACCAGGAGGAACCTCGCCCAAACATACATCTATATGCACGCACTAGAACTTAAACTTAAACCTTCAAGGTGTCTGTACCAATAGAGGAAAGGGAAAAACTGATTAATCCCAATATTTGGCCAAAATACGTGCGTATTTCTCCTTATAACACATCGCCAACAAACAAAATAAAAAATAAGTAGTGTAAATAATTTTAAGACTTTACATATATTACATTTAAACATAACGTCCGTAAGAAAGAAAATCAATCAGTTTAAAACATTTTTATGCTCAATAAAACACTTGCTGAATTACAATGAATGCGAATTAATCTCGATGGTTTTAATTTAACATCATATTTTTGTAGGAATAGATCCTACGGTAGTTGTCTAATTTACTCAACATAATCTAAATGTTTTAAATTGTTCGGATATAGTAAATTTATCCTGTCCTAACATTTGTGAAGTATCTGCAGTTACAAACCATTTTCACAAAATCTCAGTTATTTGCATATATCATCCACCAGTAATAACATACAATGTTTTTGGCAGATATTTAATGACATACTCAATAAGCTAAACCGACAACATATAACATAAAATTTTATAACTCTGGGCTTTAACATAAAATTTTATGATTTTATCAAAATACATGGTCTAAATCTTACAATTTCTGAACAAACACGCAATAAAAGCTGCATTGGTAATATAATTATAAAGATGTAATAGTTGTCAACCCGATAAGCACCACACTTCATGCAATACACTTGTCAGAATATTTAGGGCAATTAATTCATATAAATATTAATGAACAATTGTCATCTAAAGAAATTGTAAGAATTAGGCGTATAACAGAAATTGATATCTTTAAACTTTATAACTTCCTAGAGAACATTAACTGGCAATTTCTAGACGATATTAAGGACATCAATCTATGTTAATAATAGTATTTAAAAATTTATTTTCATCATTACTAATGCTAAAGTTAATATATTTCTAATAATTAGAAAAAAACACGAAAATATTTCGTAAAATCTACAACAAATGAGTCTTATTAAGACTACCTGTCGAGGTATTAGCCAAAGAAGTACTTGTTTTAACAAGTGTTTTATTTTTTGTAGTCTTAATAAGACTGATCTTTTGTAGATTTTACGAAATATTTTCGTGTTTTTTCTAATTATTAGTTAGTTTTCTACATCGTATAAGAATTTTATATTTTTATTATTAATATATTTCATTGGAAAGACATTAATACCAATCGGTCCAAAAATAACTGGTTCAATAACGACTTCAAAAGAATGTGTGAAAATATTAACATGATAAGCGATTTTAATAAGAAGTTTTCAATTTTGAATCTGTCAACAACAAATATGAAAAATTTGTATAAAAGTGAGATGTAAGATGCAAAAAACTCAGAAGAACAACACGTTAGAACATTTGTCTAATTGTAAACATTACTTAACAAAATGGTTTCATGCTAATCATCTAGCTCTAAATGGAAATAAAACTCAGTTATTAATAATAAAACCAGATCATTGGGAGAACTCGATAAGCTTGGAATTTATCTAGATTTATCTTGGACCAACCATTGTAGTTAAATTATCTTCGCTTACATTTTTATTTCGATCACTTTTTAATAATATTTCTATGAAATTCTTATCCAGAGCTTATCATGCTTTTTCCTCTTATGTCACATGGCATGACGGTATGGGGACACGCACAAATAATTTTCTCCCTTCAAAGAGCAGCGATTCGAATTGTTTGTAGAGCCTCTTTCAGGCAAAACTCAGTTCCTATATATAATACATTAACATTTCCGCCAATTTACATCTTGCAGTTCCTAGTCTACATAAAACAAAACATAGATTGTTATGTCACAAGGCAAGAACGGCATAACTACCATATTAGTGACAAAGAATCACACAAAGCACAATCCTTATAATAGAATAAATAAAATTAAATTTAGCATAAACTATTACGGAATAAAAATTTACATTTACTTGTCGAGATACAAGAGATTTGCCATTAAAATCATTTATATTATTTATATGTATAAGATTAAGAGCTTACATTTAAATTTAACACCATTTTCTGTTGAGGATATTCTACTTTTTAAGTTTAGTTAGATAAATAATTAATACTATATATAATTAATAAATATATTGTTATTTTACATTTGGCGAGTGTAAATTTTGTTTGGTACAATAAACAATTATTATTATCTTATTATTATTAATATTGATTAACATATATCGTTGTTTATTAAAATAAAATGATGTTCTTGAATGTTGTCGGCGTTTACTTGGTGATACATTTTTGATTAAAATTAAATAAAACACTTTTTACTTTGTTTTACCACAATAGTTATTTATTAACTGTGACTAGTTTTGATCATAAACTGATCATTATCAAACATAACGTCATGTGATAAAATGGTGTTTAAAATATAACTCATATCAAATAAAGCGTTCAAAATAAAAATATTACTTGGAAATTCGAAGAATAATTTCGGCTTAACCGTAAACCTTTGTTAAATCATCTAATTTTGATCCCAGGAATCTGTTATTCAGCTATTTTCTCATATCAACGGAACACCCTATATAACTGGCTTAACTGATCTATAAAGATTTAATATTTGTTATTTGTTCCATTTATTAATCTATTTTAATTTGGTTCGATTATTATTTTCATTTTGTTTTTGTGGAACTTGTTTTCTAAATTGGTAGATTCAGGTAGAGATAATAAAGACACCGATCGATTTTGTTGTTTATACTGATTTGGTTGATGTGTTTGTTATTTATCAATATGTGTTACTTAGCTATTGACAATTTCTAATTGTTAGCTTTTAAATTTCAGCGCGTTTATTTTAATTTACTGATTATATGGTCTTAATGATTGTTTTCGGGAAGTTTTTTAACGAAAAAACGTTTTGTGTCTGTGTATCTGTGTATCTGTCGGTGGGAGAAAACGAATAGTCTTACTGAGATGAGACTTTAAACTTAAGGTTTTATAAAACTTGATTAAAACACTAACACTTTCTTCACAATTAATTTTTATTTTCGCTAGATGTACATTTCGGGTACTATGCACCCATTATCAATAGCTTATAACTAATTTATTCTAAAGTAGTGGCGGCCTATTTATACCTAAAGGGATTATTGGGAAAAAACGTGGATTAAGGAATTACTGAGAAAGGTTTACAATTTCTGTTAGTCGGGACGTATTGTAGGTATTAAATATAATAAGGGATTATTTAATGGGGTTAAATCGAAATTTAGAAGATTATACATCTGTTTTTTCATTTCAATAGCCTCCAACATATTTAATTTATATCCTGTGGAATGTTTTAGAATTTTTGAGTTGTAAATTGAAAATTCATGGCCTGTTGTGATGGTGTGGTTGGCTACTGCTGATTTTTCGGGGTTTTGATTTTTAATATGGTAAATATGTTCTTTAAATCTGATTCCTAGGTTTCGTTGTGTTTGTCCTATATAAACTTTCTGGCAAGTGTTGCAGCTAATTGAATATATTCCTGATTTTTCTTTATCTTCAGTTTTATTGAATGTATTCCCTAGTAGTGATTTTAATTTTGTATTTGTATAGATAGCTGGGCGGAGGTTAAATTTCTTATATAATGTATTTAATTTATTTTCAAACAAGGGTGTATAGATAAGTTTAATGTATTTATTTTGTTTGGTTTCTGTATTGGTTTGTAATGAGGTTATGGACTTAATTTTAAATTTATTTTCGTGTTTATTGATTAATTTCTTTATGATGTTTTTCTTGTAATTAAGAGTTTCTGCGATTTGTAAAATTAAATTTAGTTCTTTCTTTCTGTTTATATCTGACAATGGAAGATTAATTGCTCTATAAATCATGGAGTTGAATGCTGCTAATTTATGTTTCCATGGACTGTGGGAATTTGCGTGAATGTAATTAAATGTATGAGTATTTTTTCTGTAAATATCAAATTCTAAACTATTGTTGACTCTATGAATAATTAAATCCAGGAAGGGGAGTTTGTTATCTTTTTCTAATTCTGTAGTGAAATTAATTGACTCATATTGATTATTCAAGTTTGATAATAGATTGTCTAGGTTATCATTCTTTTTTATAATGGCAAAAACGTCATCTACATAACGGTACCAGACCCGGGGAAAATTATTTATAGAGTTTTTGGCATTGTTTTCTAAATTGTTTAGGAAAATATTGGCTAGGAAAGGAGATAAAGGGTTACCCATAGCTGTACCAAAAGTCTGTTTGTAATATTTATTATTGAATTCGAAAACATTTGAGTCCATGATGAGTCTAGTTAATTCGAGATATTGTTTGATGTCTTTGTCTGGAATTGAATTTTGTAATAAAATGTTATGAAGTATTTTAATGGTATCTTCAACTGGTATACTAGGAAACAGAGATTCTATATCAAATGACACTAGTATTTCGTCTGGTTTAATTTTAATATTTTTTAATAGTTGTGTGAGGTGGACTGAGTTTTTTACTGATAAGTCATTGTTAAGTTTTAAAGAATTGAATTTTTCAACGAGCCATTTAGCGATTTTATATGTAGGGGAGTTTATATTTGAAACTATAGGTCTTCTATACAAATTTCTATATTAAGGTTTTATCATTAAAAACTGAAACTGAAAACGTTTGTAAGCATTCATACACCGGACGTGGATGTTTACTCGAGGCGTATTTAATATTACATAATATCTCAAAAAAGGTTTACATATTTTTTATATTACAAATGATTGTAAAGAATTAAAAAATTAGTAACTTATAATTTTCGAGCAAAATGAGGCAAAAATAAAATATAAAATATTTCAGAATAGACCCGAGATTATGCTTTATAAAAATCGAATATCGTCACAGCATACATTTAATTAGAAAATAAAAGTCTTTTAATAAGCTTAGTGTTCAATTAAAAATTAAAGTGGAATTTAAGAAATAGAGCCCAGAAACATACACTCACATGCACACAGCGATTGTACCTATAAATTGAAAACTTATTTAAATTGTTTTTACAATTTTAACTATAAGAAGCTAAAAATACTCTGTGACCTATGCAACCTAGTATTTATATCTATATATAAATGAGTATATATATTATAAAAGAAAATAGTAATCACTATAACGCTATAAAACTATTTAACTCACTTCCAGATACAATAAAACAAAACCAAAATAAAATAAAAACATTCAAGCAACAACTAAATAGGTACCTAATTAATATAGAGCCCTATTCAGTACAAGAATTTATAGTAAACAAATCAAACAATTAACAAACAAACGCAATTAACTTGAAGTGTATTGATTTTCTGTATTAATTTCATATAACCCTAATGTATTTAGGGTTATAAACAATGCAACTAGTAATAAATAAATATAGAAATAGTACGTAAGATGTAGTAATTAATTTAGGGTAAGTATACCTAGAATTAAGATATATGACGTCATTTTAACTTGTATATTAATAACACTTTGAAATAAAGAATGTATTATTTATTATTATAACCTTAACGGTTATGATGTTATTTATGATGTTTACGGTTGTAATAATAATCCCCTGGTCACCATTTAACTACAAGCATTTACATGAAAATTTTAAATATTTATATTTTATCTAAACCTCATTATCATTTTAGTTTCTATATTTTTATTCAAACGAACTAGTAAATAAAGGGCTGTTTCTAGTTACAATTAAATTTTAATTATATTTATATGCACCCTACATACGTTAAACTTAATTCAATTACATAATTTACCTATTCGAGCAACATAAAGTTCCATATTTTGTATGCCTAGTAAATTTTGCGAATATAGTTAGTAACGAGTCTATAGATAACTCGAGTCCATAACGACGCACGAAGGCGTCGTTTAATCGGACTGAGAACAGTTTATAAGGTAGTGATCCGACGTCCATAAAACTAACCCCCGTTTCCAGAGAACCCCTAATGTAATCCCTGCTTCCCTATCTCGACGCACACATTCTTGCTCACCATGGGGGGCGGCTGTGTTGCGTCGCGAAATATCGTACACTATACTGGGGATGCAAGCGAGGGGATGCCCCAGTCTTACTAGAAATACCCTCATTAATTGAGCGCCCACGTTTCATGCACCAAATAATCTTAGTTGCCCAAGACAATGGGCTAATAAAGGCCTCGAGAATTTGCATAAACGCTGCACAATCAATTTTGTTTTATATGTGTAAATATCCGGAACATCTGTCTTGAATGAATTAATTCTAAGGGGATTATTAATTATAATAGGAATCCTAAGTAAATTTATGGCACGGATTATTTCTCAGTACTTAACCTTCGCAAAGTTTGTAATTTACATGTATTTACAAACTTTTTATCGATCGGATATTGTTTATTGTAATTCATACAAATTATAAGAACATAAACAAAAACTATTTAAGTTTAACTTACCAATGTTTTTTTCTTCTGATAACAAGATGTTTTGCAGTGTGATTTGTTTCATATTTCTAACAAATTCCTAGTGCTCAATATTTTTTGGTCATACTTTACTATAGTTTATTTCTTTTATTCAGTAAATATAAATAATAGAAGTTATGTTAAGGTGGTAGTACAATTAAAATAATTGTACGAAATGGGACTTTAACATAACTTCTATTATTTATATTTACGGAAAAAACGAAATAAACAATAGTAAAGTAGGATTTCAATCTTAAAAAATTAAATGTCTCCTTAATCCCATACATAATCCATCTAACAGCTTCCTATATCAATTATTCTTGCACAATCCACATAACCTTGATATCCCTAATCATCCCTCGCAATCCTCTAATAATATCTCGATCCAATTGGCCCGATATCACAAATTACTAATTAATTTCTTAATTCTACAAGCACTTGAAAAACAACAGACAATTAATTCCTTTAAACTAGCATCGCAGGTTTTAAATATTTACACAAAAGACAAAATTAAATAAGATTTATCAATCGATAAAAGTACCTTCACGTTCCTAAGATATGCTTACAATGTGCAACATCAAATTAATGGAAGGTTCTAATATTCCTGATAAATTATAAAGGATTATTATAATATTTAAAATATAAACTATTAAATAATTAATTTTCCTCAACTAAAAAAAAATTATTTAGAAAGTGTATTTACAATAAATAATATAAGAATTAATTACATCAAAAAAAGATAATGTTGCTACATTATGTATGTTAAGATTTTATTATTTTACCTAAATTAATTTTATAATTTATTATAAAATATCATTAGAAAGTAAATTGGACTTTAATTAGTTAATCTTGTGAAACATAGTAACATTCTCATTAATGATAGTTTTAGTCGTTTTATTTATACAATATACATGTGATTTTAAAATATACGATTGCAATAAAAAAAACATGTTACCTATATTTTTTATAAAGTAAAAATTCCATTAAATACTCTACTAATAGATGTACTATATGTATTCTGTCAAAGGTTTTATAATACATTCCATTATTTTATAATAAATATTTTTTTTATTTTTTATTTTATAAAATGATATTCAGGCAAATGTAAAGGGAATTAAAAATTAGATTTCAAAACCAATATGTGTCTATAGGAACTCGAATCATATGAATATAATTAATAACACTATTATCAAGGTTACATTCTATAATATGTAGTATTAATAAAATCGTACTCTCAAAGTGGCCCAAAGAAAATAAAAAGAAATGTTAAAATATTTTAATAATTGTATAACTTTCTACAAAAAAATTACTTTATTATAATATTATACTGGCAAAAACATATATTACTGTGTGGTACAGGAAATTAAAAATATTTATGTTAATTATCCTTTTAGCAAGTCGCCCCATAATATTAAGAAACGAAATGAGATACTGAAGAAGAAGGGACACGATGTCTTTAAAATGTAAGTAAGTAAGTCCCAATATATAGAACATATGAAAAACATTAAAATCAACAAATTCTTCTCTGGCTAATATCTCGACAGATATTGAATTATACAAAAGTAATTTGCGTGTTTCAAATAGCAAGGCTATCAAAGCAACACTAGTTTGAATGTATTTATTTCTGTCAAATATGGTATGATAAATTTAGAACGAAATTAATTAAATAATCTAATACTCAAGTTTATAACTGACACGTGTTTCGAAAGTTTTATTATAAAATTGATTTTAAATCGAAATAAAACCATTTACTAAGATAAATATAATGAAATGTAAATAAATATTGGATTGATGCGGCTGTTACTTGTCGAAACTCCATAATAACACTTAAAGAAATACTGACACAGTATAGGGTTTCTGAATGTTTTTAATATTGTACTACAACAATGTTTCACCACACAGTGGCTTCATCAGGTAGATGAAAATATTTTCATAAAGCCACTGTGTGGTGAAACATTGTTGTAGTACAATATTAAAAACATTCAGAAACCCTATACTGTGTCAGTATTTCTTTAAGTGAAATGTAAATAACTTACTCTGGCATGTATGGCAACTGACACATTAATGAAATATAATCGACTCATGGTTCAAAAATTTATACTTGGGATGGATTAGTGAATTCTACAGAAATAATTACGTTCGGGATGGATTAAGACTCACTGTTTTAGATTTACAAAATATTTTTTGTTTTCTACTAATTATTACGGTGACTTTGTTTTCTCACTTTATTTAAAATTATACGTTATTATAGTTTCGGATAACAGCTAGCCATTATCAACCAAAAAGTGTTTTAAAATTACAAATTCTAGCTATTTATTCCTTTAAAATAATCACGTGTAATTTTAAATGAAGTCATCGTGTCTCCTTTTTCATTATATTTAAGATATAGCAAAAATAAACACCTCCATAATTAAACAAGATATAAGATAATCATAATATAAGATATATTACTTTTTGTGTGTATTTTGTTCAATTAAAAAGTTAATTGAACAATGCCCTCCGAGTTTAAGAGATATTTATTTTAACTTAATAAAACACTGGTACAGGGTGAGGTTTGAAAAATATTTATTATACAGGGTGACTGACGAAAAACCTTTGGTGCTGTATCTCGCTTAGTTTTTATCCGATTTTAATAAATAAAACATCAAATGAAACCATTTTTAAAAGACTTTAATAGGATCTGAACTGTTATTTTTTCTCGCACCCAGTTTTTGACAAAATACGATCAACATTTTTTTTTTTAAATTGCACTGTATATATATTTTTATTGATTCGCAAGGAGATTTTTTTCTGAATATAAAATTGTAGACAAATTTATCCATACATCAAACTTAAGTCGAGAAATTGAGGATTAAAAAAATAAATAAAAAGTCAAGTATCCATTGTAAACAATATACATACCCTATTTTAAATGTCAAAAGTGACAGTGACAGCCATTGATACAATACTGCAACGATTTTTAATTATTTCATAATTAAAATGTTGCAATATTTCAAACACTGTACTAGAATTTTGTGCTTCTACAGAAATCGTTTTTCAGTTTTTGAAATCTTGCAACATTTTTATTATGAAATTATTAATTTTTAATCCTCAATTTCTCGACTTTGGTTTGATGAATGGATAAAATCGTTTACAAATTTAGATTAATCTCCTTGCGGATCAGTACAAAATATATATGTATACAGTGCAATTTGAAAAAAAAAAGTTGATCGTCTTTTGTCATAAATGGATGCAAGAAAAAATATTAGTACAGTTCATATTAAAGTCTTTTAAAAATCATTTAATTTGATGTTTTATTTATTCGAATCGGATCAAAAATAAGCGAGATACAGCACCAAAGGTTTTTCGTCAGTCACCCTGTACTACGACAACTGCATCGCAACATTATGACATCATCAGGTTGATGTATGACAACAACTTTAGTTGGAAAAACCATTTAGCCAGTTCACCATAACTTGATTAAAAATAAAACACTAAAAAAATAACAATCAAAATGTTAAATTGAAAAACAGTTGTTTGTGTAATTAATTTTAACTGGAAATCAAAAATACATTCTGTAAAAGAGTAAAAATTATACGTAATTTTATAAATCGTATTTATGTTGTAAAGATTTATTATTAATAAGTATGTGCTAAGAGAAAACTATTAAAGCATCATAGAAAAAATGTAAGTCTGAACACTCTCATTTATAATTCATAGCATGTGTAAACATCCCCTGATAAAAATTACCTTCTCATAATACCGTCCGCTCTTAAATTTCAATTCCCTTCCAAAGTGAAGTGTAATTCGCCCTACCTTGACTTTTTCACCGAATTATCCCGTTCCTCCTTAACAGCTACGGGGATAGTCGCCCGCATCCAGGTTCAGCATGTAAAATTATTCCACCGGGACCGCTTCCAGCTTTCGCATTTTCCCTGGAAACTCTGAGAAAAAGGTGGAAAAAACTTACTTACCTAGTGTATCTTTTAGTTCATTTGGAAGTTATCGAGAACTTTCTCCGTCGAGCAGAATAACAACGTACATGCACCTTCCTCAAAGTGGAAAAAAGGAGACAACGGAATTAGTTTTAATTATGATTTATTTTTGGGTTAGGGGACTCTGAATTGGCACTATTTATAAAGTGATTTGGATCTAAGTTTCCCATTAAGACTAGAATGGGAATTGAGGGCGGATTCTAGCGAGGACACGTTTTCCCCATTAGCATGTGCATCTGTAGGAGTCTATAAAACCGACGACATCCATGTTTATAAGAAATTCTCTGCACCGCAGACACCAACATCATCAATTTTAACCGCCCCCTGGACCCCTAACCAAGGGTAAACTCGTGGAAAACTTAAAATCTGAGCACCGTCCGCAATGAATATATGAATGCGGAATTTAAAAGCTGCCAGGCCCGAGTCGATATATGTGGTCGCATTAATAACCCGCTATTTCAGCTGGATGCGCCACCCTCATGCCCGCAGATGAAGGTAAATAGGGAATATTTATCGTGCGGTATCGATTTCAAATTAGCGACGTACCGCTCCGGCGAATTTATTTTCAATTTAGATTCGCGATATGCGTGCAGCTAGAAATTTATTCGTCTGAAGAAACGCGACTGTTGGAAAAGACGCCAACGCCAGGTGAATTACAGTGTGCAGAATTCGCAACTTCTTCCCCGTATTTGATTTATCGTGTATTAATGTTGCTATGTTTACTTGCATTCTAAAGTTGAAATTCTTATTCTATGTTGAAATGTACACCTTACATCCATGGTACAATAGGTAAGTTATAAATTCGTAATTTACTACTGCATTATTATATATTTCTTTAGAGAATTAATACTAAAATTTATGGTTTAACAAAACATATATTGTTAATCAATAATCAATAATTGATTACTATTAATGACTCAGATATTGGTATTATTTACAAGGTTTTAAAGTAATATTTTGCAATAGTGAACAAAAATTGTTATCTAAAATAATTATTCAAGTAAAATTACATGTAATATATGTATATAAAATAAACTATAAATAATATTTCCTTTACAAACAAAAAATATTAGATGAAATATTTCATACCGCATATACCGCAACCGAATTATTTTTTTAAATGTTTATTTAAGTTTGGTTACATAAATATTTGTATAAATTATTTAGAAATTTACACATTTTGCTCATTTTTACTTTCGCAATTTAATGGCATTTATCCCCTCACAAACTTTATTCTAAGACTGATCAAATACAAAAGACAACTGTACCGAGACTTACCGAGACTGACGTATGGACTACGACATGCAAAGACATTAACGACAAACAAGGAAAACAATATTGGGACGAAATTAAAAAACTGACTAAATACAGGAAAACTGACCTTCTACAGAAAATACAAGACCCAATTTCACAATCTTTAATTACGGACGAACAATTAATGGCAAATACTTTTGCAGACTATTTTGACAGGAACTACACCATGACAGTTAATGATGATTTTGACAATGACTTTTTTAATACGGTAAACTCCTGGTACGATAATTTTAAAAATACCCACATACCTTACCCTCCCGATGACGATATAAATGAGGAAGAATATTTTACCTGCCTATATAAAGGTAAAAACACTGCCCCCGGTTATTACAACGTTCCTAGAGCTATCCTCAAATCCCTCCCTAACAATATCCACAAATATATCCTAAAAATATTTAACTACATATATCATTCCCAGATCATACCCAAGGAGTGGAAGCAGGGTATTTTTACATGTATTCCGAAAACTGGACAAGACACGTCAGACGTGTCAAGTTACCACCCAATCACCCTGCTTCCAGTCTTGGGTAAAATGTTTGAAAATATAGTTAAGAACAAACTAATGTCCCATATATCACATCATATCCCTCCTTACCAATTTGGCTTCCTTGAACATCGTTCCACTTCCTTACCACTTTCTATCCTCACCTCTAACTGCCAAACAGCACACCTCGAAGGCCAAAAATCCGCAATTGCCCTACTAGATATTCAAAAAGCGTTTGATTCAGTTTGGCATCGAGGTTTGCTGTTTAAATGTAACTCCATAAATATCCCACCTCATCTCCTTAACCTTATTGACAGCTTCTTATCCAATCGAATCCTAAGAGTTAAAATCCGAAATACCCTATCACGCGCCTTTGTACCACAACAAGGTGTTCCCCAAGGATCCCCCCTATCACCGCTCCTTTATAACATTTTTGTTTATGATATTTATAACCCTAACCCACACTACATAAATCCTTCATCCTACCCGCTCCTATACGCAGACGATACTGCCCTAGTAGTACACGCCCCCACCCTACACAAAGCACTTACCACACTGCAAGGGCTGATCGATACCATACAGCTATGGTTTGCAAAATGGAGAGTAACCATTAATCCTAATAAATCCCAGCTCCTAATCCCTTTTCATCGATCACTGAATTCTCCGTTCCATATAACCATCAATAACCATCCTATTTTACCATCTCCTTCATGCAAATATCTTGGTATAACATTTGATCCCAAATTAACCTTTAAAACACACGCCCAAAACCTTAAAGTGAGTGTCAAGAAGAGAGTTCGGCACTTCAGAAGCCTCACTTATAAGAACCAAGGCATATCAACGAAAACAGCAGTACATATTTATAAAATGATCTGCCGACCTCTTCTTGACTACGCCGCTATCCTTTTCTATAAACCCCATCCTTCCGCTCTTAAAAGTATTCAGGTATCGGAACGATCAGCCCTTCGCACGCTTACTAAAATTAGACATCCCCTTAACCCCATAAATAATCCATCTAACACCCTCCTGTATCAATTAGCTAATCTAACTCCTATTGAACAACGTCTCACATTCCTCGCTCAAAAATTCGCCACTAACCCTCACAATATTGATATCCTTAACCACATGTGTATCGTAATCCTTTAATAATACCCCGATACAAATACCCTGAAATCACCATTCATCAGTTCATCTCTGCATTTCATAACGACATTAGTGATCATGACGTTTAAAGAACAACCGACAGTTAATTCCGTTAGACATTAGCAATCATGACGTTTGTAAGACAGATAACTCCAGGCTGAAAGACCGCGGGTCGATAGCCGTTTGACAGGAAAAAAAATTATTGTGTCATTGTCATATTGTTAAATACATGTAAATTTATTTCCTTTTTTTTTTCTGTAAATAAAGATGTTGGTATGGTATGGCATTTATAAGTTATAATGAAATACCTAGTTAATGTGAAATATAGGGAGTAGTTATTTTTCTTTTATACATAAGTGTAAGATAGCCGAACAGTAATATACTGAAAATCTCTGAATAATATATTTATTCCAATACATTATAAGTAATCGTATATACAATTAACTAGTACATTTAAATGCAAATAGCGGCTTGTCCCTCTATATTTTTTTAACGTTTCTGATAAAGCTACTTTCAGAAGCTTAATCACAGGTAAACAAATGTGTGCAGATTTTCATTTCATAACAGATTTGGTAATGTTATTAAAAAAACTTAAACATATAAAATAACGTTGATAATAAAATATATAAGTCCTTTACGTTGTAGAAAATTAACTAATAATTAGAAAAAACACGAAAATATTTCGTAAAATCTACAACAAATGAGTCTTATTAAGACTACAAGAACAAACCACTTTTGAAACAACTACTTCTCTAGCTAATACTTCGACAGACATTGAATAATACAAAAGTAATTTGCGTGTTACAAAATAGCAAGGCTATCAAAGCAACACTAGTTTGAACGTATTTCTTTCTGTAAAATGAACTAAAAATGATTGAATGTACCTTAAATAATTTGTGACTGACTATATTATGATAAATTTGGAACAAGAAATTAATTTAGGTTGGTGAAATTAAAAATAAATTAGCAAAAGTTATTATAAATATTATTTATATTTGAAATCAATTTTATAATAGAGCTGTACTGAAGAGATCGAGAGATCGAAACACGTGTCTGCAGATGGTTATAAATTGAGTATTGAATTATTTAATTGCTTTTGCTAATTTATTTTTAATTTCACCAACCTAAATTAATTTCTTGTTCCAAATTTATCATAATATAGTCAGTCACAAATTATTTAAGGTACATTCAATCATTTTTAGTTCATTTTACAGAAAGAAATACGTTCAAACTAGTGTTGCTTTGATAGCCTTGCTATTTTGTAACACGCAAATTACTTTTGTATTATTCAATGTCTGTCGAAGTATTAGCTAGAGAAGTAGTTGTTTCAAAAGTGGTTTGTTCTTGTAGTCTTAATAAGACTCATTTGTTGTAGATATTACGAAATATTTTCGTGTTTTTTCTAATTATTAAAATAACGTTGTTGTGATTGTGACTTCAAGTATATAATGACAATTAAATATATAATTGAAAGATTGGTGGGGCTTTAGTACGGCCGGTAGGTGTTAGTATTATATAAGTGCTAGAAGAAATTATTTTTTCTTAATAAAATATTTAATTTCCAATACTACTCTATCAGAAAATTAATACACATTTAATTAATACATACATATTGCTTACTTTGTATGTATAGGTCGGAACCGTAGAAAAGTGTTATTCATATAATTCAAATAAACGGCCCTCTTTTTCAGGATTTGTAACATCTGCAGCTTACGAGGACAGGTTTGGCTGAAATTTTATCAAACCAATTCACATATAATATCTTATAAAAGCGTGGGTAACAAATTATCCGAGTATAATAATGGATATATGGAATAGAAATAAAATCCGCATTTAAAATTTTGAAAAACTATTTATCTTTTATAACGTTTACTATAAGTAATAACAAATATAATAAATTTGGTAATATTTTATTGTTATAACTAAAAAAAGTCAATTATTACAATCATCAATCAATGTATCACTGAATTCGCTGAATTAGCTTAAAAAGAAGAAAATCTAAGGAGCATTATAAAAATATAAATATTATTTCAAAAAGAAAGATGTAATTTATATTCATCTAGTAATTAAATTATAATTTAATGAATTAGTACAAGAGTACAAAATCAACTATAAGATTTTCTTTGAAAAAACAACACAGTTGAGAGACTTTTACACAGTGGTTTTACCAACATATAGGGTTTTTAAAAAAAATTAATATACGATTTTCTCTCTTATCCTTTTTTAGAATAAGGTCATTCTAAAATTTTATTTATTTCGGCAATTAAATACATCAAATTTCAAATAACAACAGAACATCACAATTTCAACTTCGTACCCAGTTTATTTAAAAACATCAATATTTCTAAATAAATATATTATAATAACAATATATTATGCAAAGTAATTACATAAACCCAAATCAAAAAACAACAAATTCAATTACGAAAACCAAATAATATGAAAAACCGAACCGATAAAATAAGTACCCAAAAACTAATATTAGGAGCAGTAAAAAAGTCCTCTGTATCTCGCGTTATATAAGTCCAATTGGGTTCCACTATGTCGCGTTAGAAAGATGAGATTTCGTACTACAAAAACAAGAAGCGGCCAGCTTTGGTCAATAGAAGAGGAATTGTGTTCCATCAGGACAACGCCAGCCCAAACACATCTATAGTAACTCGCCAGAAGCTTCGGGATGTTGGTTGAGAGGTTTTTATGTTTACTTGTTTACTATGAGTCTGGTAAAAAAACCCATATATAGAGCATGCAAAAAAGAGGACGAGACATTGGAACATGTGTTAACCGCCTGCCCAGCTCTCGCCCCCTTAGAGAGTCCATGCTAGGGGAGCTCTGGCCGAACATGGCCAACATCAGGGAAACCCCTCCAAGCGTTGTGCTGTCCTTTGCTCGTCACCTTGGGTGGCTAATTGAGTGATAGAACAACGAAGGGCTGTCCCAGCCAGGGGGGCACAACGGGCCTAGTGAGGCCTAGGTGCTCTGTTATATGATTTGATCACCATTGGCAAGCTCAATCCAGATCCAGAGGCTTGTGTAAATCGACTGTTTCATTTTGCCAATAGGGACAAGGGCTTCTATGAGCGAGGCATAATAAAATTACCTACATGTATCGAACTTGAGAGAGTCGCCATGAGCCTTACTTTAGAGCCAATATAAGTATGATTCCATTAAAGTTATTGGTGAATGAATAAGAATAAGTTATATCAGAGAAAATTAAGCAAATTCCACACACTTTTTCAATTTTTTATTTTTAAGAAAAATTACGCCTCCGCAAACACGTATTTATCTAAAGCAAGTGTGGCAATAAATGCTAAAAACGTATTTTAATATTAGTGTATTTAACAAAATATACGCTAAACAGTATTAATAACGAATAAAATACAAATGCAATCCCTAAATATCAATAATGGACTATTTTAATTACCATAAGCATATATTCTTTTCAAATTTTTTTAGGACCTAAATTAATCTATGAATTAATTTTAGAACATTTCTCTATTCAAAATGAAACCCGATTTTTCAACGTACAAATATTTTATTAATTTATACTTGCAACAATAGATTATCCAGTGCTGTAGCTAATTATATGTATACTACATCACGAATATAGATGATTGTATATTATTCATCGAATAAAAGAGAAATGCAGTCACATAGGTATAATGGAAATACTAAAACGAAATTATTATTATATTGTGTATTTCACATACAAAATTTATAAAATTATAAAAATTGTTAAAAAAAAATAGAAACGTTTACAGGCTTTATTATTTGAATCACATAGATACATTAAAACTTAAATTTGAGAATCGAAAAAATATTATGGATCAAAATAATTATCAAATACTAACACATACCGGGTGTGGCACTTAAGACGCCTCGGACCGTAGCTCCCTTACGATAAAAGCTATCGAAAAAAATCTAAGAGCAAAGTGGTGCATAATTACCGTCGCTATGTTTCAAAAATATTTCTAATCATCAGTGGCGTGTCGTGCTCTAGTGGCGTACCAAACTTATGTTTTTTTAAATGGAATGCCCTATTTTTTATTGCAGGTTTGGAAAGTGCTCGGAGAGTACTTATTTTTTATCTAACATGTCATACCCTTCACTTTAGCGGTTTCGCTGTTATAAATTGCGCCCCATTTTTGAGATATTTTTGTAGAGAAACTAATTGACACCGGCGCCTAAATTTTGAATTGAGGTACAGGCTAAGACCTCGTATACCTTCACATAATTTTTTTTTGGGTAATTTATGGAAAAAAAAAATAATTTTTGATTGATCTTCGCATGTTGTCATTTTTTTCGAAAATTTCAAATCGCATCTCCCTAAATAAATACGGCGTTGTACAGCCAAAACTCTAAATTTTTCATTGGTACAAAAAAAAATACACATTGCATAACAAAATTTCCGAGAAAAAAGGAATTTCATCGCAAATGTCTTGAAACGTTTTCCGTTCCCAAGTGAGCCATGAGAAAACAAAAGATTGGTAATTGTAAAAGTAAATTATTAGACGCCAGTAGCAGCCATAAGTCATTTTTGATAAATGTTCTAAAAATGTTCCGAACTCAAGAGGAAATGGTTGACATGATATTTATTCTTGGAGAATGTAACAAGAATTATTTCTTGGCGTCACGAGTGTACGCTGCGAGATATCCGCACAGGGCACATCCAAATGAACGTGGCTGTTTTGGCTGTACAACGCCGTATTTTTTTAGGGGGGTGCCATTTGAAATTTTCGAAAAAAATGACAACATGCGAAGATCAATCAAAAATTATTTTTTTTCCATAAATTACCCGAAAATAAATTATGTGAAGGTATACAAGGTACCTGTACCTCAATTCAAAATTTAGGCGCCGGTGTCAATTAATTTCTCTACAAAAAAATCTCAAAAATGGGGCGCAATTTTGAAAGAAGGGGTTATAACAGCGAAACCGCTAAAGTGAAGGGTATGACATGTTAGATAAAAAAATAAGTACTCTCCGAGCACTTTCCAAATCTGCAATAAAAAATAGGGCATTCCATTTAAAAAAAAAAACATAAGTTTGGTACGCCACTGGAGCACGACACACCACTGATGATTAGAAATATTTTTGAAACATAGCGACGGTAATTATGCACCACTTTGCTCTTAGATTTTTTTCGATAGCTTTTATCGTAAGGGAGCTATGGTCCGAGGCGTCTTAAGTGCCACACCCCGTATATGATGAATTTAATTCTCTGTTAACCTGTGGTGAAACATTTTTATGTTAATCTAATTAGTTATACGTAACTGATCATTATTAAACTTAAAGTAATTGAATTTTGATCGTAGTCCACTACAAAAGTCATTACTTGAAATTATTCCTAGTATACATTTTCCCAAACCATAACCTTTAAACCTACTCCGAAATTTCCATTTATATGTCAAATTTTGACTTTTGAATTTTTTTTGTCTGTTTAGCTATTGATAATTAGAGAGCGGATTTCTAGCATTATGCTTATCCATAATATTTATAGCATCGAAAAATTTCTAAATATCTATACAAATCTTGAAGAATGTGATTATTTAGCGCTAAGTTTTTTTTGCTTGTTTTGCTTATTTTGACTTTTTGTGCTTATTTTGACTTTTTATGCTTATTTTCATGCTTTTTTTAGATTCTGATGCTTATTTAGAGCATTTTTTTTAAATATTTAATAAAACTTTCACGCTGATATTAAATTAATGTGCTAATATAGAGAATTTTCGTAAAAATCTGTATACCATCATTTATAGATTATATTTGTATTACATATTTTCTTCGTGAGTTTTGACAACATTGTTTAAAATCTTCACAATATGATACAATAATTATAATGAATTTTATTATTAATAAATGTTAGTATAAATTACCAATTTACAATGGATTCGTTTATAAATAAGTAGATATAATAGACCGTCTCATTATTCAGATAATACAGACGAACGCTTCACAGGAATCACACCTATGATATTTCGGATGTAAGCGTCGTTAAACTAGGTCCAAACAGGGGCCCCAGTAAGTATTAAGTGTAAACAAATTTAAGTGATAGCTAATAATCAGGTGTTTTACAACCGTATCAATTTTCTACTCTCGGCAAAAATACGGATGGGACGACTGGCGCATATTTATCGTTTTCGTTAATTTTGATATTCAAACTCGCATTTATAAACCGTACTATTGAATTGAAAATTTTACTAATAATGCATTTTGTGCATTGTACAAGTTTAGCACATGGATAGAAACGAATTTCTGAAACTATAAGAATGAAATTTCCATTTGTAGATTTAATTAAATATGGAAAAATCATTCTTATATTCTTCTGTGAGTGCAATTATTCAAGGAGTCATTACCTGATATCTCACTGCCCCATAAGCCAGTGCTAACAAAATGGGGAACTTGGCTATATGCTACGATGTACTATGTGGACAATTTTGAAGAATTTAATAAGGTTATATACAACTTTCCCGAAACGACAAGCAAATCAATTAATGACTGTCAAACAGTTCTTAAGAAACAAGAGCTTCCTTCAAAACGATTTAGTTACATAAAATGGCGTTTAAATTTTGTGAGCAACGCAATCAAATCTTTATAAAAGCAGATTCAATTTATAAAATACCTGGACGCATTGACCAAGAAATCAAAATAATATGGAAAGAAGCATTCGGTGAAAACGAAGGATTTTTAATATTAAATAAATTAAACTTGATTTTGAATGGCAATTTTCAAATGGATCCAGCTATAATTTAAAATAAAGAGAAGCTTTTCCACTTTCAAAAATTTATTGAGCGTCAGAAGTAATAATTTTTACAATTAAACCCCTAGAACAACATTTAATGATCTACTGTTTTCATGAATAGATTTTAGTTATTTCTAAATGTATACAAAATTATAATTTAATTTTTAAATACTTACATAATATTATATATTGCGTAAAGAAAATATGCTTATTTTAGGTATAAGCAGAATTTCTATGTAAAATATGTTGATAAACGTGTAACATATTAACCCATTCGAGACGGCGCATTTTTTCGGAGACCATCCCCAGAATCCAAAATTTTTTTTTGCTTTATATTGGACATTATTGATAAAAAAACATGTTAGCAATAGAAATCCGTCGCTTTGTAACTCCCATTGTAAAAATAAGATGATTGCACACCGTATGTGCAGGTAGCTCTTGGCAGAATTTCAGGAAAATGATCCTCTGGTTCTGGTGTGGTTAATGGATGGTCTCGGGGATTTTCAATTAATTTACCTAAAATCTCCAGGCGATATTGATAAAAATTAAATTTTGCTGTTGATGGTGAATACATTTTGTACAAGTTGAATGAATTTATTGTTTTCCTTTTATTTTCATATTCAAATAAAGTTGCTTTATATTCACTTGAAATGAATAAAACGTCTCTTTTATCTTTAAATTTACCCATTATGATATTATTTTTGTAGCGAGAAATTACTTCATTTTTCAAAAGTTTCTTTTTTATTACTTCACAATTGTTTCCCTTTCTTCCTTTTCTCAGTTGAAACCAACATCAAATTTTATTTTTACAGACTTCTAGGATAATTTTTGTTATAAACCAGCCTTGTTCTAACGGCAGATTCTTCCATAATGGCTGATAATTGCAATTCAAGATCATTGCACACATGGTGTGCAGCCGGTCTTTTTGGCTCGGAAATGCATTGCACACACGGTGTGCAATTGGTCTCGAATGGGTTAAGAAAATATAGTTTTCTTTAGTGCTTTTTTTGTGTTTTTATGCTTTTTTTCTGTTTTTATGCTTATTTAATGCTTTTTTTCTCTAAATTTAGTGCCTTTTTATCCGCTCTCTATTAATAATAAACACTTTATGTTCGAAATGTATATATTTATAGATTATAAAATATATATAATAAAGAAAGGGATATTTAGCTTTTAATACTAAGTTTTCTCTTCACGTACTCAAACATTCTAACAGAAAAAAAAACTTAAAGTACGATAATGAAATTCAAGAATACCTTAATATTTAATACTTTTACCGTCATCAATATTCCAAATATCGTCCAGAATCATTTTAAACAAAAAATAGCGTCATATAACATTTTAATTAATAGAGCTTACAAGGTATCCTTAAATCTTAACAGAATTAAACACAGGCAATAAATAATGGATACTCAATCAAAAAAATATTTAATAATTTAGTTCAAAAACATAATCTGAATCAATTTCCAAAATATATTTTTCTCAAAATTAGTCCAGATCATATTTAAATACAGATAAGATATAAAATCAGTACTTTACAGGCTAAATTGCGAGTCCTGTAAATCAATTTACATACCTTGGAGAATATAATAGATTATTTAGATTCAAATATACAAATTTAAAATAAAAAAAGGGACGGTTTCACATTTATTGTTGAACAATAAAGAAAAAGAAATCTAGAAAATTATGAAATCGAAAAAACCAAACAAGACCAAAACATAATATGCCTCAATGATCATGTATATATAGAAACAGAACCGATTTTCAAAAAATTGGAACCGTTAACAGATATACAACCACACATACGCGATAATGAGAATTAATATAACGATGAGAAAACAACACATATACATCCAAACTTTATTTATTCTCAATACAGTTTTATCCCAAGATATCAATAGTTACACAACAAGACATAACCTAAGCACACGTTTATTTATATCGCTTATATGAAGCCTAAACGATCTTCGAGCTTTTGTGCCGTTTGACCTACATATTCTGGATCGCAGTTGTTACAGATGAGTAAATAAACAACTCCACTCGCACATTTAATAGGTGTTGGATATTTGAATTTAGTAAAATCAAGGTGGTTCATTTCACACTACTTTTGTATAGTTACCTAGTCAGTTTGAAGCGCAAGGCAGTCAGTTTCATACATAATATACCTAGGTTAGTGCCCCGTGATACACAACTAGTAGAGTAAAAACGCTTGGAATACAAGTTATTATATTTAAAGTACTGAGATCTATTACATAGATATGATGCCATGAGTTCAACCATTTTATCACTAAAACTCTAAGAAATTAATTTAGCAATCAAAGTGGCATAGTGTATTGAGTCGAAAGCCTTTCTAAAATCGTATTAAATAACATCGACTTGAGACCGCCGATCCAGATGACACGACACAAACTCAGGGAAATTTAATAAGTTAATGGTAGTAGATCTTCTTTTCATGATACGATGCGGTCTTATTTATATACTTCATTCAGCATATGAGTACATTTTACCCGATATAATGATTTCAAAATTTTTGAGAAGTTGTTGACTATGGAGATGGGTCTATAATTTTTTATATCTTGCTTGTTACCAGACTTCATTACTGAAGTAACACGAGCTAATTTCCAACAAGAAGGAAAATATGAAGTATTAATTATTAGATTGAATATATGATTCAATGTAACCAAACGTGAATGAATACAGTCACGTACAACAAATGAAGAAATTTGATCAGGACCAGATGTTTAGTTATTTTTAAGTTTTGAAGATGCAGCAAGTATGTCCTCATCAGATATATGTTTAACCTTAAACAAGGTATTTTGTTATTAAAGAACGCTCACCACTTTGAAAGTTTCCTTCCTCTCGGAGGAAAAGTAGTCAACGAACGAATTCACTATATTCAACGGAGAATCAAGTGTTTTATTCTCATAAATCATGACCCCAGCCAAACGGGTTCTAGATTTTTTATAATTCATATAGCTCCAAACATGCTTTGGGTTATAGCTAATAGCTTATTCTGCAATTCTTATAAACGTTTAAGGGGGTATTACTCTCCTGACGCGCGTTCTGAGAGTAATTTTTAGGAATTAATTCTGCGGAAACTATCAAACCTACAGTAACGGGATTTTTCTCTAATATTAAGACGTGTTTAAACTAACAATATAAATTGTTATGTATGTCGCGGCGTGAGACGCTCGTCCAATCGGGCGCACGGGTTGTGGCGATGCTAATCGTCTAAAATAAAAAAACAATTTTTTTCAATCTATATGAGTGTAGTTATAGTCCAAACTAGAATTAAACAAGTACACATTTTTTTATAGGAACGGCAGTTGTTTAAAAAACAAAGTTCAATTTTTCCGAAAAATTTTCAACTAAAACATCAGATTGAAAGTGAAATATACAAGCTATCAAAATAATCCTAGATCCAAACATAAGTGAAGGTTCCTTCAATATGTGTGCCAAACGGCAAGTCAATCGGTCCAATAGTTTTTGAGAAAAACGTGCGCCCGTCTTGCAAAATGTCGTTCTGAGAAAAGTTTGCGTTCAAAGTTTGCAATACATTTAGCACTGATACGGTTGAACTTACGGTGGATAACAACTGATTTGAGTAACTTACCCTTAATCAGCTGTACCGGGGCCATAGATACAAGGGGGGGACCATAGGGAGTTCTACGAATTTCAAATTCATATTTTCGAAACACACCCTCAGAACCCCAGACTATAATAAAATGCAAAAAAAGAAAAATTGAATTGTCGAATTTTCTAAAGAGTAATTCCCCCTTAATAATAACGTGTATAAACGTGTATAATAACTTACGTTCATTATACAACTTTCTAAAATGATTTTTCGTCCTACTAAGACGAATTACTTCATACGTAAACCAACATGGATAACGATGTAACCTAAATCTATATTTCTGTTTCTGGACACAACTATTAAAAATCGCCACTAAAATTTGATAAATTGCACTACAGAAACTTTCAATGTAAAAAAAATGATTTGCGAAAGTTTAGCTTAGGAGACATTCTATTATCTAACAAGATCAAGAAGTCGATTATTGGAATTCTTTGTCTTATTATGTTGAATAAGATCATTAAGTGCCATAAACTTATTTAATTCTAACGTTTTCATCCAACACATTAGTATTATCTCGGATATTGAAATCACCAAATTTGGCCATAGATTTAAACTGATATAAAATTGTATCAAGTGTGTTGTACACAATTGCATATGTTGAGATAGGTTCGGAATATATAAACATAGAAAACAGATCACCGTAGTTTTAATATTAACCTTAACAATAATAATTTCGCAACTCAAGTTTTGAGCCATATAAATAATATTATACGCATATTCATTATTAACAACCGCGACAATTGCGATCGCATCTAAAAACTTCATAAGTAGATGCCGTCATGCAACCATGTTTCACACAAATATCATGATCAGTTGCAACAACATTATTTATTTGTTTTAGTCCGTAAGCCAAGCACATTTTGATAATATTTTCGATTGAGAATATTGTCCGTTGTGATGGGCTTCAATTAGTTTCCCTAAACGATTTTGAAAATGCTACTAATGAATTTTAACGCAATATTTATTTCACCAGCATTTTTTCTTCCCTTAAACTCCTTCCTAATAAGATTTTCATTTTGCATCTGTAGCGGAGTACGGTCATTCTTAATAACAATTTTATTAAATATCTCCGAATCTTTTAGCCCTCTGGAAACATGCAGTAGCGTCTTAGATTGTTGATCAGTATTAACTATTAGTGTTATTGGTCTCATTTGTAATTCATTGGTGTTCTTCTTCCAAGTCTAATAATTTTATTCAGCTAATCGATTGTAAGATTCAAGATTATACAATTGTCTTGATGATTGTCGGTCTCGGGGAACTGTAACGTTATTAGTTCTACTAGTTAGTTGAGTGATTTCCTCAAATATTGATTTTTATCGAGTTGTGCTGGATGGACGTCACTTGAACTGTTGTGTTTTATGTAACATTCTCTTTTTAATGTCCACATTTTCCTTTTCAAGTGCAATAAGTTTGCTACTTAGAGAATTGACTTTGCTAATAAATGCTTAAATCTGTTATTGTACAATTATTTGACGTAATTTTATTTTGTACCTTCTCTCCATTGCGATTACACATAATGCTGAAGTACCATTTATTTGCTCACATTCCGATAGATTTATATACTTTCTATGAAACTAATTTAAACAGCTACCATTGCACTTTTTTGCACATATTATCATTCGCGGGTTCAAAAATTGATTACAAATCGCGTAGTCTGGCATTTTAACTTGTTTATTAACACTCGATTACCTGATAAAAGTATATGAATATTCACTTTTTGCAACTTATGAAGAAAGTCTTCAAGATGACACAGTCTAAATAGTAACTTTGTTCTACAATTAATGTAATTTAAGAAAAACTAACAACCTCCGATAAACACGTCCACCATGCTGCACGCCATAAATAATATATGACGTGCATTATCAAAACTAAATGAAATTTCAAGTACAAATTACAAGTGGAAAAATCTTAACAAACAGCGTTGACAATTGGAGTATACATTAGCTCAATCTGGTCGTTAATTAGGGAAATTCTCGGATTAGCGCAAGCTTTATGAATTTTCAATTATTTGAGGAGGTCTATTTTTTGCCTCTTTTCATGGTATTGCATTATGGAGAGTATATCCACGCCAAAAGAATAATTTTCGTCTATAAGATGTTTGGCAAAAGTTGTTTTTTCAATTTGTCAATATATCATTAAATTTATATATGTATATATACGAAGTAGAAACCGTAAGAATCAACAATAATAATTTTAAACTTTATAGTATTTAAAATACCTTATGTTAATAAACTAAATATAAATATAAATAGAAATAATATAACAAAACCTTTGACTAATTATAACTGGATGCAATCATACATTGACAAACCAATTTATATAGGAATTAATCAATTTCGAAAAAAAATTTACTTTTTTCATAGAACTGCAATAATATTAACGTTATTCTATATTGTGATGACAATAATTTTTCATGAGTTACGTTAAAGACTAATTCTAAATAGTATCTCAAGTGTCTATATTTAATGATTTGTAAAAACTTCATTTACGAAAGTAGATGCAGACATATTTCTAAAGTCGTGTGCAATATAATTTTGGGAAACACTTTCACCGTTTCGTATCATAAATTTGCTTATCATAATTTAAGCCTGTAAAAGGGAAGTATCCATTTCTTATAAAGCCCGAAGAGGAGTGGATGTAAACCGTTACATTTCGCCACTGAAATAAATTTCCTTATTTTTGTTTACCTCACAAGCATCGGTGGTCGTAAGGCATCCGCGAAACTGGGTTAACGTTTTAGCCCGTGGAATTATCTGAAATCGAATCGTATCTTTGCAAAGTTCGATCCTATAGGTAATAAATTTTGTCACGCTACACTTAATATCATACACGGAAATTGTAAATGAGAAGTTAATTAGAACTATCATTGCATATCGTTTATCTTCTCACTGCTATATATACAATCATAAATCATCTTCTCGTATTTCTGATAAATAACTGATGCATCCCCTGTCTTATATATCGATAGATGCGGAATCACTGTAGAAAATTGCTCCGTGATTTCTGTAGCGCCCCGGCTGTGCAAATTTAATAACTCCACAACGGATCCAATTCGAAGCTGCATCTCTGCGGGCTTGCAACGGGCGGGGGCCGTAAACATCGGTCGCAGCACATAATAAATTGGTCTGGAGATAATACCAGACGACACCCGCTCAGGGATATCGGGAGATTGTAAACCTGCGCCCCAGTTGGCATTTTTATTGCGAGCAACAGATATTTGCTGTGTTTAAGCTCTGCACAGTATATAACTTCTATAAGTGCGTCCGTATTTAAGGAAGGATAATCTTAAGTGAGGGAGGAATGAAATTTCTTGGTTGGAGAAATGGGCTTAAATCAACTTTACAAGGTCTGCGTACATAATGCAGGAGTTGGTGTGGTGAATTTTAAATTGAGAATTCAATTTGGCAGGCTTTGAATTATTCAGCAGGAGTTGAGATGTTTGAAGTAATTTAGTAATTATAAAGTAAATTCAATATTCTTTGAATGACTATAATTTGTCCTTTATTTAAAAATAAAAACATAAAAAATATTTAACTAAATTGGTTAATATAAAATAATATTGAATATTTAGGTAGTTTGCTATTAAATTCTTTGAAAAAATATAAAATTCCCATATTTTGTATTTTTTGTTTTAAAACAATCTTATTATGAAACAGTTACAAATTTTTGACATACCTACAGCAGCATCACAAGATCAGTGTCAATAATTTATATGCATGGTTTTGTAGTTTTTAGTAATTATCACGTATTTTATAGTATTAGTGCCTTTTGTCAAAAGTTAGTAAATAGAAATAATCTCAATCATAAGCTATAAATAAAAAATAAATTAAATTTGCCTAATATTGATTTTATCTATATCAATGAACTGCAGATTTCAAAGGTATTATAACTAGTAATGCGATCGTTGTATAATAATTTTAATGAATATTGAAAAAAAACTTACTATAAGATTTTACGAGACATTAAAAATTGTTGGAAAGTTTTATAATATTCTAGTTTCAAATATAAAAGTTTAAAGTTTTATCGATCGAATGAACCCCATTCCTGATTTCGTAAACCTCTGAAAAATGTTCTGAAATCACTTTGCTAATGCTAAGATTTCTTTCCGATCAATCTACATATGTATAATGCAATAAAATTACGAAGTTTCAATTTTCTAATAAAAATAAAATTAGTATTTGTAGAAAATAAACATGCTACTAAGAATACGATTATGACAAGTAATGGAAATGTTAATTATTATTCAAAGGGTTTTTTTTCATTATTTTATTAAAATAATTATACATAAAATATGATTGCATGTTGTATATAATTTATGATTTGGTAAACTAAAGTTAATTAAAAAATATTCTGTATAAATTGTTTAGTTATGCAAAAAAGTATTAGGCTAAAATTTAATTTGAAAATTTAATATGTGTGTTCGTAGAATCATAATGATCATATTAGTTATTTTATTTTACAGAAAATCTGCATTACAAAAATAGACATTTCCGTGTAATAATTCTATACTATATATTAATGATATATGGAATTTAATCTTGGCCGTAGTTTGCTTAGTGATGAATTTCGTAAAGGTCGTCTAAAATCGATTGTTATGCAAGATCGTCATGTGTGAATCAAATGATTTAAGTATCCGTGGGCATTTAATATTGCAGGAAAATTTGGCTCTCACATTTCTTTGCTTTGAATCCCACATAATTTATAACAATCATTCAAAAAAGCCTTGTGCCGATTGTATGAAACTCAAGAAAAACAGGTGACGAATCATGGATATATAGTCGGAAGGTAACCGGTAGTCGACTTTATGGTTTTTTCAAGATGATAAAAATTCAATTTTTCATATTTTGCATACGAAACGCATCGAAGCGAATGTAGCAACTGTACCATCCGTGTAGTGTCAGACGGTACACAATTATTTGTTTGACAAAAGTCTTTGGAAAAATAAGAGAAACTAACCAAGCAAGATGCATTCTCTGCCAGGACACTGAGCTCTCACAAATTTCAGACATTTAAAGAACTGAAAAGGCAATGGGTCATCGCTCGTATAGCCTTGATTTGCATTCAATTACTTCTTTTTATTCTTACGATTCAAAAAACTCAATCAAAGTGGAAAAAATGGTTCGAAAATTGGTTCAATCACAGGCAATTTTTTTTTTATTTTCATTGGCAATATTTTGAAAATTAACTCGTGTACGATGATAATTCTTTTTTTGTCCTCTATTTCTTAAATATACGAGTCAACCCCTAGAATAATAAAAACAACAAAGAGAAAATAAATTCAAAAACAAAAATACAATAAAATTACCCAACGACAAATTGTTATGACGTTAATGACTTTTAATGATAAAATATTTAGAAGTGGACATAAGACGGCTAATTGGATTATACAAGCCATATTTCGTTTGTATTTGTATTTATTACTTTGTTTATCTTACAATAAGTTGTAAATTAAATAGATACAAAATAATAATGTAGGGGAACATGAGGCAGAACCGATTGATTAAGCAATTTGGCTTCTAAAAACCACATTTGATGAGATAGCTCAAAGTGTATATTATCATTGGCTACATTCTCCCCATAGACCATTTTCCTGTAGCTCGTTTCTGTGCTGAGTTATAACATTTCTAGCAAACCCTTAAATCTTTCGACGTTAAAAAAATATGGAGCAGAACCGATTGCTTATTTTGAAAGGGAGTTTTAATAAATTAAGTCTGATAAATGGCATGTTTAATATTCGAATCGATTGAAATGTTTATTTTGAGTAGAAAAATGAAAAAAAAAATGAATTCGTGCTCAAAACTAATAAATGAATATGAAATTAAAGAAATTAATCACTATCCGACGACAAAGCACTTTTCCGTGACCACAACGTCCACGCCCACCACAAGTGGGTGGTAGGATACCCAAGGTAGTTTGTGTGTCATCCACAGCAAATTCGCGTCCGTCATGGACGCGACCACGTCCAATGCCATGTGTTTTGGCTGCGGCTGCCACTATCTGGTTTCATCAAGAGGGTAAATCAATAAGTATCAACTAGAAAAATTGAATTTGGCAACGTTCGTCATATCAATTTTACCTCTCACTACATTTTGCCGACAACAATTTTTTATTAAAGACTTTTGGAAATGCAAATAACACATAGTTGTTGTTGTGAACGAAATATACATCTAACACTTAAATAAACAAGTGAAGTAAGGAACAAACTGTGTGTTATTTTCATTTACAAAATCCGGGAGGAGTTCAGTCTGAAGAATGTCCTTGCACTCTAGCCCCATACTGCAAACTCAGGCGTTCTGTTAATCTCACTTGTAGACTACTGATGACCACCCTCTCTTCATTTTGCTTAATAGAAAGTACGATTTTGCGATTCAATAAAATACTAGTTTGTACTAATTAGTAACCAGTTACCGCTCTGATTAATTTAATTTGTACAAGAACACATCAAAAATTATTCTGTTTTTAACCAATGACTTTATATTCCGTATTGTTAAAATTCCATTATGACTAGAAACAGTGCTGCCACCACCAGTATAGTGCCCATATACAAAGGAGGAGAATCCAGCAAGCCAGATAGTTACAGGGGCATAACATGCATGGAATCACTGTACAAGGTAGTGATGTGCATGGTGAAGCAGAGATTGGAAGAGGAAACGGAGGAAAAGTCCTGGCTTCCTGAGGTTCAAGCTGGCTTTAGAAAAGGGAGGTCGACTACAGAGCAAATAGCTACACAACTGGGTGATTGAAAGAGCACTGAGTAAGAAAGAGAGAGTGTATGCTTTGTTTGTGGACCTTAAGGCGGCGTATGACTCAATAGACAGAAGAATGCTTGTAGAATGTTTGAGAAAAAAGGGTGTGTCGGAATGTCTGGTGAACTGGATAGAAGAGGTGTTTAGAGAAACTTGGTGTAAGGTAAAAGTGGGAGAGAATGTGTCTGAACGATTTAGAGTAAGGCAAGGACTAAGACAAGGCTGTCCCCTCAGTAATAGGGGACTGATTTATATGTGGCAGATATGGAGAGAGTTTTAGAACTGGGACAAGCAGGGGGAGTAGTAATAGGTACATCCAAAATTTGGAGTCTGGCCTACGCAGATGACGTGGTAGTGTTGGCTAAATCGTTCAGTGAACTGCAAGAGATGAGTAAAAGGCTTGAAAGGTATTTTGACAGAAAAAAATTAGTTATGAATGTGAAGAAAACAAAATGGATGATATATCGGAATGTGGGAAGAAAAGGGAAAGTAGAAGAATTGGTATAGAAGCGAGAGCGTGTGGAAAGAGTTCAAATACCTTGGCTTTATATTCTCGGAAACGGGTAGTAAGGCAGGCCATATTGAATATGTTTGTAAGAAAGCGAGAGTGGCGATGGAGCGGTTAAGGAGAACGTGGGAAGATGCGCTAGGAAATAATTTGAGAATGCAAATGATTTGGTGGGATGCATGCGTTAGGACAATATTATTGTATGGATCGGAAGTATGGGGTATAAGTGTGGAAGAAAAGGTGGAAAGGTTGCAACTGCGGTACCTCAAAAGGTGCATAGGATTGGAGAGGACCACACCCGGATACGTGGTGCTGCAGGAATGCAACAGAGTGTCTGTGGCGTGTATGGCAGCAAAGAGAGTAGTGAAGCTTGAAAGGAGACTGAGTGAAATGGAGAATGGAAGATTGGTGCAAGAAATTTGGAAAGTATGCTATAGGGAATGGGAACAAAAGCATGAGAGTATGAAATGGATGCAAAAGAGAGCAAAGCTGTATGAAAGAGCTGGAATGTCTGTGATGTATGTAGAGGAAAAGTTAGGGCGGGGTCAGAAGTTAGAAGAAGAAGTAGTAGAAAAACTGAGGGCAAAACAAAATAGCACAGAATCGGACCTGCCCAAAATTCAAAAACCTGCAAGTTTTCGGAACAACCCCGCGCTACTTTTGCCTACAGAATAGAGAGGATGTAAGAATGCTAGCTAGGCTAAGGTGTGGAAATGAAGAAAGAGGAAGAAACGTATGGATGGGAAAGGAGTATATGGTGTGTGGATTTTGTACTAGGGGAATAGACGTATGGGAGCATTGGTTGTATGAGTGTATTGAGGGACCTAATTTTAAGAGTAAGAGTTTGAATGAGGTGTTGTGTAAAAGTGGAAAAGGGATTGAAGAATGCAGAGAATTGATGAGAATGAAATCAGGGAGGTGTAGCTAGAAGCGATAGTAAAGGGTTACTTCAAGAATTGTAATAGTTTTATGTATTTTTGTATTTATGTTTAGTTTTACTATTATTTCATTGTTTATTGTACAAATGTATAAATTTATAGGCTGGAATGGTATGCCAAATAAAGGTTATATATACAGTGCTGCCACCAATTAAATTGAAAGTCACTAACATGTTAAATATACTTTGTACCATTTCAATTAATAAATTGCAGTGCATATTCCATGCGAGAGAACATGAGTGCTAGGTAGAAATTCGTTCTTGAGTTACGAGGTTTATTTTATACATTTAGAAAACAAAAACTAACCCTTTCTTTACAATTTAATTTTTATTTCGCAAGATGTACAAGTGTTCGTGTTTGTTTTCTAAGAGTACTAGCTACAGTGATTTTATTATGGTAACTTTAAAAGCATTTCAGAATCTATTAATAAAACCTAAAATAAAGAGAGATTTGTTACTTACATAAAAAATGCTTTTTAACACTAAAAGTACCGACCGGTCAAAATGACCGGTTGCATAAATTGTTCACGAGACTTTCTTTTTAAATGAATAGATGTACATATTATGTACTTGCAATATTAAATAAAATCTATTTTTTTTTAATTTTTATATGTTTCCAACTAAATATCACACCGGTAAAAATGATTTCACTATAATTTCTGAGAATAATATAATGCTCTAACTCTATTTTGAAGACATAATGCAAATATTTTTTGCACTTGATGTAGCGATAAAAGAAATCATCTTAGTCATAATATATTAGAAAGTTTAATCTCTTAGAATGATGAAATATATTGTAAAAGAAGTGGTAATAATTAAAAGTTATTTATTTCTTAATTACGAAAAATTAATGTTTTTAATACTGAATATTCTTAAAATCGTCTAAGAATTATAATATAGAATTTATTACTTCTTGTGTTTAATTGTCTTTAAAAATATTTGTCTATACTATATATTTACCAATTATGAATCGCAAGACGGTTTGTCAGAGGGAACATACCTGAAACAATGGAGAAAAAAAATATTATTTAACTGATTGACGACGCACAACGATGAAAATCCATATTATATCTAATTGGTAATTAGTGGTTTAAATATTTGTTTATGTTTATGTTTATTAGATCTATATAAATCTTCACCTGAAGAAGCCACTTATTATTGATTAAACATATTATTTATTATTATAATACGAAAATGAATGAATTAAATATATTTTTAACATAATTTAATATATTAAACCTCTACTTTAACATTTAATTTGTTATATATATTTTAATCATTGGTTTGATTGCTTGCTTTTGTAAGTTAAGTTAATAAAAAAAGCTGTAATGATTTGATCTAAAAAATTAAAAGCATGGGTCATTTTTATTTGAATACAATCAGGGGTAAATTTATTTCTCTTTATATTTTTTATATTATAATAACTCAAAACTTATAGAATTCTCAAGGTTTATTTAAATAATTCAAATAAAATTAATGACATTTTGGCAACCATGGTTATATTTATTTTCACAACTTTAGCATGGTATTATTAAAGTACTAATAAAAATTAAAAAACATCTTACAATTTCGATATATGATTATGAAACCTGTTAAAATTGTTAGACTCTATGTTATTATTTTCCGTACAAAAGGGCAAAAAAAACTATCTTTTTAATAACAATTAAATATTAGATGATTATGGGACACCGTATTTAGTTAATGTCAATAATAAACAAACAAAAAATAATTTAAATAAAATAAATAAAATGTTTCTTGTTAAAAAACGATCATATAAGCACAGAAAGTTAGTTATATGAAAATATATCTAATTTTAAATTTAAAATTAAAATGTTATAACAGATCTAATAGAATTATCGTGGAAGAATTGTGGTAGTGGTGTTCTAATTGGCGTTAAAATAATTTAAAATCCTCGTTTATTTCTTATTAAACACTGTTTAGCATTTGTTTGTTTTATTGAAGATTAATAAATTGTCAATTATCCTAGATCTTCTGTTAATCACCATACGATAGATTATTGTAAAGCGGTACAATTGTTGCAAATTCTACTTCGACCTATGTTTTAGTATGGTTTTACAGTATCTATGCTAATATTGCAGATAATATTTTAAAGCCAATCAATATCTACCACTTTATCTTTTGTGCATCGGTTTTACTTCGTTGAGAGAGAGAGAAAACATCTGTATTGAAGCTAGTATACACAATATGTAGTTATAACAATAATTATTGTGCTCCTTTGTCCTCTTCGCTGCTTTTAATCTTGAGTAGAATGATATTTGGATTTAGGGGTTATGTTATGATTGCGTTGAATACAAAGGATGTTGAATATGTGGGCATTAGTGGCAAATTTTGTGGATAAGTATGTAAGGCGTAGATTAATAGAGGTAATTTGGGATTTTAGTATAATAAAGTGTTATATGGATTGTTGGGATCCCTGATCTTTGTCAATACTCTAAGTCTTTCACAGACTTGCAGATTTCTTACGGGCGAACCGGGATTATGAAACAGGATCGCAGCGTAATCGAGCAAGGGACGGTATATCATTTTATTTTTATGAACAGCAGTCTTCGTATATATTCCTTCACCTTTAAATGCAAGAGCTCTTAAATGCCGTGCTCTATTTATGATTTTTAATTTAATGTTTTGGGTATAGGTTTTGAAGGAGAGTTTAGTATCAAAGGTTAATCCCAAATATTTACAGGTCTGTTTTGTATATTTTGATAAATAAAATCAACCATTTCTCGTGTTTTCTCAGGCTTACTATGATCCATGTACTTTAATAGAAGTAGTAGAAGTATTTAACCTTCAATCACGTGACTTCTGTGTATTGTTGTGTATGTAAATAAGCTTGTTACTTGTATACCAATAATAAAGAGTTCGGGTTTATCTATATCTGATTTCTCCCCTGAATTAAACCTATTTCAGTTTTTAAATTGAAGTGCTTACACACTTGTGTGATAATGTAATGTACACATTTTTTTGCATAAAGTTTAAATCTAGGGTGGGGGGAGCCCTGTTGGTTACCTTGCTTGAACGTCTATAAAGTTAACCTAAACTGTAATTGAATCATATTGTAGACAATATTATAATAGAGAGGACATTAATCATCAGCCCTTTGACTTGGTTTAAAAATTAACAGTTGACGGCACGTCACTTGGAAAAAGGTTTATTTAGAATTTTTGTGGACGTCAAACTATTCTTTTATCTTGAAAATCACGGATCTTACGTAAAATATCATGTTTTTGTAGATTATTCAATTTACTATGCAGGGTGAGTTTTTTTAGATGTCCGCTATGGGGATCTCGGAAACTATAAGATATAGAAAAACGGTTAAATGGGAAAATAAGTGTAGATTTTGGTATTATATGGAAGGGGAAAGTGCTAGCTCGGTGAAACGAGTTAAATAGGTGAGATTTGTTAGGGTTGATGCAAATTTTTCATTTAGTACTTCTTTTATTTTATAAAAATATAGATACACTAGTAGATAATTTCTATTTTATTTTATATTTTGCAATTCAAAATGTTCGTTGTAATTCCAGTAATTATCGAAAATGGATTTTCAAAGAATTAATATCGTTTAAAAGAAAAAAGTTAATTGAATTTATAAACAACACCACCAGTGTACATTTCTTATTGAAGGTTTAAACATTTTTCTCCTATCTAAAATTCGTTTAGAAGTATGCCAATATCACGCAAATGAGAAATAATTGTGTTAGTGTAGTCCTTATGAACTTATATATTATTAATTGATCTTCTGATTATTTGTTATCAGATTAATATCGTATAATTCTTCTAATCAATTACAATATTTGCTAAACAAGATTCAATATATGATAGCAAAGTTATTCTGAATGTGTTAGATGAATGTATTATGGAGTTTCATCATTTATTCACCTCATCAATTTAATATTTATCTATTAGTCAATTTACTACATCAAATTTGCTATAAAGAAGTATTGTCGAAACGTTGTCATGTACATACCATATAATATATGGTATAATATGTATATTACACAGAATTCATGATAACCTTCAATAAAATTGATATTGATCTGTTATTACATAACTTGTGATCAAAGGGTGGTATTGTGAGCCTATTTCGTTTATATTATTCAATAACGACATATATAATGTTATTAATATTTCAAATAAAGATAAAGGACTCTTCAATAAATAGAATAACTTTTTATTTCACTATTTATTTTATTTTACTGTGACAAATTTCAGTTATGAATAAACTAAACATTTGAAGCATAACTAACAATGTATTGAAAATGTTACGATAAAACTATTTTTGATGATTTGTAAAATTTGAAATAAAATAATGTAAAGATCATATAATAAAGTTAATTGTTCTCTTTATTTTATGGATTAAAAAAATACCATGAAGTTGATGTCTCCAAGATTATATAATTATTAATTATTGTCACTTTTAATGTTAATGGATGATTTTAACTACATATTTTAAATAATACGCAATAGAAATGATAGTCTTGATCTTCAGTCTGATCTAAACAAAAAAAAACTCTAAAATAATCATTTATTATAAAGTGCTTCAAAATGTTATTAGATATCATTATAAAAATATTATTTATTCTCTATATTAACAGCTTTTAAATTAATCAATTATTCTTTCTTTGACTGACAGAAATATCATGGCTCGATAGCCGTAAAAAATAAGATTGTTGTTGTAAATACCTATTTACTTTACTGGATAAATTAAAATTAACAAATCGTTTTATTCTCTTGGGTGGCGATTTTAATATTAATTTTAACACTAATACCCACAAAGTGCAGTTTGTTTGTGTAAATAACACACTAGCATTCCCTAAAAAGGAAAATCCTTCTCAGAAACGACTGGAAGATCAAATGGTTTAATAATAAATTACTTAAAATGCGAAACAAGTTTGAGTTACTTTCAGAAAACTGCAAAAGAACTCCAATCCTTGAAAATAAGCACATTCGAGACCAATTCCACTATATTTAAAATCGCTCAAGTAATAAACAAAAAGCAATTTGCGGAGTTAATGGAATAAGAACGTAAAATATGGCACAGAAAGGTTAATGAAATATAACGTGCGAGGACTTTAATTATCATTTTTCCACCATCCCGGATAATATATTAAACAGTATCCCGCATTCGAATTTGAAACCTCATGATATCGATGTCAGTCCTATGCGGACATTTAGTTTTCAAGAGGTATCGAAGGTACGGGATGCTTTCAATAGTTTAAAAAATAGCAAGGCCTTTGATGTGTATAGAGTTTCATCTAATATACTAAAACCAGTAATATATCTCCTTACCATTCATATAACGGCACTAATTAATGACATCATCACTAGTAATAACTTCCCGGTCAATATGAAATGTGCAAAATTAATTCCGATTTACAAAAAATGCGATAAATCTTAGTTGAATAACTATAGGCCTATCAGTATATTACCTAACATATCAAAGGTACTTGAAAAAATCTTGTAGGAACAAATACTAACATTTCTTAATGAAATTAGGCTAATTTCAGAATCACAGTTTGGTTTCTGGACATGATTGTCAACTATATCTAACATCCATTCCTTCGTAGAACGCACAATCGAATTATTTGAGAATGGTTCTTTGTCTATGGCAACATTTCTTTACAAGGCATTCGATTATGTAAATCATAAATTATTACTTCGTAAACTTGCTAAGTATAGGTTTTGTGAACTTAGAATTAGGCTTGTCAGGTCATATTTGGTTAGAAAAACGCAGAGAGTCTGTTTAAATAATCTAGAATCTGACTATTCCATAATCAAGCACGGTGTGCCGCAAGGATCAATTTTGGAACCTGTCTTATTCCTGATGTTCATCAATGACTTTCCGCACCTGATAAAAGAATCTTATTTGCTGATCGCTCCACTCTTTTAAGCACATGATATAGTATTAATGAGGCTAAGTCACAAAATTTGTCAAATAAAACTAAGGCATCATAATGGTTTAAAGCCAATCTAGTTCTGAATGAAACGAAAACTTTTGAAATTTTATTTACTCTTAAAAAACGTTGACTTTGAACACAGGGAATCTGCTTGTTTCTTAGGTATTCAACTTAACTCAAAATTAAGTTGGAATAGTCATGGTAAGTAGTAGTCATTTTGCTACATTTCATTACCACATACACTACTGATAAGTTATTTAGGGCTATGCAACTTGTAGGCATCGACGTTTTAGATTGCAAAGAAGAGTAATTAGGATAATAACCTCACCAAGACGTCTGTAAAAATACCTTTAAACATATTGGCATACTAACCTAGCCTTATTTGTATATCTACATATGTCTTGTGTATGTTAAACAAAATTTAGAAGCTTTTCCAACTCGTAGTCACCAATATAAGATCAGGTAGAAAGATAGCTTAAACCTAACGCAACTACGACTAGAGAAAGCACAAACAGGTTCAAGTTACTATCGTTTAAAATATTTTAATGCCTTGAGTTTTATAACCAAAATTCTGGCATTTACTAATTTCAAAAGAGTAGTTAAAACTTTCCGATAAAAGGTGCATTTTATAGTGACGACGAATTTTTTCGAAAGGTATGTATTTAGTTTATTTAGATCAACCAGGAATAATTAGTTATAATTTTATATATTTTAATTTTATATGTTGCTTATTTATGTTTAAAATCATAACTTTATTTTTATTTTTTAATCTGTAAATTTTAATTACTTTTTGTAATCTAGTAAGTTTTTATTATTTTACATTTTATGTTTTAGATTCCAATTTTAGTTTAGATTTTAATTGCGTGACCTCTATTTTTAAATCTTAATTTTATGTTTTAAGTATTAATTTTGAAATTCTAACTGTAGATTATTAAATTTTGCCCTCAAGTTTTGAATTTTTCGATAAGGATTTTAAATTTTGAGTTTTATAACGTTTTTTGTACAATTAATATTGCTGTACCTCTCATTTGAATAGAACGATTTCGATATTCTTTAAATATATTTTTTATTTTTCTTTAACTTTGTATCATATATTTTACTGAATACGCTGTTTATAATTGGGTAATTTAGTCTATTATGCGCATACTCAATTTTATACTTTTCTCTATACTTGTGTACAGTTGTAAAATCACAATTATAGGTACAGCGCTAAATCTAAAAAACTTGCAAAAGCTAATAGCAGACAAAATTAGACTATATATTTGATTCAAAACTTTAATTCAATCAATATTATTAATAAATTTTGAGTATTGTTAACAAATTTATTTGTCTCTCATTTGTAAACGTCAATTTGCCAAAACACTGTATTAATCAAGAAAGTTTCGATTTTCACGTTACTATGGAGTTACTAACTTGTAAACATTTTTCAAGTTAATAAACAAACTTATTTTTGCAAAATTGTTGATATAGTAAAATAAATAACACGCGTAGTTACGGTAATGCTTTCATAACTTAATACAAATTGAAATGTATGTACCTAGTATATATATATATATTATAAATGATTAATAAATAAAATATATAACAATACACGCAGGTTATCGGGTTTCACTCGCTCCAGAAGATGACTGGCTCGTCTGGCGATTCGTCAGTCATATCCTTCTGTCGACCAGTAAAAACCCTTTTAACCTTATTAGTATTTTTAAATACTATATCAAGGCTATGAGGATTCATGTAGAGATTTGAATATAAATTGCTTTAAAACACTATATGTGTATTACTTTGATCACGTTTGGAGTATGCGTCACCAGTTATTCTAATTTGACTATCATACACTTTCTAGCAATATGAATTCAATGATACGTGTGCTGAAGATCTGGGAACGAATTTAAGTAATTTGATCTATTCATTAATTCGTATAAGGTTGAATTAAGAAAGGTTTAGTTTATAAGTTTATATTCTTTTAAAGTATTGTTAATTTAATATTTATTTGTTTTTAGATCATATATGTTGTCTACTCACTAATTTATTTCTATTTAATTTATTATATTATTTTATTTTCGCATGTATTTATTTTCTTCAACAGAATACATTTTCAAGTATATATACAGTATGTAAAATATTAATCATATTGGTATTTTAAAATTGTTACGTACATTTTAACACATAGGCAATTAAATTTTAATTACCCTTTTAAAAATAAATTCAAATACCCAAATATCGAATGAATCAGCTGGGAATTTTATTAAATATGATTTATGAAGCGCAACTAAAATTTACATGATCACGCAGGCCTATTAACTAAGTGCGGCCTGATTTACGCCCGCTGATAATTGCAATAACACGACCATCAATAAATTCGATAAACAAATACAAGCGACGTTATTATATTTTACAGGGGGTCATTTATATTTATTTGCGGCCGACGATTTCGCGATAATACGATGCACCAACGAAAATTAATCGCACGCCTAGATAATTCCACCCGGCGGTAACATAATAACACTAGGAATTAAAATAAAAATAATTTTTGTCACGGTTTTAATTATTTTTATTATATCAATGTACATTATAATATTTTATGGCTACTTAAATAAATAAATTTAATAAATATTTTTTAATATTCTCTCTTGATGCGCAAACTATTTTATTCACAATAATTTGCATTGCTCTATGTTAACAGATTCTTGGGTATGGCATTTTATATTTTAAATCTAATACCAACAAATATTTTAAGAAAATTATTTATGCAATATAAATATTATACTAAATTAATTCTTTAGAGAGAGACAATCATATTTATTTATTATTAGTTACATTGTATTATAACAACAATTGTATTTGAATTTCTTAACGGCTATCGACCCGTGGTTTTTCTGCCAGTCTTTGTTAGATATTATTGATAGTTGTCCGTTGATGATTATGTTAATGAAGGTGTAGATGAATCATGAAAAGATGTTATGAATTCGAAAATGGATGTGGAAGGATATTTGGTTTTAGAGGGGGGGGGGGGGGTGGGTTGTAAAGGGTTGACATAGGTGCTTGAGGATGTCTTGGATATGGATATTAGGGTTAGTGGCAAATTTTGTAGCAAGGTGTTCAAGGGGGTTTTCAATGGAAATTACTTTGGTTTTTTGATACAGTAGTGTGTTGGAAGGATTGTGTAGAGGAAGGATGCCTTGGTTTAGTTAAGGTTCGCAGGGTTGATCGTTCAATCACCTGAATGTTTCTCATAACAGGAGAGCATTTAGGAAAGGGAACTTTTTATGTTATATTCACATTCAAACAGTCTAAAGTTCATGCTATCATGTATTTATTTATTCAATATCTGTTGTGGTATTAGCCAGAAAAGTAGTTGTTTCAACAAGAAATTTGGTTTGTAGTCTTAGTAAGACTCATTATTGTAGATTCGCCAAATGTATGCGTATTTTTTATAATTTTTATTTTTTTATATATTTATTTGAATAAATTTTATTAATTTTGGAAGTTTTCTATGAAACTGGTAGAGGTGCCGGGATACAATGCCATATAGATAAATATAGAGCTATTCAGGAGAGATGGCGGTCGGGGTGACATGTCCGTCCGAATCAAGTAGTGTCCGTTGCAATTTTCCACCATAGGCGTGCGCGGCTAAATAAAATGAATGTCACAAATTTGTTATGTTTTCATATTAGTTATTTCATATTTCATTTATATTATTGTATTAGAATAAGTATTTTTGTATTAATATCCATTTCCACATTTGCTAAAACGTATGAAATAAATTAATTAAAAATATATTTTCTTTCAATTACCCTGCGTAATTGCAATGCTTGACTCAATCGCGCGCGCCTATGATATAACCGGTAAGTAAGAGACGCCGTAAACTATTTCTTTCTCCTTCTACCGCTCGGTCTAAGACCGAGCTACGCAGGCCGCGTGTGTCTTTTCTAGATATGGCCGACGAAATCGTACGTCTTGGGAATATCCGCTCGGTTATCAGGTAGTAGAAAAGGATACCAATATTATTTGAATGTTCCAAACTTATTATTACACAGATTATGGACAATATATAAAAAACGTTGCTACTGTCATTATTATTATATAATAATATTATATAAAAAAGATTTAAGTAACAATATTATTAAAAGGGACAATGAGTTTTTTGCGTATGCAATTTTCGAAGAGCATAATTGTTGCACAATCGGTTAAAAATAGTTATTTGTACAACAAGTGTGGAAATGTTACGCTTTTCCTCACGAGAGTGGGATGTTGGTGTACGGGCGAGCGAAGCGAGCGAGTGCATCAAGTTCCTACTCGAGTGCGGAAAAGTGCATTTCCCACGAGTTGTACACACTATTTTTTCACATACATCAATTATAAAGGTGTTTTTGACACTGACATTGATTAATAGTAAATAAAAGTAGTACGAAAAAGTGTATCCATGTGAAAAAGTGTTGCTATGCAGAAAAGTGTTGCTATGCGGAAAAGTGTTACTATTTAGTATGTGAAAAAAGTTATTAAGGTTCTTAGCAATGGGAGAATAATAATGAAATAATTTGTGATTGGTCTGATTTTATGACAGATAATTTAATAATTTTAATTTAGTTGAATAGAGAGAAGTTTTGACCGTATGTAAAAATTATTAAATGAATTAAAGCGTATGATTAATTCTACATCATAAAGTCAAGAAATGAAAGATTACCTTAAAATGTAATGCATATATGAATATTAATAAAATATAGATTAATGAAATGCTACGTCGTGAAAAATAAGCTAGTAAATCAAAATATTGCCGGTGGAATTAGAATTCTCGTTAGATTTTATTAAAATCGATTAATTCTCGTGCGGACCTTTCACTTGAAAGGGCGGATGTAATAAGGGTATAGCTGCACTGATAAACGAAATACGTGTCTGAAGATTGCCTTACCTAATAAATAACGTGACTATAGAAAAACGATAAAAGCACAAATTGCATTATTTTGCACTTAATGTGTCTTAAGTTATATGACGGCAGCTAATAGTTATGTAATCCAATGCCTAGCGGTGCTAAAGTACGAGGAGTATTTGTTATATAAGCTGTCAATTCTTATATAATTATTGTAAGATAACGGTGCAGTATTGTGGTGGATGAAAACCTTGATGCCTTCTACACAATGATAGAGCGCTAGACCTATAATCTATAGATTCTACTTCAGGTACATTTTTAAATTTAATTTAAATATAATTTGCAAAAATATAAAAAAATAATCAGTATTGTATAAATAGTAATATAAATTAAAATTTCGTATACATAACCACATTCTTCAAAAGATAAATAAAACAAGGAGACTTCTAAATTGAAGTATTATGAGATTATTGTCAGAAGCTTTATATGGGTATAACATATTAACAAATGAAACATATTCCCATTTCCCATATGACTATTCATAAAATTAACAACAAAAAAGTTTCACTTACTAAATAATCAATTAGAACGTCATATCATTCATAATTGTAAAAATAACCATCGTTCGAATTTGTACCTGTTATTTTCTGTGTGGTTTGGCAATGCATATGAATTTTAATAGGTATCGGAAATTCGATCTCAATTGCGGATAGAGTGCAATTCGGGGAGGTAATGGTCATTGCAAAAATGCAATAATTGGAGTGCGGATTTAATGAATGTTGGCGCGCCGCCCGCAGTATTTGCTCAGAACTTGAACAGTTATATTTATGATTTCATTTTACTGTTTGCTGTTCTACTTCACCGGGCGGATCGAACTAGAAAGTGTTTACGATTAGAAAAACGGTTAAAATTGGAATAGAGAATATTTATAAATTATTATTTATTTGAGTTATTTTTAAATTAACTCAAGCAATTAATCTCATTTCATGAAAGAATAATTTCAATGCAAATATAATTTAAAAATATGAAAAAGTGATATATATGCTAATCCAGGGAGACCATTGCCTGAGATATAAAAATGCAACGTTATAAAACAAAAATAATAATAATGTAGGAGCTTCATTGAAAAATATTAATTATATTTCTTTTACATAATATAATATCCAAATCAAAAACGTTTTTATTTTCAAAAAATATGTACACGGAATATAACATGTTGATTTATTTAACAAAAATTCAAATTAATATTAATTGTACATAACGAAATACTATAAGTAGTACAAATTACATAAATATAATTGGATAATATAATACATTCACAAAAATTTACATAAAGTTATAATTCTGTAAGTGCACATAATTGCTTTTCACATAGATATTCAAAAGGTATTTTTTAATAGTTTGCTGTCATTCTTTAATCATTTAATTTGAGTAGGTAACAAGTTATAATATTTCATAGCAGCACTTTATGGTATCTTTCCATACATCGATAATCGGTGGATCGGTAGTACGTATATAAAAATTCTAGTGTTACGATAAATATCATTATTTTCTAGCAATATTTCATAAATATAGAAGATGTGGAAGGTTAACAATTTGTTTGCTTTAAAACATAGTTCTGATTGCTTGTTTTACTTTCTTTATATAGAATATATAAGGAAAGGATTGTTTTTGCGAATGATAATGTCTGTGGGCGCTGTATCTCAATAAATGACCTAATTGAGATGAAACTTCAAACTTAAGGTTTTATCGTTAAAAACTGGAACTGAAAAGCTTTCGGTGAACAGTTAACTGTCGTGTGATTTTGGTATTATAAAAGATAATAATTAATTATATTATCTGTTTGGTAAGGATTCTTGCGTCGATACAATCATGATACCGTTCTATATTTTCAAGGACAAAATTAAGGGATTTATACCAATCTTTACTCAAGGTTATGTTACAAATCGGTATTTATAATAGTAGAAAATAGTATTAATTATAGTTGATGAAGAAGTATATATAAATTTAATTTAAAAAAAAATGAGAGCAATAAATAATATAAAAGATATTATGAAATGATTTCAGGCAAGGTTTCTATGTCATTTTAAGCAATAAATAGCTGAAAATAAGAGTTTTAAATAAATACATAACATTAATAACATTTTGACATAAGCTACTCATTCGATAACATGTTATAAGTGATCACAAAAAAATAAAATGAATTGGTTTCAATCATGTATTTGCATGGGTGTATGACAAATCACAAAAAAAGAAATGGCACCGACAGTAAAGGTGTGCGATAAAATATAGTATAAAGTCTGTTCTGTAGTAGTGAAAAATTTCATAAATTGTGTTGACTGTGAAAACTCATCTCATACCATCGATATTGTTTAATGAAGATTAGTGGAATTTTTCGATGATTAACAATAACCTAAATCAAACTCAACAAACCAAACGGATGACCATTTAGGACTCAAAAATAATTCTGCGCATTATGAGGTAACATGCTTAAGAAACGTGGTAACTCTAAAAAATTATATAATTACTGAATTAAGAGATAAAATTATGATTCTAAAAAATATATTAAATTATTAGCCTAATACCAAAATCGGACATTCATACGCCACCTTTCAAATTATTAAATGATCGTGTCCAGAATAATTCATTCAATGAGGATTCTACTGATATCGGAGTTGACGATAAGCCGTCATCTCAAGGTAGTCAGAGTGGCACAGAGAAAAAAAGCGGGTTTGAAATCTAATAATAAACCATACGTTTATTTGACGAGACAGCTATTTAAAGGTGCTTTAACTCTCTAGCTAAAAAGTGCATGAACTAAATGGACACTATGAAACTTAAATAAATGATGACGCTCCCACGCAATGGAAGAATCCACGCAAAAAGGAATATAATCAGAAGCAATGCGGAATTATCGGGAAAAATACAGACGCAAATATTAACAACATTAAACTGAAAGCATTCGTTTCCGTATTCAAGATGGACCCATAAACGAAAAAAGATGTGGCAAATTTTCTTAAGAATAAGTTCTCCGAAATACGCGGTGGCTTAATTAAATCAAAACACCTTTAATATTTTACATTCTTTAAAGTCACCGAAGACTTGGAAAATTTCGACAAGGAGTGTGAAATAACCCATTCATATGACTTGCTACTGCTTAATTAAGCAATTACAGATCATTAACCCAAAATAAAGCAAATAATATTAATTGGGAATAATCTAAAAACATTAATAATTAATAAAATTAATAAAAATAAATTAATTAAATAGAAAAATTGTAGTATGTGGCGATTTTAATATTGGTCCAGTTAGAGATTCTTACAATTACAAACAACTAACCGATATATTTGATGGTTATTATTATTGTTCATGTACACGAGCCGATACGCGAAACCAAATTATTTGACCAAATTCCCTTTAATGCTCGTGCAGAAATCCTAACCAAATCCCAAAATAAAAAAACCCTCCCTTTACTACATTTGAATTAATTACATCATCCATCATCAGAGACAGACTGACGAAACACATTGACAATGACAAATCCAGACTCAAAGAATGGTAGGATAGCCATTTCGCAAATTTAAATTCATTACTAAATGAACCCTGGAATGACGTTTACTCAAAAATTAATATTAACGAATCCTATGGTGTTTTCTCCAAAATATTTTTATTCAATTAATAAACATATTCCAGAGAAAAGAGCATCTAAGCAAAACTCTTGAAACGTGGATACATGAGGACATACAAAATTTATAACTAGATTAAAAGAATTATTGGATCAGAAAATTATTTTTCCAGAAATTTTAGGTAAATGTAAATCATGGGAAACAAAATAATTTTGCTGTTGTAAAAAATTAGATATGGATATTATTAAAATAAAATATCCAACTCAAATAATAATGTAAAAACTTTATGAGAAATAAATATACCATATGTAGTAAACACAAAACCTACAAAAATAATAAAATACATAACACCATCACACGAATCATTTACCAGAATACTGCACGAACAATTTAAATACATGTGCAAACTATACCCTGTGATTGAAAGCAGACCACCGACACCGACCCCCGTCCCTTGCAGTAGATGCAATAAGTTCACACATGTAACGGCTGATTGCAAAGAAGCATTATCCTGCTCAAAGTGTTCAGGCGCCCACCCGACTACAACTTGCGACACCACCTTGCCAATCAAGTGCAAGTCATGCGGGGAAACAACACACGGAACTTGGTCCACCCGTTGTCCAAATAGGCCCCTTCAGCCCATCGAGGGATGAAGGGGCCTAAAATCCAAAACTTTAATAAAAAGTCTGCGGCTATCGACCAAAACCTTAGAAAAAACTCACGATTTCATACTCCTATTACCATTCACAACTTTATTATAGACATATACACAAGTAAGATTAATTCACCCTCTAACATAGACACCCAAGCGCTACTCAAAAAATTGAAAACACGTTTCATCGATTCATTTCGCATCGACACTCACATTAACTTTTCAGGCAATAAAATGTACATTGTCATGTTCGATATGGACCAACCGGTGGAACCATTTTTAGGTATCCATGTAGGACACTTCAAGGTAATAAAAAATGGCTAGCCTAAATTTCATATATACAAACATCAACTCATTATCAAAAAAATCCCATCTCCTTTCCCATTCCCTCTGTAATAATCCAATAGATGTTATCCTAATGGTAGAAACTTAAACCACCGAAACCCTTTTCCTTCAAAAACTGGTCCTCTATCCAAATCCCGTCTTCCATCCTTAACCAAAATATCCGTGGCGGTTCAATAGTAACAGAAAGGTCAGAAATTAAACTCGGGAAGGCTAACCCCCTGAAAATTAATAATATAATGAACGAATGCCTGCACTGCACTATTGAACTCCGATCCTTTACCCTCCATATTTTCCTTGTCTATATCCATAATTCCTCCTCTATTGAAGACACAATCCTCACAAAAGCCTCCTTATACGACCGCGTTGTCATAATTCGTTGATTTTAATATTAATAAAACGAAAGCGAGGCAGCTTTCCTCTTTTATATCAAACTCAAATTTTGTACGTATAAATACTCCCTCTATATTTATTATGTCCCAAAATCAGTCCACCATCCCCGACGTCCCATTATGTATAAGCAACATACAACATCTACTCCAAAAAGTTGAACTAACCCCCGACCTTTGTTCAGACACCTATCCATCCAGTTTTCAATTTTACAAAAACCTCCTATTTCTGAACCCTCAAAAATTAAAAATAAACATAAAGACTGTCACATTGAAAAGGTGACTAAAGACTTAAACGACGCTATTACAGCCCACCCACAAATTAACTCATCCTCTATATCCTTATTCCTCAATAAATTATCGGACTCGGTCAAAAGACATATACCAACATATACAAGGAAAGAATATAAATATCCCCTCCCAAACTTCATCCTAAGACTGATTAAATTCAAGAGACAACTATACCGGGACTTACGTTTGACGACACGAAAACGAAAATTTATTAGTTTAAATAAAACCATACAAAGACTGATAAAAGAATATAAGACAGGCATATGGATTACGACATGCAAGGACATTAATTATATGCAAGGTAAACAGTATTGGGACGAAATTAAAAAACTGACAAAATATAGAAAAACGGATTTTGTACAGAAAATATAGGACCCCATTTCAAAAACTTTTTTAACGGACGAACAATCAATAGCAGATCATTTTGACAATAGTTACACTATGACAGTTAATAATGCATTTGACAACGACTTTTTCAACTCAGTAAACACTTGGTACGATTTAAAACTTCCCCTATTCCCTATATCCCCGAAGACGATATAAAGGAGAAGGAATATTTTACTTGCCTATACAAAGGTAAAAACACTGCCCCCGGTTATGACAATATTCCTAGAACTATCCTTAAATCCATTCCAGATAACATCCACAAATACATCCTAATAATATTTACCCATATATATTATTCCCGATCCATACAGAACGAGTGGAAGCAGGGTATTATAACATTTATCCCTAAATCTGGCCATAACGTATTAAAAGTATCAAGCTATCGTTCAATTACTCTGCTTCCAGTCTTGGGTAAAACCTTTGAAACCATATTAAAAATCAAATTAATGCCCCATATATCCCACCATATCCCTCCATACCAATTTGGCTTCCTAGAACATCGTTCCACTTCTTTACCACTTTCAATCTTTACCTCAAATTGCCAAACGGCACACTTCGAACACCAGAAATCAGCAGTAGTCTTATTAGACATAGAAAAAGCTTTTGACTCAGTCTGGCATCGGGGTCTGCTTTTTAAATGCAACTACTTAAAGATTCCACCCCACCTTCTTAACCTAATTGACAACTACCTATCCAACAGACTCCTACAAGTTAGAATCCGCAACACCCTATCACGTGCATTTATTCTCCAATAAGGTGTCCCTCAAGGCTCTTCCCTATCACCAATCCTTTACAATATCTTTGTTCATGATATTTATAGTATATGCCCCCACCCTGCACAAGGTACTCACCACCCTACAAGGGCTGATCGATACCATATAATTATGGTTTGCAAAATGGACAATACCAATCAACCCCAATAAATCCCACCTTTTAATTCCTTTTCACCGTTCACATAATTCACCATTCAAACTAATCATTAATAAACATTGCATTTCACCATCTCCTTCTTGCAAACACCTTGGAATTACATTTGACCCCAAACTAACATTTAAAATAATTCGCTCCCAAAACCTCAAAGCAAATGTCAAGGAGAGAGCACGGCATTTCAGAAGTCTCACGTACACAATCAGGGCATAACAACAAAAACAGATGTTTATATTTACAAAATGATCTGCCCACCACTTATTGAATATGCTGATATCCTTTTTCATAAGCCTCGTCCTTCTGTCCTTAAAAATATCCAGGTATCGGAACAATTAGCCCTTCGTACACTAACAAAAATTAGACACCCACTCAATCCCATACACAATCCATTAAATACCCTCCCATACTATTTAACTAATCTAACTCCCATTGATGAACGCCTTTAATTCCTCGCCCTAAAATTTGCTACTAACCCACATAACCTAGAGATCCTCAACTTTATGTGTATCCTCCGCAATCCCCTTACAACACCCCCAGATAAACACCCCGAAATCATTATCTATCAATTTATCACCTCACTTCTCAATAATATTAGCGATCATGACGTTTGAAGAACATCAGACAGTTAACACAACAAGACATTAGCAATCATGACGTTTATATGACAGATAATTACAGGCTGAAAGACCGCGGGTCGATAGCCGTTGGACAGAAAACTAGAACCCAGTGTCTCACATTAGAATTTATTTAATTTATTACAAGTATTGTATTTTTTTTTAATAAAGATGTTTAGTAGTAGTAATAAAATAATCGACGAAAAAAAAACAAAATAACAAATCTAGCAGAAATGTTTATAAACTTAATAATTTTTTAAACATACCAATTACAATTACCAGCAATATCACACCATGAATAAATGTAATTGATTTAGAAACTGTCAATCCAAGCACCATGTTTTCATCTCCGACATTGGAGTCCGAAATATTTGATTTGATATCATTAAAAACAAATTAAAAAACAAGAAATCACCAGGTCCGGATGAAGTTCCCATATTTATTATAAAATATATTGCACCCAAATATTATACTTGATAAATTTGTCATTCACAACAGGCTCTTTTCCAAATGCATTTAAATGAAGTTCAAGAGTGCCAATTAAAAAAAGGCGATGTCTGTATGTTAGACAAATCCAAATCGGTAGCTATAGCACAAAGTTTTAATAAAATCTTTGAATACAGTTTTCTATACAGACTAGAAAAGTTTATACAAGAATATAATCTTTTGAATAATCAACACGGGTTCCGCACCAAAAAATAGACCAATTCGGCAATGTACTCATTTTATGAATTATTAAATACATTTAAAAGGGGCAATATCCTGTTGCTATATTATTGCGTTTATCATAGCCTGTTTTTAATGTTTTAATGTTTTATATTTAAGTAAGTTAGAGAAGTATGGAATAAGAGAAGCAGCTATTCAATGACTTACTAGTTTTTTAATAAGCCGGAAACAGTTTGTAAAAATACTGAACCAAGACCCTAATAACCGTATCATTTTGGAGGAGTTAATATATCTAACTCCTCCAAAATGATCGTGAATATTTGTATGCATCGAGGCTGTTTTATTTATTCTTTACATTAATGACTTGGAATCTTACCTCCCGAATAATGTTACTACAATTCTTCATGCAGATGACAGTTCTTTGATCGTTTCGGGTGAGAATTCCACGCTTTTTAAAGAAAAGTGCAATTAAACACTAAAACTTACAGCGAAATGGTCTAATAAAAATTTATTACACCTAAACAATGAAAAAACTACGTATTTATGTTTTCATCATTGTCAATTAAAATTAAATATTAACATTGATTTAGCAGAAGCAGGTGATTCTTTGGATAGTAAATTTCTAGGTATACATGTAGATGACAATATCAACTGGAAAAGCAATTGTACTATAGTTAAATCAAAATTAAATTTATTATTATACCTACTGAAAAATTTCAAAGATGTACTTACCATTTAACAATTGAATATCATTTCCTTTTCTCAGGAGGATTTAAGGCTCAGATACGGAGTAGCGTTTTCGAGACATTCCAAAATGGCACCAAAAGTGTTTATTTACTCAGAAAAAAAATATAAGAACAATATTAGGAGTGTCCCGAACTACATCATGTAGATAAATATTCAAGAAGTACGCAATTATCACTGTATGTTGCCTATATATATTAGAAATATGTATATATGTTCATTTGAATAAAGGGAGGTGGATTAAAAATGGACACCTACACACCTACAATACAAGTATTAGAGTTAAATTCAGATTACCAAACAAAAAAACAGTAAAAGCAGAAAACTCGCCAATGTGTATGGTAATTAAATTATATAATCTTTTGCCAATTCAAATCACTAACTCTCCAACAAACAAGTCATTTAAAATAAAACCTAAACATTTTCTGAAATTTAAAAAACACTACAACCTTAAAGAGTACTTTGACGATATGACTTCACCCAAATAATTGTTTGCTTTATTATGGTTTTCATTTTGTCTGTTAAACTGTTTCTTCTTTATTTATATTTTTAGGCATTTGTATTTTATATGTTTCATTTATATAACTTAACGATTCCTATACTGCACCATGTACTGTCAACAGGATTTTTGTTTTATTAATTGGCGTCGGCTACTTGGCCATTTGCCACTACCGATTTTTATATATATGTCAACAGGATTAAATTAAAAAAATAATAAATTAAAATATATATAAACTGGAAGTGGATGTTTACTCGAATCATTTTGTTTGTTTTTTTCTCGATATTTTTCTAAATTACATAACTTTTCAAACAAAAGTTAAAGGTAAAGAGAAACGGAACAAGTTTTATTAAAATATGTTTTTCCTAAAATTCTTAACTTAAAAAAATTAGAAATTTTGATATTTTGCATGAAACCTTTATAAAGAATAATTATAAAGAATTTAAAAAAAAAAAATCAGTAAGAATAGAATTTTTGGGTAAATGTAATAGTTTTCGAGAAAAATATAGGGAAAGCATTATTATGGCCACATCGCAATTTTTTTGAATCTAAAACAGCTTTTGAATGTGATAACTTGAGCCGTAGTAATTAATTCCGAATCGTAGTCTGGAGCAGAAATGTGAGTGGTAGATTAATTTTAAGACATCTAAAAAGCTTGTTTTATAATTTTTCACATATAATGTATTCAATTTAGCACCTTTTCTACACCTCTTATATGTGATAGTCCATTCAGAGTGTCAGCAATAGATATTCCAAGGAACTTAACTTAGGGTATATTGTTCCTGACCGACTTGTCTTGAAAAATATAACTTCAGTTTTGTCAGTGTCAGCTTGTTCCGTGACAATCACTGAGAACACTCGGAAAGGACATTAATACACTTATTTACAATTGTTGTTTCGAGATTAATATGTTTGTATCGTCTGCATATATTTCAACACAATAATATACATTTTGCATAATCAGAGCGATGCCATTGATGTATATGATGTAAAGTAAAGACTATATGATTCCTTGAGGAGTATTTTTATATATCTTTTAATTTTCGGAGAAAAAGTGTTGGATAAGTAATTTTCTATGAGGTTATGCGCTACTCCATTGCGAATTTCATATTTATATAATTTTAGAAGTAAAGTATTGTGACTTAATGTGTCAAATGTTTTAGAAAGTTCCAATATTATATCTATTGGAACCTCATTAATTTCGAGTGTTAACAAGATACTATGAAAATATTGATGCAACGCTGTTATTAACGATTCCTTTTTCCCGAACCCATATTGGATGTTGTATAAATATTAAACTTATTAAAAAAATTAGAAGCTTAACATTTATTACTTGATTTTACTCACGGCAATATCTCACTTTATTTGCAGGTGTACTTATTTATTTGGGAACGTTCATTTTATATAGAAATAACACAATTTACGCTTGGTTTGTTTCACTGTTTATAAAGAGTGAAATAAACCAAGCGTAAATTGTGTTATTTCTATATTACAAAATATTTCACTACAATTTACATGAGAAACTAATTTAAGAAACATTAATGTTAGTTTTTGTATGAAGTGATCCGAAATATTAAAATTTATAACATCTGCAGTGGATCCAGAATTATAATTTGTGATTATATTATATTTCATTATGTTAACCGGTGCATCGCTTATTTTTGTATATTTGTCGATGCATAATTTTAAATTGTACGAGTCTAGCAAATTTAACAATTCGCTATTATTTACATTATTATGGTCCGTAATATTAACATTGAAATCCCTTGATATAAAAAATTATATACGTTTTTAATCAAAATATTAAATAATTCATTGTGTAGAATATGTTCAAATTCGGATTCGGGGAACGATACAAGACGACTGACATTACAAAATTGTGGTGGCGTAAATTATCCACGGCGCACTCGAAATGACCAGCTGATTTACAATGTATTTGAATGCTCGATATATTTTAGCCATTTCGAGCGAAAATAGTGGCAACACCATAGGCAACTTCTTTGACTTGATGTTATTCTATAAAAAAAATACGCAATTAGTGTAAAATTATTTAATTTTGTAGTACAAGATATTCTAGTGCAATTTTCAGTAATTACAAACAGTGAATAGTTTTGGTTATTTTCGAGCTAGCCAACCGACTATTTACAATTAAATTCTTTAATTGCTAAATTATTTCTTCCTCATATGTATTTTCATTGGCAATTTTGTTCTTTAGTCGACAGTTTTGCCTCTCAGTTTTCTTTTAATACAATTCATTGTGTTTCATGCATTTGTAGTAATATTGTTTTCGTTTCTATTATCCCTATTTAATTCTAATTCATCCGATATATGCATAATTTTTATTCTTGGCTTATATTTTCTTACATCTACTATTTCATTTTGTATATTTTCAACATCGATTTTATTGTCACGTCTTAAAATAATATTGCTTTCCAAAATACTTTTATTTCAAAATTGTTTAAAGGTTTAAATCATGTAAGAACATTTTTTACGCCGCTTCACGTATAACATTGGCTGGTTTTAACATAATAGCTTCCTTTTTTTCTTGTTTGATCCCTTGAGCGTGAGTGACCTCCAATATTATTAGTTTCCAATGTTCGGATTTCTTCTTCTAACACAGATATTTTTTCGAAAAGTAGTTTGTTATTTAGTAAGTAGGGCTACTTGAGTTCACGCATTTCATTTATTAGTTTGTCCTTAAGACTTTCATTTGTATTTGTCGCACTCGACATAACCTCCACAGGTATTCTCATTTCACTATGTTGCTATGATATGATAACTCCAAGCAAGAATTCGATTTTATTGACTACCGGATTTTTACACGCACTATAAGCACAGATTTCATTTAACTAGAATCATTTCGACCTAGTTCGGATGCCGACATTCTTAATTATTTTAAGAGTATTTTAAGACTATTACTTACCGAACAGAGAATTAATCTAAACTACTCCAATTAAATATTCCATTCTAATTGTATATTCAATTAATTTGTATTGAATACATTTAATGGATTCGTTCAGCTGTTATAACCATATGAATTGTTTTCCTAATTTAACAACGGAGATCCAATCAATCAAATTATTATATGCATCCACTCTTGCGGTATTTATCGAGCTCAATCTGTACGATCAAAATGTGATTATTAACCAATTAAGTTTGGTATTCGTTAATTATAACATGACATTATTTAGATATTCGAAATAAAATTGGTAAACGAATCATTCTGCAATAATAGGCTCAAATAAAAATTTAATAGTTTAATCTAACTAATACGCTTTACAAATTTGATTGCGCTATCAGTGGGAGCTATCGGCCTCAAAAAATCCAAATTTGTTAGTGGATTTTAATAATAAATTTGGATTAAGCGTTGTGCATATTCCATCCGGCGGAAGACATATATCTATTTATTATAGTTTGATTTACGGTGCGAGTTTTTTCCATTAAATCACGTGTATGTTACTCATGCGGAACTCGTTTAAAATTACTTCCGGTTTATTTTCCAGTTATTATAAATATTATATAAAACTATATATTAAAATAAACAAAAAATAATACAAATAAATTTTTTCAACGCTTGAAAACGTATGGTTTATGTCCAGATTAAGACTGACAGGGAAATAAAGAAGGGGTGAAGGATTCGTTTACAACGACCTCTTGTCTTGTGTCCATTCAACAAAAATAAAATACATTCACATGTAATAACCGCCATGGCGACCTAAATTGAATCTATTCAACCGCTCATCCCACAATGACACTCCCTCCATTTCCAACAGTGACAATCCCTGTCCCTAATAGCACAATCTTACCCACCCTACAAAAAACGAACACGCTTCCATCAACATCTAAGCTACATTCGTCTCTCGAGCAGAACATGCCCCCACATTTTCGGTAGTCGTTTTTTATACTTTTTTGCTATTATGAAATAATATTTTCATAAAGTAATTCCAGTTGGAAGTAGATTAATCTTCATTATCAATTGCAGATAAATATAAATATTTTAGTTAAGTAATATATATTTATAGGTTGTATGCTATCAAAAAACTTTTTAATTTATATATGATTCTAGTATATATGCCATGAATTATTTCATATTAATAACGTTCCGTGTACTTTATTAACCACATTTGTTAGTGGGTTAATGTAGCATGATAAATATCCTGAAAGTTCTATTATATATACGTCATATTTATAGCTCGTTATATGACTATCTAGGGAGAGTTAATGTAATATCTCTTGCTATATTAAAATAGCTTATGGAAGTGAAACTGTTTAGTATGTCTCAAGGCATGACCCATCTAAATGTAATTTTTTAACTTAAAATATTTACGTTATAAAATTGAATTAAAAGAAGAAGAATGAATAAATAAGCAGAAAGTTATCGATTTCAATTAATTAAACCTTGCTTAACCCTTATTATTCGACGATAAAATTTTGCTTAAAATATAAAAATGTCCATATATCAAAAAATAATAACAAAAAATTAATATATTTAATAAGCTAGCGTTATGTATCGTTAGTTACTTGTTCTAGTATTATTTCAAATACAGATTGTATTTTAATCGTGTTTTTATTCAAAAGAAACAATTAACTGAAGTATTGATTTTTTAAAACTTAATTGTTATTAGACCATTTTAAAATGTGTGTTTTGCATCTATTTGTAGGTGTTATATCACAAAGATTTCATAAGAAATTTTTAAACTTAAGTTTTTATTCTCTCGAGCACCAGTAATAATAGTATTCCGATTTTTCGTTAATTTTTCTTCCAAAGGCGAAAATTTTTCTTTCAAATGCGAAGAGCTCCAAATTTTTTACATATTTTATCAAAGGTAATTACAATTGCTTGAACATTTTATAAAAAATCAATACAGAGAATATGAAATGATTGCTAAAATATTCCATATTCATATTCAACAACAATTTTAAATTAACATTAAAGGTAAAGCAATGGAATGCATGTATTGTATATTATCATAGCTTATCACAATTGAATATAATTCTCGGGGCTATTTTTGGGTTTACAGTAGTTTTTAATATGTATGTATAAGGCTATAATTTGTTGTTTATGGAAATTGTAAAATATGGTGTTCTTGTGCCGTGTGTACATGTACCAGGGAACCGGAACGTGTCTAAACTGTCGTAATACTGAAAGATGTCGAAGTGGTTATTTGTGTTTGCGCAATGCAAGTGAGGGTAAATATTAACATTTATCAGAGCAGAGTGCATCGCGTTCCGGGATTTATGGGTCCCGGAGCTATCGGGCTCCCGGTGTACAGACCGCACGCATTCCAGGGCCCTTGTCTGGTTAATAGTGAATGACTGCGGCTGTAATGGAACTTGCAGGTTCTAATTAGAAGTAGAATCGTTTGCATGTATAGACCTACCCTATTTTCTTTTAAAAATATATTTATTAAATACCTATACAATAGGTTGCTTTCAGGTTTTGTACTCTCAACTTAAATATCTCAAAATATTTTAGTGTTTTTTTTTACATAACTTAATCTATAATATGGGAAATATTAGAAATTCACATATGAAAAAGTAAAGAACTTCTTATAAAAGAACAAACACAATAAATTACATTTATTAAGCGTTTGTTCCTGTATTTTCATCTATCTATGAATCATTTACTAATAAATAATACCGTTTAGTTTAAACATTAAACTAACACACTTTAACAACTAATAAATATGTAATCTAGAATCATAAAAAAATTTCAACAGATTCAGATGAAATATTTAAGAAAAAATCCACACACACATCGTTTTGAGGAAGATATCGAATTCTGACAAATACCTTCCCCCAGATTCTCGGAGGGCCAAAAAAACGGGGCCAACTATAGAATAAGTTAACAAATACGTAACATTGTAGAAATGTTTGCGTGACGTCGGCATTAGCGTTACCCAATGTGCACCACGCGGAGGTTGAGCGACCGGACTTTGCACATCAGTTGGTCCTAAAATGGACCGATTCATTATCGCCTACTACCTGCAATATCTGCTCAAAGTGATGTCCGTTGTTGTTGCGGCCTATTGTCACTCTTCTCAAAGCTATCCGTCGTTTTTCGCAAAATGTTAGGACTGATTTGTCCACAGGCACTGCGAATCTTCTCTTTAACTTCGTCGCGTGTGTTTGGCGAAAAACTACATCCTTAAGGTATCCCCACAAGAAAAAATCAAAGGACTTCAAGTCCGGAGATTGAGTCGGCCAATTCACTGGCCCTCCACGACCAATCCACAGTTTCGAAAAAACCTTGTTGAGATGAGCACGAACTGGATTCGCATAATGTGCCGGTGATCCATCCTGTTGTTACCACATCGGCATGCTCAACTGCAAAGCGACGTCTTATAATAACTGTGGTAGGTCTGCACGCAAGAATTTTGTCAGAAACCGATGTCTTTCTCAACAATTTGTGAGTGTGTGGAGTTTTTTATAAATAAGAGCGGTTTTTTTCATCTAAATCTGTTGAAACATTTTTTCAATAAAATAACTAATTTTACGATTCCACACATAATGGGTTTTCCAATAACGAGTATATTTTAAGAGAAATCAATGGATATTTATTTCATTGTAAAGAGAAAGGTATGCCATTAACGATGGAAAACGATATCTGCCAAATGGCCGCCACGACTACGGCTTCCTTTTCATGACATTTTCCATGACCAATTCGCACATTTGCGGCTGTATGTCCACGATAACTTCACAAATTCCATTTTTAAGGTCTTGAATCGATTGTGGAGCATTGGCATAGACCTTATCTTTCACGTGACTCGAAAGAAAAAAGTCTAAATGGGATCTCGGGGGTGTATTGTCACCTCTTTGCGAAATAACACGACCAGGAAACTTTTCTTGCAAATTTACGATTGTTTCGTTGCTTGTGTGGCACGTAGCGCGCTCTTGTTGAAAACAAACGTCGTCCACATCAATATCTTTCAATTCCGGCCATAAAAAAATGATTAATCATAGTTTGATAGCGTAATCCATTCACCGTAATAATTGAACCAGCCTCATTTTCAAATAAGTAAGGTCCAATCACACCGCCAGTCAAAAAATCGCACCATACAGTGACACGTTGAGGATGGAGAGGCTTTTCAATAAGCATTCTTGGATTTTTCGAGCCCCAAATGCGACAATTCTGCTTATTCACGTAGCCTCCGAGAAAAAATGGGCCTCATCACTGAAGATGATTTTTCGATGAAAATCCGGATAATTTTGATGCATTTCAAGGACCCAATCAGCAAAGATACGACGTTGCTGGTGATCTATTGGCATGAGTTCTTGTGTTAACTGAACTTTAAAAGCCTTGAAACCTAGGTCTTTATGCAAAATATGGTGTAATGTCGTTTTTGGAATGTCCAACTCCAAAGATCGACGATAAATTGACAAACCTGGGTTTTCGTTAACACTATTGGCTACAGCAACAATATTGCCAATTGTTCTTGAGCGACGCACACGGTTTCGAGTCTTTACATCACTAAGTTGTCCCAAAAGCTCACATTTTTTAATCAGTTTTACTATTGCTGGCCGAGAAAGTGCTTCACGACGACCCAAAAGTGCTTTAATTTGGCGAAATGTGACTGCAAAATTTTTACCATTTCTGTAGTGAATTTTAACAATTTCAATGCGTTGTTGAAGCGTGTATCGTTGCATTTCTACTAATGGCGTAGGTTTTACTTGTCAAATGTCAAAAGATGACAGCTGCAAAAGTGACAGCTGCCCAGATAGCGGGCTATTTAAAATGAAACCTCTTAATGGAAAACCTTATATATGTGGAATTTGAAAAACGTCGCCAGATAAAAAATATATATTTTTACGCTATTTCCGAACCTGCAACAAAAATTGGGGTTTCCATTTAAGATTTTCAAGTAGAAAAGTTAGAAATTATTCACGTTCATTAAGAATAAACAATCAGAACTCTAAAAATTTCACAGTATAATCTAGCATTTTATTTTTTTAAATTTTTAAATGTTGTATTTAGTTTTGGAAATTGGTTAATAAAGATAATGATTACTAATCTAGTTTGGACGTTTTATCGTCATTATTATTATCGCTTCACCAAAATTATATAGTTGTAGGTTATTTTAATATTTCTAACATTTCTGAATCTAAATTTTCATCTAATAGTAATAGAAATTAGAAAAAACTTAGAACTATATAAACTTTCATTAATTGAAAATAAACACACATTTTGAAAATCTTAGTTATATACAACTTTAATATACAAATCTTGGAGTAAATTACTTCTAGAATATTTTGTATGATATTATTGATTTGTATGTGCCTAAGCATAAACCGGTTTTATTGATATATACGGAATGGTTCACATATGAGATCATGATGGAATTGTTTTATTCCTCTTCTACCTCGATGAGTACAGGTGTGTGTGGAGATAAGTTAAACCTTAAATTAAAGTAAAATGTAATAATTACTTAAATAATGAATAATGAGTCGATTAAAGAAAACTACAAGAACTCCAGGTAAAATGCAAAGTGATAATTCTGAATTTAATAATCCCCAAGAAATTGTTAATGTCTTTGCTTCAAATTTCTCCAAATCTTTCATTAACGTAACGTTACCGTCACAAAATCATTCGGTTAATTCCCTACCTTATTCTATTCCACTTACAGATGAGGATGAGTTAATAGAAATAATGTCTTCTTTAAAATCTATTTTTCGTTCTGGTAATGATAGAATTCTTACCATTTTGGTGCGGGATTGTAGAATGGTATTTTCTAAGCCCCTTAAAATAATTTTAAATGTATCAACTAGTAGTGGAATTTTTCCAGATAAATTTATACGAACCAGAATCAATCCTATTTTGAAGAAAGGCAATAAATCTCTTATTAAAACTATAGGCAGGTCTAAATTTTATGCAAATTTGTTAAAGTTTTTGAGATCAAAATTTATTCCACTTTATATAATGGAGTCAAGTCTAAAATTTCACCCTACCAACATGGATTTATGCCCGGCCGCTCCACAATTACAAACTTAACATGCTTTAACCAAAACATATCAGAAGTATTGGATAAGAGAGGTAGCGTTGATGTTATCTATACTGATTTTACTCATGCCTTTGACACTGCAAACCACTCCCTCTTATTAGACAAAGTTGGTAATTTGGGATTTTCATTAACTAATATTAACCTACTCAGATCATATCTTAACAATAGAAAGTGTGAGCTAAATTGTTGTAATATATTTTTGTGTACTTTAAAGTTTTTCTTATATCCAATACCTACTTATTGTAAAGTAAAATAAATAAATAAATAATAAATATAATAGTTTCACTTCTTTTGAATTTGTATCACTTTCTGAGGTTCCCCAGGGTTCTTATCTGAGGCCCTTGCTTTTTAATATTTACATTAATGATTTGTTAGAAAATTTAACCTGTCATACACTGGCGTATGCTGACGATATCAAAATTTACAGATAGATTGGGTCTGATGTAGATATGGAATTAATTATTATATCAGTACAAGGCTCTAAATGTGGTTCCGTTGGGTTTAATGTCTTTGTTAACAATGAAAAATTCAAAATATATGGTTATATGATAATGACTTTAAGAAATTTAAAAGTATTTAGACCTGGTTTAGGAAGAATACTTTATACATTAATAAATTAGGCGCTAATACTTCTAAAATGTATCTCAAAAATAGAAATGTTTTTTTTAGACGCTATAAAATATTTTTATTGTTTATAAATCGATTCACGTATTGAATAAGTATGTATAGTATGAATCCCTCAACAAATATACAAATGATCATAATGGCTTAAATTTTCTACTTTTCGATTCCAACGCAATACATTCACAGAATGAAGTGTTATTATCATCATCACAAAATCAACTATGTGTTTAATGGATCCATATAGAAGATTTCAAAATTAGTTAATTAATGATGAGTAAAGCAAATTATAAAAGAAATTGAAGAACATTTTCGGAAATTAAATATAGTTTATTTTGTATTAATATATCGAAACATGTATGTATCTAAAAATATAGAATAAATTTGGATTTGAATAATTTTATTATATTATTATCACTTGTTGATTTAATTATATATTTATGTTAAACTGTGAGGTTTTTACTTATTATTATTTTTTTTTGTATAATGATATCATTATTAATATTATTTAATGCAGAACAAGCGATAATTCTGTAGCTTATTTATCAATAAGAAATCTCAGTCTTGACTGAAGCAAATAAATCCGATTTATACTTATCTTCTAAAGGGAACCATATAATAATAAAATAAATATTTTAATTTCAACAGAAGGTGTACCTTAATTCACTTTGTAATAACAATAAAACGTCGAAACTCGAACCGTGTTGTCTTATTTAGATTTATATTGTATAACTATCTACACGTTACTTAATTTTTTTACAATAAATATTTCTAATAAGAAGTAATTTTTTTTATTCAGTGTATTTTTAATTTATTTACTTTTATACTGTTTATGAATAAAAGAATACTTAATCCAAATGGATAAGAAACGTCAGTGGTTCTAATTTGGAAAAAAACTGCTTTGTTTATGTCTGGATACAACCAGATTTTAGGTTTTATTTCCTATTGTGATAACAAAATGATTGCAAAAAGTTATAAATATGCTATTATTTAACTGCTTGTATTACTATAAGATGCTTTAATTTTTAGATTGTAGATTTTTAGGAAACAATTATAATTTTTATTAGTTTTTACTAAACTTAAAAGAACAATTTTATTTTCAAATAAAAGTGTCTTTTTCCTTTTCCTGTTAATTAAAAACCATTTCAACACATAATTTTCTTTCTTTAATTAACTGTTCCAAAAGATCAATGAACATTAAGTTATTATAATTGATTTGTCAATATTATCACATATATAACACTATTTTATACATTTAAATTAGCGGAATTATTTAAAGCATTTAATTGAATGTAGTAAACTTGTTGGTGTACAATAGATATAATTTTAAAATTCGAATTTTCACTATCATTTGTTAAATCTTAAATCAAGATAAAAAAAAAACAATTTATAGCATTCCTGCAAAAAAACATCTAATACATCTAAAATATATACTTTTTATCTATTATTACCCGTATAAAACCGTTTATTACCTAATAAAAGTTGACACACTATAAAGTAACATATATAAATAACCACATAACATGCAATATAGCTAGAAAATTGTCATAAACAACGATTTTGGAGTGAACCAGCTTTGTAACATCCGGTCCACCCTCGATCTCCGGTCGAATTTTCCATCCCGACATTTCATATCTCCGCCGCGATAAAGAGCCATTTTTAAGACCTGATTTGGGGGTAGATCTCAACTTCCCCATCCGCCATCTGGCGTCCACGCCATAATTTTCCCCGCCTTATTGTCGCTTTTAAAAACGCGGATGTAAATGTCGAGCCCCGTTTTTATTACCGTCTATTACAATTCCACATTGCCGTCTCTTTATTGATACCCCATAAACTGCAATTCTTATTGTTCATCGGATATTGGTAACGCTGCATATTTTTATGAGCCAAGAGAATCACAAATGTAGACATTATGATTTTTATTTATTTATCCCATTAGATATTAATTTTCGGACTTTTAACATTTAACGAGCATATTATGGCAACGTTATCACTTGACTAATTTCAATAATGGTGTATAGAAATTTGCTGTAATAAAAGAGGTTTTTATAAAGTAGTATAATACTAATTATACTTTAATATTCAAGATTTTAATACAAAGCTTATATATTTTACACCTTATATCATTTTTTCTTTTATATGCAGTAAACGGGAAGTTACGCTCTTGTTATATTCCTTCTACGGAAATTAATCGCTCAGAATATAAAGGTGTCATTAAAATTCATAACTGATCAAAGGCCGCATCCTTTACCCATTTTAATTTTGTAAATCGCTTAGCTAAAGTATATAAACATAAATATAAACAAGTATATCTGTTATCGAAAGAGTACACATTTTTCTTACGCTTACGCATTATTATTATTATCATTATTGTGATTATTATTATTATTATTATTATTATTATTATTATTATCGGTGATAACAGTTTCCTGTAAATGTCGGTTATTATTTATTCAGTTATAACAATCCAAGTTCCTAACTTGGATAGTATGAATCTGAGATAAATAATAATTATACAAAAATACTCAGCCATGCAACTTGAATCATAGAATTAGGTACATGCATTTTAAAAAGCGATTCAGTCCGAATGCAATCCAATCATCGTTGCAATTAAACTTTGAAAACACAAATATTGATTGCAATTAGTTACCGGAGCACAAATTAATCTATAGGAATAGTTTTCGAAAATTTATATGTAATTCCGAATGAATTTCTGGAACGATTCGACGAGCACCAGATGAAAATTTATTCGTATAACGCCACAATACGTGCCTAAAGCTGTGATAAACGTTAATTAAATAACAAGTTTTTATTAAATCGTAAAACATAATTTATTTATATTAACACGGGTAATTAATAATTTTAAGAAATTATATTATAGAAAATTTTGCTTACAACTATTGGTACAGATCAGAAAATTATCTGCACTCTTAAATTAACCTTATTTAAATTTTACATACGGTAAATGTTATAATTATTTTAACTATTGCTGCCTATTCCTAAGAAGTATTAGAACAACAAATAACCAATTCTAATATCTATCACTTTGTAGAATAAATAATAATTATAATTAAACTTTTTAAGCAGCTGTTATAATCTACTATAAGTCAATTTTATCAACATCAATCACTTTAGCCATAATTACCATATAACCTTAACATTTTTATTATTATGTTTATTTGTTTCCTATTTTTTTAGCATTTTCTGTAACTATAATTTATACTACCATTATATGTTTTGTGTATATTTATATTTACATAGCACAGGTTTTTACTTTTTTACCTTACTAGACTTTCTTTTTTGTTTATTTCTTTGCACTAATCATGCCATAATAAATAATAAGTTATTGAAAGAACTATAAATAGACATCGTGCCGTGTTTTACAAAAATAGAACGAATATACTTCAAAATATTTATGTTATCTAATGTTTCATTTTATTTAATTTTTATCAAGATATTCTTACAAATTAAATTCACAAGTTTTTAAATCACCACTAATAAGACACGATGCAATTACTGGCTATTACTACAATCATTTTATTACATCACATTTTCTTTATATTAAAATTAAACTGTGTGTGATGTACTATAGCCCGAGGTACATTTTAGACATGGGTCAATTTTTTAAATAAAAAAAACTTTTTATACTCCACGGTGTACTTTACAGGGCAATTAACTTATTGCCTGCGGGAAATTTCATTAAAAATTCTTCTGTAGTAATTAATAATATCAACGTAATATATTATTTCGATGTTAAATTTTTTAACCAAGCATACATTACATAAAGGATGGCGTGCAAAGTAATGTAATATATTTATTTTCAGAAGAAATGGAAACACTATGAAACGTAATCAAAATATAAAGAGTCAATACAGTTAAAATAAGGTTGCTTTAATAATAGATGTTTTGTTCGAGAACACCATAGCGCCACGTTAACTTTTTTGCTGCTACTAGTTCTAGGATACAAAACATACGTTAAAACTTTCAGGGTTCTCTGTTCACTCGCTCATATTTCCGCATCCCCATCTCTTCTTATTTTCTGACAGAAGCGGTAGCGGTTCCATATTATTTTTAGTTTTTTAAATATATTTCTTGCCCGCCGACTGCTCTCGATGCGAATTTATTGCACACTTGATGAAATATTCAGAGACTTCGCGTTTTGAACCCGTATCCTGCGCGCTTTGCGAAAACATCTGTAAAACTGCTAAAACTTTTATCATTCGTGAAATAAAGCGTTATCTTGTTTGCGTTATGCATTTACTGGAAAGAGTTGTTATTCAGGAAACGTTGTTAGCCGTTTAGGTAGAATCACAAATAGTTGCTTATGTTCAACTCGGCACTATTTGAAATTCAATTGTGCCACGCAAACTAACGAAGTTAGTGAAAGTGTTTGTACCTGTTTTCGTAATCCATAGTTTAATTTCGGCACATTTTGCCCACGATAATGAAGTTTACACAAACATTGGTTAAATTTATAATCAAATGATAGTTGCAATCCCATACATTTTCATTTTAATTGCTTTGTACGTGTTATCAACTGATAAATTATATTTAAAAGTTATTAATGAATTTTTCCCTCAATTTAATAATTTTATAATTACAAACTACAAAAAACTGTAAAAAATTGAATTTCAAACATATTAAAAAAAATATGTATAGGAAAATTATATATTTTTATTATACGGAGAATTATGGAAATTAGTAGCTCTGATTTCAATCCGTTTGGAACATTTAAAAAATATTAAATTCTTTGATACATCTTTGGGATTATCAAGAGGGATCGATAAGGATATGGAAAATACTCCCCAAGGCGAATAAATTGAATATGCTTGTGTGATAAATGAATTGTTATTTTATGGTATTGATAAGTTATTATACGATTTTTATTTGCATCAAGTAATTTTATATTCTTATCATGGAAAGTAAAAAAAGAAAGTAGTAGTGTGTGAATCTAAAAACATTATTCATAATATGTGTTCGTGGAAATTTGCATATAAACGAGCTAGGGTAGGCACATGGCATTTATATTATTCACATTTGCTGAAAAAAAAAAATCGACTTAGTGATAAGTTTTTGCTTAGAAAGTAGTTTTAGGAAAAATATATTATATATTTATTATATAATTACATTTACTGAAAGTTTTAAGTAGTAGCATTTAGTTGTAATAGATATTTAGGTTAGGCTGTTTCGTGGTTGTATGAAAAAATAAAAAATTCATTATAATTTATCCACAATCGCATCAATCGAAAGAGAAAATAAATTATTAAAAAAATTATCATTCTGAAATTCACTTGTCTGGATGTAATTACTATAGTCCTGGGATTAGGGACTAAAAGACGATTAGCAAGAAGCGATACATGAATAAACAACTCAACGAAGGTTGTAAAGAGAACGATTTAGCTTATTATAAAACAAATAATATTGTAACGTTTTTGCACGTTATACGGGTGTGTAAATAATTGTAAATGATTTATTGAAGTCAATTAATATTACCAGCACGTATTTATATCTAACATTTATATCTGACACTTGTTTTTTTTATTATGATCCAGTCGGCCCGTCCATGCCCCCTCCCTAGGCATGTTTCGTCCCGAAATGAGTCCTCCGGCATCTTATGGCGATACCTGCACTGGGACCCCTTTGTACATTTTGACGTTCGAAAGAAATAGCAGTCTATGGGCTTCTCATGTCGTATACCACTGGAATTATAACAGCATACCAAAATCTCGATCTTCTGATTGTTCTCCAATCCAATTGGTCCAACCCACAAGCTAGTTTCGGTATTGCCAATTTCTTGATACCCTCACGTAGAAGTGAATCCCTCAACTCATTTAATGATAGCCATATATCCCTGTAGGTTGAGAGTACTTCTTCGTTACCAGGTAGTAAATGATCCTTTTCGGTAGGTGGCTACTAACATCTAGGTGGACTATGCTTCCGACTTTAGGACATTGAGTGCGTAGTTCCTCCAACCTTCCAAATTTCTTTCTGAAGACCCTAGCAATTCCTCGTGACATCTTCAAATCCTGGGCCACACAATGGGCAAGACAATAGTCTGAAGGTACTTGGAATAGATCTCGTTGTTCTTCCCTCGTTACATCAAAACGACTCTTACATCCATCAGAGTGCTGAACCATGAAGTCTTCAAATGCTTTCTCGTCGCTTTGTTCAACCATCGCACGAATCGCTGCGCCATCTTCTTCGCCAGCATAAGGGGTCAGACGATTGAAATGGACAACTCTTGGTTTTCCTCGGGGTGGTTTCTGAATCCTGTATACGATGTCGTTGATTTTCTCTATTATCTGGTATGGTCCATCCCATGATGTTTGCAATTTTGGGGAGAGACCTCGGCGTCTTTGTGGGTTAAATGACCACACCATATCTCCATCTTTATAACCACTGTGATACGTTTTTAGGTCATAATTCTCTTTCATTCGGTCGCTAGCACGTTGGATGTTGGATTGCACATGATTATGGATTTCATAAATTTTTCGTCTCGGGTCGCTCACATAGTCTTCCCCTGCCAAATCTTCTCCCAGAGGGCAGCCGAATTTTAAATCACATGGAAGTCGTAGCTCTCGACCCATGACGATGCTCGTTGGAGTCTGCCCGGTTGTTTCGTGTACAGCCGATCGATACGCCAGCAAGAAAAGATGGAGATGTTGGTCCCAGTCTCTTTGATGGTCAGAGACTACTTTTGACAAATAAAGATTGATGGTCCCATTCATTCGTTCCACCATACCATCTGATTGTGGATGCAGAGCTGTTGTCCTTGTCTTATGAATCTTAAGGATTTTGCATACCTCTTGAAAAAGATTCGATTCGAAATTTCTTTCTTGGTCAGAATGTAATTCTAAGGGAACGCCGAAACGACATATCCACTCCTTAATTAGTACTTCCGCTATTGTTGAAACCTCTTGGTTTGGTAACGCATAGGCATCCACCCATTTACTGAAGTAATCCATTACCACCACGATGTATTTATTTCCTTGGTGAGACCCGGGGAATGGCCCAGCGACATCAATTGCGATTCTCTCAAAAGGACTACCAACGTTGTACTGACGCATAGGTGTTTTTCTTCGTCGTTGTGGACCGTTACTTGCTGCACAAATCACACATTTCTTGCACCATTCCCTGACGTCTACCTTACAGTTCACCCAGTAGAATCTCTCCCGAAGTTTGTTTAAAGTCTTTGACATACCCAGGTGTCCACCGGAAGATCCACTATGAATCTCTTTCATCACTTCAGGTATTCTTTGGAATTATAATCTGCCTTCGTTCTTCGCGGCCTTCTGAATCTTTGAATATGCGTTTAAGCAGTCCCTTGTCCAGTACAATAGAATCCCAATGACTTCAATTCAGGCGAATATTTGGAGACTTCATCCCATGTTGGCCTGGTTCCACTTTCCTTCCATGTCATCAGGGGCTTTAGAACAAGGTCGTCGTCTTGGTCCTGCTGGATTTCTTTTAAATTCCAGTCATCGCTTTCTACAGCTGTTCGGAGTACTTGACTTTCCTTTGATTCTGCGTTATTACAATGCTTGCAATTTTCTGGTTCATGGCCTTCTTTTTGCAGCGCTTCCTTAAGTCTCTGTTGTAACACACTCTTCTTGCCGCTCGTATCCAAATCCCGTTCTTCCAGTTGCACTTTTAATTCAGCCACTTTTAGGTCCGTTCTTGTAACGCACTTCGCCATTTTGTTTGCAATTTTTCACACCCCACACCTGACACCAATGTAACGTTTTTGCACGTTATACGGGTGTGTAAATAATTGCAAATGATTTATTGAAGTCAATTAATATTACCAGCACGTATTTATATCTGACATTTATATCTGACACTTGTTTTTTTATTATGATCCAGTCGGCCCGTCCATGACGCATCCCCTCTCTCCACGCGTCTCGCGACCATATAAAGGTGTATAGACGATCAAAAGTTCACATTTTTGAATACTTTCAAATATTAGTTATTTAAGGTACAAGTGTAAAAAGTGATTCTTTATTGCACGAACTGGCGTTTAAAAACACGAGCGAGGAACGAGCGAGTTTTTTTAAAGCCAGGAGTGCAATAAAGAAACTTTTTACACGTGTGCCTTACAAAATTTTATCTTCGATTGTAAAGGATTTCAAAGAATATATTCTTATGAGTAATATTTTAATGTCATTTCAATAATTCAATTAATGAAAACATATTTTACCCGCAGTGCACTAATGAAAGCGTTACTTAGCAACCAGTAAACAAATTGCACAAATGTCGGCCGCCATTATTATTTATGGAAAAAATGTTCGCTTTATTGTAATCGCTTCGACTTGCATTAAATGAAATCTTCAGAGTTCTTAAATCTGCCATTTCATTTGTATTATATATTTTATTTATAGTTTATTAGTTATTTGTATCAATTAATAAAAAATTAAGTTTTTCGTCGAAATATATTCATCTGTCAAATTTGACATTTCTGTGCAATAAAAACAGTTAAAACATTACCGTGCAATAAAAAAGCACTAGTGCTTTAAAAAGCCACTTTTACAATGAAAAATGATGCAAAAAGAGTCTACTTTCTGTACGATCGTAGATAAACATATATATGCATTATAAAGAAACAATTATCGTATTATTTTGTTTAATTGAAGAAGGTTTGCAGTCTTTTTTATAATTGTAGGCTTGACGTTATTGTCTAATAGTCTAAAAGTAATCCATAATTTATTAGTACTTGATTAACAGCATATATTTTTTATGCGGTAAATCTCATTACTATTGATAATTTGAGTTTAAGTGAAGTGAAAATAACATCTAAGTTTATTCCTAACATCACATGTTACCGGTTTCGGTATAATAGTTAAAAACTGTATATCATTCTTTTTACTTTCCCTATATAGTATATATAGGGGGAGTATTGTTTTCGTGATTTTTTTTTCAAAAATTTTTTTTGCGGAAATATCCGTTTTGGGGTCCCGTGAACCAAACACCAAATTCTGGAAAAAAAAATTCTGTGTCTGTGTCTGTCTGTGTGTCTGTCGGTGGGCGCTGTATCTCAAAAACGAATTATCTGTTTGAGATGAAACTTCAAACTTAAGGTTTTGTCGTTAAAAACTGGAACTGAAAAGCTTTTGGTGAACATTCATAGACCGGAAGTGGATGTTTACTCGAGGTGTTTTTCGGTTTTTTCGCGATATTTTTGTAAATATGAAAAATTTAAAAAAACGATTCAAAAAAAGTTAAAGGGAATAAGAAACTGAACAAGTTTTATTCGAACATGTTTTTCATAAAATTTAAACTTTTGAGAAAAAAAAATAAAAATTGAAAATTTTGATATTTTTTGCCAATTGCTAATAAACTGTTGGAGTTACATAAAATTTATATAACAAATAATTGTAGAGAATTCAAAAGTGCACAAATTATTAAGAATAACTTTTTTGCGTAAACCTCATAGTTTTCGAGTAAAATATAGGGAAAGTACTATGATGGCCACATCACCATTTTTGTTTTATAGAAATATTACGTAACATTTTCACAGGTTTGTATTAGTAAAACTGTTAGAAAGATTGATGTTGTAATGAATGACACAATAATCAAAAATATGTAGAAGTTGTTGACGAACATCGAACGGGGGTTCAGATTGCGACAGTTGCAACAATTCGACAGGTGGACGAGATGGTTTGAACTGAGGTGGCTAACAATAAGCAGCATAGCAACTGCAAGAGAGTGTTCTTGTGGTTTGGTTTGTGAAATTTTGCACGATCGTTGAATTTCCGGAAAGTTTGCGCAGGTGGGCTTATCCTTGCAACACATCTCTCAGTACGTCGATGAAGGGTAGGGCATGCTTAACAGGATTATTACTGGTGATGAATCATGAGTGCATCACTACCAACCCAAAACAAAGCGTGATTTAATGCAATGAAAACATCCTTCTTCAAGGCCTACAAAGAAATTCAAGGTTGTGCCCTCAGCTCATAGCCCATCACGATAATTCTAGGCCGCATGCGGCCCGATTGATCCAAGAGAGAATTGAAGAATTAGGGTGACAACTTCTTCTTCTTCTTTCTTCCGGCTTACAGTCCCGGTCTAGCTCTAAGCGACTATCATCTGTTTGATCCACTTAAAAGGCATCCTAGCGGCAAACATTTCGAGGGTGATAACGATATTCAACAAGAGGTACGCATGTGGTTCAGACGGCAGCCCAAAGAATTTTATGCAGCCAATATTGTGGCATTAATAAAGCCATGGGATGTGTATAAATGTTTGTGGGGACTCTGTCGAAAAATAAAACTGGATTTTATATTATTATTTTTTATATCTTTTGTGACATTAACGTACTATGTGATTTAGAAACTTGGGCATCACATGCTATTGAATTGGAAAATTTGGCAATTTCAAATTTTCAAATGACCTTCAATTTCTGCAGAGAAAATGGTAAGTATGGTGACGTAGCAATATTTATGGAGAACAATACTGGAGCAAAGTATAAATTAAAGCGGGTAAACGTAGATCAGTGTTCAATTGAAAATAATATAGAGATGTGCGCAGCTGCAGTAAAATTTCAAGGTAAACATATTAACATTTTAACCGTGTACAGGCCTTTAAATAGAAATTTGAATATTTTCTATATAAACATGTCACTATGCATCACATACCTTAAGAATAAGTATGAGAACATACTCGTGGTTGGCGACTTCAACATATTTTTTTTTAAATTTCTGTTTATAACAATTGAACGATTTATTCACCACTTAAAAACTAAAATATGTTTTTATTAGTGCATCCAATAAAATCTAAAAAAACGATTTAAAAACTTTTTTGTCTCTTAAAATATTTGTTTTTTTGCACAAAAAATAAAATATGAATATAGTATACTCATTATGCAGTCATTAATAAGAAAATTTACTCAATTGCATAAAAATTAAATAATATCAATTCAATTTCCTTCGCAAAATCCTAATATAAGCAAGATGACCAAGTAAGATGGCGTCTTCGGGTAAACATACGAAAATAAGTGCTCCTGTGATTCCTTGCCGTTATTGCCGGCAAACACCGAAAACGGGTTTAAAATGGGTTAACTGTAATTCAGTGATACATGCGGGATGTGCAAAATACTTAAAGGGTGCTCAAATAGTGAATTAAAATACAATACTTTGCTGTAAGATATCGGAACCACAGAACACTCAGTTCCTCGACCTATCAAATAGTGACAGTAGCACAGAGACTATTATAGGTGATGAAACAGACAGTTATAAGGGCGCATGTTAGCAGTGCTCTGGAGAATTGAACGAATCCATTCAGTGTGCTGATTGTGAAAATGTTTTCCATCCGTTATGTATTCTAAAAATTAAAGGAATTCATGTAGGTAAAGATGGACTCACTGCTGTACTAATCGTCTAAACTGACGATCGGAAACGGATGTCAATAACGAACTAAGGTACCTGGAACTTACTATTAAATATCAATCACAAATTATTGAAGAACTAAATGATAAAATAAGTATACTAAAGAATAATGTGGTATTATTGCATCCATCTACCGATATCGTTATTAATAAAACTAACAATATAAAGGACTCTGTAGTGGTAAACTCCGAAACTAATAAACCAAAATTAATAATAGAAGATTTACAGGCGACTACGCACGTATCCATCGAAACTACAAATTTAATTTCGAAAAAATACGACGATAATAAATCTAGAAGTCATTGAACTCTAATCGAATTACACCAAAAAAGCAAACAGACTCAGAAACAGAAAGGCAAGAAAATAGGAATCCCAAAACAATATACGGTAGCAAAACTGATTCACGAAAATAAAAGAAAATGGTATCACGTGGGAAGATTTAATAAGGAGTTTCAACAAGATGACCTTAAACAACTACTCAATAAAAATTTCCCTGGCGTTACATTCGCAATTGAAAACTTGACTAATAAAAGAGAACATTTTTGTCTGTTATAAAATGTCCTTTAAAGGAAAACGAAGGGAATTATCTTACAAAACAAGAACAGTAAATAACTGCAGAATTAATAGAATCCAGTAAGAAATTAAAAGAATTATTTAAACTTAAAACACTACTTCGTTCATTAGATATCAACGATAAGTACAAAATGCAGAAACAGCTTCATAAAATCCTTATAAAGAATACAAAAAAGAAATTTGTCGCAAATCAATTGGATTTAGCCATAGACAACAAAAAAATTGGTCTTTGGTTAATGAGAGCATTGGTAAAATTAAAGTAGGATCAAACAAAATTAACCTAAAAACCCTAGATGGCAATATATTAAATTCAGCAATAAACTCGGCGGATGTGTTTGCCAATTATTTTTCTTCTATTGCTTCCTGCAAAATAATTCATCATTTCGGAAATAACGTGTCCAATGGGTGGCATTATCACTTTCCAATTCTATATTCCTGGAGCCTACCGATGAGGAAGAAATTCGAAAAATTATTAAGAATTGAAAAAACAAATCCAGTTCGGGTTGTGATGAAATAACTGTGAAAAATTTAAAACAATTAGTTGATGAAATTGTATTATCACTTACTTATCTAATAAATTTATCTTTAACTACCGGAAGTTATCCCAGTGCACAAGAAAGGAAGTGTAAGTGAAGTCGCAAATTATATACAAATATCTGTACTAAGTTGTTTTTAAAAAAATTTTGAAAGTGTTTTTCTAAATAGACTGTCCACATTTATAAAAAGGAAAAACCTACTAAATACAAGCCAGCACGGATTTCGCAAAGGGCATTCTAGAGAAACAGCCACATTGGAGTTACTTAAGATTAGAAATGAAAAAATAGACCGGGGATTGTATATTGCAGGGTTATTTTTTATTTCTCTTGTGCGTTTGATACAGTAGAAGAAAAATTCATAAACGACAAACTGTATGCCTATGGAATACGTGGACCTGCCTTGAATTGTGTAAAATCATTCTTAAATGAACGATTCTTGTATGTTAAATCAAACAGCAAGATATCAACTCTACATCCTGTTCGCAAAGGGGTGGCCCAAGGATCAACTTTGGGACCAATATTATTCACCTTATTTATCAATGATTTGTTTGACCATATAAGTGATGGACATATTATTATATTTGCTGACGATACAATTGTTATTGTTCTGGGTAAATCCCAAGAGGAATTGGATAATAAAATTAAAACCACCATAGAAGAAATAACACGATGGTGCAATGCTAATAATTTATAGTTAAATAGCGATAAAACTGTGAAGATGCAATTTTTTAATAGGAAGTCCTTAGTTGTCAACCTTGGGATTAGTGTAGATGAACAACTGACTTGGTGTCGACATGTTGATACTGTGTGTGGTAAGTTAAACACTGCTTACTATGCAATATTGAAATTAAAACCAATATTGCCGCTAGAGTCAATTATGAGTATGTACTACGTTTTAGTTTACCCTTACCTCTCGTATAATATAGTAGCGTGGAGGAGAAGTGACACCCAAAGAATATTCATTGCCCAAAAAAGAATATTAAGATTAATTTTTAATAAAACTAGATCCCAGAGTTGTCGTAGTGTATACATAGAAAACAATATACTTACTTTAATTTGTATATATATTTTTAAAATTGCCGTTTATGCTGTATTTAATATTAATTTCGTATAAATTACAAATAACTTTTTGACTACCTATTGGGAATAAGCAGGTAAATAATGATAATGATTTTGTTTTATTATATATAATTTCTTATTTTATTTGCTCTAATGTGAAATATGCCGATGCATTCTAAATAACATGTTTTTTTCTTTTATACATGGAAATAATTTTTAATTAATACACCACTTTCTTTGTGCGTCGTTTAAGTTTAATAAAACGTTTTAAGTGATTAGTCCCATCGCCGTTTCAATAAAATGGATTGTATTTATTAGCATCAAACGCTGAAACAAGGACGTTAAATGAGCCGTAAGGCCATAAAAGCGGCCCGAATGCAGAATAATTAACCTCTGACAAAAATCTAGTGAATTTTGCACAAGCTCCGAGGCATTTAATTATGGTGCTTTAAAATATTACCTTCCCTTAGTTGCCAAAGTAATATTGAGCGACTCATACACGATAATAATTATGATTTTAATATAAATTTTTGGGCAAATTAATATTATGCGAGCACTCCCTCGAGCCGGTCGAAAATATAAATATTTAAGCAGAAAATAAATAAACAAATAAAGTTTATACTTGGCATTACATTATTGATTTTACATACAGTATTATGAGGCTTACATTAGTTATAATTGGACACTTTTATTGTTGCGATATTTAAATTTCCATTTAATAGATATTTAGAAATATAATTGAATCGGTAAATACGGGGTTAAATTCACAAAAATAATTATTCCTGAAATACGATGCAATTAAATAAATTTCATTATAAATGTTGATTTTAACGAGTTTTGTAAATAATTTGAATTCATTTGCTGAAGTGCCGGAAAAACAATTAATGTATATACAGTATTGGCAAATATGTGGAAAGAGGTAAATACCTCTGAAATTATTAGATATTGAAATTAAATTTAGAAAGTAGATATTACAGTAAATTGCGTATTTATTTTTATTTTTTTAATATTTAACTTAACCATTTAAACAAAGTTTCGAATAAAAAAAGTTTATTGGGAGGTCAAAAATATGTTTTATTTCAAGACCAACCTATATATTAACAAAAATAGTATATTGTTCAACGAGTGACGAAAGTAACATTTTTTTAAGCGAGAGAACAGTTTACCAAACGAGGCGAAGCCGAGTTTGGTAATGTTCGCGAGCTTAAAAAAATGCTTTCGACGAGTTAAACACTATACTTTTTCTACTACCTTACCTATGATACTAACAAACTTTTATTATATAAACAAATACTTTATTTTGAATTAAAAATTACAAAACTACAGATCATATTTAAATTACTTATCGACAACTTTGCAAAATATGCAAACACCACAGTAAATATGAATTTACGCGATTATCTGCTTTAAATTCCATGAATTTTGCATATATTTTTTTATACCTCTTTTTCGATTTTTCTGATAATAAATCCACATAGGTTCTCTCAGCTTGATTTACTATTTCTGGTGCAGTATTGGAAAGATCTAAATCACTTACTGAATCAGAAATCATGATATGATGAAGTTACGAACAGTACAAATTCAAAAACTGACGTTTAATAATGACACGATATAGTGACAGCAGGCAACTAGACGGAGGTGAAAATTTGTAGGTAACTTTCGTCCCTAGTGACGAAAGTTACCTACAAATTTTCACCTCCGTCTAGTTGCCTGCTGTCACTATATCGTGTCATTATTAAACGTCAGTTTTTGAATTTGTACTGTTCGTAACTTCATCATATCATGATTTCCGATTCAGTAAGTGATTTAGATCTTTCCAATACTGCACCAGAAATAGTAAATCAAGCTGAGAAAACCTATGTGGATTTATTATCAGAAAAATCGAAAAAGAGGTATGAAAAAATATATGCAAAATTCATGGAATTTAAGGCAGATAATCGCGTAAATTCATATTTACTGTGCTGTTTGCATATTTTGCAAAGTTGTCGGTAAGTAATTTAAAGATGATCAGTAGTTTTGTAATTTTTAATTCAAAATAAAGTATTTGTTTATATAATAAAAGTTTGTTAGTATCATAGGTAAGGTAGTAGAAAAAGTATAGTGTTTAACTCGTCGAAAGCATTTTTTTAAGCTCGCGAACATTACCAAACTCAGCTTCGCCTCGTTTGGTTTACTGTTCTCTCGCTTAAAAAAATGTTACTTTCGTCACTCGTTGAACAATATACTATTAAAGCATGCCCTGAAACCGATGCTTCAAATTATAAATAAATAAATAATTTACCTCATGATTTTCATTTCGATTAAATGAAATATATTCTATTAGGTTTTAACTATTGTTCAAGGAAAAAAATTCTTAACATTAAGAAAATATATTTTAATAAGAACAAATATCCATTTTTTTAAAATTTATTATGTGGTATAGTAAATAAGAATTATTAAACTCTTTTAGCACGATCAAAATGTATGAATATTATTTTAGATTTTTAGTATGTAGGAATATTCACACCAAACTGAAAATTAATAACAAAATAGCAATTGATTAAAATTTTATTCATATAGATCAACTGGTAATGATATGTTTCTAACAATTTTATCAGGTGTATATTTTGAAAAATTGTCTGTGCTGTTTTTGCTCTTCATTGTTTGTTTTGAAAGTATGATTCGAGTCGTATAGTTGATTTGTGTGAAGATGGTTTTTAGATTATAAAAATGGCTTCACCTTAAGCAAAACCAAGCTCAAACTGATCTGTTTAAAACTGTAAGACTTAAAGTTACATAAATAAAAATCGATGTATGTTAAAGCGTTATAATTCATTTTTTGAGCGATCTAGACTTTAAAATTTCTACATAAATGGTACTTATGAATATAAAGATTAAATTAACTAACGAGAACTATATCAAGTATGCTTAATTGGTGTAAGATAATTACTGTTAAATGGTTTGTTTAAATTAGCGTTGGATCCGCGTATAAATGTATTCATGATACTTCGTCATAATTATGAAGATAAATGTACCTGACATTTTAAATGTTAAAATGAATTAATTTCCCTAACAGGCTTATTTGATTTTTAAAGTTGTCTGATATTAATGTATTTATTTTAATTTATATAATATAAATGAAGCAATCAAATTTCCAAGATCCCTAAATCTGTGTCTAAAGCGATTTTCAATTTATTTTTGTAAATAACGCTATTGAGTGTGTTTTTAATAACTAACTAATCTATTACAAATTATTCAAAAACTACTTTTCATCATAAAATACAAATTTTTAATAATTAATTGCGCCTGCATAATAATCAGTTGATTATTTTAGACAGCTATTATATTTCTGTATAAAGTTTTATCATTGTTTTTAGAAAAAAAATACAATTTTTGCCAACCAATTGCACAATTTTGATATGGTATATTTACAGATATCTTTTATAAATAATTTAGGCTAAATGTTGTTAACTATCCTATTATAAAATATAATATCATTATAAAATACTCGCTTGTATCTATTTATTATTATTTAAAATTATAAAGGATAAAAAATTGATGAAAATACAAATTTAAAAAATAATTGTATTCTAATATTGGTGACCAATATTGATGATGCTTTGAAATTGTGGCAAGTTAATAATTAGAAAAAACACGAAAATATTTCGTAAATCTACAACAAATCTTATCAAGACTACAAAAACAAATCACTTTAGAAACAACTACATCTCTGGCTAATACCTCGACAGACATTGAATGATACAAAAGTAATTTGCGTTTAATATAATAGCAAGGCTATCAATGCAACACTATTTTGAATGTATTTAGTTCTGCACAAAAGGATTTTTTTTTCAGATCTAAATACGTTAAAACTAGTTTTGCTTTGATAGCCTTGCTATATTCTACAACGTAAAGGACTTTAATACATTTTTTTATTGTGGCAAATTATCAATTGTTGGAAACAAAATATAATTACAGTCGGCGTTTGTTATCCTCTAAATAACATTTCAATTTTGTTATGATTTTATATACTTTATTTCGCTTATTAAACTATCTAAAACATTTTTGCTAAGTTAATTAGGCATTAGAGAGATACACATTATTCTTACAACTAATTTAATTTGCAATAAAACTTAATTATATTTAATAATTATAACGTTTTTTATACTAAAACATAGTCATAATTATAAAACGCCAATTTTCACTAGTAATAAATTTGCAATAAAAATTATAATCATACAATAATCTGTTATTCTGTCTTGTCGGCTGGAATAATTAAAATTCCCGGGCTATGCGGGTTTTAATTATCTTCCGTGAACAGCAGGGCGAAGGAAGCGTAATAAGAAAATTAAATCTGGATTAAGGTGGATCGTCTTGGCAAAGACAAAAAATGTTCGGGATCTGGCTTTGAGATATGTGATTATTCATTCTAAATTAGATTAGGCTTGAGTTAAATTTTATTATGGCGCTTAATAAAATAAATACCATTCAATTATATACAGCATGAAATCTCATTAAATAAAAAAAAATGAAAACAGTAAAATTATTCAAACCTGACTATGAAATTATATATTAATATAAATTTAATATAAATACCTGTGGCTGTAAGTATTTCGCTCAGGATGATATGAAAGGTTAATTTATTTGCATTTTGGTAGTAGATTTTTGGCCAATTCATCGAACTACCTTTTTATTTGTAGCTTTCCATTTCGATTATTAGAAGCTGAATTATTCAACTTTTTATCGCTCGAAGCTGTGTAAACTAAAGCAACAATTTTTAAATTAAATTCCGATCAATGTGTAATCGTGGAAGTATGTTTTTATTTTTTACATGCAAAATTGAATAAACTAATAAATGTACAATCTAAAGTACATTTTATCATTTATTAGTTTATTCAACAGAAATAATTTCATTCAAATTAGTGTTGCTTTAATAGTTGTACTATTTGTAACACGCAAATTAATTTGTATTATTCATTGTCTGTCGAAGTATTAGCTAGAGAAGTAGTTGTTTCAAATTAATTTGTTTTGTAGTCTTAGTAAGACTCATTGTTGTAGATTCACGAAATGTTTTCGTATTTTTAAATTTATTAAATGTAGATATATTTTTAGGTACCAAACACTGGGCTACTGGCTGTGAAAATATTCCCAATCTCTATCTAAAGCGTATAAACCATAGTCAGTGAGGGGCATCAATCTTAATTCAAGGTAACTTAGAAACTAAAACAAGCCTGATATAATGGCGCTTTCTAGGGAAAAAATGGAAATTGCGTGTACAGAACTGACGCTGAAGTCAAATATTAGAAAATAACTATTACTAGTATTTATCGTTCTACTGAGAGCATCTTCAGGTAATTTCTAAATATCTTTAAGATTATTTTACATAAATTAATTATATTAGAAAAACCTGAAATTATTATTGGAGGTGACTCTAATGTAAATTTAATGAAATATAATGATCAATAACCATATTGTTTAATAATTTAATTGAAAGCTATAATCTAAAATTAACTATCACATCAGAAACTCGAATAACCAATAAAAGTAAAATAAGCTTTGTTGATATTTTTACTAATATTAATTATATTACCTCACATACAGTCGATACTAATTTGCCAGATAATCTAGCACAAATATTGTCATTCGGGGGCAGTGTAGAGAATAATCCAAAAAATATATTAGCCAGAATAATTAATAAGAAAACCCTTGATAATATGAATAGAGAGCTGAGTAAAATTAATTGGAAAAGCATAATAAATCATTCTAATAGCAGTGAATCCTACTTTAATAATTTCTATATTATATTCTTAAAATCTTTTAACAAAAATTTAAAAAATCCAAAGGTTGAACTTTAGTATAAACACCTTACGGCGGAAAAAAAGAAAGTTGAATAGTATTATCAACTATATCTTTGTACCAACAGTTTACCTGTAAAAAAAACAATATAATTTAAAAAAGCGGTATAAAATAGCGCCGAAAGAAGCAATTTAAAACTATAACTCAGACCGTGTATCAAAATCTAATGGTAAAGCTAAAGAATTATGAAAATTAAAGGAAAAATTCAAAAGAACCCTGAACAAAATAATAAACTTCCAGCCTTTATAAATAATGAGAACATGAAAACAAATAATCCATAGATATAGCTCATAGCTATAATTAATACTTTTGAAAAATTGATAACCAAAACACATCTCGAATAGTAATAACTGCACTATTCAACACAAAACAAATGGCTAGATATTTCTCTATCCTGCCACCGAAAACGTAATAACTGACATAAGGGCATTTTACTCTAAAGATATTGATGATATATTCGCAATTCTTATCACAGGCTTAAAAGCCATTGACGCAGGTGATTAATATGTCGAAGGTGTATTCCCATCTATTCTAAAACTCGGACGAATTATGCCTGTCTACAACAAAGGTGGAAAATCACAGAACAATATCTATTCGAAAGGGTAATATACAACCTAATTATAGCTTTCATAGAAAAACATAAAATTCTGTGTAGGCAACAATTTGGTTTCAAATAAGGTTTCACTACAAATCATGCTATTTATAATTTTATGAGTTTGGACACTAACACAAATATCTATTACGTATTTTTGGACCTGTCTAAATCATTTGACTCAGTTTAAATCAGTTGCTTTTGGATAAGGTTTGGAAATATGGAATAGGGGGTAACTGCTATAACTTATTAATATCGTACGTGTCTAACAAAAAGCAAATAACATCGGTAAATATAGATGGTAAACCATATATTTTAGGACTACAATTATTTCTTTACAGGGCGCCCTAACTCATATAATTAATAACTCTCTCCAGTCTGGAGTGTTTCCAGATAAATTAAAAGTAGCATTAATAAAACCAATTTTCAAAAATGGAAACTCTGAACATATCAAAATTACAGGCCAATCAGCTTACTACCAGTTTTTTTCGAAAATATTCGAAAATGCAATGACCAATAGACTAATCATTTTTTTCAATAAATTTAATCAATAACACACAACTTGGGTATAAAAAGGGAAAGTCCACATCAACTGCAATATACGATTTCATAGGAAATATAATAACAAATACAGAAAATAGAGTGCTAACAATCGCAATATTTATAGACTTCATAAAATAATTATTATATTATTGGAAACATTAGAAACAAACGGCATCAGAGGTACCACTTAAGGTAGGTTTCCGTCATATCTGAACGGGCGCACTAAGTGTGTGGTTGTAGAAATTAACCACCCAACCTCAACCAGCTGAGATAACTACTGGACTATCCCAAGGAATCTTAAGACCACAGACACTATTTGTATGGTTCATAAACGACCTGACACAAGCAATTAGTAGCAATAATCATAGTGTAGTAAATTATTCAGATGATACAGACATTCTCATCTGAAGCAAAAATCTGGACCCCTGCTAACCGATGCAAATAATCTATATATTCAGGTAAAATAGTGGTTTATGAACACCCTACCCCTACACGGGTTAATAAGTATATCCAACACAATTAAATCAATTACTCAAGACAACCAAAGTATCAAAATACCTAAGTAAAACGGTGGTCAGTACAGCAATCCGTCTTTTATGTGGACTAAAATACTATAAGTCTTGTCGTGGCACATTAAATGGTCTCCACAATAAATTAAATAATTATCAAACTAGAACCAATAATTACATACTCTCTTATCACATAAAAAAATCTACAGAAGATGGAGCATACTATTCTGCTATTAAATTCTTTAATTTGTTCATGTTGTACTCTTCTGACACTATAATATCAATATGAATTTATTCGAAATCTGAAAAACCCAACATGGTCATAACGTTAGAGAAAGAGTTCTTACAATTCCAAAACACACCCATAGCTTTATACTGCAGTCTTGTATAATACAACCCATTAATTCCACTAAAATTTAATAAGTCCATGAATACAAAACAAGAAGAAAATCTGACCTATGAATAAAAAAATTCCAAACCTTTAAATTTTCACAAACTTTAAAAAGAGAATCCATAAGACAGTACAACACCTTAGAGGAATATATAAAAACACCCCACAAAACAATATAAAACAGACATCAAACAACTATTTAAATACAGATTTGAGTTTGAATTTCTGTAATAAAGTACCACAATTCCTGAAAGACCACATAAATAACTTGTAAAAAAATGCAACAAAATTTAAAAATAATTGCTTCTACACAATAGATGAGTATAAAACCCAACATGGTTATAACGTTATGAAAAAAACTCTTACCATCTTAGAACATAGCTTTATACAACAGTCGTCCATAATACAACCTATTAATTTCTACAATAAACTACCACAGTTCCTGAAAGACTTACTATACATACCTTACTATACATACATTTTATTAATGTGTCCTTTACCTACATTTTGATTTTCATATATTTGCTATCCATTTTATATATACCCTAATTTTGACCTATGTGTCTCTAGATTTTTAAGTTTGAATTATATATGTTCTATTTTATCTATACACTAATACTAGTCTGTGTTCTACCGAGTTTTTAAGTTTTTAATATGAATTATGTATTATTATTTTAAAATGTATATGCCTATTTATTAACTATTTTTGTATACAGTCTATATATAATAACTCTAATAATAAAATGTATATATATTTTGTAACTGGTTTTCGGGTTATACTCCGCGTGGTTTGTAAAAATTAACCCGAAAACCAGCTACAACATACCATACCCGCGAAAATGTCAAACAATATATACATAAATAAATATCTGAACTGAATAAATCCACTATGTATTATTTAATAAAAGATGACTGTAAAACAGTTGTCGCTCTTAAATTATAGATATTACGACAATAAAATTTTATGCATTGCACATCTATTTCTCATATACTTAGTATTCAAAAATGTTCTATATATAAAAGAAATATATTTTATTAAATCTAACGAGGTACTTTAGGTGAATGCGCCGGGTAAGGTCATCTGGCGAAGGAGAATGTTGCACGTGGATTCCAATCCTATCGATAAGGAGATCTCCGATGATCTATAAAAATAACAATTCCTTTCTGAAGGAGCACTTTGGCATAAAAATTGGCGGGACCGTGTTCGGAAAATGTGAATTATGCAGATTTTATATATAGTTATATGTGTATATAAAAGTGGACCGTTTGATGTGGATTCGGGACGGGGATGGCTATATTTCAGCTACCGGTAATAACTCAAAGGGGCCATATTTTAGAAAGGGCCGTGATGACCGTCTGCCTTCCGATATTGTCCGCTGATGTTGAAATCTGGCGATTGAAACCGGGATTTTTCCAAGCTTATATTTTATTTTCATTTTTAACACCAGACGCTGCTAAAGTATCTAGAAAAAACATATAAATGTTTTCACTTTACATATAAATGTTGATGATAAAAGATAATTGTAGTATTACAATTGTAAATAAAAATTTGAAAATCAACCACTTATAATTAAGTTCAACTAAGTGCCTTGTCAATTAGTTCATATAATATTTCGTTTATTGTAATATATAGAGTTTATCTATATAACGCTGATGCTGTGTATAATATAATACAATATTTATTTGAATATAATGAGACTTCGAAATTATATCGCATATGTTACTAACACTGCAGACTAACGATTCAGTATAAACATGCAGTACTGTACAAAGTAAATATATGCACCACTAATCAAATGTTAGCTTTTGCCACTCAATATATACCTTATTTATATTATAATATTCGTTTTTAGAAAAAAAATATTTATCCAAAATTTTGCACACAACATATCGTACAAAAAACATAACAAATTCTCCTTCATTATTTTGTCTGATAGTAGGCTCCTTTTGATATTATATCAATAATAATAGTAAAAATCATGTAAATTACGATTTTTTACCTGATCTCATAATGCTAATGCAAATTCATTATTTTATTCATCAATGCTTTTCTGTTATCTAAATTTTCATAAAATATTTGATTTATTTTAAAAATTAAAATTTATATTATACACATTTTTTAATAAAAATAATAATATAAATACAAAATTAATAACTCTAAGTCGTAATAGTAGTAGTTGTGTTGTACTATCAACCAACTAGATAATTATAACCAGGATACATTTAGAAATCTTCTATTTAACCAAATATTTCAGATTCGATTAAACGTTTCAATAACCTTTCTCTCTATTTATATCATGGTGGGTTTAAATCCGCCTCTAAATCTACATCTGCGCCCTATATACCCAGCGAATGCTAGAATGAAGTGCAGACCAGGAAAATATTGTATACTCGTGTGGCAATAGAAGTAAATAAACGTCAAATAAAATACACAACCAAACACGTACATGAACAGATTGCGACGTTTTAATTCCAGTTCCAGTTGGAAACAGTCCGTCGATTATTAATCACCCCTTATCGAACATCTGTCCTTTTTTCTCGTTTCCCACTCACGCTGCGGCAATAGTAATAATAATATCCGATTGGGCTGAATCGTTAGTCGAAATTCCTCGCTCGCACTTTTTTCTCTCCATTTTATTCTATTCGGTGTCTGCCAAAATAACGGCGTCGTACATTGTGACGTGCGTGCTAGAATAGCTCCGCAAATATAGTGGATGCGAAAGGAAGGGGGAGATATTGAATCAGGAAATGAAATCAATTCATCCAAGTGCTGGGTCGAAGAAAATTGTTAATTTTTACGATTTCATATTTATTTTTGAATGACTATTATTATTTTACCATTTATACCATTAAAAATTAAAATATTGTTATTTCAAAGTTTTGCATATATTCTTCATGAATAATTAGTTATTTATAAAGTATAATTAAATAATACTACTAATAATAATACTAACAACAATTTTTATTGAATATGTTAAATATTGTTATAATTAGGTACATAACGAATGTATAAATCTTGGAAAAAATAGGCAGAAATGCTATCGGGGCAGGCTTTAATTATATATCTAAGGATAACATTTAATTAATTGAAATATAAAATCTGATTATGACATATTTTATTCTTCACTTCCTTCTTACAAAACCTAAAGTTTTACGCCATAAATTCGTGTAATTTAAAAAAAAATGACTAGAGTTTTTCTAGTTACACTGGAGCTCACAACACCCAAAAAGAAAAATGTTGTAAATGTTCTTGTATTAAATTTATGTTCAGTTTCCGATTTTTACGATTACAATTTAGTGCAGGTAAAACAAAACATACTGACATTCAATAATGTGTTGGCCCACCGAGGTTGTTGTAGCATTGTTTAACTCGGCGAGACATAGACCGAATGAAGTGGACGATGTCTTCTTGCGGCAAGCGTTCCCAGGCCTGTTGAACACAGATGCACAATTGGTCCAATGTGCTTAGTGGCTATGGCAATCGGTGAAATGTTATCCCATACATATATTGACAATAAAGCAGGGGATCTTTGAGGTCAATCAAAAAGCTCTATGAATTTTGTATAAAGTCGATGGTTTGACGGGCCGAATGCAGGCCACAATCGGTTTGGCTTTGTTTTACTGAAAAATGGCATTTGGGATAGCCTCGATGTACCAGCGATATAACGTTGGGCTGTTAGACTACCCCTAATGAACACCAGGAGGACCTAAGTACAAGATATATAGCGCCCCATACCATGATACCAGGGGTATTGGCTGTGTGGCATTCTAAGGCAACCTCTAAATTTTGCCTTTCACTGCGAAATTGACGGATATCATATGAAGTTCCACTCTACATCTTAGTTGTATCTGGCTTGACACCATTCCAAGCGACGAGATTTGTGCAGCGGAGTCATCGGTAGCAACTAAAACGGACGGAACGCATAAAGGTCCATGGGTAGAACTCTTTGCCTAGAAACCACGCGTCGTGATGCTGCAACAAAGGCATCTCAAATTTGCCGCAAAGTGTCGTGACGATTACGTATCGCAAGCAGTTTTAGGTACTGTTCTTGACCACCCTGTATAATCCTAGGCCTACCAGAACGTCTCTGTCGCTGATAGTCATTTTCTTCAGATCATCCTCTCCATACTCGCATTAATTGATAAAATCGACGGGGTCCACGAATTCTAGGCATTTTAGAAAGGTTTTTTAATATAACGAAGAGCTCAGAAAAGATAAGAGTAGAACAGGTGACTAACATAATTAAATTTGCTTTATTTTCCGAATAAGTGTAAAAATCGTACACAAAAAATTGAGATAAAGCAGTAAAAACGTGAATAAAACGTGCGTATTTGTTGCTGGATTAAACCACATCTAAGGGGTGTTGCATTACATTTGAGCTCCAGTATATAATAGATTTTATAAGCCGAATGTAATCATTATATAAAGTTTTTTACAGCTACGTAAATTTTTAAATGCTTCGTAATCGGATCCTAAACCACTACACTTGTATGTTCAATAAGCACTTTTATTTCGCTTAATTAATTAATTATTTAACCACTTGAGATGAATATGAGTAATAATGAATTTTACAGGCACAAATTTACTTTAACATTAATGAACAATATTATTAAAAATCTCAAACTTAACCATCGACATACTTGCTAAACAATACTTGATATATAATTTTATAAATTATTTAAATATAGTCATAATCATAATCATATTTCTAATAAATATAATGTTTTATATATTTTGATTTAATTTTCTTACAACCTTAATCAAGTGCCATTAGAATTTTAAATATTCTAAATATAGAATAGAGCAAAATCATTTTATTGCTTACATTATTATCTAATAATAATAATAAACGTCTTTATTTGTTCAAAAAAATATATTTTTTATTGGCATTAATCAATGTATGAAGTTAAAATTAAAATAAAAAGAATCTCCTATGCTGGAAATTAATATTCGCAATTATTAATGTTCGCTCTATATAGATTTCCTGTTGAAATCCATCGAAAACCTCCATAGAGAAGATCTACTAAATGAAGGAAATATTAGAAAGTGGTGTCGTTTATTTATATAGAATTTTCAGACTACCTAAGCATAATATTTTACTAACTCAAAGCAGTCGCTGATAAACATATTAATAATAATAATAACAATAATAATTTAAATAAGCGCAAGGGGATAAAAAATAATTGCTAATTATGTATGGAACAGGCTTACCATTAAACAAGGAATATATATGCTGCTTTTATTGACTATAAAAAAGCGTATCATTCAGTCCCTCATAGTTGGCTGTTGAAAATTCTTACAATCTACAAAATAAATTCAACAATAATTACTATTTTGAAACAAGTCATGTTGACATAGAACACAACACTGACAATAAATGTGAATAATGATACAATTTCTACAAAACCAATATATATATAAGAAGAAATATGTTACAAGGTGACTCATTGAGTTCACTTTGGTTTTGTTTAGCTTTAAATCCTCTCTCGGGGATTAAGGAGCTGCGGCGGTAAGGAGGGGTCCTGTCGCGGTATAAGACCGACCGGGCTGGTCCTTGCCTATCCGCCCGCGGCTTCAGGGATTCCTTTCGAATCCAGGACCGACCGTGCGTGGTGAAGAACCACACCATTCACGAGGTGCCCCTGTTTACCAACTAAACACGGCGGATCTGGACCAGAGAAGGTTGAACCAAAAATCCTACTTAGTGAATGTGGCCGGCACAAGGTAGTTTCCGAATCAGTGTTCACACTGATACGCTATGGTCACCCACGTGTTTGTGCCGTGCGTGGCGACCCGTATCGGGTGATGAAGGAATCCTGGCGTACTGAGCTGCTCTGCGAACAGCAACGCGTCGCTTCGGTCCGGATTTCTCCTAGACGGGGTTAGAGACTAACCCACCCCTATCAAGGTTCCTAGGAACAACGGCTGAGTCGTCCCGTCAGAGGGCCGGCAGGGTGAGCTCCTTTGGTGGAATGGGGCACGCAGGCGCACCGAACAAGTTCTCCTGTCTGGATGCGTCTCGTGTGCAACTCACTCCAGAGAGTTATATTCCTTTGGTAGCCCTGGCGTTCGCAGCGCGACGTCCCCGTCTTGAGGGCTCCATGGTGGGTGGGGAGCCAGGAGGGATGAATAACTCACTAACCATTATGAATAAAATAATTACAAAAAAACCCAATCCTCATGACGAGGGTTCACCAGGGGAGACCACCACGCACCCAGCTTCGACAGGAACACAACAGGAGGGCTCCTCGCAGGCAGGCCCAAGTCAACTTTCAAATAAAATCTCTATGGTTACTGCCACAGAAGAAGAACCGCAATGGTGCTCAAATGCGTAGGCGCAGGAAGGCTCGTCTGACAGAAGAGGCAGTGAAGGCCAGTACGAGCCACTCGAAAGAGAAGCAACCTGTGCCAGAGAAAAACAAAAGGCCAAGATCCGAGGGATAGTCTGGAACTCCCGCCTGGGTACAGGAAGAGGGCAAAGACGAACCCAGGGAAATCGACGACAATCCCCACTAAGAAACCGAGGAAATCTTACAAGCAGGCGGCAAGTAGCCACCTGAGGGTCGCTCTGATTGACCCAGCCAATCCTCTAGGAAAGATCTCAGAGGAAGTGGCAGGTTAAGTCAAAGCAGGCCTCTGGAGAAGCTTGGACGATCACATCCAGAGTGGGAGCGAGACCATAGTTAGTGTTGACCAGCTGCCGACTCTAACCAAGACCACGATCTGGATTCCCAGCAAACCTGAGGAACCGGAAATGGTTCTGAGGAGGCTGGGCTTCCTAAATGAAGGCATTAATGTGGCAAGGTGGTGTACCTTTCTGATCCGACAATAAAAAAAAGGTAAAGAGAAGGTAAAGAAAAACGTAATACCCACAGAGGTAATTAAATGCAACCTGCACCATTGCAAAGCTGCGACGGTCACCTTAGGTCGAGAGCTTGATATCGTACAGGATTGCATTGCTTTGATCCAAGAAGCATGGGCTTTTAAAAACAGGGTTCATGGACTAAATAAACCAGGCAATGATCTGTTTTATATATCCGCAGGTAAAACACCAAGGGCCGCTATGCTACCCTAACAAATACAACCCCATCTTCATGCAGCACCTATCTACCGAGGACCTTGTGGTTGTTCGGGTAAAGCTTTGCTTGAAAGACGAGGTAAACTATCTGACACTAGCATCAGCATACCTTCCACAAGAAGCTTCTAACCCATGCCCAACTTCGGAGCTGGAAGCGCTGGTGGTGAACTGTGAGAAGGCAGGCATACCCCTCCTAGTAGGGTGTGACTCCAACTCACACCGCCAGGTATGGGGATGCCAAGAAAACAACAGCAGGGGTAAGTTGTTGCATGACTTTATACTAAGTAGGAACTTAGATATAGTAAATAGAGGTAACGAACCGACCTTTGTAAGCTCACATTACAAGGTATGTAGAGAACTGGCACGTATCTCAAAAAGTCACAATGTCAGACATAGATGGATAAAATTCCAAATTACATTAAGAGGCTCAAACACTACCAAGGATCCAAGACTGACCAAGAGGGAAATTTTCAAAACGACCCTCACTAAGATCTCCAAAACTAGGGATGTAGGTAAAGAGCCAATAAAAGATATACCCGGACTGGAGAATATAATTAACGCTCTTCAGAAGGGAATCATATCAGCGTACAAGAAAGTGTGCCCTCTAAAAACTATAACAGATGAGGGACCCACAAATGCGTGGTGGTGCAAAACGAGTCCGAATGGAACAAATATAAAATAGTACAACATGACTATAAAAAACTGGTAAGAGAAAGGAAAAGAGAGGCCTGGAGGCTTTTCTGCTCCAAAGTAGAAAATGCCTCGGAAACATCACGTCTAAAACAGGCCCTCTCCAGAAACCTCTTACCAAAACTCACTAGCCTTAAAAGGGAGGACGGCCTCTTATACGGACTCACCTGAAAACACAGGCAAACTCTTATTGAGGACCCATTTTTCGGGCTGTACCTTTAACCAGGAGTGGAGCCCCACGGATACCTCCACAGAGTCCCGAACCAAACCGGATTGGGACCTGGCGGGCTCCATCGTTACCAGGGAAAAGGAAGACTGGACAATGAGGAGTTTCTCACCATACAAATTCCCAAGGTTGGAAGGGATTTATCCGGCTCTAATACAGTGGGGCAATGATGTTATCCTGGACACCCTCGTAGGTGTGTACAGGGGGTGTATTGCCTTCAGCTACACACCCTATGCCTGGAGGGAAACTAAAGTAATCTTCATAAAAAAAACCAGGACGCTTGGACTACACCACAGCGAAAGCATACCGACCAATAAGCCTCGCATTTTTTCTATTAATGATACTTGAGAGGCTCTGCGATCGATACATTAGGGAAATAGTCTTAGTGAAACATCCTTTACATCCCAATCAACACGCATACTGTGAAGGCAAGTCGACGGATTCGGCCCTGAACACCATGGTGAGCAGAATTGGTCGATCCTTCGAGCAAAAAACCTTCACTCTGGCGACTTTTATGGACATTAAAGTAGCCTTTGATAAGACCTCCTTCCCAAAGATAACAGCGGCACTTCGACGCAGGGGAGTTCCGGTGGCTCTAAGCCATTGGATCTCCAACATGTTGCAATGGAGGACAGCCAAGATTTCAATAGGCGACACGAAACTTGTATGCCGGGTCGCAAAAGATTGCCCACAGGGAGGAGTGCTGTCTCCCCTACTATGGAACCTAATCGCAGACGAGCTACTGGAGGCACTGAATAAACAGGGCTTCTACACAGTAGGATATGCCGACGATATAACGATCCTACTTTCCGGCAACTCGGAAAGTATGCTAGCGTAACGTATGTCAGAGGCTTTTGACACAGTAAACAAATGGTGCACATACCAGGGTTTATCCGTAAATCCGACTAAAACGGAACTGGTACTGTTCACAAGGAGAAGGAAGATTCAAGTTTTCAAACCACCAAGCTTTCGGGGCGAAGAACTCACCCTGAAAGATGAAGTCAAATATTTGGGCATTCTTATAGACAAAAAACTAAACTGGAATGCCCACCTGACGGAGAGATCTAAGAAATCATGCATAGCCCTCTGGCAATGCAGACGAGCTGTGGGGAAAACATTGGGACTATCTCCAAAGGTAACCCTATGGATCTACACAGCCATAGTGCGGCCAATGTTGGCATATGCATCATTAATATGGTGATCAAAAATATCGCAGTTATTTCGAATATCATAATATAATTGACACATTATAATTAATGCTTTAAATAATTTTCAACATGTTTTGCGATCTGCTCTCTATGATATCAATGATGTATTTGAGTGTGATATTTGCGACATAAAATAACATCCGGTTTGTGCAAAATCTGAAGAGAAATTTCGCGTGTCCGCCTGTACAAGATGTGAGAAGAACGGAGTTCCAAAGTGCTCAATTCAGGTATTAATCAATTAATCAAGTAAGTCATAATAAGAACATCAACAGAAGAAGTAAACAATATACAATTAATAATTTGGATACCTAACAGAAATAATAATAAGAAAATCGAACAATCGGCAAAAGAGGGATCTGCAAACGAATCGCCACAAACAAACCGTAAACAATCACAACATTCCGATGCTGCGCAAAAAACAAAAACCAATAAAACCCAAAATAAACTCTACATAGAATGAGGTGAACGACAAAACCAAAATAATAATAAAAAGACAGAATGGACTGAAGTCATCCGTAGGAGCAAAATGTCCAAAGAAACATATACATTTAATGGAAAATCCAGTAATATGGACGACCCTGTCGCAGAAATTACAATCCGGAAATGGATTTTTTTATCAAGATTTCATAAAAACGATGAATGCAGCGACATAATGAAACATCTTAAAACGACGGGAACCCACCCTTTCATAGTATAAAAACTAAAACCCAAGTATGAGGAAACACAATACTCATCATTCAAGATAGGAGTGCCTACAACTGTGGAAAAAGTTGTAATAAACGAAAATTTTTGGCCAGAAAGAATTTTATAAATCGATTCTTTTTTTAAGCCAAAAAGTCGGAATAATGAACATAATACTCTAAAAGTCTTACAACAAAACGTACAATGTCTAACAACAACTTTACACCACCTGCATGCACTACTAAAAGAACTACTTACAATATGCAAAGATTTTTGAAAAAGCATTGTAAACATTCGGTATTTATAAAGATCATCAAGTTCTTCCGAAATAAAACAGAAATACATATATCTCCTACATAATACACAGTCTAAACCAGATAAGATAAGATTGACTGGTTTCAGCAAAGTCCATATCACAGCAATATCTGCCTTCATATACTTAACTTTAAAATTTGAGCGAATTTTATCACTTATGGTAAGTCAAGAAACAATAATAAAAAATAGAGTTAATATTAAATTTTATTATAAATTTGGTAAAAGTGTTGTAGAAACGTACAAAACGAAAAATATGTACACAAGGATGAATGCGTAACCCTTGCACAGATTTTCATTTCGTTTGACTGAATTCGTGGCGATCATGATGATCTTAAAGGCTATGACCGACCAATGCCGCCAGATACCACTCGCAATACAGAAAACATCGAAAAATTCAAAGAATAACTTCGAAACAACAGTTGTGTATCGCTTAGGTTATTGATTTTTGACCAAAGATGTTGGCAAATAAAATTCTGTGCGCACATCATGACTCTCACAGGCCGCCATAGCAATTGGAGAGTTTAGCATAGTAAATACATGTTATAAATGTATCTAAGAAATCCAAGTGTTTTTTAGTACATGTCAAAAACAAAACGGCAGAGTGCAGCATAAAGTCATTAGAAGAGCCATAAGAGGAAACAATACTCTTTCAGAAGAGCAAAATCACGACAATGCCGATAGTTTTCTTTGAATCAAAATTAATTGTTTTCTGTTAATGCATCTTAGCAGATCAAATTAGTGTTTGACATGTATATTAAAGAACATATCACACATGCTAAAAATCTCAATCCAGAAAATTATGCTGTAGCTAACCATATTATTGAAACTGGTCACAAAATTAGAAGAAATAATGTAAAATTAATCAAACAATCTTCTAGTTATCAATAACACATGCTAAAGGCTATATTAACTTTTGATGTAAGCCCACTACAGAGTGTCCATTCACTTTAATCCGGTTTTTTCTCTCTTAATACCTCGCCTCCACGTGCCGTCGTTGGCTGTACTTTGTTTAGTATATAAGTCGAATAATTTTTGTTTTGTATTTAGTATTTAAACATATCTGTAAATTTAAATATAATTTGTGAAGAAAGGTTTTTATGCTTTATTAATTAATCAAGTTTATCTTCAAAACCCACAAAAATCAATCTATTTGAAAAGAGTCTTGATTTAGACGAAATGCACAAAAATGTCCAAAAATCTAGTCTTCAAAATTTCTTCATCCTGTTTGATCTATATACACGTAGTTGCATTCTGAATAAGTTACCCTTATGTTTGTACTTTGAGGAATGGAGAAATTTCGGTGTCTACGATACATCAAGATTTCTGCTAGTTTAGTTGACATAGGGTTAAGTAAAAAGAATTGTTGAGCCTTCTAAAGTCAGACATTCTATATATAATTTAATTTTTTTGTTGAAGAATTTTGATTTGAGCATATTGACGTCAACTCAAGAATTCCCTTTTCTTCAAATCACCTTACAAAGTATGTAGAGATGACATAAGCTTCCAACTAATAACACTATTATCATAATTGATCAAACAAACAGGTACAGTTAAAATAATAGGTAATCGAAAAATAATCACTCAGTTCGTTTTTTCTTTTTGTTTGGACTTTGTGAATCAAAAATATTGCGTAAATATATTTTAAAATTGGTAGTTGTGTTACAAATAAAACATTCGAATTTGGAGTACGAAGATACCAAGAGTGATTAATGAAAAGCTTTTACTATGTTTTATGCATCTTCGCACCAGAAGATCATATTTATTTCAATGCTGTTAGTAATGCTATACCATCGAATGGTATTTGAAATCATAGAGTGTGAAATGATTTTTCTAGCGAAAAATAAATTATATTGATCTACAGGATACATAGTTTTAATAACTGCAACACCTTATTAAAAAAAACAATAACTTTATTGATCCAAACATATCTTGGAGGAATTATAAGGATTGTGATGTTATTTAGCCACAAAGATTGTGTGATTCAATAACGGTGAACGAAATTTTGTAAAAGGAAAGTTTATAAAAATAAAAGTATGTAATAATGGCCCAGTGCCTAAACTAGTGGAATATAAAATAAACAATTAAGTGAAACAATTCAAGTGATTTTTTTTAACAACCTATTATTATAAAAAAAATGGTGATGTGGCCATCATAATACTTTCCCTATATTTTACGCAAAAACTATGGAGTTTCCGTAAAAAGGCTTTTCTTAATAATTTGTTCACTTTTGAATTCTCTACAATTATTTGTTATATAAATTTCATGTAACTCCAATATTTTATTAGCAATTATCAAAAAATGTCAAAATTTTCAATTTTTATTTTTTTTTTCTCGAAAGTTAAGAATTTTTCGAAAAATATATTTTAATAAAACTTGTTCAGTTCTTCATTGCCTTTAGCTTTTGTTTGAAAAGTTTTGTAAAATTTTTCATATTAAAAAAATATCTGAAAAAAGCTTTTCAGTTCCAGTTTTGAACAATAAGACCTTAAGTTTGAAGTTTCACCTCCATCGGATCATTCGTTTTTGAGACACAGCGCTCACGGACAGACAGACAGACTCACACACAGACACAATTTTTTTTTCCAGAAATTAGTGCAATGGACTCAGGAGACCTCAAAACGGATATTTCCGCAAAAAAAATTCAAAAAAAATCACGTAAACAATACTTCCCCTATATATACTTCGTATATAGGGAAAGTTATAATTTATATCTGATTCTAGAAAAACATATCATTAAATGATTTTTGTCATTGGCGGGATAGAGGGTTGGCATGTAGAGCATCTATAGGGTTATTTGTCAGATACTGATTACTTGTAGTTATATATCTCATTAACATTAATATTAATTTTATAACACATGGTTGCAGCCCATTGGCGATAGCAATAAAGTAGTATTATTAGTCTGGAGACGGATAACCCGTATATTTCGCTAATGGCATATCATTAATTGCGCTTTAGGAAAAAGGAATGTAAACGAATTACCGATGCTTCAAAGTATTCAGCTCATTTATTTATTTAATCTTACTGCATTTTACCTTTCGGTGTAAAGCGAGCTCATTTATACAAAACATAAGAAAAACCATGACAGAAAGGACCTCGTGGTCAATAAGTGATCTTTAATCACTACACCACATTTTTTTTACCTTGACAAAAACAAATCACATAAAATAAGAATATTTTTTAATCGTGGTCATTAAAAAATATAAAGTACATTATAATGTAAACAAAAAAGATTTTGTAAAAAACTTTTAGAAAATATAAATAGTATATACAATAATATTATGTTGTTAGTATTATTAGTGGGGTTAAATAGCTATCGACCAATGGTCTGTCAGCTCGTATTTTTCAGTCTATGCCTCATTAGTCTGTCTTTGATGATAATGGATAATGTTGTGAGTGAAAAGGGTATTGAAAATTTTGGGTTGTAATTCGTATTTCTACGTAAGCTGTACATATGGAGGATATGTTTTTTGAAGGGACTATTGTAAAATTATTCACTTAAGCATAGAAGACGTCCATAGCCTGGATATAAGGAGAATATATTAAGCGAAATAATAGCATTCCTGACCAAAATGTTGGTTTATTATTGATTAATAAGCAATACCAATAAGTGAAATATTTATGAATATTTATGAATAATCCGCTGCCTACTGGCAGGTGATTTTCAATCATAATTAAATGGAACGCAAGCTTGTATAATCCGCTTAAACATTGATTGAATCGCTGATGGTGATTGAAAACCATTGTTCCATAACTTTAACAATTTGCGCCTTCTGAAAATAACTACATTATAAAAAGGAATTATTTTTAAACTGGAAGTGAATTTATTATTAATTTACTTAACTAATAAATGATAAAATGTACTTTAAACAATCTAAAGTACATTTTATCATTTATTAGTTTTTTCAACAGAAATAATTTCATTCAAATTAGTGTTGCTTTGATAGTTGTACTATTTGTAATACGCAAATTAATTTGTATTATTCAATGTCTGTCGAAGTATTAGCTAGAGAAGTAGTTGTTTCAAATTAATTTGTTTTGTAGTCTTAGTAAGACTCATTGTTGTAGATTCACGAAATGTTTTCGTATTTTTAAATTTATTATTTAATTTTCTACAACGAACTAAAGGATTTTAATACATTTTATTACTCAATTATGCTCCAAGTGGGTATTTTCCTTAATCCCGAACGTAATGATTTCTGTAGAATTCACTAATCCACCTCAGGTATAAATTCAGACCTTCAGTCGATTATATTTCATTCTTGTGTCAGTTGCCGTACATATCTGAGTAAGTTATTTATATTTTATTATATTTATTATCATATTTCATTATATTTATTTTAGTAAGTGTTTTTATTTGTATTTAAAATCAATTTTATAATAAAGCTGTACTGAAGAGAGCGAAAGTTCGAAAAACGTGTCTGCAGATGATTATAAACTTGAATGCTAGATTTTTTAATTGCTTTTGCTAATTTAATTTAATGAAATCAGTTTAAAATTCATTTTTCATAATTTTTCATGTTATAGTTACATTTAAACAATCTAAAGTACATTTTATCATTTATTCGTTTTTTCAACAGAAATAATTTCATTCAAATTAGTGTTGCTTTGATAGTTGTACTATTTGTAACACGCAAATTAATTTGTATTATTCAATGTCTGTCGAAGTATTAGCTAGAGAAGTAGTTGTTTCAAATTAATTTGTTTTGTAGTCTTAGTAAGACTCATTGTTGTAGATTCACGAAATGTTTTCGTATTTTTAAATTAATTAATTAATTATATCATTGATTTACATTTAAAAGTTTTTACTCATATAGATAATCCTCGATAGTTTAGTATTTCATGAATTGCCACGTAATAACCGTTATAACTATTCTTATTTTTATTTTTTAGGGAATGCCAATAAGAAATAAAATATTTATTTTTACTATATTTAACATCTGTCGTTTACGAGATGGGTAAATAGATTATTTATAAATATAGTACAATTTTTTATTTGTTAATGTTTTGATACACTCGGAAACAGTTGTCATTATTAAAGAATACATTCCTTATGTTTTGAAGACATATTAATAGTATGTAGATTAACAGACTAAACTGACTAATATAAAACAATAATGAAACATTTAAATATGTAGTAAAAATAATAACTAGAGGCACATTTTCAACAAGAAATTATATTTAAGTTAATTAATGAATTCATGATTTTTTCCTTAAACATAATTACATATAAATATAATCATATTATCCACATGATTTATATTTAGGACTATCCAAGGTGATTCCATCAAGGGAAGGAGACAATTATGAATTTATAAATCCCGTGGGTTCTTCCGCGCAATTAAGCTTTCCATGCGGGCGCCCTTAAAATTTTAATATCAAAAGAACTCCGGTCGCGATTAAAATGGAAATGTAAGGACGCAATTATGCCGATTAAGTCACTCATATATTCAGCTCGATTGTTAAATCGGTCGAGGATGGGTGAATTTGAATATTTCCAACACTCCAACTGAACAATTACAAATTTAACTATGACTCGAATTAACACTTGAGTAATGACCAAAAGTTGGCATATGCACACATGTCGGCTAGCCTAATTAGGTCCGATCCACTGTTCCAACTATACCTTTGGGTTGTTTTGTTGTGCATATGCCAGTTTGTGAAAGCATGAACAATGTTAGGTGGAAATTGAATTATTTCCTAACTAGGTTTCATTTTTGTCGTGCATAAAAGTCATTTTTTATAATTGGGCAATACTGAAATAAAGTGTCACATAAAAAATTGCAGATTTAACTGCACATCGTTTCAGCGATTCAGTTTACAAAAAAAAATAAAAGGTTTCAACGAAATATACAGTCGATTAGTTCTATTGAAAGTTGTCCTATCAATGATTTCCGAAACGCATTTCTGCATTCTACGTTCTGGACATCCACAGAGAAAAATCAATAATAAGCGTTTCATTAAACGGATTTTCCAGAGCTTGTGTACCCGACAACGTATGAAGGAATTATGGAAATAAATCGTTTTACAAATAAAACTAGCCCATAATTAGTAAGCACTTTTGAAGGATGAAAAATCGCTTATGGGCGTTTGATAGCATCGTTATCGGCGGAAATTTTTAATTCATCTATCACAGTCAGACGAATCTGTTTATAATTTGATCCCGGTCCCAGACCTGTTTTTGTGGAAAATTGAGAAATTACACGTCCTCCACTGAACAGAGCGAAAGGATATGTGAGATGTGAGGTTAAGCTGCCCCGGAACGCCACAGGGCATTCCCGACATTCCTGCTGACAAATCGACCCAAGAAAACTATCTCGATGGTCAACGATTTGACTCGCACAGACAGCGTAATTAATTGTGATAGTCAACAGGAAGAATGTTAGACAAGCGAAAGATTATATCAAATTATAAAACCGTTTATAATATAAATGCTCTAACTGCTTTATATCATTACCTAATATGTTTTAACAATATAGATATTTTACTTACACAAGAACTAATGCTACCTTAATTATTATTTATCTAATTAATTAAATGTGAACCAAAAATATTGTACTTTTAAAATATCTAACTTAAATTTTTTATTTAGTTTGTAACGTAATATTTAAATCAATTAAATAAAAACAAGCTTTAGTCAGTTTCCAATTTTGAATTATAATATTAGATACATCATAAAACATTTAAACATACTTTTTTAAGGATTAATAAACATATTTTTTAATTCTGAAAACTATTTACGGTTGTTGTAATAATATATATTTTTGTATTATTTTTTTTATTTACATGATATTGAAGTATTACATTAATGTAATAAAATTATGTTTAATCCATTTAACTTTTATTATTTGAACAAAAGTTACAAGTATAATTAGTTGTAACTTTTTTATTTCTCAGAATTGATTATAATCACTTTTATTTTCCCATATATAAAGTGAAAAACCATAATAACAATACTAAAATAAATCACTAACAATGCATTATTTATACTATAATTGTGAATCACATTACAAAATAGTCAGATATGTCTGCTACTGAGCACTACCTATTATTCTTATTGTCAATTACTGTATATTATGACTTGTGTAAAACAATAATTTTGTTAATTAACACCAATAAAGAATATTATTATTATAAATAAACTGATTCCTTGTATTTTCTACCCTTCATGAAGCTAGAAGCAACAATTTACTCTTTCCAGTTCAGTCGTAAGTGTTTATGTATAAGGTGACACATAGTAATTTGATGTCAAGGAGTAGTAATGATAAATATTAATCTGGTATAAACAAATACAATATACAATAGGTTACATAAAAGTACAAGTAAATTATAATAATGGTCATATTGATATATTAACTTCTACTTATTGGTGATAGTAGCCGTGATTAGCCTTTAAGCTCTACTTAAATGTATCTATCTTTAGACAATAGTAACGTTCGAGTTAGAAAATTTAAGTAAAATGTTTGAATTGGGTATGTATATTTTACGCCTGATAATAAGTGTGAATACAAAATCGTACATTCGGTTTCTAATTACAACAAGTTAACAGCCTAACATGCTTAGTACAACTCAGTTGAAGTTGAAAATTACACTTGGAGGAATGAACGTTACGAGGGTGGACTAAGTTAGGGTGACTATTAGTTGTTACGTTTCTGGTTGTTAAGCGCTAAGAGGTCCACAGTTTGCCATGCAGAAATTACGAGGCACATTCACACGTGCAGCGAGTTGCAAGTCTGAACCAGTTCAACTCAAACTGCATACTCGAATGGAATTAACAATGGGAACTGATCGCCTCAGGGGGTTATGATTGCGTATGACAGGGCCATAGGGCCGACACAACGCGCTTACTACTACGTTATGCATATTTTCGCATTAGCATTATTATTATTTTTGCGAAGTACTTGTTATGTACATATATTATTTATATCGATAGTATATAGCATACGATGATACTCAATGGTGTTTCGCCTTCATTGACGTCGAATAATTCCTCTTCTACATCTCAATTCAATCCGGCGAATCACTGAAAGATTCGGATGGCGTTGTCGTCGAGGAAATCGTCGCTGCAGCTCTTCGATAAGAACTCTGACATTCTCCTAAGACAAGGAGAATATCCACCTTTTCATTCTGTGAATAATCGGCCATTTCGGTTGATTATCAGATAATGCAATTATCACGTCACAATGTTTTGAACGTTTTGTTTTCATTTTCCAGGAAGTAAACGGAGCGCGGTTTAGCATCTTTTTGACAACAATTTTGCTAGAATAACCAGCCATTCACTGGTGCATTGACCCTACGCGATAAGCACTCCATTTCAATAGCGAACAATTAAAACTGACGATTTTATCGTCATTTTATCGTTTTTTGACTTGATTAATGTTATTTTAGCGATTGCAGCGCCATCTATCACGAATTCGAAAAAAAAAGTTCAAATGAAATCTTCATATTTTTTTATGTAGAATCCGAACCAGCAATAAAAAATAAGGGTTCCCATTTAAGATATAAAAGTTGACCCCCTGCCCCGCCCACTGGAGGGTAGGGGTGAAAAAAATTGTATAGGATCAGATTGCCCTTTCGAAACCATCAAATTTTTATTTGAAACATTTTTTTGTAGGACGTATATGTGTCGAGATATTCCAGTGGATTTATTAAAATTGATCACCCGGTATTTGAATTAAAAGCCTAGAATTTAATTATAATTCAACAGTTACAGAAACAAAACTAAAAACTTTATTAAAACATAAATATTTTACACAAGTTTAAGGTACTGCGTCCAAGAAATGGTAAACATAATATTCTTTATTTAATTGTAGTGCATCGTTACAAATATATTTTAGATACTGTTTTGTGAAAACCAATGGTAAATGCAAGTACTAAGTTTGAAAATACAGATCACAGTGCAGAAAAACGTACAAAACTCAATAGTCAATGGATTTTTAGAATATTTGATTATGGAGTATCATTTATGAGAAACTTTTATAAGAAAAGCGACTGAATAAAGAAAAATACAAGAAGATAAAAATAATCCTTATTTAGCAATATTAAATCAACAGTATAGGTCTAAAATGTGATGTTTTAGTGCAAACATATAATTAATTAATTAATGGCATTTCATTTCTTGACTAATTAAATTCATTTAAAGTTAAAATTCATAACAACAGGATGGATCCTCGCCGTTGTCCAGTAATAAATCTCGCAGTGATGTTATGATTATTGTCGTTCATAATAATTGTATATGTCGTATATTCCCCTTGATATTAATCCAGTTTAACAACTATTCGTTTTGATTGGCAGCTTTAATTTAATTATCAGCACGGTCTATAATTCACATTAAATATGCCAATCATTGCGCTATTGAAAACATTGTAGAGAAGTGCCCACACTCCAAATGAATCTGTGTTGATTATAATATTTAACCAGCAAATTGGCCACATGATAAAATTAGACTCAATTATAAATCAAAATTGCTACCACAATTAGTTACATCATTTCATATTTTTAAATCTGACAGTTAAAATTATGTACTTATAACAAATTTAAAATAAGAAATATATTTTAAATTTGCAACGATGGGTTTTATTAATACTATAAAAAAATCACTTAATGAAACATCTCCTCTTATAATTAATACAATGACAAATGTACAAAAGTAATTTGCATATTACAAACAGTAGAAATATAAAAGCAATATTAGTTTGAATATATTTGGTTTTGTCAAATAAACGTCTAGACTTAACTAGTTTTTGAGTGGTATAATATAAAATTAAATAACGGAACAATAAGATAAAAACATCTGCAAACACGTCTTTATTCAAATATTATACATTAGCTAAATCTTGTACCTATGTGTGTATAAATTCATATAATTGTTTAACTTTACATACCTCCCATTTCGACTTGCATACAATATACAGCTTATAACTTCAATATTCCAATTTCTCAGGATTAATGCGCCACCTCAATGATTTCTCTATATACAAATGATATAAAAACAATATTTTAAACTTCTCTACATACAAATTTCTAATAATGTAATTGTTTTAATATAAGATTTGATTGTTATTTTGTTAAATATTTATTTGCTAAAATAATTTATTTTCTACTATTTTGAATAAATTTTTTATTAATACAAAATTTTATATTTATAATTAAATTACTCTAAAATAGGTGGGAATTATTCTGTAAGCATTTTCATACTTAAGAGTTGGAGCAGTCCCAAGTCTAAAATTTTAATATATTTTTTATAGCTTTAATCTGGTATTAAAGCCAGGAAATATTTATCTACTTTTATTAAATATTTAAATACTAAATTTTTATGTTTAGTACGTCATTGAATGAAATGTTCATTATGAACTACCATTTTTATAAGAAGAAAATATGCCTACTACTGATTGTCTAATTAGTTTATAAGCACACATATTTATTACATATCTTATTTATTATTCTTTTAATTTAAAATTTCAATAAATTTAATTCTTTATATCGTCAATAGAGAAGTTAAAATTTTGTATTTGATATTTTTAGGAAAATGAAAAATACATACATTTCAGAAAATAAAGTTATATTTTTTTAATTTTTTATTTTGAAGTCAAATTTTTGCGAAGACAGTATCATTGAACAAATCGAAATAAGTAACTAATTAATTAAAACTTTAACTATAATATTACTTTGGAAAAAGGAATTTCTTCAGTATCTTTACTTTAAAAATATTACAAAGAACAATAAAATGGATTTAGTAATTCGTCTTATTTAGATATCCAACGAAGAATAGGAACTAGTAAGCGCATTATCTATGTTAAATTATACAACTCTAAATAGCAATAAAAGTACTGGTATGGGATTGAAAGGGATAAAATAAAAAAGTTCTTAGCACACAACGTGAATAAAATGAAATATATGTGAAAATATATACGGCCTAGGAAACTTTGCACACAAAGAACCTATTTATGAGGGCATTTCATTTTATTCCCAAGGGTTGCTGGCTCCTTAGAATTATTAGAATTAAAAAAAATACAAAATGTTCATTGAAATAGAATTCTATATGATTATTCAATGCAGTTGCAGTACTTTAGATATTTAATAAAAACTAAAAATTACGTCTCCGTATTTATAATATAATGATTCGTATCATTATAACTATTGTGTCAAGTTAAGAATATAATATTTAGGGAGAGATAAAAATATTTATGGGATAATAGTGCTACATCTGATAATACGACAATCACTCTACTTTTTTTCTTCTTGTTTTCTTCTTATTTTTCCATTGGCTATCGACAGGTAAGCTTTCAGTCCTATAATATTCATATTTTATAAAATTATCTATTTAATAATTACTGAATACAATTTACTTATTTTAAGTACTATATATGCAGAAGGATTTACGTTTAAATTACAAATACTTCAGTTAAATAATTCATATATATGTGATTTTTAATAAATATAAAAGAAGCTAAGAGTTCTATCACCATGGCAGAAGTGAAAAAATACGGTTGCCAATGCTCCTTTAAAGAAGGTTAATCATCCAGAAATATATATAGACACGTGTTTGATATCAGTTTTGCCCGACAATTCTCAGAATAAGATATATAGGCCATATTTTTTATATTACTTTTATTTTCTCACTTTCCAATAAGGAATCTTAGGTTTTAATGGTATTACATACATAAAAAATGAAATGAAGGTATGAATACTGGTGTATTCATATTAAGTCATCTTATAATAATGGATTTAAAATTATTTCTATTATGTTATATTATATTTATTCTTACAAATATTTATTTATTAGATCATATGTTGCAAGTATGCTATTTATTTAAATAGCATACTTCCAACCCCCATCGAAGGAACTAAAAAAAAATAGAACTCCAGCTACATAAATAGGTGAATATTACCCTTACATACTTTACTCCTGACGAATGCTATAAAATAGTTTCATAATAATAAGTTACATGAATTGTTAATAAGTTAGGAAATTGGTCACCATGATATTTGTGCTAGTATTAATTAACATTTATTAAATTGATCAATGACTATTGTTAGTTTTAAGCAAATTATCGTTCATTAATTTATAAATCTATAAATTGATAATTTTCTGATATTTTTTCATATTACGTATCTTCTAAAAGGTGACTAGCTAATTGATTTTATTGACAAAAGAGTTATAAAAATTTTTAGAAAAATTATTTAAATGTAAATTTAACAATCGATATTATATAGGGTCCGCCAATAAGGGCGCGTGAACTTTAAAATTGAATAAAACAAGTTGTGTGTGAAGTAGATACGAAATTTATTTTTCATTCGAAAGGGTATTCGACCCCATTAAGTATGGAAGATAACATCGTTCAAATGACCACCGCGGCTCCGTTTGGTAGCCCGGATCCGGGAGGTCCAATTTTCGATGACTCTGGAGCACATATCGGTCTCAATTTAAGCGATGGCGTTGCGTATGTTGACTTTGAGGTCATCGGTGTTTAGAGGCTTGTTGGCGTAGACCAGCGACTTGAGATAGCCCCAGAGAAAAAAGTCTAAATGCGTTAAATCGCACGATCTCGGTGGCCAGTTGATATCGCCTCCGCGCGAGATGACCATGTCCGGAAATCGCTCGTGCAGAATGTCCATTGTGGCATGGGCTGTGTGGCACGTGGCGCCGTCCTGCTGGAACCACATGTCGTCCCTGTCCATATCATCCAGTTTAGGCCAAAAGAAGTTGGTTATCATCGACCTGTAGGGCTCCCCATTGACGGTTATGGCCGCCCCAGCTTCGTTCTCGAAAAAGTACGGACCGATGATGCCGCCGGCCCAAAATCCACACCAAACAGTGACTTTCTGGGGATGCATTGCCACTTGGTGGACCTCGTGTGGGTTGTTCTCACTCAAAATGCGGCAATTTTGCTTGTTCACATACCCGTTCATCCAGAAATGAGCCTCGTCGCTGAAGATGATTTTTCGGCCAAAATAGGGGTCTGCTTCCAACTGCTTCAGAGCCCAGTCAGCGAACGCCCGACGCTGTCTGTGGTCGTTTATCTTGAGCTCCTGGGTCAATTGGATTTTGTACGGGTGCAGACCCAAATACAGATGCAAAATTCTGCGAGTTGATGTCTCCGAAAGGCCAAGTTCCTGTGCACGACAAACAATGGACTGCCTTCTCGCGCACACTCTCACGGACAGCAGCGATATTTTCGTTCGATCGGGCGTTTCGTCGACGTGTCAGTGTTGGCTGGTTGTTTACTGAACCAGTCGACTCGAATTTGCCCACCAATCGACGGATAGTCGACTCTACAGGCCGATCATCGCGACCGTAAAATGGGCGAAGTGCGCGGAACGTTGCTCGAACTGATGACCCATTTTCGTAAAACAATTTAATAATTTGCACGTGCTGCTCGACACTCAAACTTGCCATGGTGATTTGGGGTTATATACTGAACAAATGACAGCAACTTTGACAGCTCTACCTCGAACAACATGGCCGCACCCTTTCGGCAAACTTCGCGCGTCCCTATTGGCGGACCCTTTATATCTTCTACTATATAATTCGAATGTTATTATTTATTTACAAAAACTCAAGAGACATTTGTCCAATTAAAGGGTTTACTATACATACAAAAAAAGTACAAATGATGATTAAGTCATCAAACTAAACATGGTAATCCTAAAGCAAACAAAAAAAGATATATAACTTGTATAACATACATTTACATTCAGATGACGTTTTCAGAAGCTCCAACGGCTCACTTTTAAATTTAAAAAATAAGAAGTAAAAATTAATATAAATAATCGGTAGTGGAAGATGACCAAGTAGCTGACGTCAATTAATTTAAAATCTTTTAAAATAACACCAGGAATTAAGTCTAAGCCCGTTGTAATTTCAGGTTTTAATCTTTAAAATTACTGTAAAACATCGGTCGTGTCGATAGTAAAATCATCAAGATGACTATATGTTTATGTTCCACATGAAGAATTATGAGAGTCTGTTATGTATGATTTAACAAAATGTTCTGCAAATCCATTAACAATCTTTTCGGATGTAGGATGAAATAAAACACTATTTTCTATGTTTTTTTACCACTGAATATTAATGTTATAAAATCATTAATATACAGTGGTAAAAACATAGAAAATAGTGTTTCGTTTGATCCTACATTTGAAAATAAAATACCACATAGTAATGGTCACCATAATCATGTTTCTGTTCAAAAGTATTAAGTAATTGGTCATTATAAATCATGGAATCCGGAATCCTTGTAGTTTTCCTCTTAATATTGATATAATTCCAAACTAAATTGGGTTCAATGGAGATTCGTTGTATTTTCTTAACACGTTGGCCGCTTTGTCAGCCACCGATGACTGACACTTAAGTATGAAGTGATGACTGACATTGAGTACATATTTTAAACTTACAGCCCTTCTGTACGTTACTACAACTTGGCCACATAATTTTCCTTCAAACAGCTGTAGGTATAATCTCGAAAAAAATGTACTATATTGAAATAAAACCCGTAAGGTGTAGTGGAGTAAGTGCATAAACGGGCTCTTATTAACATAATATGAGAGAAATGTCAATATCCAATATATAATCATCTATTCAAAGTTAATGTCATCCTATATACGTAGATGTCAATATTTACCGTTTTTCTCTTAAAAACTACAGCTGATTTTTGATACACTCAAACTAGACGTGCTTTTTGCATGTGGTGCATTCTAACTGATAGGCACCGCATGCAAAAAGCAAATCAGCTGTAGTTTTTAAGAGAAAAACGGTAAATATTGAAACAAGGGGCATGTGCATAGCATGTGGTGGGGTAAGAGCATATGTGCTGTGCACATGCCCCAGAAAATGTTCTGCCTGATTATTTCTTGTTTTACATCTCTAAATAATATACTTATAGTAATTTTCTACGTTTATTACCTAATTAACTTTCTTTTTAAGAAAGGAGCCATGGTTCGTAGAAAAACGAACAGAGGAGATTCTTCAAAAGAAACGTTTGAAGAAGCTCTTGAAGAAATAAAAGCAGGCCGCATAAATGCGAATCCAACCCAGCAAAAAATACATCATACCTTATCCCATAATAAAATAAATAAAATAATTTGGCGGAAGCACTGCGATACCAATCGAATATGGAAAATGACTAGCCGAATGACTGTTAAAAATGGAGAAGTATGGGTTTGGGTTATCTAGAAAAGAGGTGCGAAAATTGGTTGGGCAATTCGTAAATGAGAATAATTAAAAAAGAGCGTCTCTGGAGAGGACTTGTTTTTGAGATTAGCAAAGAATATACCTCAAAGCATAGAAATCGCTAGAAAAAATAGTTGCTATTCTTTTACAATGAACGAATACTTTTTATTGTTAGAAAATACCATTAAAGAGCTAAGCATAGAAGACATACCAATAAGAATTTAGAATTTGGCTGAAACTAGTTTTTGTACCGATCCTGCAAAAACAAAGGTAGTTGGCGGTAAAAATATTCCTTGCACTCGCAGTGTCAGTGCTCCTGGAAGGGAAAATATTACAGTTTTGATGGCTGATTCAGCTTCTGTTCCACCATTAATAATTCTTAAAGGTAAAAATATCTGGGATCAATGGCAGGCAGCAAAATAGTGGATATTCTGGAACCACTTATGCTGCAAGCAATAATGGTTGGATGGAGGCAGAGGTATTTCAAAATTATTTTTAAAAAAGTTTTTTTAAAAACAATAGACAATAACCGGCCTGTCTTATTAATATTAGATGGCCATTCTACACACTAGAACATCAGATTGATAGAAATAGCTTCACAAAAAAATGTAACAATTCTGAAATTACCGACTCATACCAGTTATGTCCTGTAACCATTGAATTTAAGCCATTTTAAACCGTTGAAAATATGTTGGGATGCAAAACTAGTAAAGTGGCAAAGACAAAATATCAGTGTAAGGTTTCCAAAAAAAGAATTTTCTAAAACAATTGGAGTGATTTGGACCCAAACATGAATGGTTTTAAAAAGGCTGGCATCTATCAATTGCCGGAATGTTGTTCCAGATTCAATATATAATGCAATTGTCTTTAAACTGTGAAATGAAGCGAAAAGAGCAGAAAAAGATAATTTTCCCCAAATAGATAGCTAAAGACCCAATGACAGCAGGAATTGATGAATCTACCACCCATAATATTCGAAATTGTTCCTCAAGATTCAGTGGACGAAGTGCTTGATATTTTTGATGAGCCACCAGAAAAAAAATCAGAAATTGAAGAAACATCTTCAGAAAACTTAACGTTTGAAGAACTTCTTTTGGATATCATAAAAGCAAATGTACTCAATCATGTGCTTATGTGATTAAAAAAGAGAGTTGCGAGAGGAACCGAAGTCATAACATCAGAAGAGGTGAAGTGCAGAATGATTGCCGAAAAACGTGCAAGAAAAATGATAATACTCTATTAGAAGAAATTGTCAGTTGCACAGAGGATGATAATTCTAATTTATGAGCAATCTGCAAGTGCTATTTTCGACATTACATGAAGAAGAAAGACTGGATCCGGTGGGTAACTTGTACTCAGTGGGTATGTGTAAGATGCAACAAAGCTTCCAAAACATGACGGTATGAATGTGAACGTTGTCTTGATTCGGATTAATTCATTTGTTGTGTGTTCAAATATATATATATTTTTTAAATTCAACAATGTAGCATTTATATTAATGTATTTTAGATCTTTTTAAATAATGACTTTATTTCACTAATTCCTTTGTATTTATTTATGTACTTATATTTAATAAATTCCAAATTTATTTTTGTAAATCAAAAAATTTGTAGAGAGAATGTTTGTGAGAGTGACACGTCACTGACACATTACCTGACGGGGCAAAACGCATAATTGTTTGCCATTGGAGCTTTATCAGTCACCTGTGACTGACGTATCAAAAACCGGTAATTTCGTCAAACAAAATTATTTAAATAAGCATATTCCTACTCATATTATAAAATAAAATTTAAAAACAAAGAAAACTTTTTTTGACATTTTACAAAAAACTTGTTGGCAGCCGATGTGTTAATGTAGTCTGAATCGGCTTTAGCTAATTCGCGTTTACATAATCTTCATTCTTCATAATACCTATCTCGGTCCATTGTTGTTCTTGATTTCATAAAGCCCTTGCGAGCTTTATGTTTCGACTTTACTTTACATCGAATCGAGCACATCACATTGGTTAAAAGTTTTTTTTATATAAAATGGGAAAAACATCAAGAATGGTATATAATGTGTTATAAAATGATTCACATGCCATATCAACATTTTTATATGAATACAGCTCGGACCAATTAACATCACATATAGCCTTATACAAAACTGGAAAATTCGTACTCGAGAATGATTAGTTTCAAAGTTAATTAAAAAGTCAGTGTGGGATGATCTTCAGAAACTAATAGTGTATTACATCTGTTAAGATCTTTAATAGAATCAGATGATCCAATTATGTAGTCTAAAATTTTATTATGTGTATTCATTATATTAATATATTGAGTATAATTATTATAATCCAAAAATAAATTAAATATTTACAGTGTAGAGGAGTTTGGTCTACCATTTTAGTTAGGGATATTAAAATCACCAATAATAACAAAATGTCTATTGGCAAACTGAAGTTCTGGTAATATTGTATAATATTCAGATGGTGTTGAAGGTTTATTATATACACATATCAGTACTACTGAGGTACCATTTATATATAACTGAATCATTTTAAGTTCAATATGACTTAACCCACTCATATCAAATTGAATCTCATTTAACACAATATTGTTATGTACTGCCAAATTCTCTATCGGACAATGTAATTTCAAGGAAATAATTCTGAGTCTTCAACTTCACCATGTAACCACGTTTCTCTTAAACAATATACCTCATAATCATTGCATAATGCATTATTATAAAATTCTTTAATATTGATATTTTAACCACGTATATTTTGGTATACCACTAAAAATGACATATGTTATTGGGTGTAGCTCAGTTTTTTTTGTTCTCTCGACTTTTATTAACGATTTTAGGAACATCATTAAAATATCTTATTATAACATTTACTCCCCTGGCTTGTCGTTCCTTTAGTTTTCTCACAACTTCGTTCAATTCATCGCACTGCATAGTTGTTCGACTAGTCTGATACGTAAGTTTTTATCAAATTTATATCGATTTTTCATTACAAAACTCACCATACCAGCATTTGATAAAATTAAAAATATTGACTTATGTAGGATTGACTTGCGTGATGGTGATTATTTAATTGTTAATTGTTATAACATTACAAAAATGTATAACTGTTGAAATTACTAGACGAAGTTGTTAATTTTTTTTGACCTTTATCCCGATTACATTAACAATCTCTTGAATTCCGTTGTTTTCGCATTGGTAAGTCAGTTTGCCAAATATAATTTAATTATTAATGTGCCATTTATAGTGCATGAAAGCATAAATAACACAAAAAAGTAATCCATATATTTAGCAAGTAAAGCATTATTTATCTCCCGAATGTTTACAATTTGCAATTTTGTAGTAAATATATATTTTTCATTCTATTTATTATGTTGTGTAGGTCGACATTATTTCTATGTGATTAATTATGCAAATATTTGAAATATATTGATTTGTTTAACCATCATTATTAGTATTTCAACAATTTCTTTTTTTTAAATAAAAGTAATAATTAGAATTAATTATTTTGAGCGTTCCTGCACCATAGTTTTATATTATTAAAATGTAAAAACTACAAAAACTAACTAACAGTTAAAACAACTACTCCTCGTACTAAAGCATCGCCAGGTATTGAATTACTTAACTGTTAGTTGCCGTTATAAATATACTTCTTTACTTAAAATAATTTAGAAATTGGTAAAGTAGTATGGATAAAATACATTATTATTTCTAAACTAATAGCGTGTTTACTGACTACATTAACGGCCCTGTGGGCCATTCTAAATTTGTGTAATATAATTTCGGATGAATATTATTACTAAGTATAAATCAATCCAACTGTCACAATAACATAATATCCCTTCTATTTTATTTAAATGTTTGTTCCGGTCAAATAAATCATTTAAAATAGAATTGACTGATTTTGAGTTATGCATTCAAAACGGCACTACTAATGACATGGCCAGAGCGTTGCATTTTGAATAATTGAGATTAAAATTGATTAATTGAAGCCATCATGACCCCAGCAGGCAATCTATTATTATTCGCAGTCGAGTGAATTCATGTTTAGTTATTAGGATGTAAATGTAAATTGCTTGTTATAGGTGATATTGTATATAATTTTTATATAAAAATTGAAAAGTACATTCTTATATTTCAGGAGAAAGGAATATAGATATAATAATACTAAATTATTCATTTTTATAAGAAGTTAAATTTTGAAATAGAATTCTATTTTGAAATAGAAGACAGAAAAAAGTTGTCTTTTAATATATTAATAATAATGGCATATAATTAATGAAGGGAGTCAAATATTTCTAAATTAATCGACTGTGACGTAACGACTTAATACATGTGAAATTACAATTGTAAAATAAAAATTGAGATATTTTCAGTTTGCTGGTGCATACAATCTGATATTCTACGAAGTCGAGTAGTATTAGTAGTGTTTGGCTATCGACCGCGTGGTGTTTCGGCCGTGTTAATTGTGTATTTGTGGGTGTTTAAATGAGCTTGTTATTTTAAAGGATCTCCTCGTCACTCTAAAGCAGCAATAATTGTATCCCAATGGCGAATGGTACCGGTCAGCCATCCAACTGCTGATTCGAACTAACGTTGCTGCATTCTCGTTAACGCTAGTTCGGCGTGTCATGTCGATTCCGCTATCTTTCCGGTTTAAAGAATTATTTGATTAGATTTACTCGTAGATACATTACTATTTATTTGATTGAACTAGAGTGTGATTTAACTGAAACAACTGAAACTGACATGTTTATCAGAACTTTGCTGATGCCACACGTTGACCTAATTTTAGAAATTAGTGTGCCGAATTTTATCGAATAGAACAAAAAATGTGTGGTTCGTTCGTTTTTTTTAGGTAATTCAATTGGACGTCCCTGCCGTTCTCTCCGCTTCACCTCAACGTCGCGGGTGTGATTTTATTTAATTCAATTTAAATACGACCCAACCTGGCAGAATCCTGTCCAAATTTGAACAGCGCCCAATTAAGGGTCGCGGGTCTAATTCCAGCTAAGCTTAAATGAATAAAATGCCACTCCCAGTGAACGATATGAAAATTAAGTTTGTCCTGGCGATAAATTGGCCAACTTTTCGTATCGATCACATAAAAAAATCAACTTCCTTCTATGCAAATACTCACAAAAGACATCTTCCCCAGTGTAATATAGGGATAAATTTTCCACCTATCTCGCTCCGTGAGAATTGAAAAGCCGACGGCAGCGTATCGAGCAGGTGGAGGCGGGGGGTGGTGAATCCACCTAATGTCATTGTAATATCATTGTCGATATGCATTTCGCGTCTTCCGACGTCGGGCTTATCCATGGAATTGGACGTGATAAAATGCTCGAAATATCACGTCGCCACTCGCTTCCCCTAAGGTATGCTGTGGTTTCCATGAGGGCGGCTGTGATGTACGTAGCGCGAGAATGATAAAAGAGCAGTGGAAACCTTAGCCTTCTCTATGATAGTAACTGCCGATAATATTGCAAATATACAATTTTTCTTTCATTTTTTACCAAGTTTTAGTAATAGTGCGTAGTTATATATTTTTAGAATATATTAAAATATTCATATTATTAGAGTATACTTTTCATCAAATCGTAAGGTAACAGCGTACAGTATATGGTAGAGACTTTATATGTGCATTTATGGTTCTGTCTTACTGATTATAAAGACTTATAAAGACTAATATATTGCTAATATTATGATATAATGTTTCTTTCAGTACCATTCCTATTAATGAAAGAGACTACTTTTTCTTTTAATTCTCAAAAGTCTATTAGCCTCCTGTTAAATATATTCCATAATTCATTAACAATATATACATATAATACCTGTTAATACAAAAATTATTATAGCATACATTTTCTATTCAAATTATTTATTGAATGTTAATAACAAAAAACAGGTCATTAATTATATCAGTGAGCCAGCCAAGACTAGATTTACTACCTTTAATATAATTACAAATTATATCGAGTAAAACGCAACAATAAACAATTCACTTAGAAAGTATTTCATCATAAGAAACTAAATTTTGAAAATTCATTAGGATTTACTTTCCCTGTCAAATGATAAGTATTTTATTTTCCTTTACTATTGCTTTAAATTTATTGATTACCATTGTTATTATATTGATTAAACACAAAAATTCTGATTTCAAATAAATTTAAAATTACTTAATTTTATAATTTCGTTTCATCAAGAGTGCAGTGAAGAAAGTATACAAAAATGCTGGTTTATATGTCACCAAAATCTCAATAAAAGATTAAATTAACAGTTTAATTTCGTTTTAAAGACAAAATCTGCTGGACTATAAATACAAACTATAAAATGGGATCCATTCAATAATATTCCATTATAATAATTGAGAAATATCATTCTGTAAAACAATAAAAAAATGTAGTCAAATTAATGAAACTAGAGAAATTAGCAAGAACCGATTCTAAAAAAAATCTGTCCACCCTAATATACACACATCCATAGATACACACATATATATGGGCACATTTCAAAAATGATCGAATTAGATACAGGAATGTTCAAAGCATAAAAATAATCATCACGACCATAATACTTTTCAGAACTTTGTACTGGGAAAGAAACTTTCAAAAGAAATATAGGCATTTTTGCTGAATTTTTTTTTTTAAAATGTAAGAAATAATGGTAAGAGTTAAAAAAATTCTGAAGAGAATTTAGAAGCAAATTCTAAATTTCTAGAAAAACAAATATTAAATAATCTTTTAAAAAGTAAAGAAAAAGAAAGAAGAATTTTTTGATTCTAAAAATTTGAAGGAATGTGCTTAGGAAATTCCGGGGAAAAAAATTAAGATGATTGAATGCGTATTGAAATTAACGTGATTAAAATACAAATTGAATTAACTTATCTTAATAAAAAAAACACTCCTGGGAACAATTTTCTCAAAAAATTTAAAATACTGTGTCAGAAAATTGATGAGATGAATAAAAATCCCCATAATTATAATGGGAATGCTAACAAAATTAGAGTAGAGAATAGTTTGAAATATACTAATATAATCAAAATAGCCGTCATCCACGGTATTAAATCCGCTGCAAAAAATCTGATAAAAAACTGTACAAATTTGAAATAAGTATAGTTCAGTTTACACTGCTTGCATATGGTGATACAATTGTGAAAATGCTTCAAGCAAGATAAAATCCTCTATGTCCACACATTTTTTGGTAACCGTTCTTTCTTTGTAAATATTAGTTCAATAGATTTGCACATTATTACATATTAAGACTCTAATATTTTAACCCATAATCAATTTTGAAAACTGAGATCGAGGCAAATCTCTTTTGTTCATACTGATAGCACTATACTAGTAAGAGTAACTATTAACAACTAGTATTATGGACATTTTAAAAGCGAACTGCTGAAAAGATATTGTTTGCAAACTAAACAGAAGGCCGCTTGCGGTGTTGGACGCGTAATTCTGGGGAAATTAAAATAGAAGTAAAATTGATACTGAGAAACGGGGAGTGGTAACTGCCATACACCCAGCTAAGGACCGTGGTATAAGTTTCAATGAAGTAAGTGCGGAATTTACGGCAGAAATTCATTGTAGAAGATTTAGGCTGGGCGAAAAATGCACAGTTTTCCAAAGCGAACTAGTAGCTATTAGGGCAGCGGCCGAATTCATAAATTAACAGGAAAGCGGCGAGTGGCATGTGATATCTACATAATTCTAAGTCGGCATTGCAGGCACTTAGATCAACGCACAAGCCAACTGAATTGATAGTAGAAATATGAATTACTACGTAGTAATGGTCGCAACCATCATTGTGATCACTCGTAAATGAGTTTAATAGCCCAGATGAATTAAAGCAAGTACGAAGATTCATAGAAATGCGCTACGCCTAGCATGTAGTAAGTTAGTTCGACATACGACTGTAAAACGTTATTAGAATAAAAAATATCCAGAAATATTAGAAGAATAATTCTAACTTAAAACTTCTAGCAAACATAAAAACGAATTCTGGGCCATTATGCGAAAAATTGCAAAATATTCGCTAGAATTTAACTTCACTGGGCCCAGTTAGATTACTATTAGAAATAGAAATGCAATAATAATAAAAAGAAAAATACACACTCGCCTGAAAAAGACATCACTCGAATCCAATGTAATTATTATTGATCTATTACCTAAGTCTTTTAAAGGAAATCACAACTCCGTCATAATAATAGATGTCTATATTTAATAGGTCGACTGATAATCATTCTCAAAACAATCGTAAAAATATTAGATGATATTCAAGAAAATTATGGTAAAAGTATAGCTAATGCATTTGGTATTTATTTTTCATCTGTATTTAATGACCAACGTCCGTTTTAATGTGATGCAGAACTTGAGTCAAATTTTAATCTTTCTGAAATAAACATTACTTCATCTGAGGTTCAGTCAGCATTACAAAATATTGATGTTAAGGGTGCGATTGATCCTGACCTAATACCGCTACTGCTGCTTAATGTTTGCCATTCAACGCTCTATGTACCGTTGTATGCACTATTTTCCAAGTCATTAGCTCAAGGTGATTATCCTGTCTTTCGCTCATTTTAAAGTCAGGCCAGAAAAGTGATATTAAAAATTATCGTCCAATATGCATCTAGTCAGCGATTCCAAAACTTTTTGAATCACTTATTGTTAAATATTTATCAAGTCCTTTAAAAAAATATCAACTTATCTCAATAACATGGATTCATGAGTAGACGATGAGATGATACAAATCTTTTCTTATATAGCAATTTCATTTTAAAATCTTTTGATGCTGGTTCTGAAGTTCACGCTATTTATACGGACTTTTGTAAGGCCTTTGATAAAGTTAACATAAAACTTCTATTTCTAAGCTGGCAAAGTTTAGCATTTTTGGACCCATTCTTATGTGGATCGCATCATACTTAATAAATCGTACTAAAGAAGTCCGTGTAAGCAGTTTTAGATCCGATATTTTTGATGCTGCATCTGTTGTTCCCTAGGGGTTACACTTGGGTCCTCTCTTTAATTTAATATTTTCATTAATGATATATATGTTCGAATAAAATTTCCCATCTTATTATTTGCGGATAATTTGAAGGTGTACAGACGAGTCTCATCGGATAATGACGCTTTATTGTTACAGTCAGATCTTATTAATATATGTAATTAGTGTTCTAGGAATGATACGTTCCTTAATATTAATAAATGTTACGTAATTATTTTTAGTCGTAAATCTAATAGCATGATCTCTTAAAACGGTGTAAGTTTTGAATATGAAGAGGTTGTTAGAGACCTGAGAGTTTTTTTTTTTTGATAAGAAAATATTATTTCTATATCACACTAAAACTGTTATTGCCAAGGCAAATAAATTGATTTATTAAAAGAACGACCACAAATTTTACAAATATTCATAGTTTAACAACCCTTTTTGTCACTCTTTAGGTCAGTATTAGATTATTGTAATATTATTTGGTCACAACATGATAGCTATTATTATACTAACAGACTGGAATATGTACAAATTAAAATTTTAAAGTATTTAAAATATAAATTGTATTTACAAAATATAGTTCTGAATATAAACCAGATTAGATCATATATTTAATGTAGTACGCTTATCAAACAGACGACAATTATACGACGTTTTCTTTAAAAATAATCAACAATCTTATTAATTCGTCTGAATGTTTAGAATGTTTTGCATCCAATTTTCCAAAATATACAACACGACAATCTCTGTTGTTAAATGTTCCATTTTGTCGCACATCTTACGTTACGTATAGACAAACTTAATTTTACCAACTCGTAGTTGTTCAAGTTTAAATCTGAGCCTGCTATATTATTTGTATCTATACTGGCTGCCATAAGTAAAAGAACACCAATAATCAAAAGATGTCCCGAGTAGCGCATTTCAACAATTAAGCAATTTTGAACGCGGTTCATGATATTGTCCAACAAATTGGCAGAAGTGTCAGAACAATATCTCGATGTTGGCGTAGATAGACAGAGGGACAGGAACAACGACGGAGATTACGACCTGGGCGTCCTAGAAACACTACTGAACGTGAAGATTCAGCTCTTCGGCTCGTCGCTGTCCGGGATCGATTTTTAACAACAAGAGCCATTGGAGACATTTGGAGAGATTCAACTAACCAAGAAATCTCCGTTCGATCAGTTTACCGGAGAATTCGATCATTTGGTCTCAAGTCGTACCGTCCTTTTCTTCGTTTGCCGTTAATTCCTCGCCATAAGAGGTACCGTCTGGAATGGTGCAATGAGAGACTACAATGGGTCGATCAATGAAGGTAGGTTATCTTTAGCAATAAATCGAGATTTTGTTTGCTTCGCAGAGGAGAACGAGGAAACTTTACAGTTTGCAGTGGAACGCCATACAGCAACTAATTATTGAAATTAAAGAAAAAGTAACCATGATTTTTTGTTGAAATATTAATCATTTCTTAATGTGTTATTATCTGAAATTTTCAGAAAAATTGAGCGACGAATTCTTGGTGTTATTTTACTTATGGCGGCCAGTATATGTATATATTTTTATTTAAAATGTTATGTTGACGTCAATAAATAAATTTAAAAAAAATAATATGTAATATAAATACAAATATTTATAATAAGCGGGTGTATTTTAGTTAAATCAAATGAATTATTAGGAAAAAATAATACATATAGTATTAAGTTATAATTATTATAGAGAAAATGAAAATATTTCAGTGTCAAATAATTTTTGCTTAAAACACAGATTAAAATGTATATGTTAAATGTTTACACAAAATCTATTAAGAACTATTAGAAATTTAGACGAGATTTAAGACTTTATGTGAATTTAAACAAAAATAAATCTACAGTTATGAGGAAAGTATTTTATAAATTATATATAAAAATGGGGAAACTATAATAATGTTTATTTTCAATTGATAAGAAAATTAGTTTATTACAACACCCAAATTGCTGCTATAATGTTTTTATTATTGATCATTTGATTAATTCGAAGGTAATGAAGACAAAGCATTAGATTTCTTTATTACTAGATAAAATAATTGACAGAATTACCAATTACAGAAAGCTGGTGGTAATAACATATTTTTCAATAAAAATTTTAATTTTAAAAATCAAAATAATTTTTTTGAGAAAAATGCATTCGTTGTAGCTTATAATTAATATAGTCTTATGAGACTTTTTTATCGCGGGAAATATACTACCAATATCTAATTATACGAAACACCCATATCAAACATTTTCGAATTAGCCATTCACATCTAATAAGCTTCGGACAATGTTAACATATTCAAGATTAGGGACGAATCTGCAATACTAAAAATTTTAAAGTAAGTTACAATATTTATATCTTCAATTCATTGCACATTTAACCTGTAGTGAAACATTTTTGAATTTTTTTATTAGTGATTTTTAAAAATTTCTAATAAAAATAGTCAAATATTTATTACTAGAGGTTAGTAAAAATTGCAATTAAATCATTAAAAATGCTGCAAGATCTCAGATATATTGAAAATTCAGAAGTGTATAATAGATATTTTATTCTTTGCAAAAATACATTAAAATAGAAGAAAAAAAACAACTCAATCTATTTTAAAGTAAAGTATTATATAACATAGATTAAAATTTTACCATAAAAGATCTATAAAATTATTAATAAATTCTGATAGGATACGATAATACATAATTTTATGCCACTCAGATTAAACTTTACACATATATGTTTTTACTAAATTTGTTAACATCGTTTGTATATAATATATTATTAGATATATATGATTTTTTGTACTTGGGTTGAGCTAAAAACAGATATGCTTCATGGAATCATTACTCTGAACTCCGCCCTAGGGTTTTCTACTATCTTCTTTTTTTCTGCTTGTAAATATATATTTTTGTGTGTAATAAGTGGGAAATAAAGACTGTTATTCTTATTATTATTATAAGTTAGAATGAGTTAGAACAATAAAAATTATTATAACAGAAACAAAATTTTTTATGACGAAACAGTTAAATTACATATAATATAATAAATATATTAATATATTAAATAATTTGATAATAACCATGCTTAAAACTAAAAATAGGTTTATACAGAAAATATCATAGAAATAGAAAGTACGAAATTTTATTATTATATATCCGTTTTATAAACAAAGATATTTTCATATGTGAACACCACATAATCTCAGAAAGTTTATAGTAAGTTAACAAAATTGTTTTATTAGAATTAAAAGATGAAAATGAAATTTTAAAAATATAATTAATATTTTTCAAAATAAACTCCAAATATTCCCAAAACGTATTCTATTAAGGTGGTAAAAACTAAATAAAAACTGTGTTGGTTAGTAAATAGTAACTTTGTACATTAAGAATTTTATAATTTTAGGCTAGAATAAATTTACAATGTATAATTCTCAAATGTTCCTAATAATATCCTTCTTTTAAAAAGCAGTACAGTTATAATACCATATATGTCTCCCCAGAAGATATTTCACTTTTATTTACATTTTACGGATATAAAAAACATCCAAACTAAATGTAAAACTGCGAAACGCATTTTTTTATATTTCCCAGCAGTGTCACAGTTGGAATATTACATTTTAATATTTATCATTCTTTTTAAGTGAAAGCGTAAGTGGGGAAACTTGAGCGGCGCTAAGGCACGCTGTAAACAGGCCATTATTTACCCCTCAGGCATGTCTCGGCTTGAACACCGGGTCATCGTGTAATCTGCGCCTGGTATAACGACGAAATCCTAACCAAACATTTCCTTTAAAACTCACCTGCAGGCAGTTGGTGTACCCTGGGCCATAGATGACGTGATCGCAGGCACATGGACATTCTCTAAGCTGCTCAGTGCCCACCTCGAATATCAATTCGGGGTCGTCCATCTCGGAGTCCATACCGTCTCCTGCGGGACGTCTTTTCGCCTGACCCCCGTTCGCTCTGGGGAAACAAAAGAAGAGAACCGTAAGTGAACAGGGTGCGCACAGGTGCCGTGAGGATTTAATGCGATCCCGAAGTAAAGGTGGCAAGGATGGAGGAGAAATGGTGGGGTGCAGAAATTCGTTTGTTTGATTTGGAAGCGGACGCCCCCGTCCCGGGGAATGAGGAAATGTGGGATTTGAGTGGTTTCAGATAAAAGAAAGCCGCAATAAGAAATTCCCACAGGTATATAACCCTCCAAAACTTCCTATCGACAATGATTAACACTTGGGAAAGTTATATCTATTTTTGACTTGTCCACACTTATACAAATATATATAGATATAATTTAATTCACGATAAATGTCACATTTTACAAATCTTTTGTTGGTTTGAAACTTTTACTCATTCAATTTTTATTCGTTGACCTTAAGATAGCTTCAATATTATTAAACGACTACATAATCGTACTTTGTATGACATATGTTAAGAAAAATTTATTAATTATACAGGTAATCGATGTCTTGAATATTAATGCTAAACCCAATTCATGCACATCACTTTGAATACTTCAATCGCAAATATTGTGTAACTTATATCTTATAAACTGTCATGTAAAATGATAATTATTACAGACCACTTAAGGGTACAAAATTATATATATTATCATATCTATAAGTTTTTAAAAATTTTACTCATTAGTGTAACATTAGTGGATAGATTGCTAAAAAAGATGCAGTTTTAATTAAGCAGGAAATGATAACAAAATCCGCTATGGTAAACAGATATGAAGAATATTTTTAGAGCTTTTGAAGCAACTTTTTGTAGAATCTTCATCATACTAAAACGGCGATATCAAACCTATTATCCGCTGGTCAGTAAGTCACTCACGAAAACATTTTCATTAACCCACAAAAAATTGTAAATTTTTAAAAATGTTTGAATATCGGCAAAACTATTGAATTTGGTTCATCACGTGGTGAAACATTTTTAATATTAAGGGTTGTTTATAGAAAAGCATTTGGTTGGTTTCATAATATTTACGATTTTACGTCGGAATAAATCGTAAAAATTGTGAAACCAACCAAGTGCCTTTCTATAAACAACCCTTAATCGGCAAAACTGATGACATTTCTGCTAAAATAGTGCAACTTATTAACCTCATTTGAACAATATAAAATACAGTGAACTATAGTAATACAGGAATATCATGAGAGAAAAATACGAGTCAGTCTGCATAAATACCACCTTAGCACCTTAGAAAGCAAAACATGTTCAGATGAGCCATTGCTCAGAATGCAGAATATGTCATAAAACTTAAATTCATTAAAGTGACATATAGTTTCATATAGTTTTATAAAACATTGCTTTACATAACTATTATAGTGCTTAAAAAACATAATTATATGATTGTACAATAAGCGCTTCAATGGTAGACGCACAAGCAATTGATAAAAATGGGCGGCTCTTCTTCATCTACATATCATAAGCTAATTTTCCGCGTATAGTAGAAAAGCATGACAATTTGCAATCCAATATAACTATATTTGAGTAATAAAATATAAGAAGTATGAATTTCACATTTTTATCAAGACTATTTGCAGTTAGTATTCGAAAGTGTATATGTTTCGCGAAAATACAATGCTACTTATCACTAAAGGCCCTGCGGTCTCTATTTTTCAAAATTAATTAATGAATAAAATTGCTAAATAATTATATAACTGTTAGGATTTATAACAATCAAAAAATGCTAAATAATTAATAATCATATATTATTAATGTATTGAAAGTTGTTACTGTAATTATAGATGAAGCTTCAAACATGGTTCACAAAAACATTAGTTTTATATTTATACAACTTAATAAATTCATTAGGCGTTAAGTAATTCAATTCCATTACCGTATCCATAAAAAAGTATTCTGTGTGAAGAGATTTTGTTATCTAAAGTTGAGTCTCAGTATTTAGTGCTAGTATTAGTAGGTTAAGTCATGGCAAAGTCTAAACTCGTTATGTTGCTTATTTCAGGAAAATAAACTTTTGCTGTAAAGTATAGATCACATACTACGAGTGAATCCATCATCGTTGGTTAAATGAATTGTTTTATTTGTAATACATCATATTTTACTTTACTTAATATAACAACTTCAGGGACCTCAACAATTTGTTACTTATGAAAATATATAATAGACTTAAATATGAAAACTCTTATTTTTTTGCAAAGTTTACTTAAACATTTACAAAACGTAAAAAATACAGAGGGATCCAGAAATATTAATGACGACTATTTGCCAGTAGCAAAAATAAAATATGCTTTTTTAAACTAATTTGTAAGTAAGGTATCAAAAATACTCCGAGCGAGGGTTACCACCTTTACGTGTACCCTCAATGATCGTGAGAAGGGAAACGAAGAGTAACCCAAACCCCAAGTTAAGGTGAAAGACAAAGTGCTGAAAGCTGAATGGCCGCAGGGGTATGTGCAATCTCGAACTTTCCCAGGGGGGCAACAGGCGAAACGCCCCTGTATCTAGCCTTACCTGGTCATGCGGGGCTCTGATCAGGCCGACCGAATATTTCCCTAGCTTCTCATGGGAACAAAATGGAACATCCAAGAAGTATAAAAACAGAAAACACAGGCCAGGAGAATCCCAAGGCTACTATGCCACCTCCCATAAAGCCAGCGAAGAAGCCACCCAAGTCAAAGGGCACGGTACCTCTACTCAAGAACCTCGTCAAGGCCAAGGGGCCGGAAAGGTACTGCGTATAAGTGCCCTAGAGGAGGTAGAACTTATGTCAGACGAAGAAATTCGAAAGGCAGGGATAACAGGCGTCACTAAAGCAAAAGTGGCGAAACTGGTGAAGGAAGACCAGAATTACCTCGAAGCCAAAAGAGCCATAATCAAAGCTAATATCACCGCCAGCCAGGCACGCAAGGGCCAAAGAAAAACCCAAGGCTTGGGCCACAAACAAAGAAGGCACCCCAAGGGCAAACAATGTCCGGGGGTGCTCAAAAATACGAAAAAGAACTCACAAAGAGGATCAGATCGGATAGCAGCAGGCCTAGGAAGATCAAAAAGACCAAAAGATACGGGTTAACCTTTACTAAGGCCGTAACGTCGGTAAAGGGGTTCCCAGAAACCCAGCTCGACATGGACAAGCTGAAGGAAATCCAAGAAACCATAGTAGGCATACGAGCACATACCGGAGCAAGGGCCACAAGTCCGCTTCGTAAAGTGCGCAGAGAGGCCGGGGTATCTAACGATGACCTGCGCCGAATTGCTAAGGGAGACAGTCCCAATCCTGATACCATGGGAGGGAGCATCTCTCAGGGTGTTGAAGGGGGCGCTGTGTAGGAGAAGGCATAGACATAGCCCTCCTGCAAGAACCTTGGTTACTCCAAGGGCAAGTAGCAGTCCTAGCGCCACAACACTCTCAGGTAATGTACAGCCCAAACGACCAAAGGCCAAGGGCATAATTCACAGTGATAGGGTCAAGTGTATACTAATACCGCAATTATGCACTGAAGATTCTGTTACAGGCATCATGTCGGCCAGGACTGAGGAAGGAGAGACGAGCTGGGTCATCTGCTCTGCATAATTCCCATGAGATGAGAAAGTATGCCGATCACGATCTGGGTAGCTCGGACATCAACAAACGAGGTGAGTCTTTACTTAACTTTATCTCAGCAGAAGGACTTCTAGTGACCAATATTGGCAATAAGCCCACGTTCATCACGAAAACCGCAAAGAAGTACCAGACCTAACGATCGGGAAAGTGAGTGATAGTATAGCGAACTGGCATGTGTCAGAAGGACCATCGTGCTTCGACCACAGGCAAATCCGCTTCGATCTAGTCACATCTCTCACGACTAGCAAGTACAGAAAACCAGAGAGACGAACTGGGTAGGATATAAAGAGTCCCTCAGAGAAGCTCTCAAGGGAGGTACAGCATTGACAAGAGAGATGTATGGGCTGGAGCTGGCAGTGGAACAAATCAATGACGCCATCAGAATAGCATATCTGAAAAACTGCCCAGAAAAAAGAGCCAAGCAGAGGGGTAGCGGAACAGACTGGTGGAACAAGAACCTCGAAAAGATGAGGATCGAGGTTCGAAGGCTATTCAATATGGCCAAAGAACAACCAGGACTGGGACACCTACAGAGGAAAGCTCACAAAATATAATAAAGAAATCCGAAAAGCCAAAAGGGACTCGTGGAGGAAGTTCTGCGAGGAGATTAACGACACTCCGGCATGTTCAAGAATTCACAATGTCTTGGCTAGGGACAGCAGTGTTGCCAAGGAGCTAGGCTTCCTCGAGAAACCGGAAAAAACCTACACAGGAACAAAAGAAGAAAGTCTCAAGGAAATATTAAAAGTCCACTTTCCAGCCTCAACAATTCTGGCAGAACATAACATGCCAGACAATCCCAGCCAATGACCTAAAAGGCCCGACAGGTCAAAGCCTGCCTGGCATGGGGATATATACCAAAATCATGGAAAAGCGTAAGGGTAATCTACCTGCCCAAGGTAGGCAGAATAGCTGATCTAACGCCAAAGTTATACAGACCTATCAGCTATATTCATTCTTACTAAAAAAAAATGGAAAGATTGACAAATAGGCACATAAGGGACCAGAAACTGAGGAAAGATACCCTCAACAACAGGCAATATGCATACCAGCCGGGTAAGTTAACGGACTCGGCGCTGTACGACCTAAACAGGCTCATAACAAAGTCAATGGAAGACAAAGATATAGCCATGGCCACATTTCTAGATATAGAAGGGGCGTTTAACAACGTCACAACAACTTATCTTGTGGAGGCACAAGCAAGAAAAGGAGTCCCGCCAAGCCATTGCCAAGCAATGGATCAAGGACAGCCTAGAAAAAATGACAATCATATCCACTTTGGGGGGCCATACCATTAAGGCAAGGGGAGGCTGCCGACAAGGAAGAGTGCTGTCTCCACTGCTATGGGCAACACTAGTAGATGACCTTCTAGGAAAACTGTCCAAAGAGGATATCCACTGCCTAGGGTACGCGGATGACCTAGCCATTTGCATCAGGGGCCGGTTAGCGGGAGTTGTCTCGGAGCGAGCACAAAGAGCCCTAAACATAGTACACAATTGGTGCAAACAGGAGCGACTGGCAATCAATCCCTAAAAAACACAAATTATCATCTTCACAAAAAGACGAGCACTGCAAGGACTAAAGCCACTGATGCTCGGGGGTTCGGAAATCCCCTTCGTAGAGGAGGTAAAGTACCTGGGAGTAACTTTTGACGCTAAACTGAGTGTACACACATCACAAAAGCCACCAAAAAAGCATCAATAGCATTGAGCAAGTGTCGCAGAATGTGCGGAAAAAAATGGGGACTAAACCCTGAAATGACTCCATGGCTTTACACCAGTGTGATAAGATCCATAATAGCCTATGGAGCAGTGGTGAGGTGGACTACGACAAAGCAAAAGGAAAGACTAGCATGTCTCAGTACAACAGGAGCCCTAAGCACTACCCCAACAGCAGCCCTAGAAGCCATATTGAACATACCATCATTACACATCTTTATTCAAAAAGAAGCCAGATCCGTATCATATAGACTGATTCAAGGACAGGCGCCCATAATCCGATCACACGGAAAAACACACCAACGGCTAGAAGACGAGCTGAAGGAGAAGGTACTAATCCCGCATAGAAAAGACAGGGTCGAAGGCTAACCTACCAAAGCAGAATCATACTGGCTTACGGACGGCTCAAAGACCGACAAAGGGGTAGGAGCAGGTATATACGGTACAAAACCCGAGACAAAGATTTCTGTCAGTTTCACCAAGGGCACCACGGTGTTCCAAGCAGAGGCGACAGCTCTTGACCACTGAAGAGATATAGCAAGACAAAATTAGGTCAATTGCTATATTCTCCGACAGCCAGATGCTGCTAAGAGCACTAAGCCCCAGACAGGTCGAATCTAAGCAAGTGTGGGACTGTATACATGCTCTTAATGAACTTGGCTGTCACAAAAAAGTAACAATCACATGGGTTCTAGGATACGGAGGACATCCAGGGAATGACAAAGCAGACGAACTGGCCAAACAAGGCTCGTTAAAAGAAGTAATTTGCCCAGAACCCTCCTGCGAAATCTCCAAACCCGCAGTCAAACGATCTAAAAAAAATGGGTGGAGACACAGGCCCATACCTGGTTAACAAACTCACCAGGACAGAGACAGGCGAAACAGTTCCTTAGGATACAATCGCCAAAATTCACGACCGAACCAAGACAGAAAAATGGTCAAAAGAATAGTAGGTCTGATGACAGGGCACTGCAAGCTCAACAAACATATGAGCAAAATAGGCCTGGTGCAAGAAGCACTATGCATATTCTGTTTAGAGGAAGAAGAGGACTCGTTCCACATACTATCGCACTGCGAGGGTTTAGCAAGGATTAGATATCAAAAGCTCGGCACTACAAACCCAAGCGTGGAGAGAAAGAAAATTAAAAATTCAAAGAATAAAATTAAATGTATGTGGGGCATCTTTAAAGAAATTTGTAACACATCAACCATTGTGAAATAATAAAAGGTGACCCAAAAGCTAGGGCTACGAAGCAAATCCAGAACAAATGACTCTTATAACCACATTGAATACAATAAAAGTCTATGTTTTTACCTCCAGTAACTGTATCAGAATTAATACTAATTTCAAGAAGATTAAAAAATCAACATGATATAGTTAAAGAGTGTATAGATTCCATATCGCAAGTGCTGGTCCACAATATAAACCATAATTTCAAACATGAAAGCACTTATAATGTCTCTATTCAAAAAAAGGTCTTTTAGCATCAATTTCAAAAATATTTGAACTCTCAATCTGCGAGTGACTGAACAGTCTACAATTTTTAGTGATGATTATCACATTTGCTTATCTTAAAGGTAGAACAATTGATAACGCCATATTTGCATTTACCAAAAACATAACTGATGGATTAACAAAAGAGACCTTGTGCTAGGCATATTCCTTTATTTATCAAAAGCATATGTATAGCTGATCATAAAATACTGTTGACTAAGTTAGAAAGATATGGTGTATGAGGCTTTGAAGCTGTTTCAGTCGTATCTGAGGGTGAGGGTGGACAAACATTTTAATCCGGCATCAAAAAAACGGCAATGCTTCAATACCGTAAGGAAGTATTTTGGGCCCAATATTAATCATAATTTATATAACAGATTTACATAAGTTAAGATCAGAGTTAAATGGTTAAATCGCAAATTACGCTGATGACATAAATTTCCTCATAACAGCTCAATCCTAAGCCGATCTTGATCATCGATGGTTTACACTAGATACGTTAAAGCTCAACAAGGCGCGGTTTTATTCAAAACAAAACAGTCACAAATATGCAATAGTTCTATGAAATAAAAACGTGAAATTAACGCAACATTTTAAATTTCTAGGGGTCTGTATTCATGAGTCGTTAGATTGGAGGTCAAATTTATTTATCACCAAAATTAGGAAAAACATGTTGTTAAGTAAATAATATAAACAATATCTGTGCACAGATTCCTTAAGTCTACTATGTAAGTTTTGGGTGTAAGAATAAAAATGAATTTATGACCAATATTCGGCATATTTATGACAAAAGGACTAGAAACGTAATCTATACACAATATAAATTGACAGTCACCGAATGCCATGTGTGTCACAGTATTAAGTTCTATAATATAATTATGAAAGAAAGTTATTAGCCAGAGTTAGCAGTGTTGATAAAACGAGTAACTGAGTTACACTCAATATATGTTTGGAATCCAAGATATTGATTCGAGTTGAGACTTGCAGGTAAACCGTCGATGTTGCCTGAATGACCTGACTCGCCCATTTCTAAGCATTGGAATTGATTACGTAGGCTTATTTATCATCAAAGATGGTTTCTCAGACTAAATAAAAAAAATTAAAAAAATAAAAAACAGTATCTTTATTTGTTTATTTGTTGTTTTACTAAGACGGTTCACGTAGAATTCGTCTCGAATTTATCCACTTAATGATTCAAATTTAACTTCATAATGCTACATGTCTACGTTTTATTGGTCGGCGAAGAAGTGTGCATGTCCTAACTCCTGAAAATGGTTACAAGCAATTAAAATTAAGAAAGAATTAGAACCGTTTTCCGAAAACCAAATAATGCTGAGGCTATAGCCTCAGCAACAAATTAACTGGACATTTATTCCGCCAAAAGAAATACCCGTCAATAGGTTAAGCGGGTGGTAATTCAGGCAGAAAATACGTCCAACATATATGGAAGCTATGGAGATGTCTATACTTGTTGAAGCTACACAAAATAGAATATCAGAACTAACAGACAAAGGGAAGGAGAGCTCGTAATTATAAACGAAGATAATCTTCCACAATTACATTGGCAGAGTGGATGAATCCAATAATTACATCTTGGTCCAGATGGAATAAGGAATTAGACCATTGAAGTACGACAAACATTGTATGAGCAAGCGAGTAATTAATTATAAGTAAAGCGGATTGAACATGACACTTAATGGTGCCGGTATGTTCACACGAAACGGTGCGCAAATTTGAAATATTTTAAATATTAAATGTAAAATTATAAAATTCGTCTGTGTTCTTGAAAATCTTACTCCACTCTTACAACTTCTAACTTGGATTTAATAACCTCAAAAGTATATCAATCTTTTTCCACAATTGTGTACTACACAACTTACTCATGTAGATGAACTTAATTTCTATGTTTAGTATTTAACTTGTATCTCTGTCTATAAGTTTGTCAATAACTTTTGCATTTGTCACGTTAATCATTTTTAGCTTACTTTAATTTACTTTCTTTATATAATTATTTTCTAGAGTTGCAGATTTTATGTAAATAAAACAATATATTCCTTATATTGTGTATAATAAATTTTTAATTGTAAATACTTTTGTATGAAACGAATGTGTAGGAAAATTAAATATTTATTTGAAGAGAATGGCTGTAACTGTTACGACGTGATAATCCATACTTAATCTGAATTGTAAAATTGACTATAACACGACTCGAGTTTGTATAACATTTTTACAATAATTGTTTGTTTCCAAAATTTAGTAATTAATAGTAGTATTAAATAATTTTTCAGTCAAATATTTTTGTTGTATTTTGCAATCATAAGTAGATAAATATTTTCAATGCAATTCACTAGGTTAAAAGTATAATTAAATAGTTCTGTTCATTATTATATTTTATTACTGTTTTATATATTTGTATACTTTAAATAGTTAACAAATTTTGACTAGAAACGTCTTAAGATTGTTTTTTATCCAAGAATAAATAGTTTATTTAAATTTTTACTTGGCTATTAGTGCGTTTATAAAGAATTGATGCTTAAATGTTTGAATAAAAATATTGAATATTATCGTTAGCTAACGTTCGAAAAATCAGAAAGCGGTTCTATTATATTTTTTATCACCAATACGCAGTTATAATCTACTCACAAATCATAAAATTAAAATGTTATTTTATTCTAAAGTAAGGTGTATATAATGTGATATTTAAATAACAAAACAAAATAAAATGTATTTGCCAGCTGTTTTTACATTATTTTGTATTTTCTGAAAGCCCCTTTGTATTACCTGTCTATCAGGGGTTCAAACATGTATAAGATCAATATTACACATAAAAACTTATTTACTCTCTGGTTGAAAATAAATTACAAAATATCATTTTTAAATAAATATCCAACGTCCAATCATATTGAATTTATATAATAAAAATGATTAAAAATAAAGGTTTAGGATTCGTACTATCTGTGAATATAGTGGAATGAATGGGATTCGTTAATTTTTTACAGGGGCTCAATACTTAAAATGGATTGGTGATAAATGTAAGTTTAATAAACGTCAGTGTGCAGTATTGTTATTTCAGGTCAGTAATAAGATGGGTGGCCGATACGATTCACTATTGGGATACAATTAATGGCACATTAACGGGAACGATCTTATAAAGTTACAAGCTCATTTACATAAACATAAATTCACACAAATGGTGATGTGGCCATCATAGTACTTTCCCTATATTTTACTATGAGGTTTACGCCAAAAGGTCATTTTTAGTTTTTAATTATCTACAATTATTTGTTATATAAATTTCATGTATCACCAATAGTTCCTTAGGAATTGGAAAAAATCTTAAAATTTTCAATTTTTATTTTGAATTTTATGAAAAATATGTTTTAATAGAACTTGTTCAATTTCTCATTCGCTTAAACTTTTGTTTGAACCATTTTTTAAAGAATTTTATATTTAGAAGAATATCACAAAAAAAACGCCTCGAGTAAACATCCACTTATGGTCCATGAATATTCACCAAAAGCTTTTCAGTTCCAGTTTTTAACGATAAACCCTTAAGTTTGAAGTTTTATCTCAAACAGATCATTCGTTTTTGAGATACAGCGCTCACCGACAGACACACAGACACACATTTTTTTTTTCTAGAAATTTATAGACAGCAAAAAAAAATCACGAAAACAATACTTGCCCTATTTGTATATACTATATAGGGAAAGTAATAAGTAGATACAATCTTAAAACAAAAAAGAAGAAAAATAGTTCAAAGACTATATACATTTAGAACAAATATGAACTTTTTATTGAAATTTTAATTATTCTGCATGTTCCTGTATCTCTCAACATTACCCAATACCTCGCTTATAGGTCAAATTGAAAAAAAAATTATCTCACGAAGTCACTAAAAATCAACAGATTTATATGACTTAAGATCACGTAGGGTAACTAATATAAATTGCCATATTATAGCGTTATTTACTCTATTTTTAAAACTATTTTCTTTAATACTTCTTGAATAAATTTTTTACTTATCTCTTGGTGAAACATTATGAAATAATAAGAAAAAATTCTGTTAATCAATTAATTAACTATTACTTTCTTTAATTTTAATAAAATATTATTGAAAATTAAAAAAATGTTTAATTTTTTAATTAAACATTCAACTAAATTTAAAAATATACTACTACTGTTTTACAAATATATTATATAGAAAAAAGTAAGCCACGCTTCATGCTTTTAAATATCGCGAATAAATAATTTTAGAACAAAATCCAGGGATACACTAGGGAGTAAAACTTCAAGTGTAATCATCTTTACATATGCCAGGTTATATGAGAATGTAAGCTGGAATACAGTGTACACATGAATAGATAATATGTGTTTATACACAAAGAATAAATAATAAGGTAACGTAAACACGCTGAATAAATCCCCCAATACGCGATTAATTTTTAACCCGCATGTCGAAATTGTAGAATATATTGTCAATGATAAATAATAAAAATAATAAACTCTATGTAGAGCTATATTAAAACATTGAGTATATTATTTTCCTTGCTAATGGACTATGCACTATCTGCATTATCATATTCATATATTATTTATATGTTTGTATTAATTAGCAATATGCAGGCAACTTTTTTAAAAATTTCTATTAAAATAAATTTTCATTGATGGATTCGTATCATACTTTTACTCTAAATAAGATATTAAAATAAGTAAATGGTGCAAATAGTTTCCGTATTTCTTACAGAGAAAGTAAAAAGTATAACTTCGGCGTTTCGTTAAATATAATCTATTGAAATACTTAACTAGATTACTTCTAAGAGGTAAGAAAACGTAGCTTACAAAATGTTGTTCTCTACAGTGTTCTCACTAGCCAAGGAGAACTCACGAAGTTGAATTGCAAATACCCATTTAAGGAATGCAAGCTTGATCCTGACAGTATAATTGCATTTTCTTTAAATATAATAATTTATATTACTAATATTAATAACAGTATTAATAGTGGACAATATTTTAATTATAAATATCTATTTAAACAATGCTGGTCCGGACAGTTAAATCGCACTTTTTTAAATATAAGTATCTAAGAGAATGTAATTATGAAATACTTATATATCATGTGTAGAGATATACATCCTCTGTACCTCATATATACCATTTAGGGGCATGAGTAGAGAGCGGATAAAAAAGCTTAAAAAATGTAAAAAAAAATCACTTAAAAAGGCACCAAATATAGAGAAAAAAAAAACATTAAAAAAGCATAAAAACAGGAAAAAAAGCATAAAAACACGAAAAAAAGCACTACATAAAACTATATTTTCTTAATACATTACACGTTTATCAACATATTTTACATAGAAATTCTGCTTAAAACTAAAATAAACATAGTTAGGTAACAAAACTGTTTGATTTTCAAATTGGTTTTATTGTAAACACTACATATGTTTCGCCACACTGTGGCTTCTTCAGGTAAAGAAAATATTTTCTTCACTACATATGTTTTCTTCACCTGAAGAAGCCACAGTGTGGCGAAACATATGTAGTGTTTACAATAAAACCAATTTGAAAATCAAACAGTTTTGTTACCTAAATAATGAAGATGGATTTTCAACACTTAAATGCCTCAACAATCAATCAATTAAAATAAACATACTTTCTTTACGCAATATATAATATTATGTAAGTATTTAAAAATTAACTTGTAATTTTGTATACATTTCAAAATAACTAAAATCTATTCATGAAAACAGTAGATCATTAAATGTTGTTCTAGGGGTTTAATTGTAAAAATTATTACTTCTGACGCTCAATAAATTTTTGAAAGTGGAAAAGCTACTCTTTATTTTAAATTATAGCTTAATCCATTTGAAAATTACCATTCAAAATCAAGTTTAATTTATTTAATATTAAAAATCTTTCATTTTCACCGAATACTTCTTTCGATATTATTTTGATTTATTGGTCAATGCGTTCAAGTATTTTCTAAATTGAATCTGCTTTTATAAAGATTTGATTGTGTTGCTCACAAAATTTAAACGCGATTTTATGTAACTAAATTGTTTTGAAGGAAGCTCTTGTTTCTTAAGAACTGTTTGACAGTCTTTAACTGATTTGCTTGTCGTTTCGGGAAAGTTGTATATAACCTTATTAAATTCTTCAAAATTGTTCGCATAGTACATAGTAGCATATAACCAAGTTCCCCATTTTGTTAGCACTGGTTTATGGGGCAGTGAGATATCAAGTAATGGCTCCTTAAATAATTGCACTCACAGAAGAATATAAGAACTATTTTTCCATATTTAATTAAATCTACAAATAGAAATTGCATTCTTATAGTTTCAGAAATTCGTTTCTATCCATGTGCTAAACTTGTACAATGCACAAAATGCATTATTAGTAAAATTTTGTAACTTGGTAATGTCTACGGCAAAAATAAGCTTGTCAGTCCATCATTTATGAATTTTGCTATAATGTTATTATCAGTTTTCTTCAATTTCTGTTGTATATATCAAAATACTATTGGTCGGATGTCTTCATGTTAAACTCCTATTATTAAATTAAACAAGCGTCTGTGGTTTCATCCACACTAAACCACATATAATTATTGTTAATAATATCTTTAATTTTTTGTATGGTTTCATAGTACGCAAGAGCTACATATTTTTTTCTCAGGAATGCGCATTTTACAATATTTTTCCAAGAAAGATTTAAATGCATTATTTTGTAATTTTCTAAAAGGGATATTCGAATGTAAAAGTATTTTGCACAAATGTGAATTTAATTTAAATTGTCCATCGTTTGTTGAAGATGATGGTAAAGATTGTGAAATTGTGCTGGTTTTTAGTTCAGCTTTGAACTTTTTTAAACGTTCTTGATGTAGTGTTGTTATAATATGTTTTACATACAAGTCTTGACTAGTTAGGATGCAGTTGGGAACTAAAATAAAACTTACTATTTTTAAACATGCCTTACAAAATAATGTATTATTTTCATAATGATGGTTGCGACCGTTAGTATGTGGTAATTCATAATGAACACTGAATAAAACACTTACTATGTTTTTAACCACTATAATTTATTATAATATATAAATATATTACAATGTGTACGACTTAAGTTTCGACACTTGATAATGACCGTCAAAAGTCGAAACTTAAGTCGTACACATTGTACTATATTTATATATTATAATAAATTATAGTGGTTAAAAACATAGTAAGTGTTTTATTCAGTGTATTATTTTCACTTGTTAATTCTGAATAGTCTCTAATTAATTCTTGTATTGTGGTTTTCACCTTTTGCATTATGGGTTAAATATACATGTGAATTATATAATATAATTTATCTGTGATTCCCCAGGTAAATACGATTCACGCATATAGTAATTTTTGATAAATAAGCAAAGTTTTCGGAATATCAATTCAATAGTTTATGAATGCGAGTTTGAATATGATAATTAACGAAAGCGATAAATATGCGCCAGTCGTCCCATCCGTATTTTTGCCGAAAGCTTGCAGAACACCTGATTATTAGCTATCACTTGGATTTTTTTTACATTTAATACTTACTGGGCCCCTGTTTGGGCCTACTTTAACGACGTTCCTATGAAGCGTTCGTCTGTATTATCTGAATAATGAGACGGTATATTATATCTACTTATTTATAAACGAATCCATCGTAAATTGGTAATTTATACTAATATTTATTAATAATAAAATTCATTATGATTATTGTATCATATTATGAAGATTTTAAACAATTATGTTGTCAAAAGATACGAAAAAAATATGTAATACAAAATAAATGATGGGATACAGATTTCTACGAAAATTCTCTATATTAGCACATTAATTTAATATCAGCGTGAAATTTTTATTAAATGTTTTTTAAATGTTTAAGAAAATGCTCTAAGTAAGCATCAGAATCTAAAAAAAGCATGAAAATAAGCACAAAAAGTCAAAATAAGCACAAAAAGTCAAAATAAGCAAAAAAAGCAAAAAAAATTTAGCGCTAAGTAATCACATTCTTCAAGATTCGTATAGATATTTAGAAATTTTTTCGATGCTATTAATATTATGGATAAGCATAATGCTAGAAATCCGCTCTCTAGGCATGAGTCTTAATATTTAAAAGTAATGTCGTAAACATTACTTGTCGATGGCATTTCTTTTATTATAAAAATTTATATAATGAAGTCCGGTAATATAATTTATGCTGATTCACAGTCATTTAGAATTTCATGTAATGAGAACAAGCTCCATCACATTGCATTTATAGATATCACTTAATATATATACATCAATCTACATATTCAGTTTAGATTACATGATAATCATTATCAAATGATAAAATATAAATGACAATGTATATTTTCTTTGTTTTAATAAATTAAATTAAGTTAAAAAGGTTACATCATATAGCCCCTAATAAGTAAATGTTAGTCGGCTATTTAAATTTACCACTTAGGCATGTGCGAACGAAATGACGCTCATAATTACGAGCGTCGCATCGTTGAAGTCACGTATGAGCGTACTTTCTAGTGGCAATAATTAAGGTAATTAATTAATCGCACCCGGTGCGAATCTGAATAAGTTTATTTGTTTATTGTTTTAAGCCATAATATAAAGAGTTAGTAATGATACGTGTTAAACAAATTTATTTACTAAATAAATATTTAATTACATAAACGGTATATATTCTAACTATATTATTATTTAATAAATTTAAAAATACGAAAACATTTCGTGAATCTACAACAATGAGTCTTAGTAAGATTCACGAAATGTTTTCGTATTTTTAAATTTATTATTTAATTTTCTACAACGAACTAAAGGATTTTAATACATTTTATTATATTATTATTTAATATTTTTATTGCTCTCAATTAGTTTTTACCCTTAATATTGTTTAGTAATGTAAAAATTCATTTAAAAAAACATACATTTTATACCCCACCATAAAGAATAATGAAAATTGCAAAGCAAACTGGGTAAACTGTATCTGTAAATTAAATTTAAAATATATAAGCTTCATTCATATACAGATAGATTACAATAATAATAATAATTTAATAACAAATTCATGGATATACTAAACTTGGATGATTGATGAATAGAAAAGTTCTGATCTTATGATCATTTATTATGAAATGTGTAAATAGAAATTGTGAAGCAAATGGAAACTAGTACTTTTAATTAATGGAATTTGTTAATGAAAAATAATTATTTTCCTGAGCATTACTACACCGTTATCTCACAAAACATATTCAAGACATAACAGCTAAAAGTTAAAACTACTCTTCGTACTAATGCAAAGACAGGCAGAGCCATAAATTCAATTTTAAAAAGATATAATTTTTGTCATAATAGTATTAATAGTGGACTCTTTGACCATATTTTTTTAATATTAAAATTTCTCTCCCATTGATATATTGATAATTACAGAATTACTTTATTCTGTTGTTTCATTTTGGTTTATCTCTGTAAAACTAATAATTACAATATTGCTATTATTATAAACAAGTGCAATTGTTTTACTTTCATCTTTTTCATACCCAATTTTATTTTATAATAAAATTTTAAATTACTATAACTCACCAATTTTTAGAAATAACTATGTCGTATGTCGTCATATTGGATTAAAGAGAAAAAATTTACCTTTTGAATGAGGCCATAGCCAACTATGGTTTCCATTAAAAAAAAAAAATGTAAGTTTGCGTCATATCTCGGAAAATAATGGCGATAAAAATTTTCTGATTATTTTTTTACAGTTTTTTCTGTTATAATAACCGAGAAATATTGATTTGAAAAAATTGACACTTTTTACTTTTTTCAAATATTACCCTTGACTTTTTTGAAAACTTTGAAAGTGGAATTTTATTCGTCTCGTAAATCTATTTGACACACATCTGTAACTTGATATACTCTTTAAGAATAGTGATAAAAAATTAGGGTTAGGGTTACGGTTTAAAAAAATTAAAAAAGAAGTTGTTCAACCTTTTATTGTCAAATATTACTTCAAAAAATTTCAATATTTACAAAAGAAATTGAAGAAACCAAAAAAAGGTTCAAATTTTTGAGATATCCATGCTTTTTAATGTTAGTGAATCAGAACATTAGTCATTAAATTGTGTTAGAAGTTAATGTATTAGTGTTAGTTAATTTCAATTTTAATATAGCACGTTTAACTGTGGCACAAATAATTGAAATTTTGATTTGACATCGGATGTGGAAATAAGACCAGAAATCAGCTGGTGAAAGATATACCAAAATCTGGACGTCCACAAATTACCGAGAATAAAAAAATTGAAATTTGGTTAAGTATGGAAGAGAAACCTCACAGTACCTCTAAACGAGTTACTTCAAAAAACGAAGTTGGTCAGACGACAGTGCTACGTATCATGAGGAAAGATAAATATCGTCCCTACAAAATTCAGCTCGTGCAAGAACTCAACGAAAGCGACCCCTACTGGCAACTGCAATTCTGTGTAACGATGTTCAATCGAACAAGATATTGGAGTCAGATGAAACCCTATTGGATGATCGAAGCACATAATCAATAATAATGGCGAACAGAATGATAGAACCTTTTTTCTTCGAAGAAACTCTCACAAGTATTGGAGTTTTTTGAAAAATTACCTAGTTCCAGGTTTCAGCAAAACGGAGCACCTCCGCACTATGCGAGCACTCTTCGTGAATCTTTAATAAAATAGCCCGCAAGATCGACAGATCTTACACATCTTGATTATTTTTTATAGGGTTGTTTAAAATCAAACGTTTACACAGTTTAGCCGAACTAGGAGATAGCATTAGAGATGAAGTGTGATCTATTACCCCGGAAGTCATTCATATTGTGCAAGAAGAATTTTTGCACAGACTTGAATATTGTCAAGAAGTTGATGGACGGCATTATGCATACTTAATTCATTTATTTTTTTATTATTAAAGAAATTTTCGTTATTTTTTTGTAACAACTATATCTATTGTTTCTTAACATTCAATTATCATTTAAGTGCTCAAAAATTTATTAAAATGAAAGAGTCTCCCAAAATGAACTAAAAAATGGGGGGGTTGAAATTTGAAAAAAAAAAGTAGATGACATAATTACTCACAAACAAATGTCATACGAAAATAGATTTTTCCTCAAAAATGTGTTTCACCAAATGATAAATGAGAGACAAATAGAAGGTATCATATATTTTTTTAATTATAAATAATTTGTCCCTTAAATTACTCTTACAACTAGACATTCAGCTATTTTTTGGTACTAGATAGTTTTCAAAATGTTTAAGAAAAAATAGAAGTAGTAGGTAACGCATATCCATTATAACTTGATTTCATAATTTGTTTTGTTAATCGATATAGTATAAATGCTGATACAACTTTTAATTATGAATCAAAGAATCAAATAGACGACATGCACTGATAGTTACATCTATTTTAACGATTTTAAATAAATATGTTGTTCTACATGTCTATGAAATATTTTATCCAAACGCAAAAGGTGTCAAAAATATTGATTTAATAATAGTTAAAGGGTATTGATTTCATCTGATCGACTAAGTCAACTAAGAGAAATGAAAAAGTAATTTCATAAAAATGGTCATGGGGTCATTCTACTTTCCCTGTGAATAACATATTATTATCCTTTTTTATTTATATTATATTGATTCAGCATAACTCTTATATTGCCTAGAGTAAATACCTAATTTCTTGGATTAGGTATAACTATGTATAACTTATATTAACAACAAACATCTTTTAAACCAATGTTTTCTTTCTTGCCTCGAGAATACACGTACTTCTAGTATATGAACATTTTACGAAGATGGGCAAGTAAATTTATTCTAATAATATGTGTTAATAATTCGGTTTATGCGATGAAAAATTGATTTTAACTCTGAACGTGAGCGAGAATTCAGGTGTCAGGATAATTGTAAATTTAAATGTGATAATCCATTCTAATTGGTTTTTAAGGGGTTGCTAGAGAGTTTTTTAATTGTAAGGAAAACCTGTATTATAATTTTTATTGATAGGGTTTGTAGGATTGCAGATTTTTGTAAGGTATAACTTTTAGCGCTAAGGATATTTTAGAGGATCGTGGCCATGGGTTAATAAACAGCAAAATAACTGCAGATAGTAGAGGTCTACATATAAGTTTAAAATCTCAAATCGTTTCCTTTTTAGAAATACCTTGGTTTTATAGGTTAAGCAATTACTTTTTACAAAATGTTTCATATTTATAAAGAAAAGACAAGAATATTAAAACCTACATTAATATAATGTTATATTAAAATAATTACTTTCGGTTTAGAAATAAAAGTTCTTCCGATAAAATATACAACCTTACGATTTGTAATGCACTCATTGAGATGGCGTGGTATGCTATTAATCAAGTGATCTTTAGATCTTTAGCTGTGGTATATCTTCCAAAACTTCTTGAATCCGTAGCTGAAGATCGCTTATGTTATTTGGCTTCTGTGGCAAATTACCCAGTGGCCTACTGATCCTATCTCATACATATTCAATAAATGATAAATCAGGCGATTTCTCTCTCCCATGAGAGTTGAAAATCTGTCTCTTGTGGACAAAAATCTTAAGCGACGTTCCTCGTGCACTGTAGTCTTCCGGGGACGTCCAGATCCAGGGCGACGTTCTCGAACAATTTGGACCATCATATCAATACCGTTGTAAAATTTCGGTTCATACGACGAGCAATTTCTCTTAGTAAAAGTCCGGCCTCTCTAATACTAATAATACGGAGACGAGCAAAATCAATTAATTGGGAAAAATGTAAATGTTGACGTACTCTGATTGTTCTCAAGTTCAGAAGGAAATTGTGAACAAACAATTTGCAAAATTGACAGTTAATAAGTGCAAAGGAAAGTCAAAAAAGAAAACAACAAACTACTGGTTAAATTTTCATCATTACTTTATTTCATAAAAATAGATGTTTTTTGAAAATTTTAATCAATTCGTTCAACAAATTCTAGGTGTTGCAATTTTTATAGAAGTTAGTATATCGGGTGGTATATGTATTTTATAAACGTGCAAATATTTCCTCCCCAGGCAATTTTAGGAAAAAGGCAAAAGAGAGGAATTTTGAAGATATAAAAAGCCGAAATTATATTTTTATAATTTTAAATATATCGCTTTAAAATAATTATGATGTAATAAAAGGATTAATTCAGCACTTGGTTATATTAACATAAAAATGTTTCACCACGGGTTAAGTGAGAAGTTAATTAATCGTAATTATGATGTACTGCGAATAGGGGATTTAAATGTATTAATTAATATCTACAAAATACTATAAATACTATAAAATACACTATCTTGTGTTTTTTTTTGCAAAATGATCTTGGGAAATAGTATATTACACTACAAGTGGAGAAAGTACGTGTTTTGCTCACGCGTGTACCAATTTGCACACGAGGCGACAGCCGAGTGTGCGAAGGTACACAAGTGAGCGAATTCGTAACTCCACGAGTGGTGTATTACGTTTTGTTCAATCCTGCCGAAAATTCATTTTAAAACGTAGGTTCAAATAAAATAATAATGTGTATTTATAAAAGCGTGAGCGAAAGTGACATAAGAGTGGGCGAAAGTGACACAAGAGTGGGCGAAAGTAAATCTCCATAGCAACCATTTTGCGTGAGGTAAACTGTAACTTTCTAACCACAAAACAACGTATGAAAGTTCTATTTTCTACTGCAGGATTGAACAAAAATAATTGCACATTTATAAAAATACTAATAAAACACGATTTGATTTCCTTTCTTCACTAATTTATTTTTACACGTTAAATGTACATTTCGAGCACCATGTGCTCATTTTCAATAACTGAATGCTTTAAAACTAATTACATCTGTTTATATACCCTATAGGGATTAGTGGGAAAACCTAAGTTTAATTATGTCGGCTCTATTGGATGGGGATTAGTATTACTGGGAAAGGTATCGGCAGGTTTACAATTCTTTTCTGAACGAGACTTAACAATGGGTTTTCTAGTAGACTTAAATCGAAATTTAATAATCTGTCTTTACATTTATACATTCCTATTGCTTCTAACATATTTAATATGAAATTACTTGATTGTTTTAATAATTTTACATTGTGGATTTTGATTTTTTAGATGATAATTGTGTTCTTTGAATATCTTAATTAAATTTCTTTGGGTTTGATCAACGTATAATTTATTGCAATTATTACAATGAATTGAATATATGCCAGATGTTTGTAGATCATTGATTTTGGTAAAGGTGTTACTTAAATAATATTTTACTTTTGTTTCACTGTAATACGCGGCTGTTAGGTTAAATTTATTGAATATTTTATTTATTTTGTGGCAAATGGTTCGATTGTAATGCGAAGAAATTAAAGGACAGTAATAAATTCAAACACATTAGTGTCGCTAAGGATCAAACACCCATGCAGGCTGAATTATATCGGGAAACACGAAAGGAACTGCTGCGGCGAATGTCTGAAGGTGATACTAATCTCAGAATTAAATATATACGTGGAATTCCAACGATTGTCAATTCGGAAAACTAAATTTGTCCAACTGTAACCAATTACTTAACTTCTACTATCAAAACACCCGTGGCCTTCGTTCAAAAACTCATACATTCTTTAACAATATATGTAATTCCTCCTTTGATGTTATATTCTTGACTGAAACATGGCTTTGTGATTCTGTTTATTCAACTGAACTATTTACTTCTCAATATAATATTTTACGACAAGATAGAAATGTTCAAGCTACTAATAGAATTACCCAAGGGGGTGTTTTGATAGCCTTTAATAAAAATATTTGGTTTGAGATTATTGATGCGCCTCAAATACGACAACGCGTCCCGTTAATTGATTTTATATTATGTAAATGTGTTTTTAATACGTTTTCATTTTATACTATGGTTATATATGTACCTCCTGATATATCTTCCGAGGAACTGAATACTTTTCTTGAAACCATTATGCTCATTATTCTCAATCAATCGGTATTCATAATTGGCGACTTTAATATTCCCTCATATACTAATACTGTGCCACCTGTATCCAATAATGCAAAACATATGGCATTGTTTCAGTTCATGAGTATATTACAGCTTACGCAATTTAATAATGTTAGTAATTCAAATAATAGATTGCTAGATTTAGTTTTATGTAACTTTTGTGATATTCTTAATACTGAAAGAGATGAATGTCCACTAGTGCCAGAAGATGGACACCATCCTGCACTTTCGATTACCTTAAGCGTTGGCACATCAACAAATATAAATAAACAGAAACCCTTTCCAGTTGATGAAAATATCAGGTACAATTTCAAAAAGGCTAATTTTTTAAGTTTATATGAGAATTTGGCAAATGTTGACTGGTCATTCCTAGAATTATATAATGATGTTAATGAAGCATGCGAGTCATTTTATGTTAAGTTGTATGATATACTTAACTTTTCTGTACCATTATCAAAACACTATGACAAATCACATTTTTCCCCTTGGATTACTATGGAAATTAAACGTAACATTAAATTGAAAAAACATTTTCATCGTAAATGGAAGACTTCAGGATCAAATTTCTACCATACTGAATTTTAAAAAATCTATGGAAATTTGTTCATTCAAAAAAAGGTACAACCAGAGTCCCAGCTGAACTAAAAAATGACAACACCACATACTCAACACCTCAAGAAATTGTAAACGAATTTGCGAATATGTTTTCTAAAGCTTATACTGGGAAGAGTTATATTAAACCTAAAGACACTTTCACTAGTCGTGAAATACTGATCACACCTATTATCCAGGAGTCTGATGTAATAATGAGTATCAATCGGCTTAAAAACTCGCAGATATGTGGCGACGATCGCATTCCGTGTTTTATAATTAAAGACTGCAAATATATATTTGTAAAGCCATTAACTCTTATATACAACCTTTCATTACGCACAATGGTCTTCCCTGAGATATGGAAGACTGCTGTAATAAGTCCAATCTTTAAACGAGGAGATATTGCTGATATTCAAAATTATAGACCAATTTCAATACTTTCAAATTTCGCCAAGATATTCGAACAAATTATTTATCATGTTATTTATCGTCACACTCATATTTACTTGTCACCTCATCAACATGGTTTCTGTTCAGGTCGTTCAACCACCACAAATTTAGCAGTGGTCACCCAACATATTTGCGAATCCCTGGATAACCGTAGCCAAGTCCATGTTTTATACACGGACTTTTCAAAAGCATTTGAAAATACTTCTGGATAAACTTAGTGCATTTGGACTCTCCTTAGGTTTTTTACAATTTCTTGCATCGTACCTTAAAGATCGCAAAAACTATGTTCATTACAATGGTTTTAAATCCCATTACTATGTCGCTTCTTCCGGTGTACCGCAAGGTTCCAACCTGGGTCCTCTTTTATTTAACTTATATATAGATGATTTAATTGCATCAATAACATGTCCGGTATTAGCTTATGCGGATGATTTAAAAATATATAATACAGTTGTCAATCATTCTGACTGTCTCTTGCTGCAAAGAAATCTTGATAAGATTGTTGAATGGTGTGCGGTTAACAAGCTCCTCTTAAATATCAGTAAATGCGTTATCGTCTCATACACGCAAAAACATAATGCAACTGCATTTTCTTACAGAATTGGTAATGATATTATTCGACGCGAAATCACAATGAAAGATCTTGGTGTTATATTTGACTCTCGTTTAACGTTTTTGGATCATATTCTTGCAGTCAGCACATCGGCCTTTAAATTACTCGGTTTCTTAATGCGTATATCTCGTTACTTTGATGATAATAACTTATTGAAAATTTTATATTTTACATTAGTTCGTAGCAAGCTAGAATATTCTTTAATTATATGGTATCCATATTATGTAAGCGGGTCCCCGACAATAGAGCGGATGCAGAAACGTTACCTGAAATTTCTCAGTTTCAAAAATTGATGGAATATATCCAGATGAAGCTGTTGATTTCACACAATTATTAGAAACGCATAACTGTACATCACTATCTGCGCGAAGAGACAAAGCCAGTGGATCGTTCATGATGAAATTTATAAGCAACGAAATAGATTCACCCCAGTTACTTTCCATGGTTCAATTTAATATTCCACGCCTCACAGTGCGACAACATGTAACTTTCTTTACGCCTACTGCTAAAACAAATGTTTTGTTAAGAGCCCCAATAATGCACATGAGTAGAAATGCGAACATCATGTCAAATAGTTTTTAAGTTAGAAGTAGAAACAAATTATTTATAATTTATGTTATGAAATGTAATTTATGTTTAATTTTTTATAGTATATGTATATATGTACTTAATAATGTCCTCTTGTGGTTTATCTGTTGGGCAATAAAGAAATATTATTATTATTATTATTATTATTGTATATAAATTTAGCATATTTTCTGTTATTGGTTTCTTTTGACGTATTGAGTTTTAAAGCTTTTAAAGAAAGGCTTTAAACACTCAATTTCCACACTATACACACCCATAGAATCCATCATCAACGACGTAGAAAATGCAGCATCTTACTTAGGACCCGAAGAAGCCACGGCTTTCCGGATAGCAGCCAAAGAATAATTGGAGAAAATCATCAGAAAACCGAAAAGGATGATCAAGAAAGAAAACACCGATTTCAAAACAATCAAGTCGCTGAAACAAAATGATGTTTTGTACCTGAAATCAGACAAAGGGAACGCCGTCGTTGTCATCAACAAAAATGATTACCATACTCTCGTCAAAAGGATGTTGGATACCGGACTATATCAAGAACAAATTAAAAACTCACTAACTTCATATATAAGTAAGATTAATTCCATACTAAAACCCACAAGTTTAGTCGATAAAAAAACTAATATACAGATTGAAATTAAAAAACCCATTACTTCCAAAATTGTACTGCCTCCCAAAAATTCATAAACCGGGGAATAAATGGAGACCTATTGTATCAAATATAAATTCACCAACATATAATATCGCAAAATGGCTAGTAGATCAATTCCAATCATTAAACATTAAAAACTATTTTTCAATACAAAATTTCGTTGAGTTAACTTCAAAATTACAAAAAACGATAATTGAACCAGACGCATTATTAGTTTCTTTTGATGTAGAAGCTCTGTTTCCCAGCATTCCAATAGAAGAAACAATTGATATATTAAAAAACCTATTATTAGAAAATTCAATATCAACAGAAAATATTAAACAATAACATATATTGAGTTAACGAGGATAGTAATGGAATGCAACACGTTTGAATTCGACAATAGATTCTACAAACAAACATTCGGAACAGCCATGGGTAATCCACTCTCACCTTTCTTAGCTAATATTTTTCTTAGCCACCTAGAAAATAGAGCCAAAAACACAATACCTGGCTTCATAGTGGCAATCATCAATAAGAACACTGACATAGAAAGCTTGTTGTCGAGTTTAAACGGTTTGTACCCCAGCATCTCATTCACTCACGAAATGGAAAATAACAATCAGCTTCCCTTTTTAGACTTACAAATAATTAAAAATAAAAATAGCAAAACACTAGAATTCAACATATACCGAAAAACAACACACACATTCAACTACATTAACGCATCATCAACATCACCCATTAAACACAAGCTAGCAGCATTCAACAGTATGATTTATAGAGCGATAAACTTGCCATTATCAAATGAAAACAGGACAAAAGAATTAACATTCATAAAAAACATTGCACAATCACTAGGTTACAATAAAGATACAATAAATAAACTCATCAATAGACACAAAATTAATCACAGAATTAAACACAACACAAAACTCAATACGTCAAAAGAAACCAATAACAGAAAATATGCGAAATTTATATACAATCTAACCATTTGCCACAAAATAAATAAAATATTCAATAAATTTAACCTAACAGCCGCGTATTACAATGAAACAAAATTAAAATATTATTTAAATAACACCTTTACCAAAATCAATGATCTCCAAAATCTGGCATATATTCAATTAATTGTAATAATTGCAATAAATTATACTAAAATATATAACATCAATCTAAATTCATTTCTTTTTCCAAATTACCATAGTATAGTCACTCACAAACTATTTTAACGTACATTCAATCATTTTTACTTCATTTTACAGAAAGAAATTCGTTCAAACTAGTGTTGCTTTGATAGCCTTGCTATTTTGTAACATGCAAATTACTTTTGTATTATTCAATGTCTGTCGAAGTATTATCTAGAGAAGTAGTTGTTTCAGAAGTGATTTGTTCTTGTAGTCTTAATAAGACTCATTTGTTGTAGATTTTACGAATATATTTTCGTGTTTTTTCTATTTATTAATAAATTATACGTTGGTCAAACCCAACAAAATTTAATTAAGAGATTCAAAGAACACAATTATCATCTAAAAAATCAAAATCCAGACAAATCAACAATAGCTTTCCATAATTTCCAAACCGGACATCAATTCTCACTTCACAAATTTCGATAACGATAACAACCCGATTCTTTTAACAATTAAACATTACTTATTGAAAATTTGTGACCTGTTGTTAAATTATGATGAGCAATTGCTGACTTATCAGGGTTTATACTAAAACGAAACTTAAAATGTTATTAGGCAATACATTCACAAAAGAAGACCAATTGTTGAATTCAGGTATTTACTCGGTAAACTGCAATAATTGTGATAAATTATACATAGGACAAACTAAAAGAAACGTACACCTAAGATTCAAAGAACACATGTACCACACTAAAAGCCAAAACCCTGATAAGTCAGCAATTGCTCATCATAATTTAACAACAGGTCACAAATTTTTAATAAGTAATGTTAAATTGTTAAAAGAATCGAGTTGTTATCATTTAGACATGTTGGAAGCAATATAAATGAGTAAAAACAAGAATAAATTACTTAATTTTGATTTAATCCCACTAACAAACCCGCTATTGAATTTATTACCTGATCAAATCCACACTAACCCTATTATACATCCTTCTCAGACAGATGCCGAATAATCCTTAATCCTCACGTTCTAAGATACCGCTTGTTTACTTGTGTTAATTACTTTTCGGTTTTTCCGTATAATCTATCGAGGTATATATATTGTTGACATTTTTGTTTGTATTCAGTTAGCTATTGATAATGGGTACCTAGTGCCCGAAATGTACATTTAGCTCTGAAAAATAAAAAGTGAAGAAAGGAATATAACTGTGTTTTAATTAACTAATTACATTTTTGAACTTCTTGAAAATTTTTCATTGGGATTTTGTGCAATTATCTATAGTATAGTTGCCAAAAAATTATATAACTATTCTGCACAACTAGGACTTATTTGTATAAAAGTCACAACGTATACTAATTGCAACATACTTTCCTTATTCGATGCATTTAAACACATCCTAATTATTAGAAAATACGATAGGTAGGATTCCAAGTAAAAAGAGAAGTCTGGATGTATAAAAAGTACTGATACAGTTAATTTCTATATTAGTCTTTAATTAAGTATATATATATCAATAATTTTACAGTTGACAAAGCATATAACTAGGCCGGCTTCAGGTCAAGAAGATCAACAACAGAGCTAGCTATTTACCGTAAAACATCTATTACAAAAGACTTGGGAACATAACGTCGATGTGTGCAATATCTTTGTAGATTTCAACCAGATAGATGGAGGAAAACTGTTTGCAGTGCTACGAGAACTAGGAATACCAGGAAATCTGGTAAGAATAATACTAACTATAATGACAGATAGTACAACACAAGTACGAGTACAAAGACAACTCACCTACCACTTTATAGATAACAAGATCTTGAAGCAGGAAGGCGGACTGGCAGACATTGGGAGAGCGAAATACTGACATAATACTGACTGAATATAACGATACAATTAGCAGCGTACGCAGACGATATCAACATCATGAGACGAAACAAATAAGCCGCAAAAGAAGCGTATACCACATTAAAGGAAGCTGCACAAACCATCAACACCACTAAAACAAAAACTTAAATACAAAGCAGATTCAACACCGCCCTATAACCAAACCGTGATAATATAGAACAATTTAGCACTTTCAAATATTTAGGAGTAACACTTAACATCAGAGGCAAAGACCTCGAAATTAATACATGAATAATACGAAATTCAGGGTAATAAAACCATCTTAAGGCACTTACGGCACTGAAACATGGACGTTGACAAAAAACAACGAGACTAAAATCGATACTCGATACATAAAGAGAACAATGAGTAATCATTTTGTTGATTAAGTTTCTTTTTATTGATATCTATATCATTTCGACAAATTTAATTAATCATGACATTTTAATATATATTCGAACTGTATGCCGAGCCTTATATATTTCTAATAGCATTCCTCACAAAAAGGGATAAGAAGACTTTCAGGAAAAGAGTTGAGGAAAACAATCTCGGACTCTAATGGAAATTTATTTGCGAGACGCCCGCTGCGGGATTAAAGCCGATACCCTGTACTCGATCTACCAGACTATAACCTTAAGAAACCAAGGGAATGAAAATTTGGGGGCGGTGAAATGCTAGCCTGCTTGCCTGCCAGGGGTTAATTAAGTTTTTAATGGGTACGGCTGTTTGCCTTCCATCCGTAGATAGTTTGCAAATATATTACCTAAACCCGACGGTGAAATGCTATATACATTTATTTCAAATTTAATTTAAAAAGAAATTAAAATCATAGAATAAAGTCCCTTAAGTATAAAATTACATACAGTGCGGAAAAGCCAAATGGAATAAATTCAATATGTCTATTACAATTATAAATTGTCATTATTCAACGTGAAAATGTGATCTCTATTTTCGACCCCCTTTGTATGACAGTTACGATCCGCAATTTTAATATGGGCATGTGATATATCGTTTGAATTTTTTTTTTAATTCTCTATTCAAAAATTCTATTATTTTATTGCAAAAATTAACATTAAAAAAAATTGAAAATTGAAACAAGAACCACATTTTAACATTTGAAAATCGCTGGATAGGGAGACGATGATTTATTCCATTTGGCTTTTCCACAGTGTATATAATTCGAAAAATTAAAAAAAATTAAATTAGTTTCTTTTAATAAGTATTTATATAATATGTAATACGACTTCAGCCTTACACCGAAAGGTAAAAAATTTAAAAAAATTAAATTAGTTTCTTTTAATAAGTATTTATATAATATGTAATACGACTTCAGCCTTACACCGAAAGGTAAAAAGGAGTAAGATTACATAAAAATTAATACGACTGTAAGAAATCTTTATTATTTTATAACTACACAAAATGAATATGTCGAAAATATTTTTCTCGTATTCGATGGATTTTTTAGCATTACAGTGAAAAAAAACTAATTCATACAAATGGATACGTCAAGTCAACTTGATATTAAGGGAAAAGAAATAGAAAACTATTTTGACTATTTTGACAAATCTCTCGTTGTTCAACTACTACCACATTACTGGCCGCTGACGTAGTAATACGTCTTTTTTTATTCGATCTACAGTTGCCGCTAACGTAGTAGTACGTCATTTTTAATTCACAATCCAGAAGCCGCTGACGTAGTAGTACGTTTCGAAGTCTAAAAGCCGTCGTCTATATACCACGTCGTACATTGGCGGCATTAAAAGGATCACTATTTAAACAAGGCCCGGCTTAACGAAATATGGAGTAGGGATTTTTTAGCGGCCAGTAATGTGCTACTTGCAAACCCATCCATTTTAAATAACACAATCTATTATACTATACTAAGTTAGGCCACCCCGATAAAACAATAATAATTTTATTTTATTAGGTCATTAATAAATAATATGGAGAGTCGATTACAACTTTATACACTGGACACATTGTTGAAAATTGGTTGTTGATATTAACGTAAATATATCTCTCTATTAAAACGGAAGTGATAACAATCAACGTAGGGCCCCGTATTCCGTAAGCATATAATTTGTCATTCATGAACTTGGTGTCGACAGTATCAAATGCGCACGAGAAGTCAAAAAATAAACTTGTCACGCACCTTCCTTGGTCAAAATTTGTGTTGATCAACTTCAACAAATATATGGTTGCAGTTTCTGTCGATTGCCCTTCACGGAATTTATGTTGATTTTGTTTTAGTATTTTCTCTTTGTCTATAAACTTCCAAACTAGCTTTAATATAATTTTCTTGATCACCTTTAATAAACAGCTTAAAATTGCTACTTGTCTACTTCACCACTGCTTCCATTTTTATGAAATGGGAGAACTCTTACAGTTTTCAGTGTTTCAGGGAAAGTGCCCGAAGAAAAACATAAATTTACTAAATTTTTTATGGGTGAAACTATCTCTTATACTATCGATTTTAAAATGTTGGTAGTTACCCCATCGTTTCCTGCACTTACGTTTTTCAGTTTCATAATAACTTCTCCTACTTCTTCCATCTCCAAGAATTCCAGAAACAATGTGTTATAAATAGGAATTGGTTTTGTGCGTTCTGTTGATATACGGTTTCCGAGTTGGGTATTTAATTTCTTGGTGGCCACTGTAGAAAAGTATTCTGCAAATACTATGAGTGAGTTTATTTGTTTCCCTTGGATGGTTTTTACATTAATATTAATATAACGCAATCTTGATAGATCTTCTATAATTTTTATTTCAGGCATAGTGATTTGCTAAAATTAGATTACTTTAATTTTAAACCAAATTAAAAGTCCATTCTTCAAGATGTTGAATAAATTTCTCTTTTAATATAAATACTACAGTGGAGCTGCGTATTAATTCAGAGTTATACTTTGCTTTAAACTTCGCGACTGAAATATATTTATATAAAAATAAATATATTTAGGAATTTTATATAAAAAATAGTATAGAAATAATTAATGCACTGATGATTAAGTGAGGCCAAAATTCTTTCTAATTAGACATTTAGTTAATTCCTTAACAGTGGCCCTTCTAATATGACCAGCAGTGGAATTTACAATAATCTGCAGATTACAGTGGCGCCCGGAGCCTGTCGAAATATTAATCGGGGGCTAAATGGGCCGCCTAATAAAATTACGCGGTGTCTTCGCGCAAATTCTGCCGCTTAAGATTAAAATAATGGGCCTAAAGTGTTATCTTGTAGAAGTATTGCCATTTGTAAGCTTTAGTCCTGCTTTAATGAACAAGTGGATCGTTACTGCAGTGGGTTACAACGAGTAAACGGCATTATCCCTTGTAATGTATATTAAAAGTGATACTGGAATGAAATTAATTGTAACCCCAAAGATCCACTGTTTATATATATATTGCCACATTAATTCAATACTCAATTACGACCATTATTAACAAATGGAAAGTAAATAAATAAAAACGGCGCACACTATTTTATTCTGTGTCATATCATATATCAGTCAATGATACATTCACTAACACTGTTAAAGGCTACTATAAAATCCAATTGTAAAATACATGTACAATAGTAAAAATATCGCTGCAGCACATTGAGTAATAATATTTTACACAAGTATAAATCACTATAAAATTATTTAGTATAATTTTATTTAAACGTTTATATTATAAGGTTATGGAAAAAAAATAACACAAGCACACATATGTGAGTAGTCGGTGCGGTAATAGTTATTTAAGGTACAAGTGTAAAAAGTGATACTTTATTGCACGAACTGGCGAACACGAGCGAGGAACGAGCGAGTTTTTTTAAAGCCAGGAGTGCAATAAAGGAACTTTTTACACGTGTGCCTTACAAAATTTTATCTTCGATCGTAAAGGATTTCAAAGAATATATTCTTATGCGTAATATTTTAATGTCATTTTAATAATTCAATTAATGAAAACATATTTTACCCGCAGTGCACTAATGAAAGCGTTACTTAGCAACCAGTAAACAAGTTGCACAAATGTCGGCCGCCATTATTATTTATGGAAAAAATGTTCGCTTTATTATAATCGCTTCGACTTGCATTAAATGAAATCTTCCGAGTTCTTAAATCTGCCATTTGGTTTGTATTATATATTTTATTTATAGTTTATTAGTTATTTGTATAAATTAATAGAAAATTAAGTTTTTCGTCGAAAATTTGTGCTATAATATATTCATTTGTCAAATTTGACATTTCTGTGGCATAAAAACAGTTTGACATTACCGTGCAATAAAAACGTAAAAAAGCACTAGTGCTTTAAAAAGCCACTTTTACAATGAAAAATGATGCAAAAAGCGTCTACTTTCTGTACGATCGTAGATAAAAATATTAATCTAATATCTAATAAAATACTACAAACTATATTCATTCATGTTTTGCTTGTGAAAACACAGGGTTAATTTATTAAGTCCCTATTTTAGTTGTAATTTAATTGAAACTAATGTTACTGCCAATGAGTCTGCACATTACTAGATATTTTCTTTTTCCTGAAAATTACGAATTTTATTCAGTCAGTCAGTCAGTCAGTGGTGCCTAAATACAATATTTAGAGAAGAATAGAATAACACTAAAAACCCACTACTTATAAATGACATATTAACAGAAAATGATCAGCATATTAAAGTCGTACCACAAATGATTATTATTTATTTATTTAATCACTTTACTATTTTTAGATTTTGTTTTATTACTTAGATTTACCTAGAATATATTATTTACATGTGTTTAATATTCATGTATTATATATGTTATGAAGACGAATTCTTCAATAAATGTGCAAAATATTTTCCTATACCGGCTCGTATATAACGTAATCTTTCGAATAAACTAACCGCTTATAATTTATGTGAGTTGTCCGGTTTCTTTTATAAAATTTAAATGGTTTTGAAAAACTGCCAAAAAAATATTATTTTCTTTTCTTTTCATAGGGACAAAACGATTAAAAGCATCATAAAATTGTTGTAGAATATATTTATTCCACTGGATAGGAATTAGGAATAATACACTTGTTTTGTTTCATATATTTACTTTCAGTTTCCTGACACGTGTACAGAAGTGTTCACTGGTATATATAAGTGGGGTTACAGTAAGCGCGTCGTTTAAGATAAGAGGATTATGATTAGTCGGTTACTTCTAAAAGGGATCCAGGGATTATGAGATTGGTACCTTCCGAGATTTCCAGGTGATTGTTAATTATATTTTTCCCGAATTTTGTCGCTCGTTTAATCTCTAATGCTTCTAAAATGTCAAGTCTTAATCCTTTGTACAGTTGTGGAGTGGAGTAATTTTATCTATCATATGTTTGTTGATGGTACAATGTTCCGAAATGCCTGTCAAGAGGTTTTTGTTTTCAATAGATTTCATATGTTCTTTAAGTCTAGTGTGAAAATGTCTGCCTGTTTGCCCTATGTATATAGCGTCACATTGTTGGCAATCTAACGGGTGTCCAACAATTATTGCAGTCCCGTGTGGCATTGGAATAAAAAACGTAGGTCGATTCTTACATGTTGCAAATAAATTTATTCCAACGCCACCCAGGACTGCAATAATTGTTGACACCCGTTACACTCCACTGTTTGTTAATTTATCGCGGTTATTTAATTTGTTATTAATTATGGCCTTTCCTAGGTTGTTTTTATTTACTTGTATGGGTGTGATGTTAAGTTGTTGTAGATTTTTACTAATTTTGTTACTAGTGTTTTTGATGTATTTGAGTGCGCAGTATTTTCTGGTTTCTTCTTCGTTGGGTTTTCCATTGTATATTTATTTAGTAATTATGTGTTTTTGTTTTTTCTTTAGTATCTTTTTAACTGTGTTTTCTTTGTAGCCGTTATTTTTTCCAATTTCTACTATTGTTTTATATTCTTGGTCGAAGTCTTCCTTGTTTAGTGGTATGTTTATGAGCCGGTGTATATATGAGTTGAGAACTGCCATTTTGATTGCGGTGGATTGATTGGAGTCATTCGGGATAATAACATCAGTAGTGGTGGGTTTCCTGTAGATTTTATATGTAATACGGTTGTTATTTGTTCTTACAGTTAGGTCTAGAAAATTTATACTATGGTCGATTTCCTTTTCCATCGTGAATTGGATGCTCTGGTTTATCTGGTTTAGTTCTTTAAGGAACTGGTCTAGTTGCCTGTGTGTTCCTGTCCATACGCAGAATACGTCGTCTAGGTATCTGCACCAAAGTTGTATTTGTTTTTTGAATATGGATCTGCCGTTAAAAAGTTGTTCTTCGAAGTGGGCCATAAAGATTTCCGCCATCAGTAGGGATAATTTGGATCCCATCGCTAGTCCTTCTTTTTGTAGGTAGTGTTTTCCGTTAAATGTAAAGTAATTTTGGTCGAGGCACAGGTTTATAATATTTAGCAATTCGTTGGTATGTTCGTACTTGGATGTTATTAACTTATGCTTTATTATTTGTTTCAATTCTTCTGTGGGTATACTTGTGAACAGGCTTTTGACATCGAATGAGACTAGGATGTGATTTTTTGGTACTGTGAGATTTTTGGTTTTTTCCACGAATTGTAGTGAGTTTTTTATGGATAGTTTTGATGTACATTGAAATATTTCTGGGAAAATAGAGTTCAGGGATTTGCATAATTTGTAGGTAGGTGCATTATAATATGCGACTACTGGGCGGATGGGTTGGTTCGGCTTGTGTATTTTAAGTGTTCTATACAGGATCGGGGCGGAGGGGTTCATTTGCCTATGTTTGTATTGTTATCGTTGTGGTATTATGAATTCTGCATTTTTCAGTTTTGTTATAAGTTCTTTTTGGAATGTTGGTGTTGGGTCTTTAGGTAAAGGTTCAAAATTACTATTATTTAGGAAATCCTCCACTTTATCTATGTATTGGTCTCTTTTCAGAATAGTGATCGCGTTCCCTTTGTCTGCTTTACAAATTACCAGCTGGTTTTTTCCCCTCTTGGATATGATGGATTTAATTGTTTTTAGGTCTTGTTTGTTTCGTTCATTTGTGTATTTATTTACTTGTAGGAAATCCTTTTTGATTATGCTTGCCATGTTAGCTTGGTTTATGAGTGAATCACAGTTGGCTTGTTTGAGTGAGATCTCTGTGTCTATGGCCAGTGTTTCAAAGTCCCTTCTAATATTTTTTGTGCAGGTCGAGTATTTTAGTCCTTTATTTAGTAGGGTCATTTCAGTGTTGGTGAATTTTATATCTGTGAGATTTTGTACTCTGGGGAAGAATTTATTGGTTTGGCGAATAGTGTTATTTTGTGCTTGTGTGGTGTTCTTTGCGTTTAAGTTATTCAGTTTTTTTCCGCTGGCTGATGTAATGTTTATGTGTATTTCCATGGAAACGTAGTCGAAGGTGATATTGTCGCAGCGTTTGAGGAGTTCTGTGTGTATTACTTTAAGGTGTTGTCCCAAGTTATATCTTCTGGAATACCATTTTCTGTTTTCGAGTTCTAACCAGAACTTTATTGCTTTCTTCACTGTTCTATTGGCTTCGTTGGATTTGTTGGAGCACGATATCTTCATGTATTTCGAGCATAGGTTAAGTTTGAGGCACTGAGTATTAAAGTATATATGGTTTGAACACTGCTTCCCCATTATCCCCACTGATGGCGGAAATCTTCATGGCCCACTTCGAAGAACAACATTTTAACGGCAGATCCATATTCAAAAAACAAATACAACTTTGGTGCAGATACGTAGACGACGTATTCTGCATATGGACAGGAACACACAGGCAACTAGACCAGTTCCTTAAAGATCTAAACCAGATAAACCAGAGCATCCAATTCACGATGGAAAAGGAAATCGACCATAGTATAAATTTTCTAGACCTAACCGTAAGAACAAATAACAACCATATTACATATAAAATCTTCAGAAAACCCACCACTACTGATGTTATTATCCCGAATAACTCCAATCAATCCACCGCAATCAAAAAGGCAGCTCTCAACTCATATATACACCGGCTCATAAACAAACAAGTAAGACTTCGACCAAGAATATGAAACAATAGTAGAAATTGGAAAAAATAACGCCTAAAAAGAAAACTCAGTTAAAAAGATACTAAAGAAAAAACAAAAACACATAATTACTAAATTAATATACAATGGAAAACCGAACGAAGAAGAAACCAGAAAATACTGCGCTCTCAAATACATCAAAAACGCTAGTAACAAAATTAGTAAAAATCTACAACAACATAACATCACACCCATACAAGTAAATAAAAATAACCTAGGAAAGGCCATAATTAACAACAAATTAAATAACCGCGATAAATTAACAAACAGTGGAGTGTACAAGCTAGATTTCCAACAATGCGACGCTATATACATAGTTCAAACAGGCAGAAATTTTCACACTAGACTTAAAGAACATGTGAAATATATTGAAAACAAAAACCTCTTGACAGGCATTTCGGAACATTGTACCATCAACCAACATATGATAGACAAAATTACTCCACTCCACAACTGTACAAAAGGATTAAGACTTAATATTTTAGAAGCATTAGAGATTAAACGATCGACAAAATTCGGGAAAAATATAATTAACAATCACCTGGAAATCTCGGCAGGTACCAATCTCATAATCCCTGGATCCCTTTTAGAAGTAACCGGCTAATCATAATCATCTTATCTTAAACGACGAGCTTATTGTAACCCCACGTATATATATACAGGGTGAGTTTTTTTCGATGTTCTCTATGGGGATCTCGGAAACTATAAGAGATAGAGAAACGGTTAAATGGGGAAAGAAGTGTAGATTTACGAGACGAATAAAATTCCACTTTCAAAGTTTTCAAAAAAGTCAAGGGTAACTAGATATTTTGCAAAAAGTAAAAAGTGTCAATTTTTTCAAATCAATATATCTCGGTTATTATAACAGATAGAAAAAAACTGTAAAGGACAAAGTTTTAGATAATTTTATGCAGATTAGTAAAAAATAATCAGAAAATTTTTATCGCCATTATTTTCCGAGATATGACGCAAACTTACATTTTTTTAAATGGAAACCATAGTTGGCTGTGACCTCATTCAAAAGGTAATTTTTTTCTCTTTAATCCAATATGGCATATGACGTAGTTATTTCTGAAAATGAGTGAGTTATAGTTATTTTAAATTTTATTATAAATAAAAAATGGGTAGCCATGTGAAAGATGAAGGTAAAACAATTGCAGTTGTTTATAATATTAGCAATATTGTAATTATTAGTTTTACAGAGATAAATCAAAATGAAACAACCGCATAAAGTAATTCTGTAATTATCAATATATCAATGGGAGAGAAATTTTAATATTAAAAAAATATGGTCAAAGAGTCCACTATTAATACTATTATGACATAGATTATATCTTTTTAAAATTTAATTTATGGATTTTTCACTATTCTCATGTAAATTGAATTAAATGTTTCAATAACAACTAGTTTATGATCCTCCACACATTGGTATGATTTTTCATATACTTTGTTTTTTACATAACCCCACAGAAAATATTCTAAAACGCGCAGATCGGGAGATCTAGGTGGCCCTGGGATTGGTTTATTTCTTCCCACTTATAGTTAGGAAAAGCATCATTTAAATAATTTGTAAAGCCAACATGTTATTAGGTGGAGCACCGTCATATTGGAACCATTTTAATCTTGCTTGTAATGATAAATTTAAACAATCGAGCGTATCTTCAAATGTTTTCTGAAGAAAATGAAAGTAATCAGTTCCACTTAGTGAGCTTTCAAAAATATATGGACCGAGAATTATTAATCCAAACACACCATGGATTGAACCCAAATTTAATTTGTAGTTCTCTGTGAAACTTCTCGTGGATTCTCTTAAGTTCATCTATGTTCATTGTGGCGATTAAAAATACCACAATTAGTGAATCGCGATTCATCTGTTCATAATATTTTTGTAAGAAACGTATTATCCTCTTGACAAATGGGTTTATACCACATACAGAAAGCCATTCGATAATTACAAAATTATTATTCTTATGCTGGTTTTTAATTTTTATTTAACTTTGTAGAACTAATAATTACAATATTGCTATTATTATAAATAACTGCAATTGTTTTACTTTCATCTTTTCCATGGCTACCCATTTTTTATTTATAATAAAATTTAAAATGACTATAACTCACTTATTTTTAGAAATAACTATGTCGTATGTCATATTGGATTAAAGAGAAAAAAAAATACCTTTTGAATGAGGCCATAGCCAACTATGGTTTCCATTTAAAAAATGTAAGTTTGCGTCATATCTCGGAAAATAATGGCGATAAAAATTTTCTGATTATTTTTTATTAATCTGCATAAAATTATCTAAAACTTTGTCCTTTATAGTTTTTTTCTGTCTGTTATAATAACCGAGATGTATTGATTTGAAAAAAATGACACTTTTTACTTTTTTCAAAATATCTAGTTACCCTTGACTTTTTTGAAAACTTTGAAAGTGGAATTTTATTCGTCTCGTAAATCTACACTTCTTTCCCCATTGAACCGTTTCTCTATCTCTTATAGTTTCCGAGATCCCCATAGAGAACATCGAAAAAAACTCACCCTGTATATACCAGTGAACACTTCTGTACTCCTTAGATTAATTTTTATACTCCTTTGAAAATGGCGAGCAATCGCCGAAACACGTGTCAGGAAACTGAAAGTAAATATATGAAACAAAACAAGTGTATTATTCCTAATTCCTATCCAGTGAGTTATATGTTTCATCAAGTGTGTAGCAAAGCAAGTATCAATCATATTTATTTCATGTCCACTAATTTAAAATTTCAAATGTCAAATTTCAAAATCATTAATTTCCAGGAAGAATAACATACATTAATGGGTGAGTAACTTAATTGGATAGAAGTGTGTGTAGTTCTAAACAAAATTTACTGCAGTTATAAAATTAAGAATAATTGATAACTTTATATATCATAGGTAATTTGTAAGAATGTCACTTGTCACAATAACGTAACCTAGTGGCATATGTAAACAGTAAATTTGAGTGAACATAATACGGACAAGAGTTAGATTAAACTTAATATTATACATGGAATGTTTACATTATGGTGGTTTAGTAATAAATACTCCAAACATACTTAATTAGACTAGAACTTAGTAATTAGTAAGGACAAGGAATGTCGCCAGTGAGGGCCATCACGGCTATAGAGTTAAGACAAACATGATAGAGCCCATGGAATGGATAACAGTAGAGTTATGAGAATGTTAGTAAATATTATTACCTAGCTTATATCTACATTATACTAAACATACATTCACTTGGTACTTCCTAAAATTTTGAATTATTGTTTTTGATAAAGGTCATTTATTCATTAAATATTTTGTTGTCCTTCAGATAAACGAGATATATTAGATTAAATAGGGTCTGAGCTCCATGTAATACGAGGTTCTTCCATAAAACCTCTCTACCAATATTGTGTAACTGGCATTCGAATAGAATGTGATTTAGGTCCCCATCAAGCCACATTCGCACAACGGTGAATGTTTAACATTAATTTTATTCAAGTGAGCTGGAAACGCACCATGATTTACTTTAATCATAGTAAGAATTGTTGCAACGAACGAACTTATATTTTCATCGAATATGTGGCTTACTTTCTTGTGATATTTCGGGTATAGCAGAAAATAGTGACTCGAGTGTTTTTTGATGAGATTTCCTATTCAGCTTCCCACCTGGCTTGTTGTTCTCTTATGGTAACTATTAATATCCTCTGCTGAAAGTTCTGCATAGTCAATATCGCTTTTCACTGCTGCTTTTTTGCGTATAGGTCTGCTATTTCATTTCCGGAGATGTTACTGTGCCCTTTAACCCAGACAATCATACATTTTAAATTGAGGGAATGCAAGCGGTTTATTTTCTGGATTAGTTTCATTAAATTGACGTTTCTAAATTTATTTAAGGATGTTTTTTACGAGCCTCTATAATTGATAATGAGTCGGTCATTTAGTATATATTTTGTTTTTCATTTATAGCCCATTTGATGGCCTCCAGAATCCCAGAGCCTTCAGCACTTATTATAGATGCTTCATCTAAAATTCTTATTGTCTTTATCACATCAAATTGAGGTATATATAAGCTAAATCCAACTCCGTCTTTAGTTTTAGATTCCTCGGTAAATGCCATGATGGAATCACTATGCTAAAGCGTAATCTTCTGAATAATCTGCTTATTTCGGTTTATGTTTTCCATATATCTAGCTATGATGGTTGCTGGCACAGTATCTAGGCTTTCATATTCAAGTTTAAAAAGGGAACAAGGTGATGGAATATTATTTCCCAATTTAGCATAAGAGAGTACAATTGTACGATCCGTCTTCTTGGCCCAATATTATTTTGTGTAAATTACACCAAGAAGACGGAACCTCCGATCCTTCTACTAGGCTGTTTATGTTTCTTTCTAAATTTTTCATTTGGAGGCATCTGATTTTATTCAGGTACTTCAGTGCTAAATATTCTTTCCAAAATCGTAACGTTTGATCGTTGCATTCTGCTAGTATAGCCTCTATTGGTGTTGACTTCATTGCTCCTATAGCCATTTTAAGCGCTTTATTTTGACTCATTCAATGCATTCCAATGATGTCTTACAAGACGTTCTGTATAGAATGTTTCCATAATCCAAGTTTGACCTAATGTAAGATTTATAAAAGATAATTCTAATTTTGGGGTGAGCGCCCCACCAGGTTTTACGAATCGAGCTTAAGATATTAAATCCTTTTTCTACTCTATCCACGGTGTATTTGATGTGGCTTTTCCAGTTTAATTTCGTATTATTCTGAATTTCTAATCCATCTACCGTAATGGTTGTTTCAGGGACTGGTCTGTGGCGTGAGAATATCACTAGAGCTTATTTATTCATGGATGTTGCAAAACCATGTTGTGTTGTCCATTTTTATATTTATGGACTAACTGCTTTGCGAGACTTAGTACTTTCTTTGCAGATTTGCATTGAAAATTTATACAAATATCATCTGCATATTGAATATCTCTTCTTGGGATACCATTATGGAGGGATAAGGTGTAAACATTGAATAATAAAGGGGATAAGACAGATCTCTGGGGAAAACCCATAGATGATATTCAAGGTCCTAGGATGGTGTTTTCATTGTTTTTAATATATATTTCTCTTCTTCTATAACAGTCCGTTATGTTTTTCGCGAATCTAGCCGGCATTCCTATTTGGCATAGTGTAGCCTCTAATATATCTAGCACCACAGAATCGTACGCGTCCTCTAAATCTGAAAATACACCCATGGTAATCGCTCTCACCGAATGTGTAATAGCCCAGTTGAGTTCTTCTATACTGATGGGCCTATTTAATGGATGTGACGTATTCTCCGGGTGTTCCTCCCTGGTATATGGATTATTTTCAGTAAATGGGGGCAGATTTACTAATGATTTCTTCGTATAATTCGTCTAGTATTAGGATACGATTATTGCATGACTCGTTCTAACTTTCTGTTTAAAGGTTTTATTTATTTTCGCAAATAGCCTTCTACGCTTAATATCTTTTATAATTGTGTAGTTGTGCTTTTTAGTGGTTTAGTAAAGAGGCATATTCGGCATCCCACCAACAAGGTACTGCTATTTTGGTGCTCGCATTGGGTTGAAATTTGGGAATGTTGTTGTTTGCGCTTATTACGAGAATCTCTGCAATATCTATGTTATTATGATGTTCACTCCTGTGTTTGTTTTTGATAACCACTCCAATTTGCCTTTTTTGTATTCCATATTCTTGATGTTAAGTGCCAAAATTAGGAGACATTAACTTTAGGTCGATTGCTGATCCGCGTTCATTTAGGGAAAAAAATCGTGCTGGGCTTCCGTCATTTAGTTTATCTAATTCTGTGTAATTAGATTTAAACATTTAAGATTAGTGCAATTATGTGACGAAGCAAAATAAACTTAACAACTACTATATGTGGCCACAGAAGGTAAAAACTAAAATAATAAAATTAAACAGTTTAATGTAACAATATTATTTATTGTTATGTTAATCTATGAATTAAGGATTGAATAATTTATAGTGGGGTAACTAGAAAGCATCTAAAACCGCTAAAAAGTAACATATATAAAAAACTAATACAAAATGTACATTTTTACCAACTATTGGTAAATATCTGTCAGAGCAATATTCAATAATTCAATTTGTTTTTAGCAAATTTTAATTACCAAGCTAAAACATGCTATAGTTTAACACTAATTTCAATTAAAATTCATTCGCTCATTATAGAGCGAAAATACCGCCTATTCGACTTTGGACAAGCAGAAACGAAACAGAAACTTCGTATTCTCTCCAATAAAAACGTCACCACCTCTTGAATAAACATGATTAGAAAATACAGATAACATGAAAGTCATTTACCAAAACAGCATCGTAGATTTTGTTCTTAATTCTTTAAAACACCAATAGTCCAATTAATTTAGAAAGTATTAACGTTACTGTTCGATATCAATTATATATGTTCTATATATTGATGATGAAGAGAGACAACTGCTATAATTACGGTACCTAACTGTAATTTGAACGCATCAAATACTGTATAAAAAAACTATAAAAAACAGTTATGGTAAATAATTTTGAATTGTAGAAGAAAATTATTTAAAAAAATAATTAACGTTTCAATAAATGAACTAAAGTAATTAAAAGGAACAGTATGCATTTATAAAATGAGCGTTATTGTTAAGGTGGATTATAAAACATGACTAAACATACTTATTATAAAATGAGTAAATAAGAGATTTGAATTAATTTCTAGTTAAGTATTTGGAAAACGTTCGTTACATTTAATTTAATTTTAGAATGTATCATTTACGTGAAAATAAATAACGTGGTAATACAATAGCCGAGAAACTTAATCCCTTCACTTATTTAATAAATATAATATCCAACACAATATTATTTTATTCTACGGATACAATTTCAGGTATTTACTTTATGTCCACCAAAAATGTATGAGATTTATTATTCCTGTAAAACAGACTTTTAAACTTGTATATAGGTATCGGTTTTCGCCTAGTTCCGCTACCCATTAAGTCAATCAAATGCAATTATTGTACCGTATTATGATTAAACTGTTCATAAATCAAAGAGAAAATTGAAAGTTGACAGTTGATGTTATGAACGCGGGATTTAAAAAAAATAAAAGACCATCATGGTAATTTTCCCGTTTTGTTCCTAAAGCCCTGTTATAATTTTATTACTTATTGCATGATGTTTTTAATTATCATTCATTGTATTTTAATTTATTTTTCTTCAAAAAAGTTGTTATGCTTAAAGTTCTATTTCAAAACGTCTATTCATAATGATTTATGTGTACTATATGAAGAGAAGTATTATTGATTTATTGGTTTGTGTAGATAAAAATGGCTCAAATAATAATAATAATTATTATAATAATACACATTTTTATTGACAAACTATACATATTTACATTTAAATAATAAATAATGGATGATGTGTTAGTGAGTTAGTTCGTCAAAAGGCTATCGACCAGAGGTCTTTCTGCCTTGTTTTGTCCAGTCATATGGCGTCAGTCGTTAATTCCATCTACGCATTAACGACTGACGCCATATGACTGGACAAAACAAGGCAGAAAGACCTCTAGTCGATAGCCTTTTGACGAACTAACTCACGATGAGATGAATTTGATTTTTAAATTTGGGGTTTATATTAGGATTTCTAGGAATACAATATAAGGATAATATGTGAAAGTTGAAAGGATTTTTGGAGAATTTTTCTGATAGGAATCGAAGGCGTTCTAGAATGGGGATAACTAAAGGGGTATCATAGAGGAGCTGGTTAGAAGGATTGTGTAAATGCTTAAGAGGAAAATTGGAACATTGTAAGGGGAATTATTGGTGCGATGGTATGGAATTGGGAGCTGTGATTTGTGGGGATTAATTTTAATACGCCATTTTGCAAACCAATGTTGAAGGGAGTCAATAAGCTCTTGAAGGAATTGGAGGGCTTTTAGTAACGTAGGAGCATGGGTAATTAGGGCAGTAACACCTGCAAATTGCAAGAGATATTTGGAAGGATTGAAGTAGAGGCTTAAATAATATTAATATTAATATATTGAAGTAAATTTGAGATAAATTATTACAAATTTTGTAAATCAATTTATAATATTTAAACTTATAAATAGTCCAACGATTACAGATGCGTGTCCTGTTAAATCTATGTGAAGATCAATTTAATTGTTAATAGTAGCTGGAAAGCAATTAACTTCTTTTAGCAGATTAAGATTGTATAAATTCTATACGAAGTTATTTTTATTTTACTCAGTGTTAATAGTAACTGATATGAACATACCTTATTATTTTGATCAACTAATACAATACCAAGAACCTAAATTTCAAGCCAGGTTTAATCTTAGAAGATTATATGATAGAAAATATATAAAATGTATAAGTTTACACAAAACTTCCAGAGAATAACAATTTCCTGATAATATTATCTTTATATTAAAGGAGGAAAAATGTAGGTCGGTGGAGAGCAATTTGGTTATCTTGTTTCGGAGTAACATAATCTAGAACTATTACTGTAACGTACTGAAATAAACGGAAATCGGATAATAATTATTAACATTATATGAAATATGCAGGTTTATTGAAAACTAATTTTGTCATTATGACTCATGTTAATATCCCCATGTAGTTTTCGTTGAATATTTTACTTTAATAAAATACGATAACTAAATAAATTTATCTTCCTTTATTATCTCAAAATAAAATTTTAACCTAAATATTTATTTTAACGTCTTAAGTTTGAATCTGAAAACTGAACGACTATACTATCGGGCTTGTGACTTAAACTTTTTTCTCTTAATTATACAAACTTAACTTATTTAGTTTATCGCAATTAAGTGTTAAGCCTCACAATTTTTGACAAACCTGTTAGTACACCAAGAACTATATTTTAATTATTTTTTTTGTGCGAGTTATGAACTGCGTCAACCTGACCAAAAGGCGATTAAGCAGCATTCTTAAGTTTATATATTTCATTTTTATTACAATATAGCCACTTAAACTGCTACATTTTGTCCTAACTTTAGTTATCTTTAAATGCCGATCAATTAACAGACGCAGCCGGCAGGATAGTGTGAAGAGATAAGTACACTTAGGGCATCTAAAATTGTACTATTTATATAGGGAAATCATTACTGTTCTCGAACTGGATATTTGAACCAGGCTTAGAGAGAGGAAATAAGGAAAAATCATCTTTAATATGACATTGGATAATCCAAGATCTCTATAGTTTTAATGTAAATGCTCATTAATTAATTATAAACTACACTCAATTATAAAACGATTTCCTTTTTCCTGTAAAACTAAATTAATCATTATTTTGAACAAGACATTTCTTACGTTACAGAAGAAGAAAGTTTAATTGCTTCAACTAAAATTTACACATTAAATTTCATTATATATTCGATTTTGAACAACATAAATGGATCACTACAATTTTAGAATTCAAAACTTGCATTTGCATTTGGATCCTCAAATAAATCAAAACCAAAATTATCATGTACTTGTTTCTTATTGATCACTCCCTGAAACATGATGTTCATGTTTTATTTTAAATTAGAAGAGGTTTTCGCTAACGACCAACTTCACAATTGGCGTTGTCTTATATCAAAGGCATGTTTCTAATATCAAACTTACCTCCTACGATTCCCGAAATTTAGGCGAGAGCGAATTTAACAGATTTAATCTTAAAAAAGAAACAGTCTTTCCTTGCAGACCACGTCTTTAAGAATATGATTACAAAATGATCTATAAAGATTTTTTTTTATTTCTTCAAAAGTTAAACTAATCACAACGTCAATGATGACAGTTCAAATTGTAACATTTGCGTCAATCATTGCGTCAAAATGTGATTCGTAAAATTTTAACTTTTAAAATTTTCGTTCTTTAAAAAGATTTTGAAGTTTAAAAATTGCCAATTTCTGTAGTGTTTTTAATTCTAAATAATTTTGGTCTCTCATGTTTTTGTACTAAAACAATTAGTTGAGCAGGAAATTGCATACGAGTTATTTTACACGTTAAATTCCTATTACCGAGATCAACACTCGGTATAATATATATTGCGTATTATATTTATGATTTTCCTTCAAATAAATAAACTGTTTATTTGCAATAAAATAAATCAATTTATTTGAAATATTGGATTGATTGATGTTAATTGGCGAAACTTCATCAAATTAATAAAACACAGATGTTTTAAGAGTTTTTTTTTAAGAGACACTGCTACAATTACTTGACCACACCGTGGCTTCAGCGGGCGGATACAATTTGTATGCTAATCATGCTCATGGTGGGTAGTATTGCAGGTAAATCTACTACCCACGGTGCTGTGAAGTTGATGAAATGAAATGAAATATATTTGACAAAGACGGCCGTTTATTAATAAAAGAGACTTTTATATAATGATCCAATAATAATATCATATCTATAATAATTCCCTTGGTCATCTTTTTCCCATCCTAATTTCAGCAAAGTATTTACCCCGGCACCATCTTCCCTCATCCATTCATTCACCTTTTTATTTCTTTCCACACACACTTCTTCGCACTCCACTACCAAATTCTTTCAAGTATCTCTTCCACTCGCACATAATACACATTGCCTTTCGACAAAAAAATTGTGGATTTCTTGTTTAACTACGTCGGCTTCTAATGTCTGTTCAGGGATTCATTACTAAACACTATATCATTTCATTCCCGGTCCCACATCAATCGTTCTCTAGTCCACTCGAAACGATTTCGTCCGGTTAAAGGAAGCACCCAGTGCGAATCCGGTAGTAGACTGTTCGCATTCAAATCGGTCTTCATACCATTCGTTTGTGACAGAGAAACAATCTCTTAAAGTTAACAGTCTCAAATGCTGATCTGCAAACTCTGTGGTTCTTCGACGTGGCCCTGTACCGTCAGCTCTTCGTGTTCGACCTTCTTGATCCCATGCCCGACAATATCTTTCTATAGTATCTAAACTTCTGCGCACCCTGTCCCCAATTTCTCGGAAAGAGAGGTCAGCTATCCGCCCTCCATCAAACTCGAAAGTTGATGAAAATTTGCGCG